>CAMGYJ010000004.1:26538580-27138580 GCA_946122785.1 Linum tenue | reverse complement strand
CGGTTCTCAGAATTTTGTCGTAAATATTATTGTTCATCCGGCTAGAGCTCTGGCAAACATTGGGAAGAATGACGGAAAGGCGAAGAGCCATGCATCGTGCCCCTACACATCATTGGGAACTGCGCCCAAGGACACGCATGCAATGAGTGGCGTGACGGCTGGAAAAGTTTCAAAATCGGCGGCGCGTAGGGTTAATAGAGTGTGGGTCAAAAAAGAAAGACCGTTGTAGATTCCAGCTGGGTGTGGGCCTAGTTCTTGGAAATTTTTCCATGGGCTGAATGAACTAGGCCCGAAGACTTCCAGGGGCTCGGAAAGTGGTGGACTTGCTCTCTGCTCTCGCATCAACCCTTCCACTTGTGTAATTGATGCTTGTGATCTGGTGAGTTTCGACAGCCGTACGAGAAGGGACTTAAGCTGGGCCTCGTTTAAGAATGGGCTGGTGAGGGTGAACGTATCATTTGTTTTCCCTTCCAGGTGTATTCTTTCTCGAAGAATTTTTTGGAATATACATTGCGACCTTGTGAGTTTTTATTTTGCAAGGTTTGATGATGGTGATCGCTTTGGCTCTGGGAATACAGTTAGGGGTTTGGCTGAGAATTCTCTCCTGGGGTTTGGCTCTTCCAACAATTACAATGGTGGCATGATTTATTTTGATGATTTGTCGGACGGGGAATGTGAGGCTCGATCACCGGTTGCTGGTTCGGCATCTCTGGATTGTTGGGGAGAGGATTTCCTTAGCCTTGTTCCCCAAACCCCTACACCCTCTGATGTGGATGGTGGGGTCTCAAGTATTGTGAGCAACGAACTCCCCTCCCCTTCCTGCATCGATGTTGGTGGAAGTAGAGAATTGGATTCAGAAGTCTTCCCTTTCGATGAGAAGACGTTGGTGGATAAATGCATCTATGTGGGCAAAATGCTGAGTTTGGAGCTTGAAGGGACTCTTGAAAAGGGTGAGGAGCTGATTCGTCAATCGGGTAAGGAACTATATCAGAGGAAAATCACAGTAACCCGATCAAAGTTGGAAATGGAAAATCACAGACTTGGTCTGAGGGCTCTGTCTCCCATGGGGCCTATAAGCTGCAGGAAAAATAGGGGGTTTCGTTCTCAATAGTTCTATGGATAAGAGTATTGCGATCTGGAATGTTAGGGGAATTGGGGATCGGGAGAAGAGAAGCAGGATTAAGAGGCTGATTGGGCGACACAACCCTAAAATTGCGGGTCTTGTTGAAACCAAACTACCGAATTGTGATGACAGAATTATTGGAAGCCTGTATTTAGAAGAGAGATTGAGTGGGTAGCGAAGAATGTTGTTCGACGTTCTGGAGGTATTGCGGTGTTATGGGATAAACTCTTCTACACTAAACTCTCCAGCTCAGAAGGTAATCATTTTATCGTGGTTGAACTGTTGGAAATCTGCAGCTCTAAAGTGTGGCATTTTGTGGTTGTGTATGGACCACAAGAGAGAATAGACTAGTTGGCTTTTCTGAGCGAATTACAGAACTTTTGCTCTCGACAGTCTGGGCCTATTTGTATCGCGGGTGACTTTAATATGGTTCGGAATCATGATGATTGTCAAGGAAGTAGAAGAAGTTCGGAATTGATGTTTAAATTCAACTCCTTCATTGATAATAACGGTTTGCTTGAGTTGCCTCTTAGGGGAAGCAGGTTCACCTGGAGTCATGGTGTGAACAGGGATTCTCGGTCTCGCATTGATAGAGTTCTTATTTCGCAAAAATTTGACATCTATTATCCGGATTGCACCTTTATCGCCTTGGAGAGGGTGGAATCAGACAATAATTTGTTGGTTCTCAAGTGGGGGCAGGATAGAAGGATCCAGAGGCCATGGTGTTTCCAGAATATGTGGTTGGAGGATGAGAGATTTTACGAGAATATGAACCCATGGATGGGTGAGAGGCTGCAGGGTAATGGGGGTATGTTTCTTCTTGCTAAGAGACTTCTACTGATTAAAGCAAAGCTTAAGGTATGGAACCAAGAAGTGTTTGGGAACGTGGATGTAAAAATTGGGGAATCATCACAGAAAATTAAAGAGTTTGATACTTTGGAGGAGACGCGTCCTTTGAGGGATGATGAGAAGAATGCTAAATTCGGCTACTAGTTAGAACTCAGCAAGTTGCTGTTGCTCCAAGAAAACCGGGGTTGATGTTTAAGCTTGATATCGAGAAGGCCTTCGATAACGTCAACTGGGGTTGTTTATTTAAGTTATTGGCAGCTGCTGGACTCTCGGAGAAGTGGTTGAGCTGGATCAAAGGTTCCACGTGTTCCTCCTATATCTCTGTTCTGGTTAATGGGGAATCTAATGGTTTTTTCTCAGTTTCTAAGGGATTGCGTCAGGGAGATCCTCTCTCACCTGGCCTCTTTGTTTTGGTCATGCAAATTTTGTCGTGGATGTTGAATTTGATTCGGCTTGAAGGAAAATTTGAAGGATTCTATATGGATGAAGAGTCTAAAAGGGGGGAAGTAACTCATCTCCTGTTTGCAGACGATACTCTGATATTCTGTGATGCAAACCATGAGCAAGTGCTCCATGTTATGGCTACAATCGCTTGCTTTCAATCTGTAACGCGCCTGAGGATCAACCTTGACAAGTCAGTGATGAACACTGTGGGAGATGTTGCTGATCCAAGCTTTTTTGCCGCCATTTTTGGGTGTATGTGGAGCATGAACTCTCCTAAGTATCTCGGTTTCCCGATGGGCGCTAAACCTAATGATACTTTTATTTGGGATCCGATTGTGGGAAAGATGCAAAACAAGTTGGGTGGTCGGGGCAGTAGACACCTTTCATATGGAGCTATATTAGTGCTTATCAGTGCAGTGTTGTCCAGCATGCCAACCTATATGTTTTCCTTGTTCAAGACGCCTGCTTTTGTCATCAATGATATGGAAAAGATTCAAAGGAACTTTCTGTGGAATGGAGCTGGGGAGAACATTAAAATGGCTCTTGTGGGATGGAATTGGTGCAAGGCCGAGAAGAAAGCAGGGGGATTGCGAATCCATGACCTGAAGACGTTTAACGATGCAATGTTGTCTAAGTGGTTGTGGAGGTTCGCTGTCGAAAGGAGGAGCTGGTGGCGCGAGATGATTAACATTAAATACCCTAGTCCTGCTTCTATTTGGCAGACTCCTAGGGGTGCCAGGGGTTTCTCTCATTCTGTTTAGGCAAATATATCTACGGAGTATGATAATTTCTGGAAGTTCGCTAATTTGGATCCTGGTAACGTACTGAAATTTGTTGCTGGCACGATCATTGGATTTCGAGTATCTTGCTCTTAACAGCCTTTCCTCGTGTTGCACTCGCTGCCTCAGACCCTCTTGCTACGCTCTCTGATTCTGCAATCTTCAACGGTGAGAGGGTGAGTTGGAATATTGATCTTAAATTTCCTCTAAGGGGTGGGGCTGAGGTGGAACGTTTAGATTTATCTAAGGGGTAGGGCTGTTAAGAAATTCATGTAGTCCTTGCAAAATGGTTTGGAATATTGATTCAAATGGTAGGTTTTCTGTGAGTTCTATGTATAGGAACTTGGTGGAGCAGAAGCTTCTTGGTGTGCCTGATTTCCCAGTCAAACAGGTGTGGAAGACGGTGGTTCCCAGTAAAATCTGCTTTTTTATGTGGTTGGTGTATCATAACAGGGTTCTCACTTTGGATAATCTTATGAGGAAGGGGTGGAGTTTGGCCAACAAATGCTTTCTTTGCCTCAGCAAAGACGAAACGGTGGTCCATCTACTTGCGGATTATAATTTTGTTAAGGATGTTTAGAGATCCATCTTTGGGAGCAGTTGGCTGGAGCGGAATCAGAGGAGGGATATCCCTGGTATCATTAAAGACTGACAATCGGGTAAATTGGAGAGTATTGAGTCGTGGTTCAGTGAATGTATTCTCCATGCGGTTTGGTGGAGTTTTTGGATTGAGAGGAACCAACGGGTGTTTGAAGATAAATGCCCTCTTGCTGTTGTAGTGGCTCAGAGGGCGGCTAAGAATGCATTAGAATGGATCACTGCGCATGGGAAAGTTCAAAAGAATGAAGATGTAAGATGGTTCAGGGAAACATTGGTCGGATTTTGAGGGTTGAGGTCAGCCTTACTGTGGTTGGTTTGCCCCGCTGGGAGGGATGCTGGGGGGTTTGAAGATCAATGTCTGCCTGCTGATGTGGTGGCTCGGAGGGGTGTTGTGGTGGCTGGGAGGCTTATTTGTTTGGCTATCCCTTGGTTGGCTACTGTGTTCTTGTATTCATGATGAGTCGTCAAATTCTTGTGTCCTCGTCGTGCCACAGTTGGGAGTTTTTCTATTTATGCTTAGTGCCTTGATTGGACTTGTTGTGGCTTGTCTCTGTCTATTGAGAGTTTTGTGTTTTGGTTGCGTGTTGGTTTGGAGCAGGGGCCTCTCGGCTGGTCTTGCTCCTACCCTCCTTGGCGACTTTTTGGTTGTTTGTATTTGGACGTTTTGTTTTTGTTGTTAATATATTTTCACCATTATAAAAAAAAAAGTGAAGCAATGCGTTTTGGGTCAGCACACTATGTTCACGGACACGTTTTGATGTTCACGGCCATGAACTTGGGCCGCGAACTGGGCACGATCTTAGTATAAAGAGCTAGCTGATAGGAAGAAGAAAGGGGGAGACCTAATGTGAGAAACTTCTTCTTTTTCATATCCAAGCAAGGATTTGGGAATTGCTCCCCGAAAAGAGGATCTCTTCAACATAAGGAGCAAGGCTAGCATCTTTTATATGGTTTTCTTTCTTCTCCCTTGTGTTTTCCCTTCTCCTAGCATGGAGTAGTCCCTTCTTTCACTTAGGTGTTTGTAAATCCTAGTTACAATTATATGAATTCTTGTATGAATTGAATGATTTGTGTGTGGTTGTGTTTAATGTGAATGTGGAGGTATTATTCATGAATGATTGTATTGTGTGAAAGCCTATCAATCTAATTGCCATTCTAACCTAGGTTGAAAGAAAACCCCTTCCTTTCTTTGAAAGTGGCTTGAATGCTGAATTTTCTTGGGCAATTAATTGTCTCCTAGCTAGGTTAATGTAGGACAAATCTCCTATTTCGTATTAGTACTTAGGGTTTGATTGTGGGTGGCCGTCCGAACTCCAATTCGAGGGTGAAGTCTAGCCATTCCTTAGTTAATAGGTTGAGAGGGTCGCATTAGTGCCTTGGATCATATCCCATTTCCTCGACCTAGAGACTAAGTTGGTAGCTTTGGCTACTTGTTAGACCCAGAAATTGGCTAAGGCATGGAGCGTGTTTAGCAAGTCGACTTTGAAGGCTTATTCAAAGCACATTGAAGAGAGTCGAGTCTGGAGCCTTGTACAACATGGAAGCACAGGTTATTTGCTACAATGATGTGGGATTGGTTAATCGAAAACCTGCCTTGAAATCTTCGAATGAAAGCTTGCAAGATCGTAAGAAGACTGGCCAGACTGCCTTGCAACTAGGGTTGGAAGTTTGGTATCGATATTTAGGATATACCGAATACCGTACCGAATTCGTCTATATTTGGTATTACCGAATACACGTATTATTTCATGGGGTTGGGATTGGGATTGAATTTCAATTGTTATTCGGTATTAGGGATTACTGGATTGGGATCGGTATATACCGAAATACCGATCAATACCGAAATATAAGCTAGTGTGTATTTTATCCTCTCAACTAAACTCTCTCATTCACTACTACGCGACCCTCGAACATCAAGAGGGTCATTTAATTATACATAGATTATTCCATCACTATTTCACACTAGTATTAGTCGTCTCTCAACCTCAAATTCGTCAAATTAAAGATTACCAATTAGAAGAACTTGAGATGTTAGCTCTAGGCAACTCAAGACTCTTTGCCTAGTCTCTTTGCCCTAAATTAAAGAATAAAATTTAATTTATATATTTAATTATTAATTGCAGAGGTAATTAATTTTGTATTTGATAATACCGATTGGGATACCAAAATATTTAGGGACTGGGATTGTGATAGCGATTTTATTTAGGGATTGGGATTGGGATTGATTTTAGAGTGTAATTCGGTATTCGAGATTTCGGTATTTGGTATTGGGATACCGATACCGTACCGATTTCCACCCCTACTTGCAACCCAACAATCCGAGTCCTTTGCGGATTAGGATTTCTTTAAGCCTTGTTCTATTTGAGTTTGATTTCCGAGTTTGTTTATGTTTTGGACTTTTGTATTAGTTTGTTTAGCTATCCTAGTTCTATTTTTAGCCTTCAATTGTGTTGTAATCGTAAGATTTAATTAAATTGAATACTAACCCGAGTTTGGTTCACAAGCTTGTTGCTTCGTGAGTTTGAGAGGAATTTAGATATGGTCCTCCACTTAGATTTTGGAGGATGGTTCTCCATCTTACATCCAATAGTCCATAAAAATGAGCCATTTAATTAAGGGTAAAGATTTATTGGTAAAAAGTAGCAGCGGAAAGTGATGTCAGCAGCTGAAAAGCAGCTCACGAAAAGCTGTTTTTTTGGGCTCACGGACTAGAAAGTAGCTGACACAAGAGAGAGAGTGAGGAATGCAAATCCTGGAAAATGCTGAATATGATTTCTGTTTTGTACAAATATCAATTGGAATCAGTACGAATATGATTTGTGTTTAATAAGAATATGGTTTTTAATACGTGGTATATTATTTTGAATAAAAGTTGTGAAAATTATGAATCTACAAATCACACATACTGAATATGTTTTTTGTTCAATACGAATTTGTATTCTAATGTGTATTTATGTTCAATACAAATATGATTTTTGTTTAATATGAATATGTATTTTGTTCTATATAAATTATAATATACATAAATTTTGTTAGACACAAAGAGCCCGCTTTGTCAGTTGCTTTTAATCCGTGGGCCATATAATCCACTATCTCTTTTCTTAATAGATCTGAACCTTTGATTTAATGTGCCATTTTTACAAGCTATTGGATGAAAGTTTGATCCATTTTCCAAATAGTAATTGCTGGACCATATCCAAGTTGGTTTGAGAGTTGTTTAGAACAAGATCTATGCAGCTCGTGTACTTGTATCGATCAAGTAATCACCTTGATCGTGGTCAGCTTCTACCCATACCTTTCGAGCCTTATTCCTGGTGTAAGATTGCACGAAAAGTTCCATCGAAAAACCCTTAAAAACAACCATGTTTTTGGTTCGAGTTTGGGAATTGAGTTCGATAATTTTTTTTTTTGCACAATTCTGATCAAGAGACCCATCTAGGGGCTCATCAACCATAGTAGCATGTCTTGAGAATTATGTAAAAACTTACATGAAATTAGAAGGGAGATTATATCAGAAATATAAAATTTATGATTGCATGTATATTGCATCAACATAAAACATTAATTAACTAAGTATTGCATTTAAATAAATAATAATGATAAAAAAAATTCCAACACCCATATGCACAAGGTTGTGTGCCAGCATTCAATCTGAACGTCGCCACTTTTTGAAGAAACGAACTTAGGCTTCCGCACGACATGCTCAAATCAACAGTATAATTTATAGCTGAAAAGTAAAACTGCACCCCCCATTCAAATTTTCCTGCCCATAGAGTGATTTTAGGAAGCTAATGTGCCAGAGTGTTAAGCGGGGAAAAAAATAGGAGTCCCCGCCTGATTTCAGAACTAAAAAACTGTCCACTACCCACCTTTTCTCCTGGTTTCCCACGTTGTCATTTAATTTTCATTTATTATTTGTTTGGCTGAAATAAGCCCACCTTTTCTACTGGTTATTAAGAGAGAGAAGAAATTCACGGAAAGGGAAGAGCAATTGCAGGCACATTACAGAGAGAGAGAGGGAAAGGTACCATTTGCTTCCCCAAATTCTCATGTTGTCATGTTCCTAATTGTTACACAATTTCCTGATACTTTCCCTGCGTGCAGATTGTCATCCAATTTGCTGAAGAGTTTGTCATATGCTAATTTCATAGCTGCTAAGGTATTCTGGCCTCTAATCTTTGAATTGGTAGGTTATCATGTCTTTGTCTATGCATCGTCGATTCACTTTTCGTGTTCGTTTTCATATAAGTTGATTTTGTGAACAACCATATCCTATTTCAGATTGTGTCAGGTTATTGGAGAATTAAATATGGATAGTGCAAATGTCATCTCATCTGCCCAACCACAGATTTATCGATCGTCTGTACCATGTGAGTGTCATGGTTTAGCACGAAACTATTTCAATGCAAATTGACATTAATATTTTCCCTTGAATCTCATTTGTTTAGGGAAACGTCGAGCAGTTTTTATTCATCCTAAAGATCAGTACCAACGCTGTGTTTTATCTGCTGAAGAGGAAGAAGCTTTGAGAGAGGTGTGTTCTCTGTGTTTTAATTTTTCTAATTAGTTCATCTATTCAATGAGTAATACATGGTTTTATATTTAAATTCTGCAGAAGAAGCTGCCTTACAATTCCAACTCTCTCAACTTCGGCGAATGCTATCCCAAGTCGCCTGTAAGAGAAGACATCATATTTTGAAACAGAAGGTTCATAGGAGGGGCTTACCTTTTGAACACCAAGGTTGTTGTTTGCTATATTTTGTAGCAAGTCTTACATATTAGACTATTCTGTATTGTTCACTCTTTATTTATTTCTTTATTAACTTATTTGTTTTGGTGTTGTTCATAGTTTGGGAGCCTCAGTTTAGATTTCTATTACAAAAGCAAAGTCGATTACTTCGACGTATTCATCTGCATAGAAAGAGACGTGGCTGAAGTTTCTTTCCTACAGAAGTCAATCAAAGTATGTGGATTCTAATGGGCACTGTTATACATGACATGGTGCATCTATATTTTGGATCAATTTTTGTACATTGGATATATGTTTTAGTGTTCTGGTCAACATATTTTGTTCCCTATTTTGGTCTTAGAACATATAATGTACCCATTTATGTCATGTATATAATTTAGTGATGTACGCTTCATGTGACCTTATGCAAATAGTAGATTGTTTTTAGATGTGTCAACGGCAAATTTGTGTGTTATGAACAAACTTTGGTGTTTCCTGAAATTTGAGTTATTCTTACTTAAAATGAGCAGTATACCAATCTATCTTTCCTTGGAAACATTTGTTTTAATAATTGTCTTTACTGTAGCGCGAGTACATGGGCTTGACAGTTTCTCAAACTCATTCAATTTATGAATTACTGTGACAAAAATTTATTAATATTACTTATCTATTTCACTAGGTCTTCCGTTGGTTGAATTTTTTGATATTGGTCCACCTTCATGTATGTGTCAACATTGTGGAGCAGTTATGTAGCGGTTCGAGAGTACTTTATCTACACGGAATGATGTGTTGCCTGCATTTTCTTTATGTTGCAAACATGGTAAAGTGAAATTGCCTCCCCGCAGAGATGTGCCCGAATTTCTTAAAACTCTACTTGAAGGGGATACACCATTAGCGCGTCACTTTCGTAGTAACATTAGATCCTATAATGGGGTTTTTTGCTTTATTTCTCTTGGAGGTAAAGTCAATCACTCTATTAATGACGGTCGTGGAGTTTATGTATATTCAATCGGTGGTCAGATTTATCATCGAATAGGATGTTTGGTTCCTGGTGATGGCGATAGTCCGAAATTTGCATAGCTTTACATTCACGATTCAGATAACGAGGTCCAAAATCGTATGGACTTTTACTCCACTGATCCTGCCAAGAATCCGTTGCGCCAGTGTATTGTTGAAGGCCTCCAACATATGTTTGATGTCAATAATATCCTGGTACGTACATTTCGTTCTGTGCGAGATATGATACAAAACTCTGGTGTCCAGGAGCTTCAACTGAAACTATTGACTAAGCGTGAAATTAATAGTAGAGAATATGATTTGCCCTCTGCGAATGAGATTGCAGCATTGATTGTAGATGAAACAGGAGAGCAATCATTTTCTCCAGATATAATTGTTCAACAGAAGGGTTCAGAAATGGAAAGGATTAGCGTATACCATCCAAGTCTGATGGCATTACAATATCCAATTTTATACCCATATGGCGAGGATGGGTGGCATCCCTGTATTAGCTATAGTCACAGTAGCTCTAATATCCGTGTTGGAGATAAAATGATAACGTAGTGTGATTTCTATGCATATCGTCTTCAAACCCGGCTCCAGGAGTCGAATTCTCTGTTATTATCTGCTAAATTGTTTCAACAATATATGGTGAATGAATTTGCGTTAATTGAGGCTGAACGCTTAGACTGGATGCGTACCCATCAGTCTAAGCTAAGAGGACACTACTACAAGGATTTGTTGAATTCTTATTTGCGAGGGGATAGTGATATCAAGCTTTCTGGGTAGCCAGTTATTTTAGCTGCCTCACACACTGGTAGTCCAAGATACAAGTATGAAAATTTTCAGGATGTGATGGTTATTTGCAAGTGGATTGGTTATCCTGATTTGTTTATAACATTCACTTGCAATTCTAACTGGCCAGAGATACAGTTAATGGTTGATTTGATTAGAAGGTACAGTGGCAAAGATCCTTACCGGGCTGACATCACCGCCAGAGTTTTCAAAATCAAGCTTGATGAGATTATGTTAGAGATTCGCGAGAAACAAATATTTGGGAAAATCAATGCATGTATGTGTGCTTATTTATTCGTTATTTATCTATTAATGTTCATCCATTACTCTCTTACCTCATTGAACTAATATTCCTTTTCCACTATTTGCATCTTGCTGTACAGATGTCAAAGCAATTGAATGACAAAAGCGGGGTCTCCCTCATGCACACATATTGCTTTTTTTGGCCTCGGAGAATAAATTCCATGGTCCTGCGGCTATTGATTCCATAATATGTGCTGAAATTCCGGATCATGATCTTGATCCTGAACTATATGCAGTTGTCACAAGTTCAATGATGCATGGCCCGTGTGGTACAGTACGTCCTAATAATGTGTGCATGAAGAATAGGACATGTAGTAAGCATTTCCCCAAGGAATACTCTTCTCAAACAACTATCGATGAAACTGGGTTTGCTAAATATCGTCGGCGGAACAATGGTAGAGTTTTCAAATGTGGCAGGGTTGATCTGGATAATCGATGGGTTGTACCCTACAATCGATATTTGTTACTACGATTTGGAGCGCATATCAATATTGAATATTGTAACAAGACAAGGTATGGCTGAAGTAAATCGTATTTATCTATATGACGTTGTTATTTCCTTTATTATATTACCAAACTCAGATTCTTAATGACAGGCTATATGTATATTTATATGGTACACTCATTATTAACTTTATGCATGCATATTAATTATGATTTAATTTCCAAAGATGAATAAAAACCAAAGCAATATTTGTGCGATTTCTCTTTTTATTTATTTATTTTATAAACCCAGTGTTATCTTATTGGTGTGACTTCTTCCCGCAACTCTGTAATTTTTGTAATATTTTTTGCTGTCTTTTCCTTCATTTTTTTTGCCCCTTGAATAAGCTATTGTGATCCCTTTGTTGCCTTTTGTTCTCTGTACTTTGGTTTCTTATTTAATACAAGTCACATTTAAGAGAAAATGTAATACACCTTTTTCCTACTTCCCTATCTAACATCTATAACTTGGTTTTATTTGATGTTTATATAGGGTTGTTAAATATTTGTTTAAGTACATCAACAAACCCGAGGATCGTGCAATGGTCACTGTAGCTGCACAACAAACAGGTTCGGCTATGGATGGTCAGAATCGTGGAACTACGATTGTGCAAATCGATGAGATAAAGGCATTCATGGATCCTCGTTACATCACATCGGGAGAAGCATGTTGGAGAATTTTTAGGTTTGATATATACTCTCACTCCCCAACAGTACTCCGTATGTCCTGTCATTTGCATGGGGAGAATACAGTGTATTTAAATGTTGATTCTAACGTGGAGGAAGCGGTTGAGTCTAGCAGTTCTCAAACCTCAATGTTGTTAGCATGGATGGATCTGAATCTTCAGTCAATGGATGCACGGAAATATACCTTTGCAGAGATGCCACAATATTATGTATGGAATAAAAAATACAAGAAGTGGCAGCAGCGCAAGAAAGGTACCTGCATTGCTAGATTATATTACTGCTACCCATCCGCAAAGGAGCGGTACTATTTGCGAATGCTATTGCATGTTGTTAGGGGTTGTTGTTCTTATGATGATATTAGAATAGTGAATGGGGTGGTATATGAGACATTCCAAAAAGCATGTTATGCTCGGGGACTGTTATCAGGAGATTCTGAATGGAATGATTGTGTACAAGAAGCTTCGCATTGGGCTTCTGGTTATAAACTTAGGAATTTTTTTGTCACAATTCTTATTCATTGTCAGGTGGCTGATATGACTTCTTTTTGGTTAAAGAATTGGGAATTACTAAGTGAAGGCATTTTGCATTCACGACGTAGAGAGCTGAATTTACCCTAGTTGAATTTGTTGGAGGATGAAATTAAGGAGTTGTGCCTTATTCATATTGACAAATTGATGGAGAGATTTTCGAAGTCATTAGCAGATTTCCCTGGGTTGCCTGTTCCCGATCAGTGTTTGCGTTCACATACGGTAAACAGGCTGATAGATATGGAGATGAATTATGGACCCGGTGACTTAGACAGTTCTGAGGATCCACATTGCAGACCGTTGAATGGAGAACAAAAAATCGCTTACGAAATGGTATTACATTCTGTTTATACCAATGAGGGTAAATGCTTTTTTGTTGATGGATTTGGGGGTACTGGTAAGACATTTCTGTGGCGAGCAATTTGTGAGCAATTAAGATTTGAGAAAAGGATAGTATTATGTGTTGCTTCATCTGGTATTGCTGCACTGCTCATGGTCGGTGGAAGAACTGCACATTCAAGATTTCACATTCCCATGGATTGTGATACAAAATCAACTTGCAATATTGAGCAAAGTTCTGAGGTAGCTGAATTGATTCTCAATGCTTGTCTTATTATCTGGGATGAGGCACCGATGGCTCATAAACACAACATAGAGGCCCTAGATAGGACATTGAGGGATATTTTCCGAGTTAAGCATGTTGATTCTGAGTTGAAGCCTTTTGGAGGTATGACTATTGTGTTTGGAGGTGATTTCTGACAGACGTTACCTATCATCACGAAGGGTACACGGACTGAAATTGTTAATTCTTCCATAAAGATATCTTATTTGTGGCGGTCTATGACAGTATTGAAGCTAACCGAGAACATGCGATTAAAATTGCCTCATTCGGAAGCATCAACAAGGTTAGCAATCTCAAATTTTAGCAAATGGCTTTTGGAAATTGGTGATGGTACAAATAGTAATATTTTTGGAGAATCAATTATCCCGATACCTCTACACATTTGTGTTCCCCGTCGCAGTGATCCAATTCCTGATATTGTTGCTGAAATATATGGTCAGTTACTCTCCACTGAAAATATGTCAACCTATTTGGTTGAGCGTGCTATCTTAGCCCCTCATAATGACACTGTTGCGGCGATTAACAATTATGTATTGGGTCTATTTCCTGGTGAAGAAGTTTCTTATTTTAGTTCGGATTCACTAGAGATTGATGCCAAGAATCAGCATGTTGAAGAAGGGGACTATACAGTTGAATTCTTGAACTCTTTAAAGATTGGGAATTTTCCCAAACATGAGTTGAAATTGAAGTTGGGGTGCCCTGTTATTCTACTTCGAAATCTTGATCAGAGTACTGGGCTTTGCAATGGAACTCGGATGATCGTTAAGAGATTAGGTAAGTGGTTTGTTGAGGTCCAAATTTTGACCGGGACACATGTTGGTGATACAGTTTTCTTACCACGCCTAAGTCTATCGGTCCACTACAAGAGCTTAAATTCCACTCTGGTTCGAAGGCAATATCCAATTGCACTATCATATGCAATGACAATTAACAAGAGTCAAGGTCAAACATTAAATCATGTTGGCATCTGCTTGCAAAGACAAGTATTTTCTCATGGACAGTTGTATGTTGCAATGTCTCGAGTTACGTCGGAAAGGGGACTCAAAATTCTTTGTTGTGACTCTCAAGGTAAACCGGTGAAGACTATGCAGAACATTGTGTTCACTGAGATTTTTGAGTAGTGGTTTATTGATGTATTATGTTTTATGCGATTTGAGGACTAAGACTGTCAAATTTATCGGGTCGTTACAATTTGAATCTTGAGTTCTCAATTTCTCCAAATTATTTTCCTGTTTTTAACAGCCAATTATATGAAATGTTGTACCTCAATTTACTCTACCGAATGGTATGCCAGTGTGACCGTTATATTGCAATACAAAGAGGACCTTCCACAGTCTCAACTGAACTAAACTAAATTAACTCCCCGACATATTTCATTCCCCTCCATTCAAAATAGAGGTGTGTTTTAGAATCTAAAGTTATTAACAAGCGTGTCTTACAAATGAGCTTGAAGCAATACAGACTTTTTTTATGGAATTGTAGAGAAAACATATTAAAATAAATAAATTAATAATCTCTATTAATCGAGAGACGTAAAGGACTTTGTTGCCTATATATGGTAAACATAGTCTAACCGTCAATTATGATAATTCGAGTGGTAAAAACAAATGATTTGTACCGGAAAAGTTAGTCGTAGGGTGTTCTACGCTGAATTGCGGTTTAACTCTGATTCAACTATTTCACACTATTAAAAACTGCATATCGATGGAATTTTTTTCCGGTCTGATTCTCGATACGATACGATTTTACAAACAATATTTAAAAACAAGAATCAATTCTGCCCATATAAGAGGGAGCTTTCAACAATGCTATGTGTGACCTCATCAAATTTGCCAAACGTAACGAACCCTAGAAATGGTACCGCTCTATAATTTCTCCATACGGATGCTTTTTACCTACTTTTTCTTTACCCACCTCAGTTCATGGTGCACCATGGCTCTCCTCAGCGTACATTAGCACATCCTGCCCAACTGGGGCAGGCGTTCGATCCAGTGCCCAATCCGGAGGAAAAGTCGGCTCTTCCTGTCACTTGGTGCTTCGTTCAATCCAGCTCCACAGGCCCACTATGGGCCCACACCACCAGCTCGCCCCGTTGACGTGGACGCTTGAGGAGTGCGGAACAGGTTCATACAACAAATAGCTGGGTGAGGGATCCGGGAAAAGGGTCACTTCCACCGAGGCCCACACTGCGACCAGACCCAATGCAAATCCCAACCTAGGATAATCCAACTCCAGCCCACCCAAGCTTTCTCCCTAAAACAACGTTCACATGGTCACGACCTCAACATAATCGCCATCGGGTGCGGCCCGCTACGGCAGTTGTGGGGAACTTCCAACGTTCCAAAAAATAGTTAGTGGCCATATATTTAAATCCAACATGGCTTTTGGCATTCTCATTCCTCTTTGAACCAAAATTCCATTATCAGTAGGAATTCTCACGTGACCAGTACTAAATCCTTTGTGTAAGCTATATAGCTCTCGGCTTAGCCTCTCCAGTGGTCCGAGCTGTGTTGGAATCGTCTGCATTTCATCCAATGGCAGCCGAGACTCTTCCAGTCATCCATGTATCTGACCCGACGCTTGTCCTTCACGTCCGGCTGCTGCGCTTGTGGGGAGAAATCTGCTCAACTAGTGATGCAATACAACAGATCAACCTGCTCATGCTTGATAATCAGGTGCATTGATTGTTGTTCTGTTTCAGTTGACAATATTCTCCTTGCCCTTCTCCTGACCTTGGTTTTTTTTTGTTCGTTTTGTAGGGTGTTGAGATTGAAGCCCTCATTCATCAGGCTGATGTTATGAGATTTCTGTCCAGCTTGTATGAAGGATGTATCTACAGTCTTACTTTCTTTGATGTACAATCGAACCCTGCCCTCCATCGAGTGTCTTTGAGCCCTCTCCAACTTGTCCTCCATGCTGGAACGATGTTAGAATTAATGGATGAGACAGCTGATATCCCGGACGTCAGCTTTCGGTTCTTGGTCCCCGCCGACTTTCCGTCTGCCCATATGAACCAGGAAATATTGTCGGGTTTGTGTTATGCACTTGAATTTTTTTTTTGTAGTCCTGGTTATGATCCAATGTGAATTATGTCTAATGATTGATTTTGTGTGTAGATTTGATAGGCATTGTAACCAGCTGTCAACCAAGCCAAATGTTGTACTCAAGCTTCCCGCTTCGAAACAAGCGGATTACTCTCGAACTCATTAGGTGAGGCTATGCTTGACGTTGTCAATTCCATTTTTAAAACTAATGTTTGTGCCTAGCTAAGGGATTGTATTTTTCCCCCATTAATATTAGAGGCGAGAAAGCAGATGTTTATTTTTGGGATTCAATGATACCTGCTTTCGAAGAAATCATTACTGATGTGACGACATTAGGAAAGGTTGTGGCCTTCACCTCCGTATACATTAATTATGAACAAGGTATGTATCTTTCCCTTACTACGTTGACGTAAATTTGTTGAATTCGATAATCTTTATGGGCTGAGTAGTTTTCATTGATTGACTACAAAAATTAAGTAATTTGTTATTAATTAAATATAATGTGGACACGCATGTGGTGCATTATATTTGGCTATCCTAATTACCCTTATATGTATTGACCATTGCATTAGGTTCCCGCGCATAAAGCAATTAGGTTAGGATGTCGATCTAATTTAAGTGACTAAACACAGTATCATTTGTTGTGTCTATGTTTGGTGATACCGACAAAATAGGAAAAAACAAAATATTCTGCAATGGAGAAGGACTAAATCTAAAATTATGTTAACCTGGACGTACAAGTGTAATCGACATATATGCAAGTATTTTAAATTTGGAATGGGTCCTATATATTTGCTTTCGACCAATGACCTTGATACCTTGTGCTATGGTGTGTAGGCCAATTTTCTTTTGCTGCATCACGTGCTACAAAGATGTATATTAACCTTCATTGTCCTTACGTCCATCCTTTGTTAGACAAGTAAGTCGTTTCACTTGAAAGCTTTATAAGATTGTATGGTCTGCTAACTTAATAAGATTGTTTGTGAACCAATTATGTCTATTTCAATTAGGCAAGTCCATCACCATGATATAGAGGATCAAGTATTTGCACACCTACCATACAACAAAGCTTTCAAGATATCTGAAGTTGATACGACGCATGAGCTCAATGTTCTGAAATATAACTATAATAATATGGTATTATATCCTTTCTTTTGTCTTTATTTTGTACACAATTGTTTCTATTAGTGTAGCACCTTTGTTCCCATTCCATATGATGATAGCTTTTTTGTTTTTCATAGGAAAAGGCCTATATACTTGCTGGAGAAGTTACGGACTTGACCCTTTCGTGGTCAAGTCAAACCAACTTGGATGTTCTGCACTTGACCATTAACGACACTACTGGTGAGATTTGTACCATGTTTCCCTGTACCCGTCTCAGATGGATTGCAGCAGAAGTGGTCGGCAGGGATGATACCTATTGGGACAACAACTTGAACAATATCATTGATTCCATCCAGGGAAAGACGTACAAGTTCTTGGTTCAATTAGGTCCATGGGACCATCTGCGTGATCATTGTGGTTTCATCTTGATGAAACTCTTTGGTGATTTAATTTGCTGAAAGTATCCCTCTTCCTATCCGTTGTCCTACTTTGCAATGGTTTCTTTAGGATTGTGTTTATCTTGTAGTGGGGAATTATTTTCAATCACTGTTTTATTTGTAATTGAGACATTATGTTCACTATGCCAAACTTTGATGCATAGAGTTACTATATTTGTCCTTGGCACAATTTTTTTATAGTATGACAAGTACCCTGCTATTAAACATAAAATTAGTTTAGTGGGTAAGTAAAACACCCGAACGTATTTTATAGATAATTTGCGTATGTTTCGAACCCGGATTACAAAATTACATAATATCATTTTCACCCCAGTTTATTGTGAGATGGTCACATCTCAGAATATATCATATTAAGTACTTAAATCGGTCTGAGCCAAGATTTCCAAATCGGTTTATACAGTGTGCCGCTTCATGCCAGTTAAAAAAAAATGTGAATTGGAGGGTTGGAGTACATTGGCCTGGCGATTCTCTTCAGCTGGCTCTTAACCCTGTGAGTTAAAATGAAATGATGAAGAGACAAGGGGAAAATAATTAGTGAGACTCTTCAGCAGGAGGCAAACAGTAACTTGATGTTTTTTATATAATTAAGAGAGGATTCTAACCTTGCTACAGTATCCGAAGATGAGCAGACGATGTTGATAGCACCAATTTTCTCGGAGTACAGGCTCAGAATTTTGCTGTATTACTGAGCAACAAAAATTTCCATGCCACGAGCAGCAAATAGTCTTACTGATTTGCGTGATTTTCTTGTCATTTACCTATAATAATTATTTTATAAATTAAGCTATATAAAATGATTTTATTTCGTTCAATAGTTACTCGAGAGTAATTAATTAATGATACTTTAAGCATTCAGTTTAATAAAATATAGTTAGGGAGGGTTTTGGGATTGCCGAGGCGGCCCTTGAACTCTAAATGGCCAAGCTGCTCTACCTTTTCGGCGGATTCTTCTCCACTCCCCCACGATGCCACGAATCCTTCTCCACTCCTCCACGAGGCCACGACCTCTAGAGCCTAGTAACCGAATTTTTTGCAACTTCTATGTGTTGAAGGCCACGTTTGCCGCAAGCCAACTCATTATATAAGGTAATCTCTGTCCAATTATCCCTATTCATTTCAACATCACCGCTGCACCATGACGCTGGTCTCCATTGCCGAACTTGCTACTGTCCAACAGCCCTTCGAACTCCAGTGTCGGGTTTCTAGGAAATGGACCGCCTACCATGCAAAGAAGGATACAGTCATTTCTTTGGATTTCATCCTCATAGATTCGGAGGTAATGTCATCTTTAACTCCTCTTCTACTAGGGATGGCAATTTTGCCCATACCCATGGGTATTTTACTATCCAACCCAATTGGGTTGGGTATGAAATCCAAATATATGGATATCGGTTAAGTTTGATGGGTTTGTACCCATACCCATTTACTTTGGGTTGGGTTGGGTTTATAACAAATGGATTTGGGTTTGTACCCATGCCCAAATACAAATTACAGTTTGGTACCTAAACTTAATAGATATGCATATTTAGTACCTAAATTTAATTTTTTTTGCATATAAGTCCTCAAAATATCGATGTAAAATTACGTTTTGGTACCTAAATTTTTTTGGTCTTACATTTTGGTACCTAAATTTTTCAAGTTTTACAAATAAGTCCAATTTTTGCATGTGTAGTTAAAACACCCTCAAGTAAATGGATATCCATATCCAACCCATACCCATTTAGATAATATCCATATCTAACCCAAACCCATATACAAACCCCAAACCCATACACACATCACCCAAAACCTACCCATAATAAATGGGTCTACTTGGGTTTGGGCAAAATTACCCATGGGTGGGTAAATTGCCATCCCTATCTTCTACCTCTTTTGTTCTTCGCATATTGGTTTCAATTTCACTCAGGTTTTTGTGTCGTGGCAGGGAAATGACATTTGGGCGCAAATTCCACTAGATTCCGTCCGAATATTTGGTAGCCAGCTTGAGGAACAAAAATGCTATATGCTGGCAAAATTTAAAGTAACTTCCACAAAGGAGGATTTCCGTCCTGTTCCAAACCCTTTGATGATTCAGTTCAACGGAGACACTACTGTTCAGCCTATTGATCCGATCCCAACTGCTCCGTCGTCCAAGTTCCGGTTCATCAAAGCTGTTGACATCCACAAATATCATAATATCACCGGAGATTTGCTAGGTTGGTATCCTCATTACGGCGCATCTGCTTGCTCTTGAAATACAACTGACAATGGTATCCTCTTATCATTGCTTAACAGATGTGAGAGGCCATTTAGAACAATGTTCTAATGTCCTGCTTCCCAAATCCTCAACCAACAGGACCCCACGGAAGGATATCAAACTCCTTCTTCTGGAGTAACATTTTTCATTCTATACGATCCCCGTCCATTCCTCTTAATGTTATTTAATAATAGCTTCCCAATTGAATTACCATAACTTCTACGTTACTCTCACTTTCCGTATGTTTTGTTTTCTAACACCACCACCATTGGATTATTTGTAGAGGTCAGTCGATTAAGGTTTCATTGTGGGCGAGAATTATGTCGCAGCTGGATCCCTTTGCTAGACCAGGACAGGAAATCTCTGTTCCATTGGTTCTGACATCTATAATTGTTCGAAAATGGAATAATATGTCCCTACATTTATATCAATATAGGCTACTCCTATCTAATTATTGACTTGCATTACAATTTCTGCAGACGAATATTATTTGTCTTCCTCGAGTGCCACGCGGATCTATGCAGACATCGATCCTCCTGCTGAAATGGTTCATCCTGAAAGGTAGTCCCCAAACCCCCCAAGTTGAACTGTATGGCAAGTGATTGGTTGGCAAACAATTTGATAACATGTGTATAATTCATATTGGTAGGAATGTGCCCCTTCCTGCGCCGCGATTTGTAGACTCTGAACCCATCGTTGTAATCCCAGAAGTGACAATTGGTCAACTTAATGAGTTGCGATCGGATGATAGAGTTCAGGTTTAATCCAATTCATATATCTTGGGGCACTCAAAATCCGTTCTCACAATGTGTTCGACCACTCTAATCATGTTGTGTCATTATATTTGTTTGTCTGTCACCAGAAAACTGTGCAGGTCAATTGCATTGTTACGAAGGTCTACCATAACTGGGCATACAATGGGTGTGCATCATTTAAATGCCGTTGTTTGGTTAAAGAAGATATAGGTGGATTTTTCTGCTCAAAATGCGGAGTTACGTCTTCTAAAGCAATCAAAAGGTGAGTCCTATCGTCCACAACCCTTTCCCTTGCATTCTTAATTTCAATTTGATTGTAGAAAGCGTGTAGATGGCTGCCATCATACCCTATGCCACTTAATATGCCTACTACATATGAAAGGAGAAAGATTTTTGTTCGTCTACACTCAAATGTACCGTCAAATAGATTGTTTCTGCTACTATACAACTGGAACTTCATGATCCCATTCTTCTATTATGTTTCAGGTTTCGCATTGTTATGACTGTTAGGGATTTGCAAGATACCATTGACTTGGTTTTACTAGACTATGCGGCTGGCAAATTCTTGAACACCTCTGCCCAGGAGTTGGTAAATACGATGAAAGATCCACATGATACCATACCTCCTACAGTTTTATCTCTAGAGGGGAAAGCATTGAAAGTGGATGTCAAGATTAGTGACTACGACTTCTCTCATCCATCAAGCAAACTAAGCGTGATGAGGATTGTGGAGGAGCTTGACCCGAGAAATGGGAATTTCCAGGACCTTGCTCATTAGATTAAGGTGATTGGAAAACTAGAATGATTGCCTCTTTCATTATACAGTTGTTAAGAAATATATTTTCCTTTACGAAATTTAACTGTAGATTTCATTGGTTACAATTTATTTGTTTTTGTCAGGCTGATGTGATGACTGCTTAGTCTTCCTCAGAATCTATCGCCATCACTCCATCTCCACAGCAATCATCACAGGACTTCACTACCGCTGAAGCTGATGGCAATGGAATAGAAGCCGCGGAACCTGAAGGCGCAACTCCAACTTCCTTGAAGCGGAAACAACCACCTCCATGCACCCCCGGATCACTAGGAACATCAGCTACCAACTGCACGACGACCTTAATTACATGTCCCTGTCGGATAAACATGCTTCATTTCCTTTTATTTTTATTCATGTGTTCTCAGATGGTACTCTTTCTTAAATGGTAGTCGTCAAAATGGTTTTTATTAATTTGTGGCCCATTCTTTATGCAGTACGGCCAAATCTTATCAACCTAACTAAACACCAAGAAAATGCATTTCAATTTAAGGGTGGGCAACGGGATGGGACAGGATACCCGTCCAGTTTGAAACGGGTACCCAAATCCATGTATAGGGTAAATTTAATGCCATGTCCCAAACCCGTACGATTTAAAGGTATCAATTATAAACTCAATAATTTTTTAATAATGTTTAGTCATTGACGTATGAAATACACGTTTCAAAGTGAAGACATTAAACTTTCAATAAAAGAAATTAATTTTTGACAACATTTATAACATACTATTGTTCAAAAATTTCAATATTGGGCATCATTCTCATTATAGTTCGTCTATTATCTAACTTTAACTCATGCCCACAATGAAGTTTTACCAAAAAAATTCTCATGTTGAAATTGTGATAATATAAATTCTCTGATGCATTGTATGTATGCAAAGATTCGTGAACTAAACTCACTGAAAAATTATATTTCAGACAATATAGATCAATTTATAAAGTGTGATATTTGAGCTAAGGTTCAACTAAGAATTCTTGAAAAAATAGTACCAAGTGTATTTTCACCAATGTTTTAGAAATCCACCGCACTACTTGGTTGGGCCGACAATATTGAATATCAGACTCTAAATGATAGGTGGGTTTAAACGGTATAAAAAATTAATTGAATCACAGTCAAACCTTAATTTTTATACAAAATATCTTATTACTGAGCACGTACTCACCAAATAAAATAAAGCATCTAAAATAAAATTATAAAAATTGGCCGCCGCTGTTTGCAAATGCAGAAAAAGAAAAAAAAAAAGAATAAGAAAAAGAAAAGGAAATTCCGCAACATGCGGTGAAGAGTTTTGGAACAAAACCCTTTATAGTACAAGTTTATGCCCTGCCTTTGGGCAGGTGGAATTTATTGTTTACAATGTAATTTTTATATATGTGAAAATTAATCAAAGATTGTAAAATTATATAAAACATTGTGCTGAAAATTGTGGCGACAAAGTATTTTATACTTAAATTGTGGTTCAATTATTTCATATTATTATCAACTTGGGATTCGATCGACGGATTTTCAGATCAGACCGCCAGTACAATATGGTTTTGGAGATGTTGGTGTTAACATTTAAACTATGTATTTATTGTTGATTTTTGTCATATTTTAATTTAAAAATAGCAACAAACATCTCAATTATATAGTTGATGGTTAATGAAAACTTAAATCTTCCTATCTATAAATTTTAGAGAATATTTATCATGAATTCATGTTCTTGTTTTTTTATATATTTTGTATGCATTTAGAAATTCTAATATATGGGCAATAACAAATATTTTATATATATTCTGAATATTTTTTTATTAAACAACTGAATATCATATAAAAAAAATATTACTGTATTTATGAAGTACATAGAAACAGATTAAAATGAATTAAGAAGATTTATTGTATCATAAGAACTCCAATTAAGCAATTGTACTATTAAGTACGTCCTCCATAACACCCAAAAAAAAACTCTGTGAAAACAATACATATATTCAAAACACAATTTTATATAGAAAGTCGGCCAAAAAAATAGTGCAAGTCCGACGTTTGCCGTGGTGATTCCGCTGCTTAAGTGGATGGGTCTGTTTTTAAAAGTGCTTTAATAAGATTTAAGCAAATTTATAGAGAAGAGAAGATATTTGAAGGCAAGCACTTGGGCCAGTGAAGACAACCGAAACCTATTTAGTCTGACATCTCTTTACTATGTACGGCCCATTAGCCTTTTGTAAAAGCCCGTAATTTGTTAATGTGAGCCTTTTTACATTATCATCGGCCCAATCCATATGAGAATAGCTCATTCTTATGTACCCAAACCCTAAGCATAGCTGCCGCCTGCAGCCCCATTTTCATTGTAGTCGACAGCTCTACTCCGCCATTTCAATCAAACCCTATTATCAATTACACAGCCGCATCTTTGTTCCTCCCCTTAACGCCAGCAATCATCATTGATTTGGAGAAATGATTTGGAGCTGGGAACTCTCAACTCAAATTCATCATTCTAGGAGAGTGGAGGCAAATTCGGCTGACAATTTCCCAACCAAGGATGCAGATTGAAACCTCTCTATCGTGAAGCCGCTGTCTAACTTTGAGCAATACAGGACTGGTTGCTCCTATCCGGCAAGGGAGAGTGATGGGACTGGTGGGTACGATCCGGCAGGGGAGAGTGCTGGTCGCGCAGAGTTCCGTCGATGGTTGAGCTCGGTCGACAGTTTTGGCTCGGCAATACAGCATGTCGCCGGCGGATAATGGTCGATGTCGACGTTGCTGCGGCAAGGGGATTAGGGTTGAGGGCAAATAAGGAATCGGAGTGTAATTTGCTGCCGGAAGCAAAGAGAAAGAGGTTGCTAACCCCGTTGTCCACTGGTCAGGTAATGTGTTCCTGGGTTGGGTCATAGCAGCATATTTGAAACCATTTTGGTTAATTTTCTTAACTAATTCGAGACGTGCATTATTGTAAACAAATAATTGAAAGATTTAGCCGTTAAAATTTTGAGCCACTACTCCACTTCCCCCAATTCTCGTGGGGACTAGATAACCACTTTCCCCTCTCAATTTAAAAGAGAATCAGTTAAAGCTTACTTTCATTTATATAGCCGAAGCCCCAACATCCTTCCTCCAGTACTCCACTTCCCCCAATTCTCGCGCGGATAACCACCTCCCCCTCTCAATTTAAAAGAGAATTAGTTAAGCTTACTTTCATTTATATAGCCAAAGGAAAACAGCCTTCCTCCGTTCCAACTCTGACAATCACTTTAGCAATCCAAAATCGCAATCATGTCTGTTAATCCTCTTCCTGTTCTTCATGTTCACAACGAAAACTGGGTGTTGCGGCTGCGTCTGCTGAGGTTATGGGGGAAGCTGTATCATACCGGGGATTCACTTCAACAAGTTAATCTCTTATTCATTAACAACCAGGTATGTGTATTATTCCTTCTGGCCTCTTTCTCAGTAACAGTTGTACAAACATTAATTCATTTTCCTTGACTATGCAGGGTCAGTTGGTTGAATCCATCATTCGGCGACCATATTTAAATCGATCTCTGTCATGTCTTCATGAGGGCCGTGTTTATGGAGTAATGTTCTTTTACATTGAAGACAACAACTCTATTCATCGAGTGGCAGAAGCGGATTTTCGTTTGTCATTTCGTGCGGATACCCTGTTCTATGTCATGGAGGACACGGGTGATATTGATAAATTTAGTTTCCGTTTCCTTGCTGTCAGGGACATCCCTTATGCATTTGAGAATCAAACTTATCTACCTGGTATGACCTTTAAAACAATAGCTTCCTCAAATAAATGCATTTTGGTTACACTCTACATCTTAATGCACGGTTCTTTGGATTGGTTTTTCTAGATTTGGTTGGAACCATTTTTGGATGTGAACCTGTTCAGGTTCTCTACCCAGGTTTACCGGTTCGGAAGAAGCGGATCACGCTCCTACTGCCAGAGTCCGTAAAATGGTTCTTTTGTTTATGCTCATTCTGAAAACCACGGTTATTTCTATCTTACCAACTTCTGTTTATTTTCTTTAGGGGAGAGATAGCTTATGTTTTTTGTCGGACTCGACAATACCAAGTTTTGAAGAAGTTGTTTCTGACGCCAGAGCTTTGGGGCAGATCACGGTCTTCACATCACTATTCATCGAGCAAAACGAAGGTGCGAAAATTTTCTGCCTTTTTCTTACTAGAAAGATACTAACCTTTTTTGTGGTCATGTGAGAACAAATGAATATTTGCATAGTTTGCGTCCATTGAGTAGCTAATTTGTATGCATTTGGTTATCATGTCCTTGAGAATTGTAACCATTTTCGTGACGGAGTAGATGCTGCCTTTTGTTTCGTTTGACAATGACTAAATTCAGAATATGGAGTCGTTTACAAAACAGAATTTTATTATCCAATTAGCACAATTAATTAAATTTTGGTTTACTCATTTGGGACAGTAAAACGTTGTTTGAAGATACATGTTAATAAGATAAGCAGTATCTTCCGTATTTATTTTCTCACTTCAATTCTGGTCATCATGTTTTGTAAATTAATAACAGTTCTTATCACTGTAATTTTATTTACTCATGTGTTTGTGGTTTTATTGTTAAATGGATGTTAGGAGGTTATTTATTTTCTTCCTCACGAGCAACTAAAATCTATCTCAACATTCACTGCCCTCACTTGCATCCTTTGTTAAAATAGTAAGCTTCACAAACCTCTATCTTTGAAACTTTAATTTCTAATGTGTGTGGTATCTATTGATAGTGGTAATTCTGGTTAATTTATTATCAGGGAAGATGGACCCCAATTTGGATCTAACTATATTGTTGGACCATTGCTATACGAGGAAGCTCTCGCCATATCTGAGCACACAACGGTTCCACAGCTTAATATGATAAAGTTGAGTCTATATAGTACGGTAAATCACTCAAACTCAACTAAACACCAATTTTTTTTAAAACACAGTCATTACCCAATTCAACATTTGCTTCATTTTGGTCATCAATAACCCATGTGTCTGTTTTAGGGGACGGTATACATCATGCCGGGAAAACTAAAAGCCATTGGAATTTCAACTTCGGCGCACTCTATGGTCAGTGTTGTGCATTTCACCATCAAAGATGTAACTGAGGAGCTGGAAGTTGTGTTTCCCTCTGTCAACCTTAGACGCATTGTTGGTGATGTGGTTGTGGAGACGGATATCGATTGGGACACTAACATCATCGCCATTCTCAACTGCATTCATTCGAAGTATTACCAGTTTGTCATTGAAGTTGGAGCGTGGAACCGCATGGTCCGTCACTGTGATTTGGTTTTGTTGAAGATGTTCCCTGTTGCCTTTTAAGGATGGAGTTCTTTTAATGGATTCCTCGACTGTGTTCCTAAATATCAACCACACTCAAACGTTTAATAGGAAGTGGTTGGCTAGGCATTTCTCTTCATTCAGCTCTATTTACTACTTCCACCATACTTTTTTACTGTTATTTGTGATGATCAGATTGTTGGAGCTTAGCCTTTTAGTTTCATGGTTTGGTTTTAAACCACCCAGTGTGCAAGAGATTAGCTGTAACTGATTTCCACAGCTTTGTTTATAATGGAGAATCAATTATTTATTTGGATTGGTTTGCTGTTGTTTTACAAGATGGTAGTTAAGCAGATAGGTTGTCAGAATTTATGCTCATATGAACAAGGAAATATTGTCGGTTTTGTGTTATGCACTTGATTATTTTTTTTAGTCCTGGTTATGATCCAATGTGAATTATGTGTATATGAAACATATTTTTGGAGAATTTAGTTACAATCTAACAAATATCATCAACTTTTAACTATTACATTCACAAAATGAAAAGAAAAATTATTTTTTAATTAATTACATTCATTATGATATGACTTTGCTTAGAATGCGTAATTCGATCAGACTGGTCATATCGGTGATGTCATGCTGGTTTTATGACTGGCGCAGTTTGAACCAGGTTCAACCAGGTGGCATGCCGCCCGCATGACAACCAAAGTAGCATTACATAAAGGCCCATCACAACTGTCTCAAACTGTATTGGGCCTAATGAACAGCCCACGTATTTGAGAATGATTATTTCCTAACAATCCTATCCGCCAACCCAGCCCGTTGTGTTCAACCATGGCCTCAACAACCCTGCTTTCTCATCCCTATTTGTTTTGTTCTGGATTTCTATAACCGAGAAGAAAATGGGCAATTAGAAAGTGTCAACCCCTTTCATTCTCTAGGTATTATTTTTCTATTATCACACTTGATTTGCGAGATTTTCTTCTCATTTACCTTCAATTATTATTTTATAAATTAAGCTATATAAAATGATTTAAATTCATTTAGTAGTGACTCGAGATTAATTAATTAATGATACTTTAAGCATGGTTCAGTTTTTGTTTTTTGTTTTTTTTTTGACGAAACCTGATTTCATTACGAAATAGGAAAATGATACAGAGTTGGACCATGGTCCTTGAAAAATAGAAGTCTAACCAAATCGTAAAGTTGAGCCCACCCAAAACACAAAATGAAAGCTCACCCACAAATACATAAATCAGAAAAACACACAAGAGAAAAACTCCAAAACCCACCCCAACACCCACGGTAACCCAACCCAGAAAAAACCCAAACACACCAAACACCACAACCCAGCCCACAAAACAACCCTAGCATGATTCAGTTTAGAAAATATAGTTAGGGAGGGTTTTGGGAATGCCCAACCGCCCCTTGAATTCTAAATGGCCAACCTACTCTACCTTTTCGGCGGATCCTTCTCCACTCCCCCACCTCCTCTACTTCCCAGTAACCGAATTTTGTGCAACTTCTATGCGGTGAAGGCCAAGTTTGCCGCACACCAACTCATTATTTCTTTATTAATTACATTCATTATGATTTTCATTTCATGATATTTAGGGGTGGGGTGGGCCGGGCCGGCCGGGTTGGCGCATCCAATAATAATTAGCAACTTTGAGAGGCAATTTTGGACAAGAATTGTTGACACAGTTGCAATTAGTGATTAAAAGAAAATGGTTAGGGAGGGTTTTGGGATTGCCCAGCTGCCTCTTGAACTCTAAATGGCCAACCTACTCTACCTTTTCGACGGATCCTTCTCCACTCCCCCACGAGGCCACAAATCCTTCTCTACTCTCCCACTCTCCCACTTTCCACACACACACACGTACTCCACTGCATGCGGCCAAGTGAATCACGTGTGTAGAATCACTTTCTCTCCTTTATATAATGGAGATACCACTTTCTCTCATGTTACAATTTCCGTTTACTACTTCCCATACAAAACACTTCGGTTCCATTCACCGTGCGAATTGTATTCAATATGGCGGGCCTACCTCAATTCAATCAGTAAGTACTGCTCATGCATCCAACGAATACTACATCATGTAATTTCGATTCTTTTTCACTACTTAGTGCCAAAACTTACAGTCCAATATATAGGCTTCCCCATGGTTTTATTGCTAATCTGCAATACGATGATGCTGTTGAAATTTGTGAGCGTGCCGGCACCATCGATCTCATTATGTTGCAAGTGGATGTCGAAAATCAGGTAACTTTAACAAATAAATTTCTTTTTAATCGTACGCCTTTTGTGGCATGCTACATTTTATCGATTTGCTTTGACAATATTCGTTTCTGTGTTTACATTAGGGCACCTCTTTTCTGTTATCCGGACGTGTAACGAATTTGACGACGTCCTGGTCCCCTGCATCCAGAATCCATTTCGTCCACCTCACAATTAAGGACGATTTCATTGGTGTTGATATCGTCTTCCCGTCATCACAGTTACGAATGATTGTTGGATCTGTATTCAGTCATGCAGATGTTGTCAATGCTGACTATATGGCCCTTCTTTACATGCTTGGAGAACAGACATTTGAAGTCATGGTCACAGTCGGTCCCTGGAAGAATGTATTTGGTTATTGTGAACTTGTGTTGGTGAA
The DNA here is from genome assembly GCA_946122785.1 of Linum tenue. Classification (NCBI taxonomy): domain Eukaryota; kingdom Viridiplantae; phylum Streptophyta; class Magnoliopsida; order Malpighiales; family Linaceae; genus Linum; species Linum tenue. The sequence continues at coordinate 27,109,310 of CAMGYJ010000004.1, read as the reverse complement.
ATTATTTTTGCCTTTGTTGAATTGAGTACCATGTCATGAACAATGAGACAATGTCTTGAGTTTTCTTATTTTGGACTTGCATGTTATTTGTCGTAATACTCAACTAGATTAGATTTGTGATTAGCAAAATTTCATGTAATTATTTTTATCTTGATTAGCTAATCTTCAAATGTATTTCTAACTTATTATGAATGTTCATTCAAATTACATGTTCGTCTTCAACGAATTGCAAAATTGCAACAATCTTATGATAATATAAAACAAGACTCATTTCTCGACACTATCATTATAGATATTGTAACTCCATTTCCTTAAACAAATGCGGGCAACGGGCCGGGCTATAGGCTAGTAACTTAATCAAATTTCCAACAACAGTAACCCGGGAAATCGCAAAGTATCATCATGCACTCGCTCCCTTTAACGACCTCATCCACGTCCTGCTTCACTTGTTTAAAATACGACGAACACCCTTCGATGAACACGAGATTACCACTCCTAAGAGCATCTCCATTGGTGCAATTGTATTTACAATTGCATTTGTTTTTTTTATTTTTACTTCATTTTTTTGCAATCCAACTCATCTTACTTGCATTGCACCACATCAATGCAATAAACTTGCAATTGCAACTAATTTTTTTAATTTAATTTATTAAAACATAAACACTCAAATAATAAAATTAATGAATAATTTAATAATAAAAAAAATGATGTGGCTTGCATTCCATAATTGCATTATATGCAAGCTTGCAAAGATGCAATTGTCATCTACATCAATGCAATTGCATAATTCAATTGCAAATGAATGTCATGTCATAATGCAATTCTAAATGCAATTCCAATAAAGATGCTCTAAGGAGTAGGGGATGAGCAGTGGGTGGTTTTATGTGGATTTGGGTGAGTTTGGAACCACCCACTACGTGGTGGGGGAAGGAGAAAATGACCCACACCCACCCAAGCATTACATGTGGGAAGGTTGGGTTGGGTGTTGCGGATGATGGGTGGTTTGGTGGATTCGGTGGGTTTACAACATATAATCCATAAATCAAGTGAATAATTTATTTTAAAATATTTATAATGGTAACCAAGGTTCAAAAAGACACTAGGCTCATGGCAAACTGATTCGGGCCTAATTGTACTCTTTTTATCCACAATTCTCTTTGACATTTGTTGCAATTGAACTCCAAAAAGGATGGGTTTGTGCGAGGTTGCTTGTGTTTTAGTGTGTTTCAGATCCTAACAGGTAAAACCAAACCCAGAGTCGAAAGTTGGAAGAAAAGGAGCAAAGAGGTTTAGACAACCAATTTTCACGGCCTGATGTTGTAGTTCACAGTCTCACAGGGCCGTGAATTGGAGCCAAAACCCATGAACCGAGGAGCATGCAGAGAGGGTTTGCAGGTTACTAATGCCCACGCTGTTCACGTCGCTAAGACCGTGAACAGAGGCCACTGACCGTGAACCCGAGCCAATGAAGCGGTGCGTTTCGGTGTCAGCATTGAGTTCACGGACGCGTTTCAATGTTCATGACCGTGAATTGGGCGCGATCTCAAATTAAAAGGCCATCTGAAAGGAAGAAGAAGGGGGATACCTAGAGTGAGAAAAATTCTACTTCTTCAGATTTTAGAGTGAGAAAATGACGAACCAAAGAAGAGGAAAAGCTAGGGTTTCATCTCCAAGCAAGGTTTTGGGAATTGCTCCCCCAAAAGAGGATTTTTTCCAGCACAAGGAGCAAGGCTTGCATCTTCTTGATGCTTTCCCTTTCCCTCTCTTGTATTTTCCCTTCTTCTAGCATGGACTAGTCCCTTCTTTAACTTGAGTGTTTGTAAACCCTAGCTACAATTATGTTAATGCTTATATGAATTTAATGATTTGTGTGTGGTTGTGTTTTAATGTGAATGTGGAGGTATTATTCAGAAATGATTGTGTTCTGTGAAAGCCTATCAATCTAATTGTCATTCTAACCTAGCTTAGAGAGGAGACCTCCTTAGGTTAAGAGGCTCAATTTGAGATGGGTGTTCTTGGGCATTTCATGCCTCCTAGGCTAGTTTAGAGAGAACCATCCTTAACCTAAGAGGCTCATTTCGAGATAGGTTTCTTGGGCATTCAATGCCTCCTAAGCTAGTTTAGAGAGAACCCTCCTTAACCTAAGAGGCTCTATTAGAGATGGTTTCCTTGGGAATTTTATGCCTCCTATTTTATGTTAGTTAAAGGGAAAACCTTCTATTTCAAATTAGCACTTAGGGTTTGGTTGTGGGTGGCCGTCCGAAATCCAATTCGATGGTGAAGTCTAACCATTCCTTAGTTGATAGGTTGAGAGGGTCACATTAGTGGCTTGGATCGTATCTCATTCCTCAACCGCTAGTTTAGAGAGGAAACCTCCTTAAGTTAAGAGGCTCAATATTGAGATGGGTGTTTTTGGGCATTTCATGCCTCCTTGGCCAGTTTAGAGAGGAAACCACCTTTACCCAAAAGGGGCTCGATTTGAGCAGGGTTTCCTTGGGCATTCAATGCCTCCTAAACTAGTTTAGACAAAACCCTCCTTCACCTAAGAGGCTCATTTTGAGATGGGTTTCCTTGGGCATTCAATGCCTCCTAAGTTAGTTTAGAGAGAACCCTCCCTAACTTAAGAGGCTCTATTAGAGATGGGGTCCCTTGGGCATTCTTTGAACCCCAATTCGAGGGTGAAGTCTAACCATTCCTTAGTTGATAGGTTGAGAGTGTCACATTAGTGGCTTGGATCGTATCCCATTCCTCAACCTAGAGGATAAGAGGGTAGCTTCGGCTGCTTTATAGACTTCCCTGTGTTTTATGACCCTCTAACCACACACGGTCGTTCGATTCTTCCAGTCATAATTGTTATGTAGGGGGAGCAACACCCGGGTGAAGCTTTCTCAAAGCAATTTAGTTTTAGACCTTTCTTTTCACTAAAACAAATCCGCTAGATAATGTTTCAAACAGTCGAAGTAGCGGTGCATGGACCGCCCCGGGTTGGTATTTAAACATACTTGCCCCATATTGCACCCATGTAAGGTTTATACTTGGACCTTAGGTGGGATTCTATTGTGATAGTCAGAGCTAGTGATTTAGACATACGCCAATCATTTGAACCCGTGTCTAAAACCTCCGGACTAGCTAGTGATGACAACCATTCCGTGAACTCTAGTATTTAGAGGTTGCCATCGTGGTGTTGAGATGATAGGGCCGAGTTTTGACGATTGTGCACATTCTTTGCACCAAAACCTCTGGACCCCATCGGTCAAGAGAGTGAGTGATTCATTCTTGTTTTGCAAGTCATATCATACCCCGGTGAGGACCTTTGTTGCCCATATGTTTGTTCCTTGAACTTGAACTTTATACATTGTTAGTTGTGGTTGGTAAGTGATCTTTGAAACTTGCATTGATTCATGAACAAGGTGAGAACTTTTCATTTGCCCGTTTCTAGTAGCCTCGAATGTCATTTGTGGTGGATGTTTGTATTGCTTGCAACGGTCCTCTTGTTAATTGCCAATAGCCATTTGAGATTCACCACTTTGTGCCCTTTGATTTGTCCCCAAAGCATTTTGATAGGTCGAGATATTACCTTGTGTGAAATGGTTTGCTTGGGGACAAGCAAACGTCTAAGTGTGGGGGAGTGATTCGGGACTAATTGCACACATTTTAGCCCCGTTTCCCTTGGCTGTTTGTAGCAATTGTGCTGCTGAAAGGGTGGTTTTTCGATAGGTTTCGTGCGTTTCGGTGTGTTTCCGATTCTAACAGGTGAAACTAGCCCCGGAGTCGGAAGTTGGAAGAAAAGAAGCAAAGACCGGGCAAAGAGGGTGATTCAGGCAAGGTTAACGGTTTCCCATTGGAGTTCACGGTCTCCTATGGCCATGAACTGAAGCCCGAAATCGTGAACCGTGAAGCATCCATGGTGAATTATGAAGTTACTAACGCAAGGCAAGTTCACGGTCAACAAGACCGTGAACTCATGTGAGTGAAGTGGTGCGTTTTGACACAGCGCTCCAAGTTCTCGGACGCGTTGAGGAGTTCACGACCTTGAACTAAGTCCGTGAATTGAGCCCAAGAGTGAGAAAGTGTCTTCTTCTTCAGATTTTAGAGAGAGAAAGGACGAACCAAAGAAGAAATGTGGTTAGGGTTTGCTCCAAGTGGTGAATTGGGAAGAATGTCCTCAAGAGAACATCAACACAAGATGAAAGAAGAGTGGAGGCATCTCCATGGTGGTTTCTACTTCTTTCTTTTGTGTTATTCCCCTTTCTAGCATGGAGTAGTACTCTTTTTCACTTGGGTGTTGTGAAACCCTAACTATTTGCCATGTAGTTGTAGTGTAATTGAATGATTTCTTATGGGTGTTGTTTAATTTAATGATTGAGGTATTTTTCAGGATGATTATGCATGTTTGAGCTTAGCAATCTAATTGGCCATTCTAACCTAGGTTAGAGGGGAAACCCCCCTTTCCAAAAGAGGCTCAATTGAGTTGGGATTCCTTGGGCTTTTCAAGCCACCTACCTAGGTTAATGTAGGACAAACCTCTATCTTGAATTAATCAACCCTTAATTGCCTTATATTGCACCCATCTAAGGTTTATACTTGGGCCTTAGGTGGGGTTTTGCTGTGATATTCGGGATGAGTCAAGTTTTCTCAACTAATGTTAAATCCATTTTACCTTTGCAAATCAATTTAGTTTGAGACCTTTGTTTTCACCAAAACTAATCCGTTAGATAATGTTTAAAACAGTCGAAGTAGCGGTACATGGACCGGCCCGAATCGATATTTAAACATACTTGCCCTATATTGCACACATCTAAAATTTATACTTGGACCTTAGGTGGAATTTTATTGTGATAGTCAGAGCGAGTCACTAACATTTTGGTCGTGTCTAGTGCCTCATTCGCCTAGGCATTTTGAGCGTAAATAGATTTTTAACCTATAGTCGCAAATGACAATTTCAAATTGATGGAAGGAATGAAGGACGAATCGGTGGTAGTTTGAGATGATGTCATTTTCAGGAAGACAACTATCTTATTTTTGCCATTTGTCTACTAGTTATGCTTAAGCGTACCTCCAATTGTCTAAGCATACCTCTCAACATAGTCCTTTGGTCGAAATTGAGAGGAATTTTTATGATTACAAGGGTTTCATTTTCAATAAAGCTATATGTTAGAGATTTGATGGTTTGAAGTTAAAAAGTTCGTTGGGTTGTGGGTCAACCATAGGGATGGCAAAAATATCCGTAACCGTGGATATCCGCCCGAATCCGGCCTAGTCGGGTAGGGTAAAACCCGAACCCGAAGGACATTTAGTGGGTACGGGTAAAAACCGAACCCGAATATTGCGGGTAATGGGTGGGCATGGATTTCTCACTATCCGACCCGAACCCGCCCGATTATACACATGCATATGTATTTTGTCTAGAAATAATCATTATTTTTCTCTAACATATTTTATATTTAGCATATAAATATAACATTTTCATGAAATTGTATTGTTTTAGTTATTTTCTTCATTCTAGTGAATTCTTGTCGTACTTTTTCTCTTACTTAATATAAGAATACGTGTGAATGTTAACATATTGGTTGGAGTTATGAAGAGAAATTAATATCCATGGATAACCGTGGATACCCGAATGGGTATGGGCTTGGTTTTGATTTTCTACCCGTTTCACATGTGGGTATGGGTATGGGTAAAACCCGAAGTACTTTGGGTAGGATAACGGATATGTACTATCCGCCCCCGACCCGACCCATTGCCATCCCTAGTCAACCATAGTCCACCCATACCCACCCAATCTTTAGTGGGTCACCTATTTTACAACCCACACCCACCCATATGAACCACCCACATGATAATGGGTGAGTTGATTGTGGGTGGTTTTGGGTGGATTTATGGGTTCAACCACCCAATGCTCACCCCTACTAAGGAGCCTCATCGCAATTCAGAGATCTCTATTGACGTCACTCGTCGAGCCCGCTCCAGTCTTCTTCATCATCCTCAATCCCATCTCTGAGTCTTCATTTATTCTGCACCGCTTCAGCTAGTGGCTTCAAAGATTTCAGAATAGTTAGTGATGCAATTAACCAATAATCGCACTTTGTGGCTAGTGGTTAAGCTTTTGTGATGCGGTTTGATGTAGTATTTCATGCAAGTGATAGAAGTCCTAGGATGCCCTAGAATCATATTTCTCGAGGTCTTTTAATGCACAACTACTCACACCAACCTACAAGACATCCTCGATAAGTATAAAGAAATTTAAGGGTTTACAACTAGACAACTAAGCAAATCAAGAAGAATAAAGTTGTTTAGAGATTTTTGGTTTATAGATGCATAAAAGTAAAGATACGTTATTGTAATAGGTAGTGGTTTCGAAGAAAATCTTGCAAACTATGGCTCATTCACATCATGAAATGATTATTCATCTATTGTAGCACCCTATCCCTTCCTCTAAGGCCACTCTCTACCCGTGCATGCGCTCTTGCGATAGAGATTTAACTAGCCAATGTGTGTTTTCGCTTCATACCATTAACTAATTAATGAAGAAAAATTAGGATAGCATATAGTTAGTTATGGGCTTCTACAAACCATAACTATAGTCATAACATTGTTAATCTCACAATCAAGCATTGATACTACTCAAAGCATAGATGTGTGATCAATATTATCTCTACTCTTGTAAAATCAATGGGGTATTCCTCAAACGTAATTTCTTGACAATCTACGCAATACTAAACAAAATGAATATGGTAGCATACAATAGAATCATAAGCATTGGTGGTATAAGAGCATTCATACTATGGAAACATAAATGGCCATACATAATCAAAGGCATCGAAATCTTCATAGACAAACACCAGCATGAGATGTAATTACAGCATTCATTCACATAAGTCATAACAATAATCAAAATTGCATCCTAATACAATCAAGTTCGACTAGCTACATAGAGGAGAAGGAAGGTACCACCATTGATGTTGCCAACATCTCCTTGGCTGCAGATCCCCCTACTTAGACTATACTAGGCCTTTGTGTGGAGTTTAGATTTATGTATTTGTGAAGCCTTACTCATACAATGTAATCATTCCCTCTATTTATAAGGGAAATCCATCCTATTACAACCTAAATCGACTAGGAAAGAGTCTCCAAAACCTAGTACACTAAAGGAAACTTTGTCAACAAGGCAAAGAGAAGGCAAAGAGAAGGCATTGGTATGGCATCGGTTGGATCCCCCGATCTAATTCTTCTTGGTTTGTGATTTTTGATCCATGGACTTCTGTTCCAGATGATATGGGTTGCAACTTGGGGGAGCGACGGTTGGATCCGTTGCTTGGGTCATTACTCATTCCTTCTTCAGAACGAGCTGATTCTTCCGACTATGGGCTCGTCTTGACGTATTCTAGCAACTTCAACTTGTAGTTGGCTACTCCGTCATTGGACTTCTTCAATGCTTGATCCAATATTCCTTAGGTTACTTAGTACCTTCAAATAGTACAAGAACATTACCTAGGTCTATTTAAAGCTCATTGATCAAATAGTTGTGATTTAGACAAGAAATACCATTGAAATGACTAAATATGCTTCAATAGAAGGGGAAAATATATCAACAATGGGGTGACAAACACTATAAATAAAGTCTCATCATAAATACCCCAAACTTGGTACTTTCTTGTCCAAAGCAAATACTACTCATAATCATACAACTCAATGAACCCTAGTGATTCGACCTAATTGTCCATGTTTTGCCCTCGTTTTACTTATGTGGTTGTTCCGAATTCACTCCTAAAAGGTTGGTTTTATGCTAGGTTCCTCGTGTTTTAGTGTGTTTCAGAATTTTACAGCTGAAACCAGCCTCGGAGTCAAAAGTTGGGCGAAAAGGATCGAAAACCTGGAGAAGAAGTGAAAAGGGCCAGTTCACGGCTAACCAAGGAAGTTCACGGTCTTGCATGACCGTGAAGAAGAGCCCTTGACTGTGAATCGCGAGGATTCCAGAGCAAAAATGGAGGTTACTAACGCAAGGTGAGTCCATGGTCACTAAGACCGTGAACAAAGGCTGTTGACTGTCAACAGAAGATATCGACGCTGTGTGTTTTGGCGCACGCCTGCAATTCACAGACGCGTTTTGTGATTCACGGCCGCGAACTCAGCTTGTCTCTGGTTTAAATGACGAGTTGAAAGGAGGAGAGAGGGGAGAGCCCATTTTGTGTGAAAAGCCTTCTTCAACATTCTAGAGAGAGAAACACGAACAAAAGGGAGAAGAAGGCAAGGGTTTTGCTTCTAGGCTGATTTTGGGAAGATTTCCTCCAAGGAAAGCTCAACTCAAGGCCAAGAAGACAGGGAGCATCCTCCAAGATGGTTTCCACCTCTTTCCCTTTTGTTTTTCCCACTTCTATAATGGAGTAGACCTCCTTTCACTTGGGTGTTGTGAAACCCTAACTCTACCATGTAGTTTTCTCTTATGTGTATTGGATGATTGTCATTGGGTATTGTTCAATTCAATGATTGAGGCATTATTTATCATGATTGTGCATGCTTGTGCTTAGCAACCTAGGGGTTGTGCATGTTTTGTGCCTAGCATCCTTAAGTTTGTGCATTTAGGTGCTTAGCAACCAAAGGATTGTGCATAATTGTGCTTAGCACCCTTAGGTTTGTGCATGTTGGTGCTAGCAATCTAATTAGCAACCTTAGCCTAGCTCAGAGAGGAAAATACCCCTTCCAAGGGAGACTCAATCGAGTTGGTTTTCCTTCCGCTTTCTAAGCCACCTAACTAGGTTAAGTTAGGGCAACCCTCAATGTTGACTTAAGAAAATAGGTTAATTGCGATTAAACCGTCCGACCTTTGACTTGAGTGAGGGAGTAAGTCAATTACCGATTGTCTAAACCGAGAGGGTCGAGTGATAATTGAGATTGTGGTCTTCGACCATATATTCCTCCCTCTGCGTTTCGCGATCACCGTGCCCAAAGCAATTGTTCCAATTTACATATCATGGTAGTAGTTAGGGGGAAGCTACACCCGAGTGATCTTTCAACAAAAGAGTTTCCAAAACCATTTACCTTTGCTTTTTGTTATTTCAATTAGCAAACCTTTAATCCAAAACTTTGTTGCTAGATAATGATTTCAACAACCGAAGTAGGGGTAGACGGACCGGCCTGGGTCAATATCTAAATACTTGCCCTATACTGCACCCGACTAGATTTTAAAAACATGGCTTTAGTTGGGGTTTTATTGTGGTGTAGTTTCGTGCGAGTCAAGTTATTATCACTCAACCCAGATCTTAGGTAGTGGATCATAAGTAACTTACAAGGTCAACTATAGAACGAGACTCCTACCTACATCAATATACGAGGATAGTATACCTTATAGTCCATGCATTAACAACCAAATCAAGCATCAGAGTCTCATAATGTAAGCATGAAGCTTTTAATAAACATTGATGTTTTGAATGCTTTCTACCATCAACTTTACATTCCTTTAATGTACTTTGCCTTTCTCAAAATTAAATTCTTTTTAGGATTTTCGAATTTTCATTCTCTTTCAACCAAATTTTTTTTTCTTATTTTTCACATGGTGGAGAGCTCTTTTTAACCTTACTGTTATTAGTCGAGCAAGAAATTAAAAGTTCCATAACCTCATTTCTTGTGGAGGGTCAATGCAATTAAGGGGTGTCTGAAGGTCTATCTGTGCACTTAACAACACATCCTCAAGTTGGCGATCAATTCAACGGGTGGAACTTTTATTTTTGTTAGTGAGGAACTAGCATCACATTGTAGGACTACCCCACCAAAGCTGAACTAGTATCTCTTCCAAAACTCGATTTAGTGCAATGAAAAGATGCCTCACATGTTGGGCTTTCCCCCACACTTTATTTTTCAACAAACTATCATAAATTTTCGAAATAATGTCTTGATGGTAGAAATTTTAGCATTTTTCTAAAGATAGACTTCAGTCTTTTTATAACTTATGAAAATAGGAGACTCTTTTTTCATAATTAGAAATCTTTACATATATCACATAATATGACATTCAAACACATCAAATGGTCATTTCATCCCATTGACTATCACATTCTTCATAATCACTACACTAGCCTCCCTAGATCAAGTGATGATAACTAGACTCATTCTTGTAGGAGATGGCTTAAGTCATTAGATGGAGAACATCTTTAGTTCTTAAAAAAAAAAAAGCACATAGCACAACATTTTGCATTGGAAAATTTTAAAATTTTAAAAATTTTATCGACTAAAAGATATAGCACGTAGCAAGCGTTCAAGGTAAAACATATCAACTATTCCCACCCCACACTTTAAAATGGACATTGTCCTCAATGGACTAAAAGATAGTGAGTTGTGATAAAGTTGGAACGAATTACCTCAAATGTCGATAAAAATCTTAAATCATACTCCATTGTAGCTAGTCTCCATCGATGTTCTAAAAAAACAAAACAAAAGGGTACATAAGGCTTTCTCAAAGTCCTTTTCCTACATGCTCGGTCCTCCTATTGAAGAATCTCTAGGCGAAGACCTCCGAATGATCTAGTCATATCCTCAATCCACAAACGACTTTGTTGTTCTGCCTCCTCTTGCTATCTGCGCCAAGCTAGAGCATCCTAATGGTGCTTGTTCATAGTTTGGTAGTTAATCAGACTCTCCTCCCTATGTCCTATGGCTGCTTGTATTTCTACCAATTGAGCTCCATAGTCATCATAGTGATGTGGTGGTGGTGGGTTTCTAGTTCCATGTCCATGCTCTACGATCCTCTCTAAATGCACTGATGGTTTCCTAGCATCCTACCACAAAACATATGTAGGGCAAGTGGCACTTGGAACATGAACTCTCTTGCTTGTCATCTTTTGACACAGAAGACGAGAGTAGGGTGACGATACATACATCCTTCCTCTTCCTATGTGTCTGACAAAGCAAAGCCATACTCCTATTGATGCTCGTCAATGTACTGTGTTATGGTATGAACATATCCTCCTCGTGACAGTCCTCTATGAGAAACAACATACGTATACATTAGAATTTCATATATCACCAACCATGCTGGGTGAACCCACTAGTGATGTATCAGAGAATGATATAGAATCATATCACTGGAGGTCACCTGCCCACCATCACTCTTCTGTCTCTAGCTAAAGGATGTTCGTCCAAAGTAGTGCACAAACTTTATGAAGGGCATCTTGATCATGGTGTGTTGTGAGTAACCAGCAGAAAACACGACACGATCATTCCTTGCATGTCTCTCCCAAAGCTCTTGGAAGATGGATGGTTATAAAGTCGGCCCCCAATATGATACAAGGCTATCCTTATAGAGAATCCCCCTATGATGGTACGAGATCCCAAGATTCTCTTCAAAGCTGCCATATCTATCCTCGAAGATCCATCCCACAATTGATAGGTGCTGCAGATCATACTCGGGTGCACCGGTGATTCAAATATCCATGTGCCCAAGAACTCCGAGTGAGGACATCAATGCTCTCTCCTCAAATGTTGAATAGTGATAGGAGACCAGCATCATCCAATCTATGTCTTAGTTGTGTTCCCCATCTTTGGACTGGTCAAAGTCTTGCTATCTTCATGGCACTAGGAATCCTACGGGGAAACTACACGAAGGTATGTAGCGGAGCCTCGGGTATATCCTCATGAATTTCCAAACCACTATCACTCTCCATCACCTCGTACTCTGGTGGCAGTTGTCCCCTCTTGTTTTTTTATTTATCTCCCACTATCTATTGATAGCCTTCTGCTAGTGTACTCGAGGATCTCCTAGCAAAGAAGGAGTATGAGGAATCTCGAGGAATCCTTGATAACAACCAAATAGTGTTAATTAAATCTCATATTTAGGTACGTTTGAGCCAATCGAAGGTCTTCAAGGTCTATATATTGTTACATATACCCTTTATTCGTTCCTTGGAGAAAATATGAGTGTTTTAGGTACCAAAAGAGGGAACAAGTGTAGAGAAATGTGCAAAAATAGAGTATCACGATCACAATATGCTTGATCACAGCCGAAAACTGGGGACGCGAAGCTGGGCACCAAGATAGCAACATTGGGAGTCAGGATCACGACCTCGAATTTGGAGGCCTCGGGCACGAACTCTTGGAGCAGTCGTTAAGGAAGGAACATAAAGTTTTGATAGTCGACTCACAACTTTCTTTATCCGCGATCTTTCCCAGTTCAACCGTGAACTTGGCCGAGACCCTAAAATCTATAAATAGGGGTTCCTCCCACATTTAGGGAGCTCAAATCAATTGATAATTTTCTAGTTTGAGACAGAGATAGTAGAGAGAGAAACTGAAGGAAGGAGAAAAAGAGAAGAAGGAAGAAAAGAAGGAGACAATGAGGATTCAAGTCTTCTTCTATTTATCTACATGTATCTTCTTCCCTCCTTTATGGAGTTATCCTCTAAGGTACTAGGGTTAAAACTCCTAAACACTAGAATTAGGTTCTAAATATAGATGTGATTGTGTTAGGGTTTGTGTATGGATTTTTTTGTTTAATTGATTATATTCTTCATTTATGCTTGATTATGTGGGGCTTGTCTCTCCAAATCTTCTCTACTAGCCTACAACTGAGTCTTAGAACTAGGTGTGAGTTTTAGAGTTAGACTGGATTTGAGTGCTTTAAGGATAATTAAAGATATATGAATGACTTAGGGTTCCTTTTATTGGACGAGATGATCGTACCCCTACTAGAGGAATGCCTTCATGAGACAAGCTAGAGATGATGCAATCGTCATGATGAGCCCTAAGTTCGGTCTCTTTAAATCAGAATTCACATAGCCTTTCAATTCAAAGATTGAAATAAAACTTGAAACAAAGAACTCAAGAACAGGGTAGTGTTTAGGTGTGTTGGGATGTAACTTTTTGTGCAATCTTACACAAGGAAGAAGACTCGAGAAGTATAAGATAGAAGCTGGCCACGATCAAGGTGTGTACTTGATAAATACAAGCAACTCAAACAACCTAGAATCCACTAGAAAGCTCGACAATTCAATAAGTAATAAGCTTAAGGAATCAAACTCATGCTTTGTATTTAACTAGGGTAAAAACTGAGTTTACAATGCATAGAAAAGAGCTTAATGAGAGCTAGCTAGGTTAACAAACTACATGAGAAACAAGTTGGAGGAAGGTTAGGGGCACTAGTATCTACGTACTTGGCTAAGTCTGTCGTGGTTTTGGCCTTTGATGATGGTGTGGGATGAAAGATCTCTTCATTGTTGGAGTTTGAACTTTATCCCCTCTCCCTTTTTCCAACAATGCAAGGTTAACCAACCTCTTGATGGAGTTCTTGTGGAAGAAAAGAACTTGACCGTCTAGTACTTTCCCTCAATCAGGGCAACTCTTAGGGCTCTTGTAGAAGGTTGGGTGAGAGAGTTGGCGTGATGCACACTTCATCATGAAGCTCGCCAATTCGAACTCCAAGCATGATCTAGGTTCCGGGAGCGAGGTAGGTTTCCATCCTTGGTATGAAGGATGGTCTTCTTGGTAACCACATGATCACTTTTTAAGAACTACCTCGAACACTCATTTTCACATTTAGAAGAACCATGCATGAATCGCTATATGGAACCTCAATTGAAATCAAGTAACGGGAGCACCGAGATAAACAAGTATGACTTCACAATGGTATAGACACGAAGAAAGCAAGGGTCACTCTATTGAATCTCAATTAAGCTCAAATAGCGTGAACTACACAACACAAGAGCAACCCTAGGACACACGTCTCAAAAGGGTTGACTAGGGGACATACAATCAAGAGAAGTCAAATTTCTGGGTCATGGGCTAATCCTATGCCTCAATCTTCCTTACTAGTGGCAACGTGAATGCTACGCATCATGGTAAGAGGTATCTATCGCAAAAGAAAGAAATGATCAGGCACAATCTCACATGGCTACCTATATGCTCTATCATTCATTTGGACTTCCCAATTTTGAACATGAACAATTGTAAAGAGTGACTAATCAATCCAAAACATGCACTGGTTCACGAACACATGAGAACTGAACATTTACACAACCCTAATGCATATCTCAGTCATCATCATATGTTGCTCTCAATTGCAAACAAGTCATCCATACATCAATGTAATAACCAAGAGATTAAAAAAACACCAAAAGTGTCACTATGATCATGCAAAGGTAGAAGTTACTATGCTTGGAGCCCTCAATTTTTTTCAAATTTGGGAATACAAAATTAGGCTCCAAGAACTCAAAACCACACCAATCATTCACAGACACATGCATAATAGACTCCCCCAACACTTAAGCTCGACATTGCCCTTAATGACTTAAAATAAGGAGGTAGAACAATGTTACCGGATAGGGCGTGAATGTTGGTGGACGAGATCGGAGGTCAAGTGAGATCCGGAAGAGAAAGGTCACGTCCAAACACCAAAAAATTCCCCAAAGGTTGTCTATTGAAGAGAAAAGAAAACAAGCTGATGGTTGTTGGGTTGCATCCCAACAAGCACTTCTTTAACATTGTGGGCTGGATGGTGATGCTCAAATCTCGGTCCACCCTAAAACCTCCTCGAAGTTGAGGTTCTCGTTGGTGAGGCAGTGTCTCAAGTCACAAGCATTGGACAAGTTGAGAGCTCGTGAACTTGATTGGTCTTGAGGCTCCACCCACAAGACCTCATCCTCTTTCCTTCATCATTCTTCTCTTTGTCCCATACCATGTAGGTCATTATTGATTGACCACTATTGCATACACTAAGAGGGATCGATGATAGTTTGGCCTTAGCGTGATAAAGAGCCATAAATGGGTCCTTCTCGAGTAACACATCAAGGTTGGGTGGAAAGCTTTCGTAGCACTTGTAACTTGTAGAAGCTTCATCCCCCTCGACCTTGTCCTCATCTTGGACAACACTTTATTCTTCACCTTTAATCTCTCTTCTTCTTAAATATTTGATTCCTCCCATTGAGAACAACCAAGATCTCCCTCTTCGTTAATGCATACTTCCTCCTTATCAACCTCTTATTTCTCCTTACCATTAATATCTTCAAGCACGGTTTGGAGGGAAAGATGCCATGCTAGATCATTGAAAGGGTTTGCTTGCTCCTTTACCCTCATGAATTAGTCTTCAAAGGTGTTCTCGGGAAAGGGAAAGGTGTGAAATTCATCAATGCAACCTTCTTGGCCATCCTCACCACAAGAGCTCTCTGAGGTGAGTTCCTCTTGCTCCATGAGGTTTTCATTGATCGCCTTATCAATCTGCTCTTTCTCCTCCAATGATGAGAAGTGATAGCTTGCACAATCTTGTGCCACCTTCTCTTTCAATGTCAAACCAGGAAGAGGGCTGGGTTGGAAATCCATGTTGGAGCATGCTCTTTCAAAGTTCTCCATGGCAAGCTCCAATTTGGACTTCACTTCGAGTTGTGGGAGATCCAATTTCGAGCATCCTTCATCAGTGCCTTAAGCAAACTGCTCCACCATGAGCTCTAATTGGCTTTTGGATCTAATTGTGGAGTGTTGCATGGTCTTGAGGAATGCCCCATGAAGACCTCCATTGCCAGCTCCAACTTGGATTTTTCCTCTGATTGTGGATGGAAGTTTTCATGGTATGGGAAAGCTTCTTGATAACCTCATTGGTATGGTTGTACTTCTTGTAAGGGATGTTGATCATAGAACCCGAAAACGAACCAGAAAACGGATAAACTAACTACCTAAGCCTTTTCCCAATAACCTCCCATGTTCCCCAGCAATGGTGCCAAAAACTTGGCTCGCTCCAACTACAACTTCCCTTTTGATGGCCAAGTTTAACCAACAATCGAGTGTAGCATAGGGTAAGCAAGCAATAAAACTATCGAACCATGGGTCTCCAACTGTACCTTACTTCAGCTTAAGGTTTTGTTATCTAACCAACCTAGAATAGTGATTAAGAAGATAATCTAACTAACCTAACTGACCACTATCCTAACTTATTACAAGTTATGGAGCTCTCTTCGCTTGAATCCCCCTAGTTCTACCATTTGGATCGATGTTGCGTAATATCCTAGCTCCATCGATTCAAGAGAGGATCTCAACAAGCACAATGAAGGATTGAGGCATCACAATGATGGTTTTTCCCTTTTCCTTTGTGTTCTTCCTTTGTCTAGCATGGAGTAGTCTCCCTTTTCACTTGGGTGTTATAGAACCCTAACTTCTACCATGTAGTTGATGGTGTGGATTGAATGATTGTGTGGGTGGTGTTTAAATTAAGGTTTGAAGTATTTTTCATGGTGATTGTGCATTGTGTGTGCTTAGCAATCTAATGTTCTATTATAACCAAGCTTAGAGGGAAACCCCTTTATCTTAAGAGGCTCAAATTGAGCTGGGTTTTCTTGGGCATTCCATGGCTCTTATCTAGGTGATAGACCATTAATTGTATATGTTTTTACCCCTATTCTTGAGCCGTTTGAGATATCGATTATCGTGTTTTAGGCCGATTTCACGCTAGGTTATTCTTGTTTGTGACATTTCAGGTCCTAGTACGTGAATAAAGGTTTAGGAACGAGTTCGGGGTCGATTGGACGAAGTTTGGACGTTTGGCGAGAAGTTGAGAAGCCACACGGGCATACCTAAAAGCCACACGGCCGTGTAGGGGACCCCTTGTGGCCGTGTGGAAATTCCAGGGAGCTCACACGGGCACCCTGGAAGTTCACACGGCCGTGTGGGTCGTGGCCGTGTAGGAAGCCAGAAGCCACTTATCGAAACTCCGCGTTTTGTGGCTCACACGGGCAGTCTGGGAGAGTCACACGGCCGTGTGGCCTGGCCGTGTGAGTCGGGATTTTCTGGTTTTAAGCCAATTTCCAGCCACAAGTGAGGGGGTTCCGAGTTTTCGAGAAAGAAAGCGATTCCTAGAGAGAGAAAGCGACGAACCAGAGTTCCCAAGTGCCCTAGCTTGATCTTCATCACCATTGGAGCTCAACTCACACTTGGAGAAGTGCCGATTGACGACCAGGAGCAGATTCTTATCCTTCACAGCATGATTTCTGCATCTGAGCTTGCTTTTGCTTCTCTCTCCATGGAGTAACTTCCTCATTCATCTGGGTATGGAGAACCCTAGATTTGTGTGTTAGATCAGATTGTATGAACCCAAGTACAGATTCTGTGATTTGATTATATTCAATTGAGGTTTAAACTGTTGAATGGCATGAATCCTGATCAAATTCCTGTTGTTTCTGCTTTAACCTAGAAAGAGAATATCTGCCTAGGTTGATAGAGCATCCTTTAGTTGAGGAGCCAACTCACTATTCTGTACCAAATTCACTTCGGTAGTGGAGGTTTTGTTCATTGGGGCCTCAATCTGTTTACTCCGATGGAGGTTAGTCGCCCGCTGGAGACTCAGATTGAGAGGGTCTGAAGACCTTTAGTCGAGACTTCAGGCTGTTTAAGAACCTACCGCATTATAACTATCATAGAAATTGGACTTGGTAAATTGCAATCCGGCTTAACTGCAGTCTAGGGGGAACCATATCCGGGTGACCTCTCTCGACTTGAAAACAACTGTTTAATTGCTTGCTTGTTTGTTAGTTTAGACCTGCACTAAAGTTTCACCGCTAAATTATAAGAATTCGCTGAGTAGTCATCACATCTTGGACCCGGGTTGACATTAAAACCCAAGCCCGTTATACTACGCTTTAGGAAGTGGTTACACTTGGCCATTTTCTAGAGTGACAGTAGGAGCGAGTCAAGTTTTTGGTGCCGTTGCCGGGGAAGGCTAGGTTGTTGAAGAAACGTGAATTCTGTTAATTTAGCTTTTCTTTTCCACATTTTTTGCTTTGTCACACTTGTGCCTTCACGGGTTTGCTGTTTGATTTTGTGCAAATAATGCATGACCCGTAGCTAGTCGGGAGGTTTACTGCCGTTGGATCCGGAGCTTGAACACACATGTCGCCAACTTAGGAGATAACAGCGAGCTAGACTGGCTACGGAGGAGCGCATACACCAGACAGATGGGGTTCATCATCATCCACCGCCGTCGGGTCCCACCTTGGAGTACTAATACACTCCACGGGTTGCTGACATCCGCCCTGTCATCCTCTACCCGCCCATTCCAGCAAACAACTTGGAGATCAAGCCATGCTGGATTCAACTCATTACATCCTCTTCCCAGTTTTATGGCTTGAAGGATGAGGAGGCCAGGTTGTACCTGTCCCGTTTCCTACAGTTGACGAACGGGTTCAAGCTGAACGGTGTCCCTGATGATGCAATCCGCCTTCACCTCTTCCCCCATTCTCTGGCGGGGCATGCTAAGAGGTGGTTGGAGACCCAACCCCCACTGTCCATCACTTCTTGGGACGATCTGGCTGACAAGTTCGTGCATAGGTAGTAGTATCCGGCATCGAAGACCACATAAATCTAGCGGGAGATCACTCACTTCCGCCAAGAGCCAGATGAGTCACTTCGTGATGCATGGGAGCGGTACATGGGATTTTTCTGGCAGTGTCTCCATCATGGCTTTAGTGATGCATTCACCATGGGGAACTTCTACGGTGCCCTCTCTCCGGAAAGCCAGAGGGTGATTGAGTCTCTATGCCCAGGAGGGGATATTCTTACTAAGACTCCACCCAAACTGAACCAGATGATCAGTACATTGGCTACCAGAGATCATTCCTAGGGGCAGAGCAGCAGAGGCAGGAATTCCCGGGACCGTGGTGTGCATGCCATGGAGGCCAGGTCCAGGCTCGAGCAGCAGGTGACTGAGTTAGTGCAGACATTGAAGCAGCCCATCAGTCTTATTCCGGGCAGAGGTTTGGCTATGCCTCTAGTAGCTCAATGTCAGTGGTGTGAGAGCTCGAATCATCTGGTGGAAGACTGCCAGGCGATGCGGGAGTTCTCTACTCCCCAAGAGCAGGTGGATTTCATCGCCAATGCTAGGCGCCTTGACCCATACAACAGTACATACAATGAGGGGTGGCGCCAGCATCCCAACTTCGCTTGGAACAAAAACACCACTAAACCACCTGGTTTCCCAGCACCAGCAGGTGGTTTTCAGCAGAGGCAGCCTTTCCAGGCCAGGCAGGGGCACCCCTCAGCAGCAACCCTACCAGCCTAAGCAGGGGCAGCCATTCCAGCAGCCCCAGCGTCAGTATGCCGAGCCAGCAGCAGCTCCATCTCCCGATAATCAGATGACCGAGCTGAAGAACATTTTGGCGGCATTCATGACTACCAGTCAGGCGAATTTCACGAGGATGGACCAGAACATAGCCTCACTGGAGGCAGGCCAGAGGAACCAGGGTGCCATTTTGAAAGATTTACAAAACCAGGTTGGTGACATAGCTTGCCAAATTAATACCCGGGCCTCGGGAACTCTACCTGCCACTACCATCCCCAATCCACGGGAGCCGCACCAGCAGCTGTATGCCATTTTTACCAGGAGCGGTAAGACCGTACCCGCTGATCCTGCCCCGGTCAGGCAGGAGGAACCACTACCTGCTTCAGCACTTCCAGCCGACGGTGTAGAAGTGAGGGTGGAGAAGGAAGCCCCTGATCCCAAGCCACTGCCAGTGGTTAAAGAGCATGTGCCCCAGCTTCCCTTCCCCACTCGCCTCCACAAAGACAAGCTGGAGACTGAGCTTGCCAAGTTTATGGCAATGTTGAAGCAGCTCAACATCAGTATGCCGTTCATGGAGGCATTGTCAAAGATGCCCAAGTACGCCAAGTTCATGAAAGACATCCTCACAAACAAGAAGAAACTTGGGGATCTTTCGACAGTGCTGCTGAGCGAGGAGTGTTCTGCTATCCTGCAGAAAAAGCTGCCCGAAAAGCGCAAGGACCCAGGGAGTTATACTATCCCTCTTATTATTGGCAGCATGCATGTAGGCAAGTCCTTGGCGGACCTAGGCGCTATCAAAAATGTCATGTCGTATAAGTTGTTTAAAATGCTAGACCTAGGTGAACTTAGCCCTACTAGGATGAGCATTCAGCTAGCTGATCGTTCCATTGTGCATCCTAGGGGTATCATAGAGGATCTGTTTGTTAATGTGGGTGCATTCACATATCCTGTTGACTTTTTTATTCTGGATATAAATGAGGATGTGGATGTGCCTTTGATTCTGGGTAGACCATTTCCTGCCACCGCCAAGGCACTTATTGATGTGCATGATGGTACACTGATCTTGCGTGCTGGGAATGAACAAGCTACTTTTTCTGTGACTGAATTCGATCACTTTGCTATGATTGCTGTCACACCTGTGCATGCTATTTCTGACCAGGTACACGAGCATGTCGTGTATCCTTCTGCATCTCTCATTTTGCAGGACCCTCCTCTCACTCCTTCGCCGTCACTCCATCCAGCCTCGCCTCCGAACAAAAAGATCAAGGAGGAGTGTCGGCCGAAGCACAGGTGGCTAAGCCTGCTCGGAAGAAAGGTGGCGACCACTATGAGCTGGTCCCACCTCCTGCACCACGACCACTCTGGCCATCGGAGTACTCGCTTGCTTGCATCTTGCCGGATGGCCAGGTCGAGCTATACCTCAAGAGCGATGTGGATCCGCTCTTGGAGGCACCTGTTCTCGCGGACCCTTAGTTCCGCCATTGGCGTCCAGCTAAAAGACGGTAAAGAAGCACTTGTGGGGAGGCAAACCCACCTAGGTTTGCATTTTCTTACCTTTTTCCTTTTGATTTTTTGTGTTTTTTAGTCTTGAGGTGTTGTCCAAGAGGGGTCCCTCACACGGCCGTGTGGATTTGGGCCCTGCTCGTGTGAAGGCTCGGCAATTTCCACACGACCAGTTTTGCATTTCACACGACCGTGTGGAAATTCTCGGCCAGGCCGTGTCGGCCCACACGGGCACTGCTGCACCTCACACGGCCGTGTGAGAGTGCCCGTGTGGCCGAGCCCAGCCTTTAAATTCGGCCGACACGACCGCGTGGTCAGAAAACCCCAAATCCTCTCGCCGGAATCCTCTCCCCATAGCCAGAAAACCGCGACCATTCGCCTTTTTGGGGATTTTCCGGCCTTTTTGGTCGTTTTTTCACAAAACCAACACCACACCCAACCTTTCTTCCCCATTTTCGGCCTATCCCTCGATTTTGAGGCGATTTGGTCCGAGTTTGAGTCGTCGGAGGCGATTTCCGGCGAGAATCCGACGAGCACGTCCGGGAAGATTTTGAGCTTTTTGTCGCTTCCATTGCCTTCCCCTCATCATCCCCTACACCTCTACTTGTGTCTCCAGGTTTGATTTTGTCCTTTACCTTGTGAATTGTGGAGAATTTGGTGTTAGGGTGCATGTTTAGAGAACAACTTTGAACCTTGTGAATTGTGTGCAATTGATTGAGGGGAAGGCTTTTTTTATGTGTGAATTGTGTTGGGCAATGTCCCCCATGCTTGTTTGAGCCCTTGTGTGCAAGGAATTTGTCAATTCCATGCTTAACTTAATAGTGCACACAAGGTGTTCGATGAAATGCCTGTTTTTCCTACCATTTTGTGGGAGCCGGTTGGGGCCCTTAATAATGTGCTTTGAGGGTGTATTTTCTATGGATGTGAACCTTAAGCTGCCTACTTTATCATGGATGTGCACCCCCACCGAGATTATGCTTGTTTGATAGAGTTTTTGACCCCCGAACTATGGATGAAACCATGGTTCGGCTGTTTTCTGTTCTCAAGTGTGGGGTTGTGTTTAACCTTTTCTTTGGCTCTTTTGGCTCCACTTTGGGTTGCTCTTTTGCAGGACCATGACAAAACCCGACCTCAAGCACCCGTTCATCCGGGATTTGAAGAGGAGCCCCCAGCAGGATCGTTTTAAGCGCGTCCTGGCCTGCTCGTTTAGGCAGCATCATTGCTGGTCCAGGCGGGAGTTTGAGAAGCTGAATTGCTACGATCACTTCTCCGCCATTGTCACCAACAGCCCGTGGCGCCGTCTGCTCTCCATTCGCGAGAAGGTTTACCACGAGCTCGTGCTTGAGTTCTATACGACCTTCAAGCACGAAGAGACGGAGGATTGGGCAGACGGTGAAGCCGTCAAGTTCAGGCTCGGCGGTTCGCCCAGCTCCATGAGCTACCACGCCTTGGCGACCGCTCTCGACCTAGGCCTGGACGATGATAGAGACTACGTCACCGAGCTCACCGATCCGGTGGGAGTGAACTTCAAGACGCTGTACACACGCCTAGCTCAGCCAGGCCAGCGTCCCTTCGTGGCCGGGCGGACGAAGGCCAGCTCCCTGCAGCTGGATAACCGCATCCTCCACCACTTGCTGGCGAAGTCCTACACTCCGGCTGGGGAAAGTGCCAGCACCATCACCAAGAGAGCCATGTACTTCATCCAGCCCATCCTCCAGGCGAACCATCTTCTCCACCTGGGTTCTGTGGTGGCCAGAACCTTTGACAAGAGTGCTTCCGAATTGAAGAGCCTGCACTGCACTCCCCTCATCACCCGCCTGGCCACCTACTTCCAGATATCACTGCAGGGGTGCACAGAGCAGGGAAGCACCAGTGCTTTTGGCGAAGAAACAATCCAGCACATGCAATTGCTTCGGGTCGAGCGCGGCGTCAAGTGGATCGCTGGGGTTTCCTCAACCTCAGATCCCAACGGAGGACCATCTCGATGCTCCTGAGGATGAGGTGCTGCGGATTACCAGCCCGAGGATGTGGATGATGCTACTGCCCCCCGCCCCACCACCTTCGAGTACGAGGGTGACAGCTCCACTTTCCCCGGCCAGGACTACTTCACTCACCAGTTCGAGCAGCTGCGTCTCCAGAATCAGCAGCTCCTCGACCATCACCTCCAGTTCCAGCAGCAGTATTCGGCTAACCAGGCCAAGTATCAGACCCGGATGGCTGCATATGATGAGCGCCTGGACCGTATGGAGACCCTTGGCTCACATCGAGCGGGAGAAGGCCCGATCCCGGCGTATGCAGGAGGTCCAGCAGCACCTACTCCAGCTGCTACCGGGCGAGCAGCCAGTTTGGAGGACTCCATGGGAGGACTCTCCACTTCCACCTCCACCAGCTGATGACGATGATGCCTTCATGAATGACATCGATCTGGAAAACCTTGGCAACGAGTAAGCTGTACTCGTCGCCCCTCTGAGTGTTTTGTCATTTTAGACTTTTCGTGTTTGCTCCATGTGTGTGCGGAGCTTGAACGTAGTCTGTCGTTTGTTTTTGTTTTTGTTTTTTTTCTTTTATGGATTGTCTATTTTGTGGCCATCTGGGCTAACTCTGATCCCTAACGCACAGTGTGCTAGTGTGCTTTTGATGTTCCATTCGTGCAGAACTGTCCATCGTTCCATATGTTTCCCGCTGACTGGTTCACTTCCATTCTCCCGCCAGTATTTCAATCCGGTAACATCGTTCCCCTTATGTCTCCCTATGCTCCATTGAGGGCAATGTCGTGCTTAAGTGTGGGGGGGGGGGGGTGCTTTGTGTCGGTTGGAATGGAATCTATATATGTGTGCTAGGAGCCTAGTCCACTGTCCGAATCTTAAGATTTGAGGGCTCCAAGTACTGCTGTTTGCTTGATCATATTGGCACTGTGATTTGATTGGTGAATTGAATGGTTTTCGGATTAATGCATGACAACTGGATTGTAACCAGGACAACCTATGATGATGACTGAGACGTGCAGTAGAGTTGTGTAGGGGTTCAGTTTTTCAACTTTTTGCTTATCAACTGTGACTTGGATTGATCACTTTTTCTTGACAGTCGTTTATGCATCTAGTTCAGGGAATCAGAATGAGAGATAGAGCATATAGGTAGCCATATGAGATTTGAGCCTGCTCGTTTCTTTCTTGTGCGATAGTTTCCTCTTCCATGATGTGTAGCATTCATGTTGTCATTAGCTAAGATGATGGAGGCATAGGATTAGCCCACGACCAAATTGATTGTCCTGGTGTCATACCCACTAGTCAGCCCCTTTGAGCCGTGTGTTATCCTTTCTTTCAGTCTACAATGAAAAATCACCCTTTTTGCATCTCTTAGAAGGTTCCACATAGTGGTTTTTACATGTTTTCTGTTGTTCTGCTAAATGTAATGTGAGGGTTGGAGGTAGTTCTTAAAAAGTTGGGCATGTGTTTTAAAAATGTGAATAGGTGTTGGTTATCTCAAGAAATGAAAAACACAAAGAAAAAGAAAAAAATGAATGAAAGCAGAAGAGAGCCACCACCAAAAATCTGAATAGTGCTCGTTAAGTAGTGCTTCTTAGCAGTCTGGCTTGGAAGTACTAACATTTATGTGACCTCCTTCGCTCATGTGCTCTTAAGAACTCGAGTAATGCAGAATGGCAAGAAAGAAAGTAAGTGGTTTGATTGGCTGTAATTGTGTTGGGTTTGGATTTGTGGAACCTTGTCCTATGAATACTTCCACCACCTAAAAGGCCTTTTCCTCATGTCCTAGACCCTAGCCAGTCATTTTAACCCGTGTCTAAGACCTCCCCATTAGTTAGTGATGACACCCATTTATGTGAGCTCTAACACTTAGAGGCTGCCGTCATGGTGAAGAGATGTTAGGGGTTGAGAGAATAAGCATGCGCATTTTTCGCATCAAATTGTCCTGACCCCACTGGTCGAGAGTGAGCGATTCATTTTCTCATATTATTTATACTCTTTGTTCCGGTGAGGACCTAGATTGCTCGGTCTCAATTCTGATATCTTGAGTTTTGTGCATAAGGTGACTGTCTTGAGTAAGTGGTTGAGTAAAGTCTATGTTTCTTGATGAACAGAAGGGAGACTCCCCCTTTACTCGATTTTGCTGCACTCGAATGTCTTCTTTGGTGGTTGTCCAGGTTGCTATTGAAGTTGTCCATGTGTTGATGTTTGAAAGCCATTCCAATTCATGTGTTCTGTGCCTATATGATTTGTCCCCAAGGGTTGCATGATTGAAATGTGTTGAGCTTACCTTGTGTCTGACTTGGTTTTTTTGGGGACAAGCAAACGGTTAAGTGTGGGGGAGTTTGATAGACCGTTAATTGCTCATGTTTTTACCCCTATTCTTGAGCCGTTTGAGATATCGATTCTCGTGTTATTGGCCGATTTCACGCTAGGTTGTTCTTGTTTGTGACATTTCAGGTCCTAGTACGTGAATGAAGGTTTAGGAACGAGTTCGAGGTTGATTGGACGAAGTTTGGACGTTTGGTGAGAAGCTGAGAAGCCACACGGGCATACCTAAAAGCCACACGCCCGTGTAGGGGACCCCTTGTGGCCGTGTGGAAATTCCAGGGAGCTCACACGGGCACACTGGAAGTTCACACGGCCGTATGGGTCGTGGCCGTGTAGGAACCCAGAAGCCACTTATCAAAACTCCGCGTTTTGTGGCTCACACGGGCAGTCTGGGAGAGTCACACGGGCGTGTGGCTTGGCCGTGTGAGTCAGAATTTTCTGGTTTTAAGCCAATTTCCAGCCACAAGTGAGGGGGTTCCGAGTTTTAGAGAAAGAAAGCGATTCGTAGAGAGAGAAAGCGACGAACCAGAGTTCTCAAGTGCCCTAGCTTGATCTTCATCACCATTGGAGCTCAACTCACACTTGGAGAAGTGTCGATTGACAACCAAGAGCAGATTCTCATCCGTCACAACTTGATTTCTGCATCTGAGCTTGCTTTTGCTTCTCTCTCCATGGAGTAACTTCCTCATTCATCTGGGTATGGAGAAACCTAGATTTGTGTGTTAGATCAGATTGTATGAACCCAAGTACAGATTCTGTGATTTGATTATATTCAATTGAGGTTTGAACTGTTGAATGGCATGAATTTTGATCAAATTCCTGTTGTTTCTACTTTAACCTAGAAAGAGAATATCTGCCTAGGTTGATAGAGCACCCTTGATTGAAGGTAGGGAGTTGGTGACTTTAGTCGAGGAGCCAACTCACTATTCTGTACCGAATTCACTTCGGTAGTGGAGGTTTTGTTCATTAGGGCCTCAGTATAACTATCATAGAAATTGGACTTGGTAAATTGCAATCCGGCTTAACTGCAGTCTAGGGGGAACCATATACGGGTGACCTCTCTCGACTTGAAAACAACTGTTTAATTGCTTGCTTGTTTGTTAGTTTAGACCTGCACTAAAGTTTCACCGCTAAATAATAAGAATTCGCTGAGTAGTCATCACATCTAGGACCCGGGTTGACATTAAAACCCAAGCCCGCTATACTACGCTTTAGGAAGTGGTTACACTTGGCCATTTTCTAGAGTGACAGTAGGAGCGAGTCACTAGGTTATTGTAGGGAAAACCTCTTAACTCGAATTGAACACCTAGGTTAATTGCAATTAAGCCATCCAAATCCCGGTTTGAGGGAGAAGGTAAGTCAACCCTCAATTGCTTGAGCCAAGAGGGCTACAATTGTAGCCTATAATGCATTCCTTGGCCTAGCGATTGAGAGTGTGGTTTCCAACCACTGTTGCTCCTCCTAATGCCTATAATGCATTCCTTGGCCTAGCGATTGAGAGTGTGGTTTCCAACCACTGTTGCTCCTCCTAATGCCTATAATGCATTCCTTGGCCTAGCGATTGAGAGTGTGGTTTCCAACCACTGTTGCTCCTCCTAATGGTTTGCCATTGCCTTGTCGCACACCGATTCATTCGATCCCGCGGTTCATGGTAGTTAGTTAGGGGGAAACAACTCCCGAGTGAAGCTTCTCACCAAGAGTTTCAATCCTTTTACTTTTCAAGTCTTACACTTTAAACGTAGATTTGTAGAGATTTTCACAAACTTCATTATGCTAGATAATGTTTCAAACAACCGAAGTAGGGGTATGGGCCGGTCCGGGTTGATATTTAAACATACTTGCCCTATATTGCATCCATTTAATGATTATACTTGGGCCTTAGGTGGGATTTAAGTGTGATATTTGGGAAGAGTCAAGTTTATGGCAATGTTGCCGGGGAAATCGGTCCATTATTTTGAAAATATTGTTTGGTGTTAATCTAGCTTTTACTTAGAGTTTTGATTGTGTGAATTGTTGCTGGTGCTAGACGTGTTGTGGTTCTTTTAAGTGTGTGTAGGGAGGTGCATGACTTGGAGAAATCTGACACCTTTAGCGCCACTAGACGAGGATCTCAACCGCACTCTACGACTCTTGGCTCGTGAGAGGGAGCTAGCGGAAGCAAGAAGGAGGATTGAAGAGAGGGGACATCAAGTTGGTCCCGGATTTGGAGGAGTTGAAGTAGAAATTGAAGTTGGGATGGCAGGGAATCAACAATGAGGTGCTAATTCGCTTCAGAACCAAAATGAGGAAGTGGAAGCCAAGGAAGAACCAAGAATTATGGGTTATTACATGGCCCCACGGGCGGCGGATATCCAATCTCCCATCCTACATCCACCCATGGTTGACAACAACTTTGAAATCAAGCCCGCTCTCGTCACAATGATTCAAAATAATGCCTTGTTTCACAGGCTTGCCAACAAATCATTGCGGGAGCATGTTCAAAGGTTTCTTGAGCTTGGAGGAAGCCTGAAGATAAATGGCGTCCCCGAGGAGGCATTGCAACTGAGGCTATTTGCCTACTCTCCTGCGGGGAAGGCGCTCCGATGGCTCAACTACCGACCGGCTCGCTCCATCACCTCTTTGGACGATTTTCTCAATAAGTTTATGACCCGATATTATCCTCCTTCCTAGACGGCCGAGTGGAAGAAGAAGATCACCCATTTTGAGCAAGAGGAAGATGAGACATTGTGGGATGCATGGGAAAGATTCTCGGACTACTTCCTCCAATGCCCTCACCATGGATTCGAGGAGCAATTTCGGATAGAGACCTTCTATGGCGGTCTCATTCAAGATGACAAGATTCTCATCGAATCTCTTTGTCAAGGGAAGTTGATGAACATGACTCCATCTGACTCGCTACGACACAACACCTAACAATGGCCAAGTGTAACCAATGAAAGGGACCGCAGTATAGTGGCACAAGTAATAAATATCGAATCCACGGGTCTCTAGAGTTACTATTACTCAGCTTCAGTTCATTATCTAGCAAACTAGATTAAGGATTGAGTAACTAAACTAATCTACTAACTAAACTAAGTAAAACTACTAATTACAGTTTGGGAACTCACTTAGGTATGATTCCCCCTAGCTCCTCAATTAGGTCCAAGTTGCAATTACCTTTGGTTGATCTACTGTTGATTAAACTGCGGAAGATCCTAAATTAGCTTGGAATCTCTTAAGCTGACCAAGCCCTCTCAGTCCAACTACCCGGCAGACGACTAGTCTTCACCAGGATAGAAAGCTGAGGCTATGAACACAGAACTCCACTACTGGAATGAATTCCAGTACAAAGCAGTGAATTGATTGACTCTCGCACAACCAATTCACCACTATCAATCAAGGAAGCTCTCTTAACCTAATCAGATTCTATCTATCATAGGTTAAAGCAGAAATCAAGAGAATTTGATCAAGATTCAATTGACTCAATAAATCATGCCTCAATCAATTATAATCAAACAATATAGCATCCAAAACTTCATACAAGAAAGATCCTAACACATGGAACTAGGGTTCATCAAAACCTAAGTGAAGGGAAGTTACTCCATAGAGAAGAGATAGACTGCAGAAATCTGATCTAGATCTTCAACCTCCATCTCCAAGCTTGATTCCCGAGCTCCAATGGCGAAGAAATCCTCCAAAATAGCTCCAAGAATGTTCCCAAGTCGCTCTCTCTCTCTCTAGGGTTCGTCCCTTGGGTGTTTGGGACCCAAAACCCAGCTCTCCCTTTGGCTCGAATCTGCCTCAAAAACCCGATTCTGGGCGAATTACGGTCGTAATTCTTCCATGCCCGTATTTTGCCCAAAACACGCATTTTGGTTATGTTTCAGCGCACCCAAAGCTCCTCTCGGCAGTGAAATTACGGGCATGGGAGGCCAAATTACGGTCGTAATTCTCCTGCCCGTAATTCTTCCTCCTCTCCTATTCAAAGCTTCGTTTCTCCCTCGTTCGGACTCCAAATCAGTCGCCGTTTGAACCCAGACGCTCGTAGTCTCATCCTCTTTCTTTTCATAACAAGCTTGCCTGATTATTTGTCCATAAAGTGAGGTAGAAATCCATTATTCTTCAGGTCATGCCCGAGTTTCTTCTCCCTAATCGCCAATTGATCTCTGATTGACTTGAAACTTGCGCCTATGCTTCACTTTATGTGCTAGGGCCTGAAATGTGACAAAGGAACACAACCTAGCGTAAAATAGGCCAAAGAAGTGATAATGCAAGCTTAAAAGATCAAGAAACAAAGGGGAAAACATGTGCAAATATCGAGTCATCACCACCTCAGGTGACCGAGTTGTTCGAAGACATGGCTCCCAATGGATACGATTGGGGTTTGACGAGAGTGGTAAGAGGAGCATCGAAAGAGAAGTGCGATGTGTGAGAGAAAGTGCTCCACTTGATGCCAAGCTTGACAAATTGATTGAGGTGATCCTTGAGGACAAGAAGCAAGGAAAGAGAGCGGTGATTTCTTGTGATGGGTGTTCTAGCACTAGTCATGAAATTGCGGATTGCCAAGCGATGAAGGAGAAAAGTACCCCCGAGGAGCAAGTGAGTTCATTGCGCAATCATCCATACTTTGTTTAGTCTTCCCCGACCAATCCAAGACCCCCCGGCTTCCAAGGTCCAACGGGCAACTATCAACTGCGGCATAATTTCATCCAACAAAGGCCTCAGTTCCAAAACTCGAAATTCTAACAACCATACAAAGAACAAGGTGTTCAAGGGTTCCAACAACAAAAACAACCCGACAAGTTTGCTAAGCTTGAAGATCTATTGACCAAATTTGTGAGCACGAGCTCTCAGAAGTTTGAGAAGATCAAGCAATTCATGGATGTGGTGACCTCAAAATTTACCTCAGTTGAGGCAGGACTCCGAAGTCATCTAGGAAGTCTGTAGAACTTGGAGGTGCAAATTGGCAATCTTGTCGGGATCCTCACGGAGTGACCAACGGAAGCTCTACCTCTGAGCTCATCACATAGAAAAATCCTTGGCAAACTAAGGAGTGAGCGTTAATGTGATGCCCTTTAAGTTTTTTTAGAAGCTAGACATAGGTGAACTTAAAACTACTAGGCTTAGTGTCACATTGGCCGATCACTCTGTCATTAGTCCTAGGGGCATTGTACAAGGATGTGCTAGTACGAGTGGGAAAATTTTGTTATCCGATGGATTTTTTGGTCCTTGATATAAGTGAAGATTCGAAAATGCCACTCATGCTAGGACGCCCCTTCCTTGCCATCGCCAAGGCTTTAACCGATGTTAATGAGGGAACTTTGATTCTGAGAGGTGGTGAGGAGAAAATTACTCTAGGCATTGAAACCAAGCCGAGGAGTGAGGATGTAAGGGAAGTGGAATTGAAGGATATGCATGCAAGTAGAGGAAAGCCTCGCAAGGTGAACCCCACTATTATTGTTATTCCTTATGGTGATGTGCAGCAGGAAACCAAGGAGGGTATCACACCCAAAGAAGGGAGGAAGAAAGCTTGGATGGAAAGGATGAATCACGCTATTGGCCAGAGAAAGGACAAGGGCAAAGCAAAGATCATCGGCAAAGTAGGCTACCCCATGGAGTTTAGGCGACAAACTTTGCCTCGAGATCGTGGCGGATCCACTCTCGGTGGCTTCATGTTCTCAATCATGATAGATCCGCAATGTCAAGCTATTGACATTAACTTAGTGCTTGTTGGGAGGCAACCCAACGTAGGTTTATTTTCTTTTCCTTATTTTTTTCTTTTTTTTGTTTGAGTGAAGAGTTTAAATGTTTGAATTGGTATCCCCGTGTCAGTTCTTTGTGATTGTATTTTTGAGATGTGTTGTGATCTATAGTATGCACAATGGAGTAGGTCGAGTCAAAATTTTCTGTTAATTTCATGTTTTCACTTTAGTTCACGGTCTGCGCTTTCATTTCACGGGCTTAACTGACCTTGAACTACTCAACGCGTCAGTGAACCAGGGCACTCCCCGTTTTACACAAAACTCGCCGTTTTACCCCAGTTTGCGGTCCGTGATTTATGTTCACGGTCTTTTTGACCAACCACTAGGCAACGCGTACGTGAACTGGTAGTTCTGCCTATGGAAGGGGCGTGAACCCCTCAGTTCACTTCACGATGAAAAAAATCGTCGGAATCCTTTCAAATTTGATGGAAAACGATGATTTTCCTACGAATTTTTCCATTTTCATCGACCTCCGGCAACCCAAATCAAAAACCAATTACCTAGTTTTCCCACGTCGAGGGCGACCTTCGTTGCAAATTTGGGGATATTCGGCACTGGTTTTTCTGGAGAGGCGATTTTCGGCAAAGCTCCAGCGACACCTCTCCATCCTGTTTTTGTGGAATTTATCGGCTCCCTCGCCCTCTCCTCATTTCCCCTTCGATCCTACTTGGGTCTCCAGGTTGGTTTTTTACCTTAGCATTGTAATTTTTGGAGAATAAGATTAGGGTGTGAAGTGAGGTGAATTAGTGAATGTAGAAATAGGGCGAGGGATTAGTTGATGCTAGGTGAATGAATGTTGCATGATGCTTGCTTGAGCTTAATTGAGGCCTGGTGGGTACGATTTAGGTACAAATTGTGTTTAAATGTGAAATTGGCCCACCAAGTGCAAAAATGTGAATGAATGTGGTTGTTTGGTGTTTGTGTGGTGGATGGTAGCCGTCGTGGCATGGTTCGAGTTTGATGTTGTGTGGATAATCCGTGAAACACCTAGAACCATGCCTCGATGTGCTTGTGCTTAATTGTTGAATCCATTCTTGAGGAAAACTTTAAATGGCATGGAACCGTAGTGGGAACATAAGTGTGGGGGAATTATTTTTCCTCCTGATGAGTTGAGGTTGTCAATTATTTCCACGTATGGTGCATGTTTGAATGTTTTGCAGGATGCTTAATATGGATCATGAGTACATCCGCTACATGGCGAACCACGAACGGTTCGGGGCCAGTTCACTTACCAGATGAACAGTGAGGTTGGACCTCATTCGATGCTTGACCTGGACGTGTTCAGGTGTAGAGCGACGATGTCGGGGGTTGTTTGTCACCCCCAGTGGCGCCAGTTTCTGGCTGTGGATGAGCTCATCTACCGAGAGCTCTACGTGGATTTCTACTCCACTCTGTCCCACGTCATCCCGACAAGTAAGCAGTGTCGGCCCCACGTGGATTTTATGTTGGGAGGTCAGCCACGGGTGCTGACATACGACGGATTCGCTCAGGCCATGGGGTTGGAACCCACTCACATGACCATGACGGAGAGGCAGTACACCATCGAATTCCACTACCAGGCAGCATTCCAGGCCCTTAGTCACACTGAGCACCAGCACGATGAGTTCGAAGGTGGCCACACCAATGCGGTGAAGCTGCTGACTCCGAGGAGGATTCTGCACACCTTGCTCACTAGGTCCGTCATCCCCAGTCTCAGAGCGGGCAACCTGATCACCAACAGAGGGTTGATTTTCCTCCACTCTATGAGGAATCCTGCCAAGCCACTCCATCTAGGAGTTGTGGTTGCCACCACATTCGCCCGGTGTTTAGGGCAGAAGTGGACACGATGCATCTGGGGGTATCATCACCAGATTGGCCCGTCTCTTCGATGTGGACGTGATGGGGTGGTCCATCATTGGCTGAACCGAACCATTTCCAGTGGAGACCCTCTACAACATGAAGCTGGTGCTTCGAGGAGAGTGAGAGATCGAGTACCTCGACGGACTGCGACATTCAGCGGCCCTAAGGCTGAGAGTCGACACTGCTCTAGTGGAGCCCGATCGAGAGGTCCCTCCTCCAGAGCAGCCACATGCTCGAGCTTCCGGCCACCACCGGTGTCTTGCACTTCCACGTCATGGACCTCCACCACCAACAACAGCATCATCATCCAGAGCCGGTCCTTCCACCTCCAGGGATCACCTCGTGGAGAGGATGGATCGACTTGAGACCCACATTGTAGGAGTCCCCACTCGGCTCGACCGCACCTCAGATGAGTCAGGTCCTTCGACCAGTGATGAGGTAGCCGACGAGTGAGACATGTGGCAGAGCCGATTTCTTTCGCCCCACTTCTCCATTTGGAACTCTGAACTCTTTTATCCTTTGTTCTGTTTTTCTTTCCTTTTATTTAGTGTGTAAGAACGATTAGTACTTCTACTATCGTATTGTTATGTGTAATAACCTCGTCTCGAGCGAGAATGTGTGTTTGTGTTTGCTTTAGTCTTCTCCTTGAAGCTCCAATCTCCTACCCCATAAAAAAATTTAAACTTTCACTCACCAAGACATGCGGTAGCATCGTTCTACCCCTATCTTACGCCATTGAGGGCAATGTCGGGCTTAAGTGAGTGTGTGTTTTGGGGTGTGGGGGGGGGGGGGGGGTAGTTTACTATTATGCTTGTGTGAGTGTGATTGAATGCTTGGAGCCTTGATGTATTCCCAAATTTGAAAATTTTGAGGGCTCCAAGCAATGCTTGGCATGATAAAAGTGGCCGGATTGTGGGATAATCTCGTATTTATTGGCATTGACCTTGAATTGTTGCATGTGATCGAGTGTGTCCTACGATGATGATTGAGAGTTGCATTAGGATAGTACACAGGTTTAGTTCTCATGAGCGCGAAAATGAATGAATGTCTTGACTCGATTACTTGTTGATTACAATTGCCATGCATTGTGTTTTACGAATTGGAATGGATGGTTTGGTGACTAGGTAGCCATGTGAGTTTTGAGCCGATCGTTTTCTTCTTGTGTGCTTGGAGCTTTCTTACCATGGCGAGTAACATCACAGTTGTCACTAGTGAGTATGATGGAGGCATAGGATTAGTCCATGACCAAATGTTCATATTCCCGAAATGTTCTATCAACCCCTTTGAGCCTTATGACTTTGGGGGTCGTTCTCTTGTAGGAGCTTTTCGCTTGTGAGCTTAATGATGTTTGATAAAATGACCCCCCATCCTTTCTTCGTGTCTATACATGAATCGTCCTTGTGTCCCGGAGCCCATGCTTTGGAGCTCCATCGAGGTTCTACATAGTAGGATTTTTCCCGGTTCTTGCTAGAATAGAAGAGGTAGTGTTGGAGTGAGTTCTTAATCGAGAGCATTGTAAGTTAAATGGCATGTGTTTCACTCTCTAGTACCCCCCTCAAAAAGAAAAGAAAAGAGAAAAAGAAAGAAAGGAAAGTAGAAAGAAAAAGAATCGAAAAAGAGGTAATAAAACGGGGTAAATAAAATAGAGAGTGGCCGTAAAATCAAAGTGTATGCTTTAGGATTGGTTTCTTGGCACTCAAGTCATTGAAACACCCAAATTGATGTTGAGCTCCTTCACTACTATGTTTGAAATGTGATAGCAAGACTAGGCCGAAGAAGTGTGCTTTAATGTAGTTCGTGATGGGTGATAGTTGGGTTTGGAAGGAAGTAAGGCTTTTTGCCGATGCTAGTGGTCGTTGTGTGTAGGGAAGGTTCTTAGTCGAAGCCATAGAACCTTAGGTTTTAAGGAGAAGATGTAGGACCTCATGTTGTGTTTGCCACCACCCAAAAGGCCTTTTCCACATGTCCAAGACAATTGCCTGTCATTTGAACCTGTGTCTAACCTCCGGACAAGCTAGTGATGACAACCATCCCGTGAACTCTACAATTTAGAGGTTGCCACCATGGTGAAGAGACGATACGGCCGAGTGTTGATGATTGTGCACATGTTTTGTACCAAATAGTCTCGACCCCAATGGTCAAGAGAGTGAGTGATTCATTCCTATTTTGCATGTCATATCATACCCCGGTGAGGACCTTTGTTGCACATTCGTTTATTCCTTTGACTTGAATGTTATGCATGGTTAGTTATGGTTGATGAGTGATCTCGTTGAGACCTGCATTGATTCATGAACAAGGTGGGAACTTTTTGTTTTCCCGATTTTGGTGGTCTCGAATGTCGTTTGTGGTGGATGTTGGTATCGCTTGCAACGGTCCATGTGTTAATTGCCAATAGCCATTGAGATTCCTCACTTTGTGCCTTTTGAGTTGTCCCCGAGGTATTTTGTTTAGGTTGAGATTTTACCTCGTGTGAAATGGTTTGCTTGGGGACAAGCAAACATCTAAGTGTGGGGGAGTAATTCGAGCCTAAATGTACAATTTTTGTCCCCGTTTATCTTTGGCGTTTGTGGCATTTGAGCTCCTAAAAGAGAGATTTTACACTAGGTTTGTTGTGTTTCAGAGTCTAACAGGTGGAACCAACCTTTGAGTCGAAAGTTGGAAGAAAAGGTGCAAGCATCGGACAAAGAGGAGGAAGCACACGATGTTCACGGTCCAAGCTGTGAGTTCATGGCCATCAGGACCGTGAAATGGAGCAACAAACCCCAAACTGAAGATGCTCCAGAAAGTTTTCGGAGGTTACTGTCGTCGAGTCAGTTCACGATCCAGTTTACGACTGTGAACTTGGACCGTGAATTGGGCGCGATCAGTCTATAAAAGGAGTGCTGAAAAGAGGAAGAAAGGAGAGCCAAAAGTGAAAAAACCTTCTTCTTCTTGAAAATGTAGAGAGAGAAAGCCACGAACCAAGAGGGAGAAGAGGCTAGGGTGTGCTCCAAGCCAAGATTTGGGAAGCTCAACTTCAAGAGAGGATCTCTATGATTGTTTTTTCCTTTTTCCTTTGTGTTCTTCCTTTGTCTAGCATGGAGTAGTCTCCCTTTTTACTTGGGTGTTGTAGAACCCTAACTTCTACCATTTAGTTGATGGTGTGGATTGAATTAATGTGTGTGGGTGGTGTTTAAATTAAGGTTTGAGGTATTTCTCATGGTGATTGTGCATTGTGTATGCTTGGCAATCTATTGTGCTATTCTAACCTAGCTTAGAGGGAAACACCCTTATCTTAAGAGACTCAAATTGAGCTAGGTTTTCTTATGCATTCCATGCCTCCTATCTTGGTTAATGTAGGGCAAACCTCTTAACTTGAAATGAACACCTAGGTTAATTGCGATTAAGTTGTCCAAACCCCAGTTTGAGGGAGAAGGTAAGTCAACCCTCAATTGCTTGGGCCAAGAGGGCTACAATTATAGCCTATAATGCATTCCTTGGCCTAGCGATTGAGAGTGTGGTTTCCAACCACTGTTGCTCCTCCTAACGGTTCGCCATCGCCTTTCGCACACCGATTCATTCGATCCCACCGTTTATGGTAGTTAGTTAGGGGGGAACAACTCCTGAGTGAAACTTCTCACCAAGAGTTTCGTATCCTTTTACTTTTCAAGTCTTGCATTTTTAAACATAGACATGTAGAGATTTTCACAAACTTCATTCCGCTAGATAATGTTTCAAACAATCGAAGTATGGGTAAATGGGTCGGCCCAGGTTGATATTTAAACAAACTTTCCCTATATTGCACCCATTTAAGGTTTATACTTGGGCCATAGGTGGGATTTAATTGTGATATTCGGGACGAGTAAGTATCCAACGAGGCTTTGAAGTTGAGGCTTTTCCCCTACTCTCTTGCGGGGAAAGCGCTCTGGTGGCTGAACAATAGACCACCACTCTCGATTACCTGATGGAATGACTTGCTCATCAAGTTCGTGGCCTGATATTGACCTTGAACTCAAGGGAAGTCCCATATTTTTGAAACGCGACCGAGATTTATTATCACAATCTTAATGACCGTGAAAATTCACTTTTGTCCGTGAAACTCTGGCTCGTGCAATAAAATGGGTCGTGAACCCTTCTTCTTCACTTCATGCCCCATTTTCATCAGATTTCTCTGACACAACGCCGAAAAAACGCAACACCCTTCTGTTTCTGTCAATTTTGGCGACTTTCGGCCACCCAAATCAAAATTCGAGCCTAGACCCATAATCCCCACGTCCGGGCGAGCCTTTGCCGAAAGTTTAGAGCGATTTGGCTCAACTTTTTTTCTGCGAGGCGATTTCCGGCGAGCTTCCGGCGAACTTCAAGCGGACCTCTGGTGGGCCTGTCCGGCCAGTTTTTCACGCATTTTTCGACTCCGTCTCCATCTCCTCACCTTCCCCTTCTATCCTACCTGAGTCTCCAGGTGTGTTTTGAACTTTTATACCTTGTCAATATGGAGAATCAGTTTAGGGTACCAGGTGAGGGGATTTTGTGATTTAATGCATGAATGTTAAAATAAGGCGAGGGGTTAGTCAATTTATGTCGTTTGAATGATGCAGGAAGTGATTTTGAGCTTGATTGAGCCTTGGTGGGCAAGATTTGGTATGATTGGTGTTTGAATTGAAAAATACCCACCAAGTGCTATATGTTGATCCACTTTCATGCATGATGGTGGGTGGCCATCGAGGCATGGTTTAGGATCGAAATTGATATTTTGATGAACTATGAATCACCTAGAACCATGCCTCGATGTGTTTTGTGTACAAATGAGTTTAAAATTTTGAGAATCGACCTTGTGAGAAGCCTTGAAGGCATATAATCGTAGTGGGATCCTAAGTGTGGGGGACTCCTTTTCTCCTCGTCAATTTGAGATTGACAAAAATTTTGCACGTATGGTGTATGGTGTTGATGTTTTTGCAAGATGGTTGATACATACCACCCGTACATTCACTACTTAGTGAATTATCACAAGTACGGGAATATGTTCGAGTAGTGGAGGAACAACCCAGCTGGACCCCACTGGTACCTCAACCTGAACATGTTCACCATGTTCAGGTGACAGGCGGTGATGTCTGGGGTGCTCATCCATTGCTAGTGGCGGAGCCTGCTATCCGTGGACAAGCTCATCTACAAAGAGCTTTGCATGGAGTTCTACTCCACCTACATCCACGAGGTTCCTAGCAGGAGATGGAATAGGCCGTACATGGAGTTCATGCTGGGAGTTCAGCATAATGTGCTGACCTATGATGGGTTTGCTCATGACATGGGCCTCGACATGACCACTATGATGATGACAGAGCGAGAGTACACTAGAGACATCCACTACTAGGAGGCATATCGGGCCATCTACCTGCCAGAGCATCAGGACCACCAGTTCCGAGCCTCCAACACCAATGCTGTGAAGTTTCAGACACCATGGAGGATCCTGCACAGGCTACTTACCAGCTCGGTGATCCCCAGTCTGCAATCGGGGCATATGGTCACCAACAGGGGTTGATCTCCCTCCACATATTGAGCTGACCCACAACACCGCTTCATCTGGGATCAGTAGTTGCTACCACTTTCTCTAGAGTGTTGGGTCGTGACCAAGTGGACACGAAGCATTTGGGGGCATCATCACGAGGATTGCCCAATATTTTGGAGTCGACACCACGGGTTGCGCCATCATTGGCCGGATGGAGCCTTTCCCTACCGCGACCTTGCATAACATGAAGCTATTGCGGGGAGAGCGAGGCGTGGAGTAGGCTTGCTACGAGCCGAGTCGAGTAGAGTTTTTGCTTAGCTTGAGTTTGGCTTGTTTGTAAATATTTCAGCTCGAGCTCCGCTCGATTAAAAAAAATCTAGCTCGAGCTCGACTCGGTAGAGCTCGGTAAATTCTCATTAACATAGCTTGTCAAGCTGAGTACAAGCTCGGCTCAAGATGAGCTCGATTTGAAATCATTATTTCTTAAAAATGTGTACAAAATAAGAATTTAAATGATAAAAAGAACACTAGAAACTAAAATTAACAGCTAACTTTCATACACACCCGTATTAACAAGATAATGTTGAAGTTCAGAAGAGTAATTAATCCATCCACAAGCTCTAAACAAGCCAACTCGTGAGCTTAGCTCAACAAGACACCGAGTCAAGCTAGCTCACGAGCTTATCAAGCTGAGCATCATCTAGCTCAAGCTTGGCTCATTTACTAACGTGTCGGCTGGCGAGCTAGCTTGTTAAATAACTAGCCGAGTGTCAAACCAGTTTTTTTTCCAATTCGAATGTCGAGTTGCTCGCGAGCGGCTTGGCTCATTTGTAGCCCTAGTGTGGAGTACCTTAAGGGACTCGGTCCTTCATTTGCACTAAGGCCACATGTTTAGCCTGCACTGGTGGAGCCCGAGAGACCAAAGGTTCCACCTGCTCAGCCACGCTAGCGCCGACGTTGGCAGCTTGCACCACCACCACCATCATCGGCCAAAGTCGGTCATTCTCATTCGCAGTCCACCTAAAGGACCGACTCACTGACCTTAAGGAGTAGTTTACGAGGGTCTCTACACGCTTGGATAGATCCAACACTTTACTTGAGGGGATGGCTCGACGACAGGGGGTCTTGTTAGACGACGATGAGTGATCATCCTTGACTCGAGCTAGGTAGTCGATCGAGTGAGACATGTGGCAGAGCTGATTTCTTTCGCCCCACTTCTCCATTTAAACTCTGAACTTTGTTATTTTTCTTTTCTTTAGTGTGTGAACAAGTACTATCGTGAGTTTTCTTTCTTTTAATCGTCATGTTGAATATTGTCATGTGTAATAACCTCGCCTCGAGCGAGAATGTGCATGTGTTTGTGTGTTTACTCTTTCTCTTTGAAGCTCCAAATCTCATACCCGAAACTTGTCCAACTTTCACTTGCCATGTGTTCAATAACTTCTTCACCCTACCTTTTTCTCCATTGAGGACAATGTCATGCTTAAGTGTGGGGGGTGTATCAATTGGGATTAGCATGTGGATTTGTGTGCGAATGCTTGATCAAAGTGGTCGGTTGTGGGAGAATCTCATGTTTATTGACAACAACCTTGAATTGATTGCTTATGATCGAGTGCATCTGATTATGATGATTGAGATTTGCAATAGGTTGGTGCAAATGTTTAGTTATCATGTGTGTGTAAATGAATTGATGTCTCGACTTGATTACTCTTCGATAACGATTGCAATGCATCAAATTTTGTGAAATTGGAATGGATGATTGGATGATTAGGTAGCCATGTGAGATTTTTGTCGATCATCTTTTCATGTGTGATAGATCCCTCTTACCATGGTGAGTAACATTTATGTTGTCACTAGTGAGTATGATGGAGGCATAGGATTAGTCCACAGCCAAAAGTTGATTGTCCCGAAACATCTGATCCCCTAGTCAACCCCTTTGAGTCGTGTGACTTTGGGTCGTTCTTATGTTAGGAGCTAGAACAACCCTTTTCCTTTCTTTGTGCTTAAACCATTGTAAGTCATCCTCGTGTTTCGGAGCTCTCACTTTTGAGCTCCATTGAGGTTATACATAAGTGGATTTTGCTCGGTTCCTGCTAGGAATGAAAGGTAGTGTTGGAGGAAGTTCTTAATAGAGAGCATTGTTCGTTAAGTGTTAAAGTGACATGTGTTTAGCTCTCTAATACCCCCTGTAAAAAAGGAAAGTAGAAAAAAGAACTGAAAAAGAGGTAATAAATGAGGTAAATAAAAGATAGAGAGTTGCCACAAAAGATAATGGGTTTGCTCTAGAAAGGGTTTCTTGGCACTCAAGCTTATTCAGGTCCAATTGTACACATTTTACCCCTCATTTCTTGATAGTTTGGCTTTTCATTTAATCATCCCTCGGCATATTTCACGCTAGGTTGTGCTTTTTTTTATACATTTCAGGTCCCAGCACGTGTGGAAGGGTCGAGGACGAGTTCCAGAATGATTGGAGGTCGAAAAGCACAGAAATCGAAGAAAAGTCCAAAGTCACAGGCGCCCAGAAAAGCAGCCACAGTTCATGGTCCAAGCAGTGAGGTCACGGTAGCCAGGACCGTGAACTGGAATCACAAACCATGAACCGAAGGGAGTCCAGGGAGGTTTCCGAGGTTACTGACACCTAGCCAGTTCACGGTCGTAAGACCATGAATTAAAACCATGGACCGTGAACTGATCAAATTAGGCGGCGCGTATTGGGCTATGTTCACGGTCCATGCCTGATGTTCACGATCGTGAACTAGGACCGTGAAGTGGGCGCGACTGA
This sequence comes from Linum tenue, assembly GCA_946122785.1. Classification (NCBI taxonomy): domain Eukaryota; kingdom Viridiplantae; phylum Streptophyta; class Magnoliopsida; order Malpighiales; family Linaceae; genus Linum; species Linum tenue. The sequence goes on along the minus strand of CAMGYJ010000004.1, from coordinate 27,068,620 downwards.
GTATAAATAGAGAGCTGAAAGGAGGAAGAAGGGGGGGTTCTAGTGAGAGATTAAGGTTTCCTCTTCCCGTTCTAGAGAGAGAAAGGGACATTCAAAGGAGGAAGAAGGAGATTGGGCTTGCCTAAGGTAGAGGAGTGAAGATTCTTACGTCTCAAGGGAGATTCAAGCAAGGAGGAATGAAGATTCTCATCTCTTCATGGTTCTTTCTCTCCTTTTTCTTGTTTTCCTTTCCCTAGCTATTGAATAGCCTACCTATTCACTTGTGTGTTCTGAACCCTAGCTTGAAATATGTGACAGATTGTATTAATTGAATGCTTTGTGTGTGGGTTTGTGTTTAATGCAAAGTTTGAGGTATTTTCATGATGGTTGGGTTGTGTTCTTCATTTCTCATTACTCTGCCAATTTAACCTAGGTAGAGGGAATTCCTCTTGTTGTTAGGAGGCTTTGATAAGCTGGATTCCTGGGCCAATTGAGTCACCTACTAAGGGAAAATTAGGGCAAACATCAAACTTTGATTTAGCACTTTAACTTGGGTGTTAATTTGTCGTCCGGAGTAACATCTGAGGGATTGGTTCTTGCAACCCTTAGTTTTATCGGTCAAAAGAGCTAGGACTCCTACCTTATTGTTGCAATCCTTATACAAAAATTTAAGAGATCTAGACTCCCTAGTTTATTGTAGCAATCCTTAATCCATTGATTGAGAGAGCTAAGGTTCCTAGCTTAATCGTTTTCCTTAACTGATTGATTAAGAGAGTGAGGTTTCCTTCACTTGTTACGCCCTCCTATGGTGTATTAACACACCTCCACACATGTGCATTTGATTTGAGCAATCTTGATATGTAGCTAGGGGGAGCAATACCCGGGTGGACACTTCTCTCATTGGAACAATCTCGATCTACTTTACTTGCTTGTTTTCATTTGTAGTTTTCTTAGTTTTAAACCCAAAAACGTTTGCTAGATAACAAATTAAACGATTGAAGTAGGATTACATGGACCGGCCCGGGTTTGACAATTAAAACATACTTGCCCTATACTGCACCCGACTAGAATTTTAAAACTTTGGCTCAAGTCGGGATTAATTCGCGGTGTAGTTTTGAGCGAGTCACAAGCCATTGAAACACCTAATTGATTATTGACCTCCTTCACTACTATGATTGAAATTTGGATAGAAGGATTAGCCAAGGAAGTGTGCTCGAATGTAGTTCGTGGTTGGTAGTGGTTTGGAAGAAGGGAAGTGTGGTTTTTGGCTGATGCTAGTGGTCGTTAATTGTAGTAAAAGTTTTAGTCGAAACCATAGAACCTTTGGTTTAAGGTTGAAGTTTAGAACCTCATGCTTTGGTTGCCACCACCCAAAAGGCATTTTCCCCATGTCCAAGACCATTGTAAGTCATTTGAACCCGTGGCTAAGACCTCCGGACAAGCTAGTGATGGCAACCATCTTGTGAACTTGATGACTCGATATTTGCACATGTTTTCCCCTTTGTTTCTTGATCGTTTAAGCTTTCATTATCGCTTCTTTGGCCTATTTTACGCTAGGTTGTGTTCCTTTGTCACATTTCAGGTCCTAGCACATAAAGTGAAGCGTAGGCGCAAGTTTCAAGTCAATCGGAGATCAATTGGCGACTCGGGGGAAGAAACTCGGGTATGACTTGAAGAAGAATGGATTTCTACCTCATTTTTTGGCCATATAATCATGTAATCTTGTCATGAAAAGAAAGTGGACGAGACTACGAGCATCTGGGATCAAACGGCACCTGATTTGGAGTCCGAACGAGGGAGAAACGAAGAATCAAAGATAGGGGAAAATTGGTTTCAGGCTTCTCTAAGAAACAGAAGGGGGACCTATCGTGACACTAAAATCCCCGGTAGGGATTTTTGGCCTTGAAAGGGGATTTTTCCCTGTCTCCAGACTTTGCGTTTTCAAAAATCCCCGGTCGTGACCTAAAATACCCGACAAGGGATTCTGACCGGGGATCGCGAGCGCAGGCTGTTAAAAGCCTGTTTTGTGCGTTTTTGCAAGGGAGAGCTGGGTTTTGGATCCCAAACACCCAAGGGACGAACCAAAGAGAGAGAGGGCGATTTAAGGGTATTCTTGGATTGGAATTGGAGGATTTCTTCGCCTTGGAAGCTCGAGGAACAAGCGCGGACTTGAAGACTGATCATCTTAAGATTCTTACTGCAATCTCTCTCTTCTCTATGGATTAACTTCCCTTCACTTAGGTTTTGAGGAACCCTAGCCATGTTTGTTTGATTGGATGATTGTATGAGTACTCTGACTTGATAATCTGGAGTTCATATTCAATCTATGCATGATTTCACGATTCAATTCTGCTTTAGTCGAGATTATTGATTCTGCTGTGATCCTATGAGGGCAAATACCTTATTAGGTCAATAGAGCACCTTAGATTGATAGTTGTGGATTGATTGCTTTAGTCGATGGTTGATTCACTGCTTTGTATCGATTGAGAACCTCATTCGATAGAGGGAATCTAGTTCAGAACGCCTTGATCGGTTGTTCTAGAGAAGGATACGTCCCTCTAGGCAATTGACTCAAGAGGGCCTTGTTCCTTTAGTCGAGACTCAAGGTCTAGTCAAGGATTCTCCGCATTGTGAATGAAAGTGAAACAGGTTAGAGATCATCAATCATTAATCTGGCTAGTGGCTAGGGGGAATCATACCTAAGTGAGTTCCCAACCTGTAATTAGATTAACTTTAACTGTAGTTTGATATAGTAGTTTTAGTTCTTTCATCTTAATCTAGTTTGCTAGATAATGAACTGAAGCTGAGTAATAGTAGCTCTAGAGACCTGTGGATTCGATATTTATTACTGAGCCACTATACTGCAGTCCCTTTCATTGGTTACACTTGGCCTTTGTCAGGAGTTGTGTCATAGCGAGTCAAGTTTTTGGCGCCGTTGCCGGGGACTTTCTAGATTATTAGGAAAGGCAGAAGTTTGTTACTTTAGCGATTTTCTTTTCTTTCCACTCTTGCTTTTCACTTGGTTGTTTTTGTTTTTGTGGGTGCAGATCGAAATCATGGATCCTCATGGCTTCTCCAACCATTGGGGGTATCTACCACCATCCGAGTGGTATTACCCCGAGACTCCCTGGAGCAATCAAGGAGGAGAAGTCTATGGATTTGGGTTCCAGTACCAACCCCCTTACTACAGAGAACAATCAGACCCTTGTGCATATCAAGAACAACCTCATTACCAAGAAGAATTTCTTCCACAACCAGAAGGGCCATCGGAGCTGGAGTTACCCATGGCGGCCTTCACGGGCCATTCTGCAAAGCCATGCTACACTCCACAGCCAGATCCAAACTATGAATTGAGGCTTCTCATGGAGCAGTTTGCTCGAGACAGTGAGAGATCATTGTCTAGGATGGATCTTTGTACCCAGGCCTATCGTGAAACAAAGGAGATCCTCCTGAGCCTTAAGAAGAGCGTCGATGATCTTGAGCGATCTTGTGCACAACCTGCTCCAGATCACCCTTCTGCTACTATACTAGAAGAGGGGGAGGAAGAAGAAGGCTACAAGGACATTGTGGAGCACACTGAAGTTGTCACGGAGAGCTCCCGTGATGATCATGATCAGGAATGTCCTGTCGTAGCCAACCACACCTTCCCACATCCCAAACTGAGCTTTGAAGAGGCGGGCATGAGTGAGGAGATGCAAGAAGATCTCATGAAAGAAATTTCTTGGCAACTTGCTCTCCAATCCGTGCTAGAAGAAGAAGAGCAAGAAAGGAAGCAGAAAGAAGTTGTGGAGGATGACGAAAGTGAAGCAGGAGGAGTTCTTGATCATTTCCCAGGGGTGATACCACATGAACAAGGAAGGGAGGTTGAAGAAGCAATTGGCGTCCAGGCCGAGGACGAAGTTGAGGTGGAAGAGGCCTGCACCGACCATGAGTTGCAAGTAATATCCCCACCAAACTTCGAGGAAATGCTTAGCAAGGACCCATTTGCAGTGTCTCTTGGCCAGACCAAGGCCACATCGACATCGGTTCCTCTTGGTGGACGCGATGGTGGTCAATCGATGCTGTCATATCTAGTTTGGGGCAATGAGACGAGAGAAGAGAAGAAGAGGTCTCGAGGGTGGAGACGTTATCTGCATCAAGTGCACGAGCTTCCATCACCTGTCATTCCACATGCTCGTGACTTGAGACTCCACCTCATCGACGAGAACCTCAACTTCAAGGAGGTTTTGGGGTGGACCGAAACTTAGGAGCCATCGTCCGGCTCACGACGTGAAAGAAGCGCTTGTTGGGAGGCAACCCAACCTGTCGATTTGCATTTCTTTCTCTATTTCTCCTCGGTTGAGTCTTTATTTGATTTTAGAGTCAATAACTCAACCTTTGTGAGATTTTGTGTGGTGTTTGTGTTCTGACCACTCTCTCCTCCTGGAATGCACTGCCTGCCTCGTCCACCGTCATTCACCCTTGATCTGGTAACTTCGTTCTACCCTCCTTATCTTTCCTCCATTGAGGACAATGTCATGCTTAAGTGTGGGGGGATGTTCGATTATGTATGCGTGTGAATGTTTGGCTGTATGTGTGTGCTTGGAGCCTAGTCCACTGTCCAAATTTCGATTTGAGGGCTCCAAGTACGTGTTCCTTGCAATTGCCTGCTCAATATGCTTTGAATTGACAGTCTCTATAGTAATGTGCAACCTAGGGAGGTAGTGTAGCACTATGGAGGATGTTGATGCATTTAAGAAGTCTCCTTTCTTCTTCATATTGTGTTGGTTGATTGTGTGAATTAGTGATCTTAGGACCCTTGAATTGTGTGGTGTTGTGGACTCTCTACCTGTCATGGACTCCTGTATCATGTTTTGAAATAAAAGGTGCTCGAAAATGTGCTTTAAAAGAACGTCTCCCGTGCGAATAGGGTGAAAATGTGTAAGGGGAGACGGGAATCCGTTCCCAATTTCCACCTACTACCTCCAGCCCCCTTACATTTCTTTCCCCCGCACGAGGCTCGAGACATCCGCTCCTGACATGGCCGGTAAGAGCCGGGCTCCCGCAAAACCTCTGCTAGGTGGGAGCCCTCATTTTTTGAAAAAATGGGTTGGAACCTTTGAAACGGAAAAAAAAAACAGAAAAACAAGAAAAAAAAAAGAAAGGAAAGGGGTTCCAACCATCTTCAAAAAGAAAATAGAGCACCTTAAAAATGTGAGTCCATGATCTCTTGTTTTTTGAGAGTCCATTCGTCCATGATGCATTTGTCCTCTGATCACTATTTGCCATGATGCCGACTCGAGACTAGCGTTCTCGCCGAAGAAGCTATGAGATGACTTGTGCGTTGGTTGACCTCGTAAGCTGCTAAATGACAGAGAAAATCCTCTATCAACGATCGAGGGTGCATGTTGCTATAGAGGTCTGGAGAGCTGCATTGGTTTGAGTTAGGTTTGCTTGGGGACAAGCAAACGGTTAAGTGTGGGGGGATTTGATGACTCGATATTTGCACATGTTTTCCCCTTTGTTTCTTGATCGTTTAAGCTTGAATTATCGCTTCTTTGGCCTATTTTACGCTAGGTTGTGTTCCTTTGTCACATTTAAGGTCCTAGCACATAAAGTGAAGTGTAGGCGCAAGTTTCAAGTCAATCGGAGATCAATTGGCCTCGGGGGAAGAAACTCGGGTATGACTTGAAGAAGAATGGATTTCTACCTCAGTTTGTGACCATATAATCATGTAATCTTGTCATGAGAAGAAAGAGGACGAGACTACAAGCATCTGGGATCAAACGGCACCTGATTTGGAGTCCGAACGAGGGAGAAACGAAGAATCAAAGATAGGAGACCTGGAACACCAAACTACCCGACCGGGTATTTTGACATGTGATAGGGTATTTTTGGCAGCATCAGAAGGCCCCCCGGTTTCGAGCTTCTCTGAGAAACTGAAGGGGGCCCTATCGTGACACTAAAATCCCCGGTAGGGGATTTTTGGCCTTGAAAGGAGATTTTCCCCTGTCTCCAGACGTTGCGTTTTCAAAAATCCCCGGTCGTGACCTAAAATACCCGACAGGGGATTCTGACCGGGGATCGCGAACGCAGGCTGTTAAAATCCTGTTTTGTGCGTTTTTGCAAGGGAGAGCTGGGTTTTGGATCCCAAACACCCAAGGGACAAACCAAAGAGAGAGAGGGCGATTTGAGGGCATTCTTGGAGTGGAATTGGAGGATTTCTTCTCCTTGGAAGCTCGAGGAACAAGCGCGAACTTGAAGAATGATCATCTTAAGATTCTTACTGCAATCTCTCTCTTCTCTATGGAGTAACTTCCCTTCACTTAGACTTTGAGGAACCCTAGCCATGTTTGTTTGATTGGATGATTGTATGAGTACTCTGACTTGATAATCTTGAGTTCATATTCAATCTATGCATGATTTCACGATTCAATTCTGCTTTAGTCGAGATTATTGATTCTGCTTTGATCCTATGAGAGCGAATACCTGATAAGGTCAATAGAGCACCTTAGATTGATAGTAGTGGATTGATTGCTTTAGTCGAGGGTTGATTCACTGCTTTGTATCGATTGAGAACCTCATTCGATAGAGGGAATCTAGTTCAGAACGCCTTGATCGGTTGTTCTAGAGAAGAATACGTCCCTCTAGGCAATTGACTCAAGAGGGCCTTGTTCCTTTAGTCGAGACTCAAGGTCTAGTCAAGGATTCTCCGCATTGTGAATGAAAGTGAAACAGGTTAGAGATCATCAATCATTAATCTGGCTAGTGGCTAGGGGGAATCATACCTAAGTGAGTTCCCAACACGTAATTAGATTAACTTTAACTGTAGTTTGATAGAGTAGTTTTAGTTCTTTCATCTTAATCTGGTTTGCTAGATAATGAACTGAAGCTGAGTAATAGTAACTCTAGAGACCCGTGGATTCGATATTTATTACTTGAGCCAGTATACTGCCGTCCCTTTCATTGGTTACACTTGGCCTTTGTCAGGAGTTGTGTCATAGCGAGTCAGAACTCTAGCATTTAGAGGTTGCCGCCATGGCGAAGAGACGATAGGGCTGAGTGTTGATGATTGTCCGCATCTTTTGAGCCAAATGGTCGTAACCTCACTGGTCGAGAGTTAGTGATTCATTCACATTTTTCTCGTCCATATCTTATCCCTGTGAGGACCTAGTTCGCCCATTCGTTTGTTCCTTGGACTTGAACTCTATGCATGGTTAGTTTTGTTTGGTGAGTACTCTTGTCGAGACTCGTATTTATTTGTGAACATGTTTGCACATTCTTAATGCATTCGAATGTCGTTTGTGGTTGATGCTGGTATTGCTTGTAACGGTGCATGTGTTGATGCCCAATAGCCATTGAGATTCACCCTCTTTCAGCCCTTGATATGTCCCCAAGTTATCTTGTTAGGTTGAGATATTACCTTATTTGAAATTGGTTTGCTTGGGGACAAGCAAACGTGTAAGTGTAGGGGAGTGATTCGGGTCTAATTGTACACATTTTACCTCTGTTTTCCTTAGATCTTTGAGGCACTTTTACCTAGCGAGGTTCGTTTTACGCTAGTTTGTGCTTGTTTTTTGTATGTTTCGGATCCTAGCAGGTTAAATCAACCCATGGAACGAAAGTTGGACGAGAAGGGGCAAAAATCGGTCAAAAGGGAGCAAACACTAGGAGTTCATGGTGGAGGCCAGAAGATCACGATCAGCCAGGCTGTGAAGAAGAGGCGTGGGCCGTGAAGCGCAATTATTCCAAGACGGTTTTGTCCATCTCGCGGGCATTCAGCTGTTTGCGGCCACTCGACCTTGATAATCAGCTCCAGGCCATCAAGAGCCTTAATGAAACGTCGCACTTTTGATTAACATCAAGGTCCGGGCCAATAATTCACGGCTGTGAACTGGGACCTTGAGAAAGTCAATCTTGTTATAAAAGGAGGGTTGAGCTGAAAGAGAAAGGAGGAGAATCTAGTGTGAGAAACTTCTTCTTCTTCATATTTCTAGCGAGAGACAGTGACAAACAAGAGAAGAGAAGAAGGTTAGGGTTTCATCCAATCTCCAATATTAGGGATTCTCATCCTCAAAGGTCGATCTCCACACCAAAGGAAGAAGACAACCGTCTCATGATGGTCTTCTTTCTTCTCCTTTGTGTAATCTCACTTCTTAGCATGGAGTAGTCATTTCTTTCACTTGGGTGTTTGTAAACACTAGCTAGAATAATGTGAATGCTTGTATGGATTAAATGATTTGTGTGTGGTGGTGTTTTAATACAAGTTTTGAGATATTTTCATGAAGGTTGTATTGTGTTCTTGCATTTCTAACTCTTATGCCAATTTGACCTAGGTAGAGGGAAATTCCGTTCTTGCTAAGAGGATTGTAAAAGCTGAAATTCCTTGGCCAAATTGTTTCACCTACTTAGGTTGAACTAGGGAAAACCTCATAATACGTTTAACACCTTGGGAAGGTTGTAATTTGGCCTTCAAGACTACAGTTCCAGGGATAAGCCTAAGCAACCGTTAGTCGATTGGCCAAGAGAGCTACCTTGGTAGCTTGATTTGATATCCCTTGACATAGTGACCGAAAGAGTGAAACTTGTTCACTTGTTGCACTTCCCTACGATTTACAAACCGCCATTACCACACACTTGTGTTCCATCCGACAAATCATGATTACTAGTTAGGGGGGGCAACACCTGGGTGAAGCCTTCTCAATTAGTGTTCAAAACCATTTACTTTTCCAATTGCTTTTCATTTTAATTTATAATTTCAACCAAAACTTGATTGCTAGATAATGTTTCAAACAATTGAAGTAGGGGTACATGGACCGACCTGGGTTTGACTTTTGAAATGTAGTTGCCCTATATTGCACCTTATTACCGTTTCTACTTGGACCTTAATCGAAATTTTTATTGTGATATTCGGACTAGTCAGTAGTTTAGTTCACAGTTAAAGGACCCTTGCCATATGACCTAGGTCATTGTGATATTACTTTGTTGATTTTAGGGTGCACTTGTCATAGACTGATGTAGCTAGTATCATAGATAATCAATTTTCTAACTATCAATACAATTTTTGGAATTTTCACTGTGCAAGATAAATTTTTTTGTCTACATCAGAATTAAACTTGCTTTACAACTCGTTTTAGAGGGATTCATTTCTAGACACCATTATGTTTTCCTCTTGATTTATTTTTGCTTGGTTTACCATTTTATTTTATTGCTATTGCATATTTTGTAAGACAAATTTGGTAAATATAGTAAAAATTATTGATTACATAATAGGTAAAAGGATAATATGATCTTGCTACCTGCTTTTCTATACTAGAGCCTTAGGTAAACGTATTGTTAATAAAATTCCATACAATGCTAACAATTATTGAGGAAAATGATAATAATCACATTGTATATCGTTAATGAGTTATTAATATTTTTAATAACCATTAATTACATCATTATTAGTGATTGTGCTTGCATTTTAAATGAAACACATCTTAGTTATCAATAATTTACACTAGGTCATCTTTTAATATTAACATTTTTATTTTAGTTTTAAACGAAATACAACATTCATTTGAAAGTATTGAGTGATATTTGATTCTTAAATTGAATCCAAACATTGTTAATGTTTTTGTGTTTTTTTTTTTTTCAACGAGATATAATTTTTTTTTATCAATTATTTGCTTTATCATCATTGATGGTTTGGTGTTGAGATATGGATGTTGGTTTGCTTGACTAATGTTCTGCACCTAAATAATCTAATGTTTGCTTGACTGAATCATAGGTGCAGTATGCCACAATTTTCGAACATGTTAAAAATAAGCGTTTTGCTTTATGATCTCTCGGAACAACAATATTAGGATATATCATTTTATCGCAAAATGTTAATAATGTCATCTGAAGTCATTGTAAGAGGTCATGATTGGCTAGTTATGAGCATGAAGAGTAAAAGTGAATCATTAATAAAGATGTTATAAATCAATGATAATGCTATTCAAACTGTTAATAACGATGAGTATAATTTCAATAATTCATTAATAAGCGTTAATTGAACTAAAATCGTGAATAGTGTAATCGTAAACAATTATAAGTATATTAAAATTGTTAATAATGATGTGCTATATCAATAATAGTTCATTTTATAAACTTTGATAATGTCATTACAAAACGTTAATAATGTCACTGCAAGTCATGGCCTAAAGACTGAGGGAGACTGCACGTTTTTTATTTCGAATTTATATTTTTAAAATATTAAATATTTTAATTTTGAATATCAATAAATATTTAGTCAGAGTATCTAATTTTATCATTCTTAAATTTCCATATAATTACATTTAATGGAGAAGGGCGCCTACGTGGGAGCATAGTTAGTAAATACTTCATTTAATACACGTATATGCACTCGTACATATTATATCCGTTTAAAACTTCTGTATCCGTATTATTGTCAAGACGTTTCATTTTTTCCCCGTTCATTTGATTGTTCCCGTACTAAATACGTATAAAATCCGTATAAAATGTTTAATATCCATATTCAATGAATTAAATTGTTAATTTTATTATTATTGATTTAATGTTTTTAAAAAATAATTAATTTTATAGATTTATGACTATTAACATACTATTAAATGTAACATTAGCTTAAAGACGAAGTAAATACTCGTACGTATTTTATACATAACTTTCCTGTACCGTATTTTACTAACTATGCGTGGGAGTTGGTTTCCTTTTTTAACTATTAATTTAAATTACTAATGAAATTAGTTATTTTCTATAATCTCTTATTTGCCTTTTAGTTAGTTGGATGTTATTCCTCTCTCTCCTGTTCTTGTTGGCTACAACTTAAGAAACTCCTTAAGTTTATAGGCTTAAGGACCGATATGCTTGTTTACATCAATCACCGACTGATGACGTAAACTATCGTGGTGAAGGAAGAAGAGCAAAAGGCGCTCTGGGGTGGAAGGTGGGGTCGGCTTGTGGAGTGTAATGATATCAACTTCCACCGTGTGATTAGGGGTGACTATTTGGTATGAGTTTTTTGGTTTTACCCAAAACCGGACCATATAACCTGGATCTGAAGAATTCTATAAAGCGAAATTGACAAATGCACAACACAACAATTTACGTGGTATCCCTATTTGATGTGAACAGGACTAATCCACGATGAGCTCAACAGAGCTCATGACTTGAATTTTATTAGACGGCTGATTTTCTAGCTTGCCACAAGACAATGAAAGCTTAGATATATATGGACAACTTACTAGGGCTTCTCGTACAGTCGTGACACAATTGGCTTGACAAACAAGGTAACCAAAGTAAACTAGGACAAGGACATGCACATGCACATGACATGGGCAACAACAAGAACCTTCCACGTCATGGACTACAAGATACATATTACTCCCCCTCAAGCGAAAACAAGGATATCGAGCATGTCGAGCTTGGACAGAAGATGCTGAAACTGAGTGATGCTCAAACCTTTGGTAAGGAGGTCAGCTGGTTGATCGGCGGTTTCTATCTTGTGGGGTTCGATGTGACCTGCAATCACGCGCTTACGACAAAATAACAGTCCATTTCGACATGTTTAGTTCGCTCATGAAAGACGGGATTGGCGGAGATATGTCGAGCAGCTTGACTATCACAATAGAGTGGTGGGGCCACTGGCATGGGAAAGCCAAGTTCTGCGAGCAACCGTCAAAGCCAAATTAACTCACTAACCGTAGTAGCTATTGCATGATACTCTACTTCAGCTGATGAACGTGCAATAAAAGACTGTTTCTTCGTGCGCCAGGACACAGACGCACAACCAAGACGAATAAAATAACCTTAAGTCGAGGGCTGCGTGGTGGGACATCCGGTCCAATCAACATCACAATAAGCCATAGGAAGCAGAGATGAGTCTGACGGGAAGAAGAGTCCACGACAGAGAGACTACTTTAAGTAGCACAACACGTGCACGATTGCATCAACATGAGCCTATGTAGGGGTGTGGACTGCCTGGCTCAGAATATTGACAACATACTGGATATCGGGGCGAGTGCCCGTGATATTAGAAGCCTTCCAACAAGGCGACTATAACTAGAGGGATCGGCAGCTGGGGCAGACGGGAGACGACCAAGCTGATGATTAGCCTCGATGGGAGTAGAACACGGTCGTGTGGCTTCCAATCCATAGTCGGCCAGTATATCCAACACATACTTATATTGGTTGACTCAACCCGAATGCACCACTTAGAAACTCCCGATTAAGGCCCAAGTATAAACCTTAATCGGGTGCAGTACAGGGCAAGTATATTTAGATATCGACCTGGGCCGGTTCATGTACTCGTACTTCGATTGTTTGTAACATTATCTAGCGGTTGGTTTTGGTGAAAACAAAGATCTAAAGCTAAAGTACTTGCAAAGAGAAATGGTTTTGACACTAATTGAGAAGGCTTCACCCAGGTGTTGCTCCCCTTAGCTAGCAATTACGACTTGATGAAACGAATGGTCGTGTATGGTGAGGGGGATGTAAATCGTTGGGAAGTCTAACAAGTAGCCAAAGCTACCCTCTTAGTCTCAGGTCGAGGAAAAGGGATACGATCCAAGCCACTAATGAGACTCTCTCAACCTATTGACTAAGGATTGGTTAGACTTCACCCTCGAATCGGAGTTTTGACAGCCTGATTCGGGCCTAATTGTACTCTTTTTATCCCCGATTCTCTTATGTTTGTTGCAATTGAACTCCAGAAAGGTTGGTTTTGCGCGAGGTTGCTTGTGTTTCGGTGGATTTCAGATCCTAACAGGTAAATCCAAACCCGGAGTCGAAAGTTGGAACTTGGAAGAAAAGGATCAAAGACCGGGCTAAGAGGTAGAGACAGCCGCTGTTCACGGCTAGACGTTGGAGTTCACGGTTTTACAGGACCGTGAACTGGAGCCATGACCCATGGAGTGAGGAGCGAACAAAGAGGGTTTGCAGGTTACTGACAGACAAGATGTTCATGGTCTTCCGTGAACAGAGGTCACTGACCGTGAACCCGAGCTAATGAAGGGATGTGTTTTGGTCGTAGCACTGAGTTCACGGCCGTGAACTGGGCGTGATCTCAACTTAAAAGGAAAGCTGAAAGGAAGAAGAAATGGAGAGACCTAGTGTGAGAAAATTCTCCTTCTTCAGATTTTAGAGTGAGAAAGAGACAAACCAAAGAAGAGGAAAAGCTAGTATTTCATCTCCAAGCAAGGTTTTTGGAATTCCTTCCTCAAAGGAGGATTTCTTCAGTACAAGGAGCAAGGATTGCATCTTCTTGATGGTTTCCATTTCCCTCTCTTGTGTTTTCCCTTCTCCTAGCATGGAGTAGTCCCTTCTTTCACTTGGGTGCTTGTGAACCCTAGCAACAATTATGTGAATGCTAGTATAAATTGAATGATTTGTGTGTGGTTGTGTTTTAATGTGAATGTGGAGGTATTATTCAGAAATGATTGTGTTGTGTGAAAGCCTATCAATCTAATTGCCATTCTAACCAAGCTTAGAGAGGAAGCCTCCTTATGTTAGGAGTCTCTATTTGAGATGGGTGTTCTTGGGCATTTCATGCCTCCTAGGCTAGTTTAGAGAGGAAACCTCCTTAAGTTAAGAGGCTCAATATTGAGATGGGCGTTCTTGGGCATTTCATGCCTCCTTGGCTAGTTTAGAGAGGAAACCACCTTTACCCAAAAGGGGCTCGAGTTGTGCCGGGTTTCCTTGGGCATTCAATGCCTCCTAAACTAGTTTAAAGAGAACCCTCCTTAACCTAAGAGGCTCATTTCGAGATGGGTTTCCTTGGGAATTCAATGCCTCCTAAGTTAGTTTAGAGAGAACCCTCGTTAACTTAAGACGCTCTATTAGAGATGGGTTTCCTTGGGCATTCTATGATTTCCAATTCGAGGGTGAAGTCTAACCATTCCTTAGTTGATAGGTTGAGAGTGTCATATTAGTGGCTTGGATCGTATCCAATTCCTCAACCTAGAGGCTAAGAGGGTAGCTTCAACTGCTTGTTAGACTTCCCTGTGGTTTGTGACCCCCTAACCACACACGATCGCTCGATTCTTCAAGTCATAATTGTTAGATAGGGGGAGAAACACCCAAGTGAAGCTTTATCAACTAGGGTCAAATCCATTTTACCTTTACAAAGCAATTTAGTTTTATACATTTGTTTACACCAAAACCAATTCGCTAGATAATGTTTCAAACAATCAAAGTAGCGGTACATGGACCGGCCTGGGTCGATATTTAAACATACTTGCCCTATATTGCACCCATCTAAGGTTTATAATTGGACCTTAGGTGGGATTTTATTGTGATATTCAGAGTGAGTCAAGTTTTTGGCGCCGTTGCCGTGGACTACGGTCCGTTATCGCAAAAAGTTTGTTTGGTGTTAATCTAGCTTTTAATTTCTGTTTTTGTTAAGTTGTGAAGTGTTTGCTTGTGCTAGACGTGTTGTGTTCTTTGAGTATGTGTAGGGAGGTGCATGACCCGGAGCAATCCGGCGCCTTTAACACCACTGGATGAGGACATCAAGCGGCCCTCCGACTTCTAGCTCAAGAGAGGGAGCAAGCAGAGGCAAGAAGGAGAAGTGAAGAAAGGGGACAACAAGTTGATCACGGAAGTGAAGTAATTCAAGAAGGATGTTGTTGAGATGGCGGCAAATCAACACCAAGGGGCTAATCCACTTCCAAACCCAAATGGAGAAGCAGGAGCCGAGGAAGGGCCAAGGACTATGGGCTATTACATGGCTCCATGAGCAGCGGATATCCAATCTCCCATCTTACATCCAGCCATGGCGCCAAAAACTTTGAGATTAAGCCCTCTCTCGTGACGATGATTCAACAAAATGCCTACTTCCACGGGCTTGCCCATGAATCACTGTCACGCTAAAACACAACACCAAACTGCGACCAAGTGTAATCACAGAATGGAAATGCAGAATAGTGGTAAGTTTACTTTATCAACCCGGGGTCTAGATCTACTGCCTACTCCGTGATTATCTATTATCTAGCGGGACTAAGTGTAGTGAGAGTGATTATAAACAAAAGCAGTAAGAAAGGAGGAAATTGTTCGAAGTTCTTAAGCAAGGGAAGAGTCACTTGGGAATAAGTCCCCTAGCTCCTTAGTTAGGTCAAAGTTGTAATTTCCTTGGTTGATTTACTGTTGATTAAACTGCGGAAGATTCGACAGTAGCTTGGAATCTCTTAAGCTTACCAAGCCCTCTCAAACAGACTACCCGGTAGACGACTAGTCTTCACCGGGATAGAACGTTGAGGCAATTAACATAGAACTCCACTACTGGAATTGGATTCCAGTACAAAGCAGTATCTCAATCCAACAGTCATTACAACTCAAATTCCTAACACATGGAACTAGGGTTCTTCATACCCAAGTGAGAGAAATTTCTACTCCATAGAGAGAGAGGAAAACAGAAATCAAAGCACTCATACTCATAAAGATGGGAATAATCTGCTCAGGGATGTCAATCTTTACTCTTGGGGATGTAACATGCGCTTCAATGGTAAGAAATCCACTCCAAATAGCTCGTAGGGTTTGTTCTTCGCACTTTCTCTCTCTAGAACTCTGTTTTTGCTCCACAAAGTCGAATCCCCTTCCTTTGGCTCGAATCTGCCTCTTTCAACTCGATTTTGGGCGAAGTACGGGCAGAAATACGGTCGTAATTCTTCCCTGCACGTATTTTGCGCAAAACGCGCGTTTTAGTTAACTCTCAGTGCATCCAAGGCTCCTCTCGGCAGTGAAATTACGGGCTAGACACTGAGAAATACGACCATATTTTTGGGAATACTGACCGCATTTTGTACATGAGCCATCACAAGGCTCGGCATAAAAAATAGTGGCAGTAATTTTTTAATTACAGTCATAATTTAGGGAATACATGCGGTAATTTGTGAATTACGACCGTATTTTTAGGGAGTCTGCCCGTAATTCATTCTCAGCTCCACTTTTGAGAGGCTTTTGAGTGACCAAACGACCTCCGATTGACCCGAAAGTTGCGCCTATGCCTCCCTTCACTCACTAGGACCTGAAATATAACAAAATAGCACAACCTAGAATAAAATAGGCAAAGAAACCACAAATTGGAGCCAAAACGGTTAAGAAACAAGTGTGCAAACATGTGAAAATATGGTGCTACCAAATTCCCCCAGACTTAACCGCTTGCTTGTCCCCAAGCAAACCTGACTCAAACCAATGCAACTCTCCAGACCTTTACAGCAACATGCAACCCCGATCGTCGGTAGATGACTTAATAGTTAATTAGCAACTTATGAGGTCAACCAACGCACACGACACCTCCTAGCTTCTTCGGCGAGAACTCTAGTCCCGAGTCGGGATCATGCGAAGTAGTGATCGAAGGACAAGTGATTCGTGGACAAAGAGACTCTCAAAAATAGAAAGATCATGGACTCACTTTTTTCAAGGTGCTCTATTTTTTTCTTAAAGATGGTTGGAACCCCTTTTTCCATTTTCCATTTTTCTTGTTTCTTGTTTCTTTTTTTCCCTTCTTTTGCAAGGGTTCCAACCTGTTATTTCCAGAAAATGGGGCTCCCACCTATTAAAGGTTTTGAGGGAGCCCGCTCTTACCGGCTATTGTCGGGAGCAGATGTCTCGAGCCTCGTGCCGGGGGGGAGAAATGTAAGGGGGCTGGAAGTAGTAGGTGGAAGTTGGGAACGGATTCCCATCTCCCCTTAAACACTTTCAGCGCTTTCCGCACAGGAGACGTTAATTTAAAAGCACATTTTAGAGCGCCTTTTTTTCGAAACATGATACAGGAGTCCATGACAAGTAGAGAGTCCACAATACCACACAATTCAAAGTTCCCAAGATCACTAATTCACACAATCAACCAACACAATATGAAGAGAAAATGAGACTTCTTAAATGCATCAACATCCTCCATAGTGCTACACTACCTCCCTAGATTGCATATTACTATAAAGACTATCAATTCAAAGCATACTGAGTAGACAATTGCAAGGAACACGTGCTTGGAGCTCTGAAATCGAAATTTGGATAGTGGACTAGGCTCCAAGCACGCAAACATATATGAATAGTCAAATAGAAACACCCCCCCCCCCACACACACACTTAAGTTCGACACTGTCCTTAATGGAGCAGGAGGAAAGATAAGGGGAAACGATGTTACTGCGAAAACAGACTACTGGGGGAATGGAGCTCCTCATGATCCGAGCCGACATCCGCGAGTACAAGGAGGCTACCATTAGTCAATTTTTGCAGGGTCTAAACAGGGACATCAAGAACCAAGTAGAATTGTTTCCATTCATGGAAATTGAAGAAGTCGTTCAGCTAGAGGTAAAGGTCGAGAACCAATTGAAGCAGCAAAATTCGAGCAGAAGGATTCCTACAGCAAACAGTGTCCCTAAACCGATCTCAGAACCCAAATTGAAGCCTGAATTTCCGCGAAACATGGCTAGAAACACCACTCCAACTGTTCCAGACAAGGCTAGTGCTTCCAGAGGCAGCATTCGCTATTTAAAAGGCCATGGTTATGGCCACAAAGACACCAATGTGCCAATAAGAAAGTGATGATCCTGTTGGATGGGAATTACTGCTCTGAGGATGAAGAATAGGAGAAGTAGAAGCATACAGGTGACTCCGAGATCGGAGAAGAGATGGAAGCAGCTGATTTTCCGTTGCTTGTACTTCAGAGGGCTTTAACAAGCTAGGAGGAGCACTTACCCATTGTGGACCAGCGAAGTAACCTCTTTCACACGAGGAGTCAAGTACAAGGTAAGATTCTTACCGTCATTGTGGATGGGGGTAGATGCGCAAACATTGTAAGTCTCGACGCCTTCAAGAAGTTGGGATTATCCATGACACCTCGCCAATAGCCTTACTCCCTTCACTGGCTTAGTGACCAAGCGGTGATCAAGGTAAACAAGCAAGCTTGTGTGCCGTTTTCGACCGGAAATTACCACGACAAGCTACTATTCGACGTAATTCCGATGCGGGCCGCTCACCTGGTGCTCGGGCGACCTTGGCAATTCGATCTCCAAGTCACTCACGACTGCAGGACAAATCGGTACTCGTTCAGACATCATGGACAGAAGATGGTGCTCAAACCTTTGAAGCCGGAGGAAGTTCGATCCGATCAACAACACATGGCGAGAAGTCAGGCACCAGAGCAAGGGGATTCCATCAATTCTCCTCCGGGTAACAAGAAGGGAACCAATTTGATGGCTCGTCGGTACTTGCTGACCGTTCTCGCGGGCAGGACAGTCCCAAGACGAAACAGAGCTCAGCGCCTCTGCTTTCCGGTTGTCCTGAATTGTACCAAATGGGGAGGGACAGCTGGAGCCAAGTTGGAACAAAAGGCCAGCGCCGGCACGTTCCAATTTCACCCAACAACGTGTAAAAATGACGAAAACCAGGTGATGAAAGCCCAATCGCAGGATCCCAGAATGAAAATTTCGCCACTACGCGAGCCGAACAACAAGCAAAAAATGGAAGAATTGGTTGAGGATTTTGGAAGCGATTCGATCCAATCCGACCCTTGGGAAAGTTTGTTGGAACTGAGGGAAGGTGTGGGACAGGAGAAACCAGTTCGGAAATACCTGAAACAGAAACGCCCAATTTTCGAATTGGTTCGCCAGATGATGAGGATCTGCTAATTGGCACCCAGGATTCTTCTTCTCTGACCGGATCTTAATACGGCCGAGGATTCTGATGCTTTGTCCCCTAGAGCTGGCTCTGCGGGCACTTCTTCTTCGCACCATGAGGCGGAAAATGACTAGTCCTCCCCTGTCACTTTGAGTGCCGAGAGTCCCTCTCCTAGCATTGCTCCAACTCCCCTTCGTCGTAGCGATCGACATCGCCATCCCCCCAGGTCACCTAGTTCGAG
Organism: Linum tenue; assembly: GCA_946122785.1. Classification (NCBI taxonomy): domain Eukaryota; kingdom Viridiplantae; phylum Streptophyta; class Magnoliopsida; order Malpighiales; family Linaceae; genus Linum; species Linum tenue. The sequence goes on along the minus strand of CAMGYJ010000004.1, from coordinate 27,049,797 downwards.
ATTATAATATTGACCTTCCTTCTTTTCAATCTTGTTTTGCTAAGACTGTCCAGTATCCCTTAGCTGCTATTGTTAATTATCGTCGACTCTCGGCTGATCACCGCGCCTTTCATGATATGATCTCAAATCCAGCCTCTTACAAACTCCCATCAATCGTTCAAAGATCGGATCAAGTTGATATGAAACAAGCTGGAATTTGCCTAAGTGTGGGAACAGCTTTGGGAAGCCTACTTTGGGAGGTTGGATATCTCAAATGGCTAAGTGAAAATGCACGTGTGAGGGCTTGTTTTGAAGCTTGGGTGTTCCTCTATAAGTTGGTGCACTTGGATCGTGGAAAGGAAGTGAGAAGGGTTTTTTTCAAGGCCATCAAAAACCTCTCCTGCATTCTGGAAATTGCTAGTTTTTTACTAAGGCAGGAAGACAGTTTGAGGTAGCAACTTTGAGCTCAAATTCACGAAGTTTGGGACATGACCAGCTGGAGCTTGGAGTTGGAAATGAAACAGTAAAACTTTCTAAGCTCCAGAGCCTCGAAGTTGGCCTCAAGGGTTGTTTCTGGACAGTTAGCTTGTGAAGGAAGTTAGTTACTTGAGTTGCAAGTTTCATTATTATTGACGAATTGTTTTCCTTGTTTGATTCAGAATTGTTTCCTTGTTCATTTAGGATTGTAATTAGGTTTATTTGGCTATAAATAGCCTCCCTTAGAATTGTAAAAGAACGTCGAAGTTTAATCAAAAGTTTACTCCGAGGAGTTCCTAGAGCTTGCGAGCTAAATTGTTCTTGGTTTTGGACGAGAATTGAAGACCTAGAGATCGAGATATTCATCCTCGATCTTGTGGTAATTTCTACCTTAACTAGCCTCTTCCCCTCGTGTTGAAGTTGCTTGTTCGGTTTGCCCCATTCGACAATCCATTCCCTCCGTTTTTACCATGAAATCATCACCACCTCGAAGACAACTACCCTAGTTGTGTGCTCTGATCGTTCGAGTCCCGTCTTGGGCTCATCATTTCATGCGGCTATCTCACGCACTACAGAGCCTCGGTTCTTCCATGATGTTGTTCGTTATGTGTGGTGGAGTGAGGCAATGCAGAAGGAGGTGACAATTCTTGAAGCTAATGGTACTTGGGAGCTTACCATTTTACCAGCACGCCGCAAACTTATTGACTCCAAGTGGGTCTACAAAATCAAGTATCATTCTGATGGCAGCATTGAACGCTATAAAGAGCGCCTAGTTGCTAAAGGGTTCACTCGGGTGGAAGGTGTGGACTTTCATGACACCTTTGCTCCCATTGCCAAGTTGGTCACTATTTGTTGCATCATTGTTTTAACCGCACAACGTGGTTGGTTCGTACATCAACTCAATGTCAACAACACCTTCTTGCATGGCGACTTGGAGAAGGAAGTATATATGAAAGTTCCTCAAGGTTTTGCTCATCCTGTTGACAATCGAGTATGTCGACTTTGCAAGTCTATTTATGGCTTGAAATAGGCATCTCGTAATTGTTATACGAAGTTCACCTCTGCCATCGGTGAGTTTCGATTCACCTTGTCCAAGGCTGATCACTCGCTTATCACTTATCATCGTGGTGACGTGTTTCTCATGGTATTAATTTACATTGATGATGTGTCTTGGGAGGAAATTCTTTGGTTGACATTCAGCAAGTCAAGGAGTTTTTACATGCTTGGTTCAACATCAAGGATTTGGGCACCTTGAAACACGTTTTGGGCATTGAAGTTGCCCGGTCACGAAAGGGTATTTTGCTCACTCAGCGGAAGTATGTGCTCGACATTCTTGATGATGCTGGTGTACAAGGTGCTCGGCCTTGTTCCTTCCCCATTGAGCAAAATCATCGGCTCACTTGTTTAGATGAGGGCGCTGCTACCCCCGATCCTGCTGCATATCGTCGTCTAATGGGTCGCGGTCGCCTATTATACCTCACTGTGACTCTGCCTAATATTGTTTATGCAGTCAACATCTTGAGTCATGCGGTGCATTCTCCGCTCCAAGCCCATGTTGACCAGCCCATCACGTCCTTCGTTACTTGAAGAGTGCGCCTGGTAAAGGATTGTTTTTCGCAGCTGTAGGGACGCCTATTTTAACTGCTTACTGCAATGCAGATGGGGGAGGCTGTCAGCATACCAGACGCTCGACAACCGGCTATTTTATTACTCTTGGTGATAGCCCTGTTTCTTGGCGTACTAAGAAATAAACTGTGGTGGCCCGATCATCATCTGAAGCCGAGTATCGTGCCATGACTAGTAGGGTTAGTGAAGTGGCCTGGTTGCGTTGGTTACTTCATGAGCTAGGGGTGTCTTCTTCTGGTCCTACCCTGCTGCATCGTGACAACCAAGCGGCCTTACATATATATGCTAATCCAGTCTTCCACGAGCGTACTAAACACGTGGAGATGGATTGTCATTTTATTCGTGAGCGTATTGCTTCTTCAGAGATTTTGCCGCATAAGATTTCTACACAAGATCAGACGACTGATTTGTTCACCAAAGGCTTGGACGCAGAGCGTTTTGCTTTTCTTCGTTCCAAGCTTGGCATGTATGACATCCATGCCTTCGCTTGAGGAGGTGTATTAGAGGTCATGAGTTGTAGGTCGTGACTCGCACTTGTTGTGCGTGCATTTGCATGGACTATTTTGTCTTTTGTCCTTCTTATTTTCGTGCCCTAGTTACTATATGATGGGCCTGAGGTGTAGAGTATATATATGTAGCTCTTCTCTGTAGAGAGTATGTAGGCATCATAATATACAAAACGCTAAACCCTGAGAGCATGTTAGTTTCTCTGTGGAGTAGCGACATTAACATCGAGCAGCATGAACCACGTTAAATTCTCATGTCGTGTGATTGCTTCGATTCCGCCTTACGAATTTATCACTTTCAGGCCTCCACCCACTCAAATCGCCACAAGCTCAATCTAAAATCAAGATCGGAGTGGGACCGGACCGTGTCAAGACCGAACCGGATTAACACCGGACTGTATTCAATCCAATTTTTTATCTTCATATTCCCGAATAGACCGGATCGGGACCAGATCAAATCATACCAATTTAATCGGACCGGACTGTATAGTCACCCCTCAATGTGATGATGTTATTGTGCCGCAAAGCCATTGTGCTCCAACGTGTGTGGTTGGATTCGAAGATGAGCATGAGGAGCTAGAGTTGAACGAAGTTTGGAAAATTAAACACCACCATCTGAGGTGATTATGCAAATGGTGGTCGATAACTTTTTTCGCCATTTCTTGAAAATCAATGAAGACATCCAAAATAATAAGGTTTTTTGTGTTAACCGGATAAAACCATAATCAATAGAAGTAAGATATTGAGCTATGCAATAGAAAAAATGGAAGTTGGTCCCTACACATCCGAGTATAGAAGGTTGAAAGGATAAGCACTAGTTACTGTGGTAACATAAAATCACACCTTATGACTCTTATCACAAAGCTAAGCATCAAAGAGACTAAGACCAAAGCAAACTAGATAAGGACTTGACAGAAGAATGAGCAAGTTGAGAATGCCTAGAATGTTCTTGAGTATGAATAATGACAATGGATAAATGAACCGTACCCACATCTATGGATATGTCATATACATCATCTTTATTTCTTTCCCTTAGAATTGGCACACATGTGTCAAGACTCATCACAACAAAATAATTGGCATACAATTCAACCAATACTAGAATGGTTTGACAAAGTTTTAGGGTGATGGGAAAATATGGTTGAGTGACCAGTCTAGTTATATTATTGGCTAACATAAATTGCACTAACATATATCATTAATAACATGCAAGACTAATGGATTCAAGTAATTCCTAACATTGTGATCTAGCAATACTCTAGGCGCAATTCCTAATCATATCTAAATTAAGAACACATGGATGCATTTTTCTATCATGCCTATGCGAAAATCAGAGATAAATCATACGGTTAGAAACCGAACAGAAAAATTAGGGTTACCGATCTGGCTGAGTCGCGGACTAGGTCTCTCACTTTAAGACGTTCGCGGCACTACCTCGTTATTCGCACAGCAGACTATCACCCGGTCGCCTCCAGGATAAAACAGCCATTCTTTTTATTTGCTCAGCGGCTTTGTGCGGAAAACCGGAGCTCTTTGAATCTCACTCTCTTTCGTATTTCTGCTCTCTGAGGTGTGTTTAGAGGGTCTGGGGTGTCTCCTATTTATAGGAGAAGAAAACCCAGGATATTCCCTCTTTCTTTGGGAATAAGTCACATTTTAATTAGAGAGATAATTACTCCCATAATTAAAATATATTATATTATATTAAGATAATTAATTCTAATTATCTCCATAATATTCTTTTTATGAATTATCCTTCTTATTTTCGTATCTAGAAAGAATACGGGATAATTAATTCAATATAGCTGTCAAAGCTATTCATTCCCAACAGTCCCCCACTTGAATAGTTTTGAAACTATCTCTGAGCATCAACAGTTCCATAAGATCGGGCATAAGCTAAGGTATCGCGAAGATTTGAACCTTAGCATAGTGGTTACACTTCCGATTTCATAAGGGTGACTCGTAGTCTTGAACCCTATCTCAGACAATGTAGCACACCGGATCTTTTCATTGATTGATATTCTCTCATAGGCCGTGCGTTTATGGCCATGCACGTTATCCCGGTTTAGTGAACGCTCTAGCAACTTTGTGCCTCCAAAGTTCCATAGGGAGCGGCCCCACTCCCACATTCACATAGGTGAGACATTCACATAGGTGAGTCTATAAGAAGTACCCCCAAAGTAAAGTACTTCACTCCACATAGAGTATAGATCTCATTAAGAGTTTAACTCAACCTCCAAAGCTTTGGGATTCATGCTTCACTATGCATGAACTTTTCTCAATATTACTCATGACTTGTTATTACCCATTGAACTCGTTTCTTGGGATCTCCAGTCTATCGGGTCGGGTTACCATCACTTGTAATCCATGGTTCGGTAGGCATAAGTCTCATACCCTTTGTGGTATTTTGGATTTTCTCTCTAGGTAATCCTTTCGTCAAAGGATCAGCTAGATTCTGTTTGGATCTTATATGATCCACCCTCACTGCTCCTATCGTTAGGAGTTCTCTTACAGTACTGTGCTTACGACAAATTTGTCGTCTCTTTTCGTTATAGAACCGGTTCCCTTCTTTTGCAATAGCTGCGGTGCTATCACAATTAATCAACTACCGGAGGGATCGGTCTTTCCCATAAGGGAATTGACTCGCCAAAACACAACACCTAACAGTGGCCAAGTGTAACCAATGAAAGGGAATGCAGTATAGTGGCACAAGTAATAAATATCGAATCCACGGGTCTCTAGAGTTACTATTACTCAGCTTCAGTTCATTATCTAGCAAACTAGATTAAGAATTGATTGATAAACTACTCTACTGACTACTCTACTAATTACAAGTTGGGAACTCACTTAGGTATGATTCCCCCTAGCTCCTCAATTAGGTCCAAGTTGCAATTACCTTTGGTTGATCTACTATTGATTAAACTGCGGAAGATCCTAAATTAGCTTGGAATCTCTTAAGCTGACCAAGCCCTCTCAGACAGAATACCCGGCAGGCGACTAGCCTTCACCGGGATAGACTGCTAAGGCGATTCACACAGATCTCCACTACTGGAATGAATTCCAGTACAAAGCAGTGAATTGATTGACTCTCGCACAACCAATTCACTACTATCAATCAAGGAAGCTCTCTTAACCTAATCAGATTCTATCTATCATAGGTTAAAGCAGAAATCAAGAGAATTTGATCAAGATCCAATTGACTCAATAAATCATGCCTCAATCGATTATAATCAAACAATATAGCATCCAAAACTTCATACAAGAAAGATCCTAACTCATGGAACTAGGGTTCCTCAAAACCTAAGTGAAGGGAAGTTACTCCATAGAGAAGAGAGAGACTGCAGAAATCTGATCTAGATCTTCAATCTCCATCTCCAAGCTTGATTCCCGAGCTCCAATGGCGAAGAAATCCTCCAAAATAGCTCCAAGAATGTTTCCAATTCGCTCTCTCTCTCTAGGGTTCGTCCCTTGGGTGTTTGGGATCCAAAACCCAGCTATCCCTCTCCAAAAATCGCAAAACAGCTTTTATACCCGCTGAAACTCGCACCCCCTACTTGCACGGCCGTGCAAATTGAGGTTTTGGCCGTGCACAATTTCCAGCATGCACTCCTAAGCTTCGTTGATCTCGTTTGAGCTCGTTTGACCTCCGATTCAGTCGCCGTTTGATCCCAGACGCTCGTAGTCTCGTCCTCTTTCTTTTCATGACAAGCTTGCATGATTCTTTGTCCATAAAGTGAGGTAGAAATCCATTCTTCTTCAGGTCATGCTCGAGTTTCTTCTCCCGAATCGTCAATTGATCTCTGATTGACTTGAAACTTGCGCCTATGCTTCACTTTATGTGCTAGGACCTGAAATGTGACAAAGGAACACAACCTAGCATAAAATAGGCCAAAGACGCGATAATTCAAGCTCAAACAATCAAGAAACAAAGGGGAAAACATGTGCAAATACCGAGTCATCAAATCCCCCCACACTTAACTGTTTGCTTGTCCCCAAGCAAACCTAACTCAAACCAATGCAACTCTCCAGAGCTCTATAGCAACATACAACCCCGATCGTCGGTAGAGGATTTCCTAGATCATATAGCAGCTTACGAGGTCAACTGGTCTTCTAAGACGTTCCCTATCTCTCTCAATGCGAGTACTAGACTCAAGCCAGGATCATGAGAAAAAGTAGAAGTAAGACAGTCAGTTCATGGATAAAGGGACTCACACCATTCACAACCAAGGACTCGTTGTACCGGGGTGCTCTTTCACTTCATTTCACCGTTGGAACCCCTTTTTCTCACTTTCATTTACATTTTTTTTTCTTTCATTTGGTGGGGTTCCAACTGCAGTCTTTTGCACGGTCGACCCTTATTAGTCGAGCAAGAGCAATTTCTGTACATCTGGCGCTCGCCAGAGTACTTCTTTTAACTCCTTTTCCTCAACTCGTGTGGAGGGTCAATGAAATTAAGGGGGGTCGGAAGCTCTATCCGTGCCCTTAAAACACATCCTCGAGTAGGCAAACCGCTCAACGGGTGGAAGTTTTACTTGTACTAGAGACAGCTTAGCTTCACCTTGTAGGAGTACCCCACTAAGGATCACTAAAATCTCTTCCAAAACCCGATTTTGTGCAATGAACGGTGCCACACACGTTGGGCTTTCCCCATGTTTAAGATTTCAATGATTTCGACATGGAGGACCAACTGCTTCCCATTTTCCACATGAGCACCCTGTTCGATACACGAGTCCATAACACAATCCAAACAGAGTCACCATTACCGCACGAATTCAACGGTCTTAGCTCCACTAATTCACAAAATCAACTGACACAGCAGAGAGCTAGATAGGAAAAATCTTATACTTCAACATCCTCCATAGTGCTACACTACCTCCCCAGGTTGCACATTACTATAGAGTCTGTCAATTCAAAGCATACTGAGCAGGCAATTTGCATGGAAACACGTACTTGGAGCCCTCAAATCGAAATTTGGACAATGGACTAGGCTCCAAGCACACAAACAGCAAACATTCACCCGCATATATAATCGAACACCCCCCCACACTTAAGCACGACATTGTCCTCAATGGAGGAAAGATAAGGAGGGTAGAACGAAGTTACCAAATCAAAGGTGAATGATGATGTACGGGTCAGGCGGTGCATTCCAGGAAGAGAGAGTAATCAGAACACAAACACCACACAAAATCTCACAAAGGTTGAGTTATTGACTCTAAAATCAAATAACAAAACTGACTCAACCGAGGAGAGATAGAGAAAGAAATGCAAACCGACTGGTTGGGTTGCCTCCCAACAAGCGCTTCTTTCACGTCGTGAGCCGGACGATGGCTCCTAAGTTTCGGTCCATGCTAGAACCTCCTTGAAGTTGAGGTTCTCATCTATGAGGTGGAGTCTCAAGTCACAAGCAGGTGGTGTGGCAGGTGATGAAGGCTCGTGCACTTGATGTAGATGAAGTCTCCACCCTCGAGACCTCTTCTTCTCTTCTCTCGTCTCATTGCCCCAAACCAGATAAGACAGCATCGATTGGCCACCATCGCGTCCACCAAGAGGGACCGATGTTGATGTGGCCTTGGTCTGGCAAAGAGACACTGCAAATGGGTCCTTGCCAAGCAGCTCCTCGAAGTTTGGTGGAGATATCACATGTAACTCATGGCCGGTGCAGGCCTCTTCCACCTTAACTCCGTCCTCAGCCTGGACGCCAATTTCTTCTTCAACCTCCCTTTCTTCTACATGTGGTATCACCCCTGGGAAATGATCAAGAACTCCTCCTGCTTCACTTTCGTCATCCTCCACAACTTCTTTCTGCACCCTTTCTTGCTCTTCTTCTTCTAGCACGGATTGGAGAGCAAGTTGCCAAGCAATTTCTTTCATGAGATCTTCTTGCATCTCCTCACTCATGCCCGCCTCTTCAAAGCTCGGTGTGGGATGTGGGAAGGTGTGGTCGGCTATGATAGGACATTCCTGATCATGATCATCACGAGAGCTCTCCGTGACAGCTTCAGCGTGCTCCACAATGTCCTTGTAGCCTTCTTCTTCCTCCTCCTCTTCTAGTATAGTAACATAAGGGTGATCTAGAGCAGGTTGTGCACAAGATCGCTCAAGATCATCGACGCTCTTTTTAAGGCTCAGGAGGATCTCCTCTGTTTCACGATAGGTCTGGACACAATGATCCATCCTGGAGCATGATCTCTCACAGTCTCGAGCAAACTGCTCCATGAGAAGCCTCAATTCATAGTTTGGATCTGGCTGTGGAGTGTAGCATGGCTCTGCAGAATGGCCCGTGAAGGCCGCCATGGGTAACTCCAGCGCCGATGGCCCTTCTGGTTGTGGGAGAAATTCTTCTTGGTAATGAGGTTGTTCTTGATATGCCCAGGGGTCTGGTTGTTCTCCGTAGAAAGGGGGTTGGTACTGGAACCCGAATCCATAGTCTTCTCCTCCTTGATTGCTACAGGGAGTCTCGGGGTAATACCACTCGGATGGTGGTGGATACCCCCAATGATTGGAGAAGCCATGAGGATCCATGATTCAGATCTGCACCAACAAAAACAAAAACACCCAAGTGAAAAGCAAGGGTGGAAAACAAAAGAAAAACGCTAAAGTAACAAACTTCTGCCTTTCCTAATAATCTAGAAAGTCCCCGGCAACGGCGCCAAAAACTTGACTCGCCAAAACACAACACCTAACAGTGGCCAAGTGTAACCAATGAAAGGGACTGCAGTATAGTGGCACAAGTAATAAATATCGAATCCACGGGTCTCTAGAGTCACTATTACTCAGCTTCAGTTCATTATCTAGCAAACTAGATTAAGAATTGATTGATAAACTACTCTACTGACTACTCTACTAATTACAAGTTGGGAACTCACTTAGGTATGATTCCCCCTAGCTCCTCAATTAGGTCCAAGTTGCAATTACCTTTGGTTGATCTACTGTTGATTAAACTGCGGAAGATCCTAAATTAGCTTGGAATCTCTTAAGCTGACCAAGCCCTCTCAGACAGAATACCCGGTAGGCGACTAGCCTTCACCGGGATAGACTGCTAAGGCGATTCACACAGATCTCCACTACTAGAATGAATTCCAGTACAAAGCAGTGAATTGATTGACTCTCGCACAACCAATTCACTACTATCAATCAAGGAAGCTCTCTTAACCTAATCAGATTCTATCTATCATAGGTTAAAGCAGAAATCAAGAGAATTTGATCAAGATCAAATTGACTCAATAAATCATGCCTCAATCGATTATAATCAAACAATATAGCATCCAAAACTTCATACAAGAAAGATCCTAACTCATGGAACTAGGGTTCCTCAAAACCTAAGTGAAGGGAAGTTACTCCATAGAGAAGAGAGAGACTGCAGAAATCTGATCTAGATCTTCAATCTCCATCTCCAAGCTTGATTCCCGAGCTCCAATGGCGAAGAAATCCTCCGAAATAGCTCCAAGAATGTTTCCAAGTCGCTCTCTCTCTCTAGGGTTCGTCCCTTGGGTGTTTGGGATCCAAAACCCAGCTCTCCCTCTCCAAAAATCGCAAAACAGCTTTTATACCCGCTGAAACTCGCACCCCCTACTTGCACGGCCGTGCAAATTGAGGTTTTGGCCGTGCACAATTTCCAGCATGCACTCCTAAGCTTCGTTGATCTCGTTTGAGCTCGTTTGACCTCCGATTCAGTCGCCGTTTGATCCCAGACTCTTGTAGTCTCGTCCTCTTTCTTTTCATGACAAGATTGCATGATTCTTTGTCCATTAAGTGAGGTAGAAATCCATTCTTCTTCAGGTCATGCTCGAGTTTCTTCTCCCGAATCGTCAATTGATCTCTGATTGACTTGAAACTTGCGTCTATGCTTCACTTTATGTGCTAGGACCTGAAATGTGACAAAGGAACACAACCTAGCATAAAATAGGCCAAAGACGCGATAATTCAAGCTCAAACAATCAAGAAACAAAGGGGAAAACATGTGCAAATACCGAGTCATCAGGAATCTCTAGTAGTGACCCTCTCAATCAACTTTCCTTTGTACTAGCCATTGCTAGTTCTATCATTTTCGATTTCTTAGTTGATTGAGCCAGGATCGTTTACTTCTTAGACTTCCAAGACATAGCTTCTCTATCGATGTTTTAAAACACATCCTCTTGTTGTCTTGGAGTCCTCTATAAGGTATTCTAATCCGCATCACTATACCCTACCAATACAGCAAAACCTTTGATAACAAATACCAAGGTTTTTTCTGTTCTTTTAAGGTGTCTCATGACCCTTTCAATAGCATTTCAATGCTTCATACTAGGACAATCAATAATCCTGCCAAGTATCCCCACTAAATCGGGTCTCATGTTTATCAGCTGCCTCTCGCAGACTGTAAATGCTAGTATATTCTAACTTTCTTACACCGTCTTAGGTGTTCTTTAAATATTTATACTAGCACCATCAAACATGTATGCAGGTGTACATCTTGTATTTTCCTAGTTATTAGGATCTCTAAGCATAACATTTGTTTCAAACAGATCCTTCACATTCAAAATTCTAAACCATCATGGTTTTTCAATATTGACAGCACGAGTCTTTGTACCCAAAGATCGACGTGTCATTCATAATGCAAGTGTCATTCTCAAATTTGTACTAAATGCACTTCTCACTTTCACTTTTAAAACCATGAGAGAGAATCTAATTATTCATGACACTAATTCTGAGTCTATTTCAAATCATATAATGATTTGTCTAACCATAGACTCCAGAAGCATGTTCTAGAATAACAATCTTTAAGATTGTCCCAATGTAGATTTCTTTATTCAAATCACCATTCAAAAAAGTATTTTAACGTCCATGTGATGGATGTTATTCTACATATTGGTGAATAGATATACTCATAAAGCCTTCGCTACTAGGCGATCATTATACTCATAAACTAAACCATCAGGTATCCGTTTTCCTTTTAGGAATCCATTTATTACCTTGGCATCATTGCCAAGAGGTAATTCTCAAAGATGCCAAATCTTGTTCGATTCTATCGATATATTATCCAAGGCTTTTCAACCAAGAGGTAACTCTACACGATTTTAAGTCTTATTAGACTCCAATAATTCCATTTCGTTAATAATGGATTCTCCCACAATTCTGCATCTTTATGGAAGTTCGAACTTCTAGCAGACTTGTAGTATCTTTCTTTCTTAGGGTGTAAATAACAAATTCATAACCAAAATCCTTTCGTGATTTATGGTTCATTTGTCTCTTTTGAGTTCATACTCAGATTCATCACCCCCACTAGTTATCCATTATTTCTAATAGTAGGCAGGATATCACCCCCACTATTTCTTAATATAAATGGAATCTATTAGCATCAATGGTTTTCACAAACTAATGAGTATTTCGTCTCATAGGCTTATGTGTTTTACAATAACTTACACACTCATATGCTCTTCTAGTTATCATGTCACTGATTCTCTAATGCTACCACATGCATGTCACATATCGAATAATCAGTGCAATCATAATGCAACTAGGCATTTCAAACTATTTCGAATAACTAGTTAGACAACCAGAGCACTCTAAAGAGCAATAAATCATTTATTGTCTTTTCCATCAAGTTTACCCATATCAAAATAAATCAGATCTATCGATTCTGATTCTCTAACCACATATTTATGGGTCATTTAGCTTGAATATACAAAATTCATATTTTTCTCAAGCATCCAATAATAATATGGGAATGCGATATAAGATATTCTAATTCTTCACAAAGACACACTTGGAAGAATTTATCTTATCTACTTAACCATTCCTTATGTCTAGGAAAGTCAATGACTTTTTAGAGGTAGGGTTCTCTTCCACTTTCCCAGAACTATTAACAATAGTGGTGAGGGTCTTGCCCAACAACACTTTCTCCTTCAATACGCGTCAATGTATGATTGAGCTTAGCTCGTTTATCACACACATATCTTGAAGCGGTCCTATCCAACAACCATTCTTTAGAGTTACCATTAAGGCTAACCTTTGTCATCGCCTCAGTGAATGTTATTACCAAATCCTCTTCTTTAGTCAAGTTAACACTAGGTTAAACTTGTTCTTACACTTTCGTGTCTTATGACCTAGTTTCTCACAAATTTAACAGAGAAACATAGCGTCATTCTTAGAGGATTGGATGACAATCTTATGGTTACCACAAAGGGTACCATTCTAATTGGTGTGGATCTGGTTCAGCTTGCTGCTCTCATTCTTGAAACTTTAATGTTTCACAGCAACCTAAGTGGTTCGTGTAGTACTGATAATAGTACTTCTTATAATATCGTTATTATGGGCAATAAACTCATTCTATTCCCATATATTCTTCACATATATGCAAGCATTTAAACAAAATCATTATACTCCATAGCATGTATTCAATTTATGCTCTAATCATCAAGATACGTAGTATATCTCAATGTCAACTTATTCATGCATCAGTTCTAGCTTCTTCTCTAACATTCAACATGTTTCTCAATTCCATGCTCAAATCTATATTGAATAGAATGCAATTTTGTCACTCATAATTGAGAAGTAAGATTTCAGTTCTTACCTCTTTTCAAGAAGTCATTGCATTCTGAATTAGTAGCGAATAGCTAGCACCACGCATAGCTTCCTTATTTCTTGATAAATTTGCTGGCAAAGGGCAGCTTTGACAATTGATGTTAGCACTTAACATCACGCCGCATACTTGCTTTATGGTGGTCGAGTATGACTTCCATGTCCTACCGGCGCAGACACATTCAGCCGGTCCACGAAGAAGCTTTTAATTGAAGTTCTTGCTCATCAAATACAGTAGCGGCAGCAACATGAGAGGGGAGCTGGGTTTCTTTTACCCATAATAGTTCCAGGAAACATCCCCCCCCACCGAGAAGGACGAGCTTAGGGTTGATCATCTTCTTGTCGCCTTCTTGCTGGTAGTTCACCTGTTTCCGCTGCTAAAGTCGGCTACCGACTCCAGCCAAAGCAGCAGCATGACGAACAGGAAGACCACCCACTTTGGGATCGTTTCAATCACCACAAGAAGACGCCTCACCGTATCTACTTATTCTTTTTCCGCGGAATCCACCAATGAACCGGCAATTAGTCGATTCAGCAAATTATGTTAGGCTGCTCCTGCAATTGAACAAAAACAACAAGGCCTCTTCTAGGCAATTATCAGTGCAGGAAATTTCTCTAGCAGACAAAAACATCGACTAAACGTTGTTATTCCCCAACAAAACAGAAAGGATAAATCAAAACCATAAGTCGTAGAATCGGCAGAACCACAATTCCCTCGATTTCACTACCGACTAAAGTTGATCGACTCCCGGCAGTGGACCAGGTTCTGAAACCAAGGCATTCTGCCTTTCCCTTGTCACCGTACGCAAGGCCACAGCGTCAGCAAGCTGCTTCGTGAAGGGCACAAGATCATATTGCTTCCTTTCCGTCGACCTGAGGCAAACAACAATCGCGATGCGCGGCAAGAACAACACAGAAGTTCCGGTCCATTGATCGGCACGGCGATAGTAATCGAGCCAGAATCGGTATCCTGTTCGGTACACATGACAGCAACCAGACGTCTTAAAATTGTTAGAAACCGAACAGAAAAATTAGGGTTACCGATCTGGCTGAGTCGCGGACTAGGTCGCTCTCTTTAAGACGTTCGCGGCACTGCCTCGTTATTCGCACATCAGACTATCAGCCGGTCGCCTCCAGGATAAAACAGCCACTCTTTTAATTTGCTCAGCGACTTTGTGCGGAAAACCAGAGCTCTTTGAATCTCACTCTCTCTCTTGTTTATGCTCTCTGAGGTGTGTTTAGAGGGTCTGGGGCGTCTCCTATTTATAGGAACAGAAAACCCAGAATATTCCCTCTTTCTTTGGGAATAAGTCACATTTTAATTAGGGAGATAATTACTCCCATAATGAAAATATATTATATTATAATATATTATATTAAGATAATTAATCCTAATTATCTCCATAATATTCTTTTTATTAATTATCCTTCTTATTTTCGTATCTAGAAAGAATACGGGATAATTAATTCAATATAGTTGTCGAAGCTATTCATTCCCAACACATACAAGGACAATTTCCTATCATACTTTTACGAAATTGTGACAATCAAGCAGGAAGAACAAGCACAAATGATTAATACCTCGATAAATATAATTATATTATAGTTAATAATCCTAAAATTGCTCCATGTTCCACTACCTAAACAACCTATGCTATAGCCACACACATGACAGGAGAAATACATGAATGCAAATGGAAAGATAAAACCTATGAAGATCACCTTACTATGGATGTGGAGGCAAGGTAGAGCCATCACCTTCTTCTCCTTATTCCGCTCGATGAATAAGGTGTATTTAAGAGGTTAAATATGAGTTCTTGGAGAAAACCATTGCTGTCGAATTCCTATACAATCATATCCAAGGAGAGACATTCCACAATGTTTTTTTTTTCAAGAACATAGAGAAAGGAGCGCATAAATTAAAGTTGTAGTCATATCTCGGGGGAGACCACAAAGTGTTACTGGTTGTCGAGAATGATAAGGATGGTTGTTTAAAGATAATATAAGAGAAGATCGATGGTGTGTTTCAACAAGCACATGCTAATCTTAAAAAAAAATTGTAGACGCAAATTTCTCTACCTTAACAAAAAGTCAAGCGGGAAGAGAAACTGGTATACAAAAGAGGAGAAAGAAAGCGGGTGGTTATTAACAATTACGATTGAAAATGGCTAAGATTTATTGATAATGGATCTGTTGGAGTGAAAGAGACACTTGGGACCTGGACGATTAATTGAAAAAGAGGTAGCGACTCTTGCGCTCAATACAAACGTGGGACAATAGAACTTGTTTTTTTCTCTCTCCAGATAACAGTTGGAGAACAAATAGGTAATAAGTATAAAAAAAATTTGAACTTTGATAATTACTACTATACCCATTTACTATACCCATTGTACAATTTAGGACAAACCAAAATTTTTGAAATGTTGAAAAGTAAACAAAAAAATCTACTATATATTATTTGAGAATTTCATTCTAGTGCTTAAAGCGGAAGGTGAGCTCATCAATACTAAGTGAAAGTATGCAATATATAGGGCATTGCTATTCGTCGCTCTAACTAAGTTAAATTTACTTTTATGCCCTTATCTCATTTATTTGTATTTCAAACACTTAAACCTCAAAATAAACTCATATACATATACTACACCAAATAACAAAATACTACAACAATTAAGGCGAACTTTGTACATTATTCGTTGCCCTATAACACTGATTATCAGCATGCAAGTTGATTATCAAACATTACAAACAGTATTCTTAGAAAAGTTGCAAACAAAGGTATAGCATTTCCTCCCTCTGCATAAATGGAAAAAGGGGACATGGAGAGGCTGGAGGAAATCTAACTCTATAAATTAAACAACTATGACAAGTTACATGGTTCAACTTCAACGAGGAAAGCATACAATGGCATGGATCATCGGCGAAATGAAATAGCACTCATGTTAAACTGTGATAAAACAGAGGGAATATCGACCAGGAAGAATTCTCATCCATGGATAATCGCAGGAAAGCATTTCCACTGCTTGCCTCCAACCTCCCTTGCAAGTAATAAGCTCGGCGGCGTCTTCTTTCTTTTGTTGGCGGCGAGCTGCTCGGGAACAGCAGCGGCCAGCCGACTTGCTTATTCTTCATCCTTCCACCGACGGTTGAGTAGCAACAGCGGCAGAGCAGATGGCGGGAGCAGGGGAGGCGGAGCAGGGGCGTAGCCAAGATTCGAGTTAAGTGGGGTCTCATTTACGAAAAAATTCTTATTACACATATTCAATTATTAAGTAAATTTTCTTAAAAATATTCAGTCAAGTAGTCTTTCATCAAACATTAGTTATTAGATTTAGGTAAAAATATTCAGTCATTCATCAAACCATTTGCTATTAGATTTGTACCTTACATTTTGTATAACTCAATAACTAGTTAAAATAAATAGTTTCTAAGTGACTCGCTCAAAACTACACCGCGAATTATATCTTGACTAGAGCCCAAGTTTTTTAATTCTAGCCGGGTGCAGTATAGGGCAAGTATTTAATTGTCAAACTCGGGCCGGTTCATGTACCCCTACTTCAATCGTTTATGCTGTTATCTAGCAAAACAGTTTTGGGTTTAAAACTAAGAAAACTACAAACTAAACAAGCAAGGAAAGTAAGTGGAGGAGAATTCTACACGAGAGGACTTCACCCGGGTATTGCTCCCCCTAGTCTCATGCTAAGAAGCGACAAACAAAGCCCAAGTGTGAAGGATGTTCATACACCGCAAGGTGGGTGCAACTAGCTAGGGACAAACTCCCCTAGTCGATCGATGAAGGAAAATCGACAAATATAAGATAGGAGAACTAGCTCTCTTAACCGTTAGGTTAAGGATTGTGATTGATAGCTAGGGAACCTAGCCCTCTTCACCGATCAACCAAGGAGATCCCTAACTCTCTTAGTTACTAATTGAGAATCATTGCAACAAGTTAGAAAGCTAACTCACTTAACCTCTCGGAGAAGGGTGACAACGATAGGCTAGGAAACCTAACCCTCTCGACTAGCCGACTAAGGATTGCAAACCAAACCCTCAGAACTTAATTCGTTCGGCGGAGAGACCAATCCCGGCGGAATCACGGCCCTACTCAGATACTTGAGATTTTAGTCTTAAATCGACCTAAAGGAGGTTACCCAAGTGGCAAGAAGTCTATCTTCCTATTGGACCAAAAGGGGATTTCCACCCTCTAAGTCTATTTTAGCCAATATTGAGTTAAAGCTAGCACAATCAAACATTCATGAATAATACCTCAAATATCATATAAAACACTCAATCAACACAATAGGTCCATGTTCTTACATCCTAACACATAGAGAGACTAGGATTCACAATACCCAAGTGAGTAGGTAGGTTACTCCATAGCTAGACAAGAGAAATCAACAAAAGGGGAAGAACGAACCATGAAGTCATGCCAATTGATAATTGTCGAAAACATATTGATATTATGTGCTTAATGTGATTATTTCATGATATGTTTGAGACATATATTGCTTGTTTTAAGGCCAATTGACTCCGAAATGGTTATAAGACCATTACCACCATGTGTTAGAGTTTCGATATATTTTAGATAGAAAGATAGAAATTGTGGAAGTACAAGCAGACAAGTGGAGCACAAATCAAGTCTATGACCGAATCAAGTTGGACCGGATTCTTGACCTAATCTCGTTAATTAAAGGACTCATTGGACCGGCTAGGGGATTTAATTGGACACGGGGAAGAAGTTGGACCGGGGAGAAGCATTTGGACCGGGGAATTATTGAGTGGAACTGGGGATTAACTTAGTGGAGGAATTGGGCCATTCTTGGGTTTTTTGGGGACACACAAAGGAAAAGGAAGAGGAATTGTTGGACGGAATTCTCTTTTGGGGAAAAAGAAAGCAGCAGGGCAATCTCTGGACACGGAAATTCTTGGGAAAAAGAAAAGAAGGCAGAGGGCGAGCGGAAGGCTTGGGGACGAGCTGATTCCATCGAGCGGTGATCGCTGATCAGTTCTCCAACGCGGCTTGAGCTGAATTCAACGAAAGCGATTAATTTGGTTGGATTTTCTAGACCGAAGTAGTTGTTTCTTATTGATTTAGAACATGATGATCAAAACCATATTGTTTTATCTTATTTTCGTCATGAACTAAACCCCGATTTATGGGGGAAACATCATAGGATGTAGCTATTTCTATATTTGATGGATTGATTCATATTTCTTTTCTTCCACTCTCTATTGCATGAAATTACTTAATGCTTTGTGTTGACTGACCACCAATACATCGATTTGTAGTTAATTAGGTTATTAGCGACAGTGAAACCCTAATAACTGAACCTATTTCTTGTGACATAGTAACTTATCGAAGCGACAGTGGATTAAATAAGGTACTATGCGGTCTTAAATGGGATATCGATCTTCAGGCTAAATAATTAAGTCATTGAGCTACGACAGTAGGATTTGATTTAATTGTTTAGTACGTAGTAATGCCCGACAGGGATAGCTAGCACAGTAGTGATATCCTGGCTTTAGAGTTATGGATTAAATTGATTGGAATATGTGAATTAATCTGGATATGATAGGTAGTGAGTCCCAGTGTTTCTCCCGGAGCTTTCTCCCATTGAATTTCTCCCGACAAGTTTACTTTCCTTAATTAGTTTAATTATTTTGCTATTAGTTAATAATCTCATCAACCAAACCATTTTTCACCTATAGTTTGCTCCATAGAATCGGTAAAGCATAAGGTTGTACCAGTCCCTGAGAGACGATACCCAGATTCCCGGTTTTACTACAAGATAGGAATTAGCATTACGCTTTTGCCCTATCAAGTTTTTAGCGCCGTTGCCGGGGACTGCCATACCTTATTTTTGTTGATTTTTGTGAGTGAACTATTTTGATCTGGGTGTTAGTGTGCAGAAGAATTTTCAGGTTTATCCTCCTTGTGCATGCCTAGGAGGACGACTGGCAATTTACTGCCACTAGATCCGGAGATTGAGAAGACCTGCCGTCAGAACAAGAAGCAGGTCAAGTTAGGGAAGCAGCCTATCACCACCACAAATCCTAGGCCTTCCCTAACCCATAATCATCAACAAAGAGGACAGGCTTCATCACCTGTCATCCCTACACCACCGACACCACCACCGCGCGACATCGAGCCTGTCATCATGGCAGACCAGGATCGTTCGATCAGGGCTCGCTTGAATCGAAGAACTGGAGCCCGAGCTTCATGTGTTGTCATTCCGGCTGGGGATGCAACCATGGAGATTACCCCAGCATTCATCAACATGATCACCAATGAGTATACTTTCTCCGGGGCTAGCAGTGAGGATCCTCACGAGCATCTTCACCGGTTTCCGAGCATTTGTGATACGATGAAGAGCCCTACAGTGTCTGATGATGCAATTCGCCTACGGATGTTCTCATTCTCTCTTATAGGGAATGCATCACACTGGTTTCAGAACTTAACACCACGTTCCATCATGACATGGGCTCAGCTTGAGAAGGTCTTTTAGGAGAAATACTTCCCACCTGCCTTGGCAATGAAGAGGCAAGAGGAGATTGTTACTTTTAAGCAGGCTGATGATGAGAGTCTGACTGAGGCATGGGAGCGCAATAAGGGGCTATTGATGAGATGTCCAAGCCATGGTCTTGAAGATTGGAATGTGATCATTATTTTCTTCAATGGGATCAGAAAGGAGTTTCGGGATGCCCTGAATAATGCTTCTCGAAATGGTTTCACAAGTATGGACGCACCAGCAGCATATGATCTGGTAGAGAAGATCTGTTCAGAAGTCACTGAATGGGGTAGTGAGACCAGTATTCGAAGAAGAGGAGGCTTTCATGAAGTTGACAGAGTTACAAGTCTCTAAGCCAAGATAGATGCCAAGCTGGATTCTAAGTTCGATGCACTCGAACGAAGGCTGGCCAAGATTGATCTGGGTAGACAAGAGGAGTTTTCTTTATGTGAACTTTGCGAGGGTCCTCATCATAGGGATATGTGTCCACTGGGAGCTGCTCAGTTGGAAGATGTCCAATATATTAATAATCCGCGCAATCAAGGCCAGGGTGGTATGTATTCAAATACATATAACCCTCAATGGAGACATCACCCCAATATGTCATGGTCAAACAATAATTCAACTGGTGTTCGAAACATCCCACCTCATGGTTTTCAACAGCAGCAGCCTCAACCAGAGAAGAAGCCCCAGTTGGAGGAGTTGATTTTGGCTCATATGCAGAAAACATACAATAATTTCAAGGGTCTTGATCAATTTGTCACTCAACATCTTGCCATCAACAACAATATGCAATCATCTATGCTAGCTATGGAGAGGTAAATAGGCTAGATGGCTCAAACTTTGGCAGATATTCAAGGTAGGATTCCCGGGACTTTACCAGCAAATACTGAGAGGAATCCGAAGGACGCCATGGTTGTAGCTGTCACATTGAGGAGTGGGAAGGAGTTGGAGGATCCAAAGATCAAGAAAAATCCAGTAGAAAAGGAAGGCAAAGGAGTTGTAGAGGAAGAAAGTGCAAAAGCTGAAAAATCTAACTTGCACAGGCAAACTGCATGCAATCTGCCTGTGCGTGAGCATTCTGCCTGTGCACCTCCAAAGGTGGAAAAACTGAAGAATGAAGAGGTAAAGCCTTATGAACCTCCCGCACCATTCCCTTAAAGGTTAATGAAGCCTATGGAAGACCCAAACTTCAAGAAATTTGTGAATATATTCAAGCAACTTTATATCAACATACCGTTGGCGGAGGCACTTGAACAGATGCCTACTTCTGCTAAATTCTTAAGGGAGTTGCTGACAAAGAAGCGTAAATGGGCTGATCTAGAGAAGGTAACCCTTACTTCTGAATGTAGTGCTGTGATTCATAATAAATTACCAGAAAAGAGGGATGATCCAGGAAGCTTCACCATTCCATGTGTCATTGAAGATAGAGAGTTCAATAAATCACTTTGTGATCTTGGAGCAGGAATTAATTTGATGCCATACTCAGTCTATAAGAAATTGGGATTGGGAGATGTTCTTAAACCTACTCGGATCACTCTCCAATTGGCTGATCGATCAGTGAAAATTCCAAAGGGAGTGGTGGAGAATGTATTGGTGAAGGTAGGGAAGTTTATTCTCCCAACAGATTTTGTGATTCTGGAGATGGAAGAAGATCGGGTAGTGCCTCTCATTCTTGGTAGACCTTTTCTAGCAACTGGAGATGCACTCATCGATGTTGGGAGAGGCAAACTGACATTCCGAGTAGGTAAGGAGGAGGAAATTTTTAATGTCTTTCAAGTTGATCATAATCACGATGCAATTGATGACTTTGAAAGTGGAGCTCGAGAAAGGAAAAAATCCTCTTCCTGTGATAGTGGACAACCTGAACAACTATCACATGTCCTATCTGCTCAGATTCTAAAATCAAAGCAAGGACAGAAATCCTTGCCAGATCACCTCAAATGTAGATATTTGGGTAAGGATTTCAATCTTCCTGTTATTATTCCTTCTTCATGGACATTGAAACAGGAAGAGTACTTGCTTGAGGCACTGCAATACCACCTACGCCTCACTAAAGGGTCCAACATGCCAGCTAAGAAGGTCATACCCAATTTTCGCACACCTGGCCCTGCTGAGGTGACTCATATGTTGGATGGAGGGTATGCGTTCTATCATTGCTCGGGAGGGTATTCTGGATACCTTTCCATACCCATTGGTTGAAAGCTCCATGAACATCAGGCTGAGGACGTTACCAATCTTTCCTCCTTGTTGCTTGAGACACCCTTGAGATGAAGAAATCTTCAACCCTCTAGCTAGGAACAAGCCCAAAACTCCTTCTTCCACCTTTGATTTGCACTTTCCCACTCTAGAAGAAACCCTAACCTCTCACTAGAATCCTCTTTATTCTAAAAAATGAAAACCTAACCTAAAAATAAAGCTCCCCCTTTCTTCTTCCTTTCAGCTCTCCCTTTATACTGAGATCGATCGGAATTCATGGCCTTCCAATTCACGGCCGTGAACTCCTCAACGCCTTCGTGAACTCGGTGTGTTGTGTCGAAACGCACCGCTTCACTCACTTGAGTTCACGGTTTGCAATCAAAGTTCACGTTCTTTGTGATCGTGAACTCCCGCGGCATCAGTAACCTCGGAAATCGCCCTGGACGCTTAGCGGTTCACGGTTTGTGGCATCAGTTCACGGCCTTAGGAGACCTTGAACATGGCCTGAAACCTGGATGCCTGCACTTCACTGTTACAAGGCAATTGTCACGGTCTTGACTTTGGACTTTGCTTCGGTTTTTGCGCTTTTTTTATCCTCCAATCGTCCCAAAACTAGTCCTCGACCCTGCACAACCTAGCATGAAATATGTCGAGGGATGATGAAATTCAAAGCCAAACTATCAAGAAATGAGGGGTAAAATGTGTACAATTAGGCCCGAATCACTCCCCCACACTTGAACGTTTGCTTGTCCCCATGCAAACCAATCTCGAACAAGGCAATATTTCATCCCAACAACAAAAACTTGGGGTCCAATCAAAGGGCACACAATGGATGAATCTCAATATTTATTTAGCATCAACAAATGAACCGTAACAAGCAATACCGGCACCCACTAATTTCGAATGTGACTCGCACGAAACTACACTACAATAAAACCCCAACTAGAGCCCAAAATTTTAAACTCTAGTCGGGTGCAGTATAGGGCAAGTATTTAGATATCGACCCGGGCTGGTCCGTCCAACCGTACTTTAGTTGTTGAAATCACTATCTAGCAACAAAGTTTGGTTTAAAGGTTTGCTAATTGAAATAACAAAAGGGCAAGGGTAAATGGTTTTGAAAACTCTTTTGTAGAAAGATCACTCGGGTGTCGCTTCCCCCTAACTGCTACCATGATATGTAAATTGGAACAATTGCTTTGGGCACGGTGATCGCGAACCGCAGAGGGATGCATATATGGTCAGAGACCACAATCTCAATTGCTAAGCCGAGGTAAGCATGAAGGTCGTATTACTCGACCCTCTCGGTTTAGACAATCGGTAATTGACTTACTCCCTCACTCAACTCAAAGGTCGGACGGTTCAATCGCAATTAACTTATTTGCTTAAGTCAACATTGAGGGTTGCCCTAACTTATCCTAGTTAGGTGGCTTAGAAAGCGGAAGGAAAACCAACTCGATTGAGTCTCCTTTGGAAGGGGGATTTTCCTCTCTAAGCTAGGCTAAGGTGGCTAATTAGATAGCTAGCACTAAAATGTACAAACCTAAGGGTGCTAAACACAATTATGCACAATCCTTAGGTTGCTAAGCACCTAAATGCACAAACCTAAGGATGCTAAGCACAAAACATGCACACCCCTAGGTTGCTAAACACAAGCATGCACAATCATGAAAAATAATGCTCAATCATTGAATTAAACAATACCCAATGACAATCATCCAATACACATAAAAGAAAACTACATGATAGAGTTAAGGTTTCACAACACCCAAGTGAAAGGAGGTCTACTCCATGCTAAAAGTGGGAAAAACAAAAGGGAAAGGGGTGGAAACCATCTTGAAGGATGCTCCCAGTCTTATTGGACCTTGCGTTGAGCTTCGCTTGGAGGAAATCTTCCCAAAATCTGCCTTGAGGCAAAACCCTAGCCTTCTTCTCCCTTTAGTTCGTGTTTCTCTCTCTAGAATCATGAAGAAGGCTTCTCACACAAAATGAGCTCTCCCCTCTCTTTCCTTTCAGCTCATCATTTAAACTAGAGACGAGCTGAGTTCACGGCTTTGAACCACGAAACGTGTCCGTGAACATTAGGCGTGCGCAAAAATGCACCGCGTCGATCTCTTATGTTCACGGTCAGCAGCCTTTGTTCACGGTCTAGAATTATATCCCCACTAGAGCCAAGTTTTTAAACTCTAACCAGGTGCAGTATAGGGAAAGTATTTAATTGTCAAACCCGGACCGATCCATATAACCCTACTTCAATCGCTTAAGTTGTTATCTAGCAAAACAATTTTGGGTTTAAAACTAAGAAAACTACAAAATAAACAAGCAAGGAAAGTAAATGGAGGAGAATTCTACTCGAGAGGACTTCACCCGGGTATTGTTCCCCCTAGCCTCATGCTAAGAAGCGACAAACAAAGAACCAGTGTGAAGAACGTGTTCATACACCGCGAGGTGGGTGCAACTAGCTAGGGACAAACTCCCTTAGTCCATCGATGAAGGAAAATCGACAAATATAAGCTAGGAGAAGTAACTCTCTTAACCGTTAGGTTATGGATTGTGATTCATAGCTAGGGAACCTAGCCCTCTTCACCAATCAACCAAAGAGATCCATAACTCTCTTAGTTAGCTAGTTGATAATTGTTGCAACAAGTTAGAAAGCTAACTCACTTAACCTCTCGGCTAAGGGTGGCAACGATAGGCTAGGAAACCTAAACCTCTCGACTAGCCGAATAAGGATTGCAAACCAAACCCTCGGAACTTAATCCGGTCGACGGAGAGACTAATCCCGGTGGAATCACGACCCTACTTCGATACTTGATATTTTGGTCTTAAATCGACCTAAAGGAGGTTACCCAAGTGGCTAAGAAGTCTAGCTTCCTATTGGACCAAAAGGGGATTTCCACCCTCTAAGTCAATTTTACCCAATATTGAGTTAAAGCTAGCACACTCAATCATTCATGAATAATACCTCAAATATCATATAAAACACTCAATCAACACAATAGGTCCATGTTCTTACATCCTAACACATAGAGAGACTAGGATTCACAATACCCAAGTGAGTAGGTATGCTATTCCATAGCTAGACAAGAGAAAACAACAAAAGGGGAAGAAAGAACCATGAAGTGATGCCAATCTTTCCTCCTTGTTGCTTGAGACACCCTTGAGATGAAGAAATCTTCAATCCTCTAGCTAGGAACAAGCCCAAAGCTCCTTCTTCCTCCTTTGATTTGCACTTTCTCACTCTAGAAGAAACCCTAACCTCTCACTAGAATCCTCTTTATTCTGTAAAATGAAAACCAAAAATGAAGCTCCCCCTTTGTTCTTCCTTTCAGCTCTCCCTTTGTACTGAGATCGAGCTGAGTTCACGACCTTCCAGTTCATGGCCGTGAACTCCTCCACGCGTCCGTGAACTCGGCGTGCTGTGTTGAAATGCACCTCTTCACTCACTTGAGTTCACAGTTTGCACTCAAAGTTCACGGTCTTTGTGACCGTGAACTCATGCGGCGTCAATAACCTCAGAAATCGCCCTGAATGATTCACGGTTCACGGTTTACGGCATAAGTTCATGACCTTAGGAGACCGTCAACTCCAATGAGAAACCGTGAACATGGCCTGAAACCTGGACGCCTGCACTTCACTGTTACGAGGCAATGGTCACGGGCGTGACTTTGGACTTTCGTTTAGTTTTTGCACTTTTTTCGACCTCCAATCGTCCCAAAACTCATCCTCGACCCTTCCACACGTGCTAGGACCTGAAATGTATCAAAAAAAGCACAACCTAGCGTGAAATATATCGAGGGACGATGAAATGCAAAGCCAAACTATCAAGAAATGAGGGGTAAAATGTGTACAATTAGACCCGAATCACCAAGTAAAATCTAATACACACAAACTTTTTATAAAACACATTTGATGACATAGAAATTGTATATTGATAGGAAAAATTTGTTGAACTAAAAGCTTTTTAGATATAACTGGAGGTTATTGTACATATATTTAGAAGAATTAGAATTTTTTAGAATAAGGACTATAAAATTGGGAATTTTCAATGATATATGACCAATATAGTCTAATTTATTTGTTTGTTTCATAAGACTAGGACAATTAAATTCCATATAAACGGGATCCTAAATTCTAAATCTATCCAAATTAAACAAGTATGTACATACATTTAACCATTTTAATTTATTCAAGTGGCACTACAGGAAAAAGGTCTTTTAATCATGGTAAATCCCGTGTTTAAAAGCATATTTCCTGTGATTAATGATTTTAGTCACGGGAAATTTACCGTAATATATAGCTCTGTGTCTAATTGTATACCGTGACTAGTTAGAGTACCGTGACTAGTTATTACTATTCACGGTATAATTTCCCATGATAAGTTGTACCTATCAATCACGGGAAAAACCATGCCCAATGTCAAATTTTGAGACACATATCCAAGAAAAAAAAAACATTTAAAGACATGATGTGTTGCTTTTAAGATGGTATTAAAACCGTGACTGAATCATTTCCCATGACTAGATGTCTATCACTCGTCATGGTATTTGGATGATCCTCCTGTGATCAAATACTAATCACTACTAATCATATTTCCTTAACTAATTACAAACTACTATCACAAATCTATAATAATAGTAATAATATATTATTAACATACAATTGAAAATACCAAATGAAATTATAATATTATTGACATATAACTTGTTTCAGTATGATTACATATAGTTGAAAAGACAAATATTCTTGTAGGATACAACTCCAACCAAACAAAAACAAGTTACATATCTAATTATTTTGGTGTCCTAGAGGACCTAGACTATCAGATCTGAAATTGTGAATCCCTCGACAATGCTGGCCTATTGATGTTGTTACTAGTGCCACCGCTTAAAATGAGTCTGCTGCAGAGATACATAGAAGTACAAGATCGAGATGAAACTATTTTAAGATGATCACACTATCTATTAATAGCCTAAAGCAAAGTTTGAGGCGTCAAACGCTAGTACCTGCAGGTAGATGCAACAACTTTTACACATGGCTTTAAGAAAAACCAGAGCAGCCAACTCCCTGCACAAAAATTCCAAAAACAAGTGACTTAACCACTTCCAGTAGAGAAACAACAACAGAAACTGAAATTCTAGAAATTGCACTGAAATATTACAACAAAGCATAAACAAACAAGAAAAATCTAACATTTGCTGCCTTCTCTCTTCTAGATATCAATAACAGTTTAATATAACCTGCCTTTTCTCTTTTATATAGCCAAACAAACCAACATATGTTGCAGTACCATCACCTCCTCTGCATGACTACACCGCACTATAAGCAATTAAATAGCACAACATTAGTTGGGTTCAAGTACTAACAGAGAAAATATTAATGTGAGGAAACACGAACGACAAAAACAAAACATTTTATACACCTGCAACGAAGAACACAAATTAATATACTTCTACTATTGTTCCCGCCACTACATCACTGGCTGTACTTCTGCTGTTGCAGCTCACCCATCCCAGGATGCAAGCAATAGGCTAAAATGCAGGGTAACCACGTTAAGATGGAGCACTAGAACTCTTAAATTCATTTGCCAACGTAAAGCCACTGACTTTGTACTCTCCTGCGTTAAAAAAAAAAGTTACAATAGACCTTAAAGTAACATAACAACTCAGCTCAATTAAAAGTTGACTCAACGCATAAACTTTCCCTCAACTTTTTTCTTCAATGACAAGGTACCACTGAATCTATAACTCATTAAATTAGTTCATGAACTTCATTTGTTTCCAACAATAACGATTCTCTTCTACTACAACAAATATTACCAAACAGATTCACAAGGTACACAAAGAGGATTTATGAAACCCAAAGCGAAAGCAAACTTGGCACTGTCACAAATTTCTGGGGGAGCACATACCGTAGAAAGACCATGGCAATTATCACAACCCACAAAAAACATAGAGACAATATGGTCAACAATGATGAAGATTAGGGTAATAAGAACTTATTCCTTTACAGTGTGATTGACGAATCATCCTCTTTTCTTAATGCTCTAAGTCAACAACCACCGGTTAGTATTACCATACTTTTCTTTACAGTGCTCTCTGCATATAAAACCAATCATTAGTAGTAAATTGAACACGACACTGTCTATCATCTATCCAAGTAATTAGGAGGCTTCACATGCCCCCTTCTCAGCAAAACAACATCAACCAAATGTGTCTAGTAATTCGCCAAATGGAATCCGAAGTCTAATTTACCAACATTAACCAGAACCTTTGACGTCATGGATCGAACCAGTAAAGATCATTAATGCATAAAATGTAGAAAAAGAAGCCATTAAAATTATGACACTCTTGATTCATCCATAGCTAAGCTTGGTCAATTCATCCATAGCTAAGCATACATACATCATGGTAAAGCCAGGGATATGATATTTCCAAAATTTCCTTTGAAATCAATACATCAGAAAATACAAATCATCCATAAATTACTAATTAAGCAAACTAAAAGTTAAACAGAGCTTACCAACAGTATAAAATGACCAAATCTAAACCCCACCTTACATTATCTACAAAATCTTGACAAAATACTTAATGTCTAACAACCAAACACAAGAAACAAGACAAATACAGAGGCATGAATTGAACAGTGAGGCATCATTTAAAATGTTAAAATGAGGCAGTGAGACATCACTAATTACCGCAATTCTACAATCAGAGCAGTAAGACATCATTGAAAAGAAACTAGTCTCCCATGGAACAAAGTAATAGCTCGTAAACAAATTCATGTGCTCCCGACTAAAGTAATTCAATAAGCACAAAGTATAAGCAATCTTCTAGTGGTTGAGCCAATGTTGTTTGAGTGGAGATGGAAAACATAGATACCCTTGTTTCTATCTTCTCTTGCAGCATCTCATATGTTGGCTTATTTCATTGCTGGAAACAAACTCTTCATGTGATGAATGGCGAGAAGACCTCCAAAATAAACAAATTCCCCTAGCCCCCTTGTACTGAATTCAAACACAAAATCCCTAGTTACCAATAAGCTCATAATTAATCACACAAACCATGTTAATGCAAACCTAACACCAATCCATAAACCCAGAATCGCAAACCATCTAAAACCCCCCCTAAATTAACTAGGCAAGTAACCTAAATCTATAATTTAACCAGCTTAGTTCATCAGTGTATAATTAGAAGGTAATTGGGAGAGTATCACCTACATTCCTTATACCAAAATATCTGAAAAGGTGTGCATGTCCTCGCCTTCGCCATTTTCACCGAAATTACTCGTCGAATCTGGCTTCCTCTTTCTCCTAGAGATTGAGAGTAGAAAGCCTGCCGACAGCAGGAGGTCTCTCTGCCGCGGGCGAGCTCCAAAGTCTGCTTCATCCAGAGACTGAAACTCCATAGCCAGATCAAGAAAAGTATAAAAATTGCGTTAGGTCAAAGCATCCAAATTGAATCAAAATCTAACACGTATTCAATTTTCTTAGTTTGTCTTACCTTAGGAAAAGCCACCAGAATCGTTTCCTACCCGTCGCCCAATCGACCACAAGGAAGATGAAGGGAGAAATCATATTAGGTAAAGAAGCGGATATTAGGGTTATGTTTTGTTTGTATATTTTGTCTGGTAAGTTTGTCTATGAACGAAGAGAGAAGGAAGAGAAAGAGTAATGTCTTTGTCTCTGGAAAACAAAGAGAGAATGAGAGAAGGAAAAGAAGATGAGAGATTTCTTTGTCTCTGTAAAGGAAGAGATATGAGAGAAAGGAAAGAAGATGGGCGTGTTTCTTTTTGTCTCTGTGAAAGGAAGAGAGAAGCAAAACAATTCGTTTTGGGGGGAAATATTGTGGGTGGGAAAAAATTTCGTTTAAGTTGGTGGGAAAAATTTTCGTTTGGGCGGCCAAATTTTTTCTTTTTCGCTAATGAAAAGTTTTTGTTTTACTTTTCTTGGTGTTGGTGGGAACGTTTTCGGAGCCAAAGGAAATTTTGGAAATCAATGAAATTCTTACAAATTATTGGAAATATTTTGTCTCGCTTTTGTTCACAGTAAATACGGTGACTAACAATTGATCACGGGAAATGAATACTAAAAAGTAGATGATTAAATTCCCGTGACTAGAATTATACAACTAATTACGGGACATTTTCCCATGACTATTAGCATACGTTTTATCACGGGAACATTTCCCGTGAATAAAATCCCGTGACTAGAAAACACTTTTCTTGTAGTGTGGGGTCCTAGGACCCCACTCCCTTCATTCTCCCTCCGCCACTGGTTTGGTGAGCAGGGGAGGCTGAGCTTTGTTTCTGATTTCTGCGCCAGATGTGGGTTGGGGGCTGAGGGAAGGCACAAGGGATTGTTTGGTTAGGGTTTCGAATTGAAATTGAGTTGAGTGATAAATATGTCTATTTATTGTATTTTAGGGTGATAAAATTTGAATTCTAGTACAATGAATAGCGATTCAGAATATATATTATTATACAACAATTTCATTTCCAATCTCAATATTGAGACTCATCAATATTCAAGCCTTGAATTAGAACACTATACAATCCCTATGTTTGGCCCGGCTTTTAGAAGTGCTTTTAGCCTTCAAAAGCTGAAGCAGAGCCAAACACCTGTAAAAGCTCGGCTTTTGAAAAGCCGAAAAGCGCTTTTGTATAACATAAAAGCAGAAGCTCCAATTTGGAGCTTCTGCGAAAAGCTGTTTTGAAAATACAAGATTATCCTTACCATATTTTAATTTTATTTCAGAAAATATAATTTTTCTTCATTTATATCATTTTAAAAATAAAATAAATTATAAAATCATATTATTTAATATAAAAGAAATCTAACAAGATCCATTTTGTTTACTTTTTATTGTTTAGAATTTTTATTCATATTTTATATTATAAGTCCTTTATAGTCATTTTACACAATCTTTCAAATTAAAAAGCACTTCTAATAATTTTACAGCCAAACACTCAACTGCTTTTTTTGAAAAGTGCTTATTTAAAAGCTCCAGCCAGAAACTGCTTCTGCAAAAGCTACCGTAGGGCCAAACTAAGCTAATGTTAAAAATACGGAGGACCAAAACAAAGAATAATTAAGGTTAAAGATGTAAATGGGAAATATGCAATAGTTGAAGTATGAAACATGTTATTTAATCCTGAATCAATGCTGAGTGGAAGAGAGGTAGGAGTTGTGTTCCTTTGTGGGAACAGAAATCGAGTCGGGGGATTTTTCTCGACCAAATACAACCCGGGACCTGTTTCGGATCGGAAGCGCGCTCCAGAGACGGACACTTTTATACCTCCCTCTCATCGCCCACATCCACAGCCACAGCCACAGCCACAGCCACTGTTCCTTAGCCATGGCTTGGAGGCAGTTAATCTCTCAGGTGAGTACTTCTTCATATCTTCTTCGATTTTTCCTTTTTCCCAAACAGCGGTGCATATTTCTATCTCGCATTATCCCTTGTTTCCGTTCCTGTCCTTGTGTGGTCTCCCTGTTTGGTCGATCAAGCTTTGTAGCTGAAAAACCCTAACTTCTCGACGTCGTCTTCTACAGCCGATCAGTATAGGGCCTCGGAAACTATCGTCATAGTCGAATTGAATACCTGTGCGCAATGGATTGAGAACTAATTGGCGGTTGACCTCCTTCGTTACATGTGAATAGGTTATAAGAGCTTAGTTACTGTCTGCATTCTCGTTTCACCAGGCTACCCATCTTACTCTTTTGAGTGAAAGTAGAATTTTTTTTTGTGCTTAGAAGTGCTGGTGCAGTCCTCTGGGTTTGTCATTGTAGGATCACGTGTGACAGCAAACCGCTTTCTTGTTTTATCTGAAGTCATGGTGCATTTTAAAAGTTTGAAGAATTCATCTCCCAGTATAAGTTATGCATGTCTGGATCCCATTATACTTTAATTTGTTTGATGCGTGAAAATGCACTTAACACAGTATGCAATTGTTTGTTTTGCTCCTGCTCAATTCAGTTCTTGCCTTGGAAGTAATTGTGCTTCTGCTTTATCATAGCATTCTCCGTGGGGTGCAAAACATGCTATGTTTATGTGTGTCTTGTCTTGAATATTCATCTTCTAATAGGTTTCAAGACATCAATCAGAGTTACGACAATGCAGAAGCTTGTTTGTCAGGAACTATTTGTCTCTTAACAAATTCAGAAGTGCTAAAGGTACTCACTTTTTTGGGTGCATGTTATCCACATCCCTCATAATCCATCTATATATATGTATATAAAGAAACTTGTACCTGCCTCAAGAAACAACCCTTTGAGTTCTCCGTATTATTAAATACATTTTTCCTGGCATCTTTATAGTCTAATAATTCAATTTTTTTGCTTTTTCTGGATTTTGTATCGTAAAATGTCGTTATCATCCGGTGTTCTCAATCTACAGGCAATAGAGCTCCCAATATTCAGAGGAAGTTTCAATCAAGCTATGTTGGCAATCTAGCTCGTAGGGTTCGTGATGCAGATGAAGCTACTGAAGTTGCACACCTCAAAGAACTCTACCACCGAAATGATCCTGAAGCAATTATTAGAATCTTTGAAAGTCAATCATCGTTGCATCATAATCCTTCAGCGCTTGCTGAGTATGTGAAAGCTCTAGTCAGAGTGGACAGACTAGATGAGAGCGAGTTGTTGAAGACCCTGCAGAGAGGTATGTAGGTTCTTATATTATCTGATGGCTTATTCTCCTTTGGTGCTGGATGAGGGTTCCGTTATCAGATAATGTCTTTCTTGGAGATTTTATTTTTAATCTTCGTGTCCTTGCAAAAGTAGCACACTACTAACCTGTCAACTGCTAACTCAAAAGTTGAGGCTGATTGACCATTCAATATTTGCTTAGTGCATTCTGCTTGGTGTTGTGTCCGGATGTTGTCTAGTGGAATATAGGTGCTCGCAGAATACATTGACCAACAGAATTTGTGCCATTTTGTTTGTCACTGTCTATGAGGGAGAAACTAAGATCAACAGTATTATGGATTGAGTCTTGGATTCCATTTTTATTTGTTGGTCACCTTTCTATCTGCCGCTGTGGCATTGATATATGTCATAACTAAGGTGGAGCTACCTGTTTATATGTTGTAGGCATGTCTAATGCAGTGAGGGATGAAGAAAGTACGGGCGGTCTTTCGGTTTTCCGTAATGTTGGCAAATCAGGGAAAGACGGTGTTCTGGGGACTGCCGGTACACCAATTCACATGGTTACTTCAGAAGGAGGTCACTTTAAGGAGCAACTTTGGCGTACTGTTCGCTCTATTGCGTTAGCCTTCCTATTGATTTCTGGTGTTGGAGCACTTATTGAGGACAGAGGAATTAGTAAAGGTATCTGTATTCTGATGTACTATGATATTTCTTTGCTCTTCAACTTGGTCTGTTAATCACTCAAACAGAGGTCAACTATATTTCTTAGTTATTGTCTTCCATGTATGTTGCAGGACTTGGTCTGCACGAGGAGGTGCAGCCTAGCATGGAATCCAATACCAAGTTTAGTGATGTCAAAGGAGTTGATGAGGCAAAGTCGGAACTGGAAGAAATTGTGCATTATCTCAGAGATCCAAAGGTGTGTTTCATCACCTGTTCCTTCGTTGTGCGGACACCTTTATTTTGTGAAATTCCTATGTATAGAGTTACTGCAGTGCTGTTGTTATTAAGAACTAAGAAGTGTGATTGTTAACCCCTTAATTGGTTATTTTCTATGGTATCAGCGATTTACTCGTCTGGGTGGCAAGTTGCCAAAAGGTGTTTTGCTTGTTGGTCCGCCTGGGACTGGCAAGACTATGTTAGCCAGAGCAATTGCTGGAGAAGCTGGGGTTCCTTTCTTCTCGTGCAGTGGGAGTGAATTTGAGGAGATGTTTGTTGGAGTTGGAGCCAGGAGGGTCAGGGATCTCTTTTCAGCTGCTAAAAAGCGGTCACCATGCATAATATTTATAGATGAAATAGATGCCATTGGTGGGAGCCGCAATCCTAAAGATCAACAGTACATGAAGATGACTTTGAATCAATTACTAGTTGAGTTGGATGGCTTCAAGCAAAATGAAGGGATCATTGTCATTGCAGCAACCAACTTCCCAGAGTCATTGGACAAAGCTCTGGTAAGACCAGGCCGGTTTGACCGTCACATCGTTGTACCGAATCCAGATGTGGAAGGAAGACGGCAAATCTTGGAATCCCACATGTCAAAGGTACTATGCCAACTTGGAAGTACATTAGTTTCTCTGTTTTGCATGAAGTTGGACTAAATGTTAATTGCTCCCCAGTTAGTAGCGCTCATGTTTGATGGTTAGCTTGTGTGGATGTTGTCGTGGATGACTTAAACTATTTCTTCCGCACATTGCTGATGAAACCAGATGTCACATGTGATTGTGATGAAGATAGTTACCTATAAAGAATGTACTTCTAAAATTTTTGCCAATTCTAGATTGCTACTGGGTTTAACTGACTTAGCCAAGCCTTTTCCTAGCTCTTGAAAACTTAGAACACAATATCATGCTGCATCACCTTTTCTTCCGAATCTTCTAATTAACAAAGATGTCCGCATGCTGTCCCTCTTTACCAATTTGAAATTGCATTATTATACTTCTGAGCCATCTTCCTTGATGTTGATGCAATAGACTATGACGTGTTGCTTTAGTTTATTCAGATCAGACTTGATGGTCTTCTTATTTTTAGTGATCCTTCAAGTTTAGCCACAAAGTCATATGTTGTCTTCAGGCTACCTGGAAGCTGCTGCATATTTGTTACTCTGCTAATTAGCAGGCATACTTCATGTCTATTTGTTAGAACCAAAATACGAACCAAGTCTCATCGGTCCCATTCTATTACTTACAGGTGCTAAAGGCTGATGATGTCGATCTGATGATAATTGCGAGAGGGACTCCTGGATTTTCAGGTGCAGATCTTGCGAATTTGGTCAACATTGCTGCCCTTAAGGCTGCAATGGATGGTGCTAAAGCTGTCAACATGATGGATCTGGAGTATGCGAAAGATAAGATCATGATGGGAAGTGAACGTAAATCTGCTGTGATATCGGACGAGTCCCGGAAGCTTACAGCATTTCACGAGGGTGGACATGCTCTTGTTGCTGTACATACTGATGGGGCTCTTCCAGTTCATAAAGCAACAATTGTCCCTAGGGGTATGGCTCTTGGTATGGTTTCCCAGTTGCCAGACAAGGATGAGACAAGTATATCTCGTAGACAGATGCTTGCTCGGCTTGATGTTTGCATGGGGGGAAGGGTCGCGGAGGAGCTCATATTTGGGGAGAATGAAGTTACTTCTGGTGCATCTTCCGATCTCCAGCAAGCTACTAAACTGGCCAGAGCAATGGTTACAAAGTATGGGATGAGTAAAGAGGTTGGACTTGTCAGCCACAATTATGATGACAATGGGAAGAGCATGAGCACTGAGACTAGGCTTCTTATCGAGCAAGAAGTTAGGAACTTCCTAGAAAGGGCCTATAACAATGCAAAAACTATACTCACTACTCATATCAAAGAGCTGCATGCTCTTGCCAATGCTTTGCTCGAGCAGGAGACGCTCTCAGGCAGCCAAATAAAGGCTTTGCTTGCGCAAGTAAACTCTCAGCAGCAGATGAAACAACAGAAGCAGCATCAGCAGGTGGTTGCTCCGCCACGGGGCAGTAGCTCACAATCCAAACCAGTACCTCCCTCAACTCCCAATCCAGCTGCTTCAGCTGCGGCGGCTGCGGCTGCTGCTGCAGCTACTGCAGCTGCCAAGGCCAAAGGCATCGCTCAAGTGGGATCTTAGAAGACAGAAAGACCCGGGGCACTGCTTCTAAGCCTTTTATTTTGAAATTGAATGTGCATATTGTCATCAGACGCCCTCTCGCTCGACAGGCATGGTAGTCTGGCGGCCTGCCAGGACAGCTACGTTTGTCTTTTCTGTAGTGCTGAAAGCCTAAGATCGATTGGTTGACGGGAACAGCGTCTTTACGTCATGCAATAACAGTTTGTTTAAGAACAGCGTTTGACCTGAACTCATGAAGAACTAACATTGTAGATTCCAATAACAGTTCCCCGAGAGATTGTTGTGCGCTTCCAGGATGATCGTGTTACTTCATCTGGAGTAGAAACCAAAGTTGAAACTGGGTTTGAGATACCTGTGGCACTACTTTTTCTTGATCTACGTCTAATTTTTGTATACACCTTTACTTTTCCATCCAATAACTTTAAAACTAGGTATGAAATAGGAGGAATTTTACGATAGCATAGGTGATTGGTGATATAGGTTTTTGCCTTTATGGTACAATTTGAAATTGTACCTTTAAAAGTTATGGTATAATTTCAGATTGTACTTATCTATTTTGTACAAATTCTTTTAGGGTTAATTGCATGGTTGGTCACTGAGATTACAAAAAACGTTCAAGTTTGGTCACTCGAAATATTTAAATTCATGGGTGGTACTTCAGTTTACTGAAAAGGTTCACGTATGGTCACTCTCCGTCAAACTCCGTTAACTTTTGCTAACGTGACGGTCAACTCTAAAAATTGACCGTTAAATGTGTGACGTGGCAATTTTAAAATAAAATAATTTAAAATTTTCATCTCATTTCTAAGCAATCTCTCCACCACCACAATGCTCCTAAAGGCTCTGTACCTGCGATATCCAAGAACAGTTGAGGGAGCCCAAGAATAGAGAGATGTTGTATGACTTCATTATGGGTTTAAATGAGAGCTCTAATGCCGTAAGAACCAACATCTTAAACCTCCAACCAACGCCCAATTTGGTAGCCGCCTTCCATTTGGTTCTAGAAGACGAACAACAACGCCTGATTTCCGCAGCGCACAAACCGACCACAGTGGGAGCTGCGTTCCAAACTCTGGCAGGCGGACTCGTTATCCCAGCATTGACGCTTCAAAGTTCGACATCAGCAACGGTGTTCCAATCGCAGCCTCCACGAGACGGAAAGAGAAATACAGATCAGCGGAATCGAAACTGAGATCGCCCTCAATGTCCTGTCTGCCAACGAACTGGTCATCGGAAGGGAGGAGTGCTTCGAAGTTATCGATTGGCCGGAGAGATGGAAGAGTCGAAATCAGGGGAGCGGCGGACGTTGCGGTAAAAAAAGAGAAGGAAGGTGAAAGAGATGGAAATCGCTATGGTGGCGGTAGCTCTTTTGACCGGGGTAAAATTAAATAATAAAATTGCATTTTTTTAAAATTTCATCTAATTTCTAACTATTAAAAATAAAAAAATTAATTTTATTATTTTTAAATTGCCACATCACACATTTAACGGTCAACTTTTAGAGTTTGACCGCCATATAAGCAAAAGTTAACGGAATTGGACGGAAATTGACCAAACGTGAACAGTTTCAGTAAACTGAAGTACCACCAATGGATTTAAATATTTCGAGTGACCAAACTTGAACTCTTTTTGTAATGTCAGTGACCAACCATGCAATTAACCCAATTCTTTTATGCTACAAATTAAACTTGTACTTTTATGTGATGGTACAGCTTGACAACTTTAAGTTGTACTATAACATAAATGTACAAATTCCTTTATCGTACAATCTCAACTTATACATTTAACGTTATGGTACAATTTTAACTTGTATATTAAAGAATGGGTTAATATATTTGTATGGCCTGAACTTTGACCAAAATAAACATTCTGGCTAATTTTTTCGATCTATAACATACTGACCCGAACTATACATCAAAATAACTAATTTGGCTAGACTCGATGTTTGACCTTTAACTTGGACGGTCAACCGTGTTGACTAACGGTTAACGCGCCATGTCACTGCCAATTCAACAAATTTCAATTAACTTTTTTAATTTCCACCTATTTTCATTTTCCTTTCCTTTTTTCATTTTGAACAAAAAAAATAGAAAATAGCTTTTCGATTTCGGGTATATCTCTCGGCTCAAGATAGGGTGCATAACCAAATCTGGACCCTTCATTTAGAAAATTCAGATCTAAGGATGGAGAATTAAAGACTATTTTTATTTTCACTAGCTTTCTTAATTGACTCATATCTTTTTCGTTTTAACTCGGATTTTAATTTTTTTTTGCACAGATGGAACGAGTTCACCGTGCTCTACAAAATGAGATCAATTTTCCATATTTTTTAGGAAAAAAAAATTTTGGCCTCTCGGTACCAACTGCATACCATATGGTATCTTCTTCGTTTTTAATTCGTTTTTGAAAACGTTTGCACAGCAGGAATGAGTTCATCATGATCTACTGGATCTACAAATTTCTGGGTGAACAAATTACAGGACCAAAAAATACCACGCAATACCATACAATACCACCCTGGTACGGGGTGGTATTGTATGGTATCTTCTTCGTTTTTAATTCGTTTTTGAAAACGTTTGCACAGAAGGGACGAGTTCATCATGATCTATTGGATCTACAAATTTCTGGGTGAACAAATTACAGGACCAAAAAATACCACACAATACCATACAATACCACCCTGGTACGGGGTGGTATTGTGTGGTATACAATGTTAAAAGTCGTAAATTACAATTAATATACTTCTACTATCATGTTTTCAACCATCCTACAGTATTGGTTTGTTCATACCACCATGGTATAGGCTGGTAAAAAATGGCTCGATTTTTTTTGTTCAAAAAATATATTAAAGTGGATATCATTTTGAAGAGCACAATTAATCTGATCTAGCTGTGCAAAAAAAATTAAATTTTGACTTAAAATGAGGGAGAAATCGTCCGTCAAAGATTAAAAAGGGAAAAATTAAAGGATTTCCATGAGAGAGAGGATGCTGATGTCATGCTGATGTGGACGGGTTACTCATGGTTACTCACCATAAGGTTACTGACCTGATCCATTCCCATATCTCTCCGACCCAAGTCTCTAATTGCGGGAATTGAGAATGAAAGACCACGAAAGGGTAATTATACCGTCGCAATCAAAGATGAAGGTCTCGACGGAGTCGATGAGTGCGTCGGCGTCCTCCAATTGCGACGCCGATGCCTCGGCCGCTCGAGCCGTGAAACCCTCCATCATTCTGCTATGCTGCTGCGGCTTCGGGATGATGTTGCGATCACGATTGGTGGGGCATTTGGAGAACTCGAGTCGTCTGTTCAAAAATGGTAAGTGGCGGCGGCGGCGGAAGTGGAGGTGGAAGCAGCAGGCGTAGAGTGTGAGAGGAAAGAAGAGGATGAGGCTACTGCCACGGCTGTCCTGCTGCTCAGCATTTTCTTTTCTCCTCTGCGAGCGGGCAGCTTGAGTTGGTTCACTTCGACGAAAGGCCGCCATTAGCTAGCAAGCAAGTGGCGGGTGCGTTTGGAGTGGATGATGGGTATACTCGAAATCGAAAAGCTATTTTCTATTTTTTTTTTGTTCAAAATGAAAAAAGGAAAGGAAAATGAAAATAGGTGGAAATTAAAAAAAATAATAATTGAAATTTGTAGAGTTGGCAGCGACATGGCGCGTTGACCGTTAGTCAAGGCGTTTGACCGTCTAAGTTAATGGTCAAACGTCGGGTCTGGCCATGGGGAAACCTTCATCAGTTAAAAGATGGCCAGAATCGCTCCTGATCTTTCCTTTGTACCAGAACAGAGATTTTATTCTTTTTCACTTTAACTAGAGCATAAACCTCTTTTGACCACTCCTATACAATCTGGTGCATCATTCTCGCCATAGATGTTTAACCATAGACTGCCATGGCAGCCTACCTACAACACACTCAGTGGCATCTCTGCCAAAGATCTAGATAGTCCAACTCATCCCGGCTTACCAATCAGACTGGTGCCTGACTCGTCCCGAATACCACAATTTAAATCTCGACTAATACCCAAGTATAAGCTCTAATTATGTGCAGTATAACTTAAAGTCAAACCTGGGTCGGTCCATATAGCCCTACTTCAACTGTTTGAAACATTATCTAGCAATCGATTTTCCGTTAAATCTATACAATCTGGTGCATCGTTCTCGCCATAGATGTTTAACCATAGACTGCCATGGCAGCCTACCTACAACACACTTAGTGGCATCTCTGCCAAAGATCTAGGGGAGCGGATATTGTGACAACACCATATTTGTTGTTATTGTAACAACACTAGTCTCCAACCAATAGGAAGCTAGGGTTGTGATGACTTTTTATTAGATGAGTTGACCTAGTGTAAAATCAAAGCAGGGGTATAATTGTCATTATGAAAAATATGTTTAAATAATAATTTTTTTTTTAATTTTTCGGCTCAAAATTTTGGTCGCCGGAATTCTGCCACCGGTCGCCGGAAAATGGTCGCCGGTCACCGGCATATGCTTTTCGTCGCCGGAATATGCTAGTTTCTCATCGGAATATGCCACTGTCGCCGGAATATGCTTACCGGCATCGGAATATGCTTACCGGCGTCGGAATCTAGTCATCGGGGCCGGAATATGCCTATCGGCATCGGAATCTGCTCACTCACGGTCATCGAAGTTCGGTCAACGACCACCGGATGTTATGATCTTCATTGTGATATTTATGGTTTGGTTTCTCACATTTTTGTATGCCTTTTGTGGTTTGCTTTATCGCGTTTGTGGTTTGCATTGAGAAGTTTCTGGTTTGCTTTATCGTGTTTGTGGTTTGCATTGAGAAGTTTCTGGTTTGCTTTATCGTGTTTGTGGTTGTATTGAGAAGTTTTTGGTTTGCTTTCAAAAATTTTGTGTCTTGCATTGAGGGGTTTGTGGTTTGTTTTAGGAGATTTGTGGTATGCATTAGGAGGTTTCTGGTTTGTTTTTGTGGTTTGCTTTAACGTATTTGTGGTTTGCATTATAAGGTTTCTGGTGTGTTTTTGAAAATTCTGTGGTTTGCTTTGTGAGGTTTCTGGTTTGTTTTAATACATTTTTTGTCTGCATTAGGACGTTTCTGGTTTGTTTTTGTGGTTTGCTTTACAGTGTTTGTGGTTTGCATTAGGAGGTTTCTGGTGTGCTATCGCAAATGTTGTGGTTTGCATTGTGGGGTTTCTGGTTTGTTTTAGGGGATTTGTGGTATGCATTAGGAGGTTTCTGGTTTGCTTTTTTGTGGTTTTTTTATCACGTTTGTGGTCTGCATTAGGAGGTTTTTGGTGTGCTTATGAAAGACTTGTGGTTTGCATTAGGAGGTTGATGGTATGCTTTATAGGGTTTCTGGTATGTTTAAGGACAGTTGTGGTCTGCATGAGCAGGTTTCTGGTATGCTTTTTAAGGTTTGATTTACTGTGTTTGTGGTAGAAGATTTTTTATGTGGTTATGAATAACTAGTA
This sequence comes from Linum tenue, assembly GCA_946122785.1. Taxonomy (NCBI): domain Eukaryota; kingdom Viridiplantae; phylum Streptophyta; class Magnoliopsida; order Malpighiales; family Linaceae; genus Linum; species Linum tenue. The sequence goes on along the minus strand of CAMGYJ010000004.1, from coordinate 27,008,714 downwards.
TCCAACAAAAGCAACAACTGAAACGAACTTTTCATAATCAATAACGAGTATTCGAAACACGAACACGAATTCATACCCTCAACAAATGCATATGAGAAATATAATAAATCATTAAAAAAAGAACTTCTTCTCCATCTCCTGCCACTACTATATATATATATTAACTCTTCACGGAGCATTTTGGAAATGAACAAACACAAAAAAACCTTCCCTGTTGCAGCAAACTATTGGGATCTTCATAAGAAAATAGGAGGAGATATAAAGGCCACCATGTTTGATTCCCTGGAAAGCTATTGGCAACCAATTTTGTGTGCGCTGTATTAGTTCAAGACACAACAAAGAACAAACACAAAAGCATATAACTCAAAGAGAACCGAACTCTCAAACCACTCGCCCCATAACCTGTTGCTCAATGTTGGAATGCATCGCCATTCCCATCTATATTCCCCCTTTTGGCTTTTGCAGACTTCTACTTCTTGTCCCACTATTTGTATCTCAGCAAACAACCCATTCTTTCTTCCTCCTCCTCTGTCTCTATTGCTCTCTCAATCCCACAGCACTGCACTTCATTTCACAGGTGGGGTTTTTGATGATTTGACTTGAGGAGGAAAGAAATGGCAGATTGGGGGCCGGTGCTAATCGCGACGATCCTCTTCAATATCCCGACCACCATATATGAAATACAGATCCGGATTTCTGGATCCGCTTTGATAGTAGTATGCCATTCGGCATTGCCGGCGGCGGGTCTAGCAGCGCGGCGAAGTCAGCCCCGAAGGTGGAAATCCTGGTCCACGGATCCGTAGGCGGGTTCCTGACCCACTGAGGTTGGGGCTTCATAGTGGAGGCGCTCCGATTCGGCCGGCCGCTGATCATGCTGCCGATCCACGTCGTCGATCAGGGCCTGATCGCCCGAACGTTTGCCGAGAGAGGCGCCGGAGTCGAGGGACGAGGAAGACAGGTACTACTCCAGCGAATCCGTCGCCGAATCGGTGCTGGCGGTGATGGGGGAGGAATCCGGGAGGAGGTACAGGGACAAAGCGGAGGAGATGAGGGTGGCGGTGTTCGGAAATACGGCGATGTTCTGGGGGATGGCGCCGGCAACAGAGGAGAAGAATCGAGTGGGGAGAGAGAAGGGTACGGGTGGGGTAATAAATGATTTAATTTAATTTTTAATTTATTATTTTTTGTTTCCGTTTTTACCCCTATGACAACTATAACAACACTAAGGGTGTTGTTATAGTATCCGGACCCAAGATCTAGATAGTCCAACTTAATCCGGCTTCCCAATCAGACTGGTGTCTGACTCGTCCCGAATACCACAATTGACTTCTCTTTCTTAGCCTCATATGGGAAAAGTGATGATAGAAAGAATGGAAAAGTGCTGGAATGTGAAGCATTCGTACGTGATTTCTTATCTCTCAAGCACCACTTCCCAGCTCGCACTATCGTCTCAATAGCAAATGGGTTTCCACGCATGTGAGATAATAGCAAGAGCCGAGGTCTCCTAACATACATAGTATCGTGAGGAGGAGAGGTGTTTGGGGTCGATGCAAGATAGAAGATGAAGTTTGGACGTTAAAAAGCTGTTTGAATCCCCAAACACATCATCAAATCTGTAAGTGTCAGCCATGCATATCATCACATGGTAAACCACCTTTTCAAGACCCTACCAGCCTGATGTCACCCTAAGGGGATTAGTGTGGATCCATCAACTATCCAAGCAACCTGATGGCGAGCATGACATCATGAAAGCGTGTCAGCATGAGTATCACTGAGGCATCAAATATCAAGATTGAGCAAGTGAAGTCATCAAGATATTAAGGTACCAAGTGCTCTGCATGCAAGAAAGGCGGTTAAGGCGTCAAGCAAGCTACATCAAGCACCAAACAGTCTATGACCAATTACCAAGGGGCGGTTATGGCTATAAAAAGGAGAAAGAAAGACAAAGCATGGGTTGCACAACAAAACATTTGACTCCCAATGTCAAACTTTATCATTGCTCTGCAAATTAGTCGTAACTTTTAGTTTCTGCAGCTCCTATTGAACCTCCATACAAGTAGATTAATTTAACGTAGCTTATTCCTAAAAAACCATAAAAAACATCAAACACCCTCATTCAAACATTGTTTGAAGAGTTGTGAACCATGTTATTAATCATTATTCAAGAAATCAAAGGTTCATTCATTAATATCAACACAAGTTTCCTCGATGGAAAATAAATTGCCAACCTTGGTGGGACTATTGTGTGTTTGATTTGAGGGCTCATAGGTGAAAGAATCAAGAACGTGATCTCCGACAAGGTACTAAGGAGGAGCAAATGGCCGGTGGCAAAGCAGGCCAAGTCGGAGGAGCTTTAGGCAACCTCACCAGCATAAAGGTTCAACTCTCACTGGTGCCAAGTATAGATCTCGGCTAGGCAGTGGTGTCTCTTCGCTAGATGATGGAGGAGAATCGTAAGTTGGTGTCAGAGAACCATCAAGTGACGTTGGAGAAATGCCAATTCGCGGAGGAGAGTTTGGATGGACTTGTTAGAAGTTCCCAACAGACAAGTCTCAAACTTGCTTCTCTTAGTTTTACTTTAGATAAACGTTCAGATCAATTGTTTGAAGCCGCTTTTGAAAATCAAAATTGCTTGGAAATTTAAAAAAAAAAGATTTTATACTACTAGTGGTACAAGAAATGTCTTTACTAAAAATTGGTATAGAACCATCGCCAAGACATACTACTAGGGATAGAATTCTTCTATCTTGAAGTGGTTGCAATACGCAGCTTAGTCTAGAAAAATTGTCGTCGCCGACAACAAGTCAACCATCTCTTCAACATGGCAGTGATGGAAAGAATCTCGCTCGCATGTTTAAATCCAACTTCAACTTCATGTGCAGAAAGTTACCATAAAAATATTCTTACAGGCTAGACTATGCCTTGATGTGAGAGTGGGTGGAGCTCCATTTGTTTTATACCAAGTGCTACCTTGATTCGGGTCTATTTGTACACTTTTTAGCCTCTTTTTCCTTATATGTTTGAGGTACTTTTACTCCGTTAGATTCGATTTTACACTAGGTTGTGGTTTTTTTTTTAGTATGTTTCAGATCCTAGTAGGTGAATTCAACCCATGGAACGAAAGTTGGACGAAAAGGGGCGGAAACCGGTCAAAAGGTAGCAACAATAGTAGTTCACGATGGAGGCCAGAGTTTCACGGTCATCCAGACCATGAAGAAGACGTGTGGGCCGTGAAGAGCAAGGAGTCCAGAAGGTATATAAAGGGAAACATCATCAATCTGGGTATATAAAGGGAGCCGAGCTGAAAGAGAAAGGGAGAGGAACCTAGTGAGAGAGACTTCTTCTTCTTCTTCTTTAGATTTCTAGAGTGAGAAAGTGACGAACAAGAGAAGAGGAGAAGTTAGGGTTTATCCACGAACAAAGTTTTGGGAATTTCTTCCTCCAAAGTTGATATGCACACCACAAGGAAGAAGGCAAACATCTCCAAGATGGTTTTCTCTCTTCTCCCTTGTGTATTCCCTCTACTTAGCATGGAGTAGACCTTTCTTTCACTTGGGTGTTTGTAAACCCTAGCTACAATTATGTGAATGTTTATATGGATTGAATGACTTATGTATGGTTGTGTTTTAATACAAGTTATGAGGTATTTTCATGAAGATTGTGTTGTGTTTTTGCATTTCCAATTCTTATGCCATTTCAACCTAGGTACAGGGAATTCCCCTTCTTGTTAAGAGTCTTGTAAATGCTGAAATTCCTTGGCCAATTGTGTCACCTTCCTAGACTGAATTAGGGAAAACCTCTTAATACGTATTAGCACCTTGGGTAGGTTGTAATTTGGTAGTCCGAACTATGGTTCGAGGGTGAAGTCTAAGCAACCCTTAGTCGATTGGGCCAAGAGAGCTACCTTGGTAGCTTGATTTGAAATCCCTTAGCCTGGTGACCGAGAGAGTGACGGTTGTTCACTTGTTGCAGTTCCCTGAAGTTTACAACCGGCTTTACCACACATTTGCATTCATTCCGATAAATCATGATTGTTAGCTAGGGGGAGCAACACCCGGGGGAAGCCTTCTCAATTAGGGTCCACACCATTTACTTTGTCAATTGTTTTAGTTATAAATCTTAGTTTCAGCCGCATGCTTCTTCTTCTTCTTTTATGAGAGCACCTCAACAGGGTCACCAGAAATAAGGCCTTTCGACCTCGTCTAGTGTGTTGATTCGGCGCCAATTTCCTTCGTTGAAATCATTGTCCTGGCCACTATGTTTGAACCAGGCTCTTATACCACTTGATGATCATGGATGGGTCTCAATAGGATCATAATTGCACAACCAGACTTAACCAATCAAGAGATTGATCAAGAACGAACATAATTCAAAACAAGTTGGGATTAACTAGCTAGTTAATGAAAACTTAGTTATGGCGACAAAAAATAGAGACAAATATTGTATCTGTCTTTCAAAGTATCCTATACACGACAAATATATTATATGTCTCTATAAGGATGATTATGTGACTCTAAAAACTTATTATATATGACAGATATAGAATTTGTCTCTGTAGATATTAGCTTCTACGATTAAAGATACTTTTATATATTAAAAAACTATGAATTTGTCGTTGTTGATATTTGAATTTGTCTCTAATAAAAGTGATTTTCAGTTATAATATTGTCGGGTTTTTTATTGGTCGAATTATAATGTTGCTATTAATTTGCTTACTATTTCTTTCTAGACAATTGGAAACTCTATCCTACCCATTAATTAGTTTAACAAGTGCTTTTAATTGTTGCTACGTATTAAAACGTAAAAGGTGGTATTAGCTGGCAAAGCTTTCTTCCTATATAATTAAAAAAAAAACATAAGTATGCTGCTTTTGCTAACTGATTATAATATTCAGTTTTTTTCTTCCTCTTTATTAATCAATCCATCAATAGTACCCATTACCCAATTAAAAGTTAAACGTCATCGTCTTGGACTTGGGAGTTGGGACCCTTTTGAATTTATTCCCAAAAAAATAAACAAAGAAGTTGTGGACTAGCGGTACCCAAATTCTGCAGCAGCACTCGCCTTTTCGTCCCTCTTTGAGAGAAGCAGGATCCCCCATTTTTATCCCCATACGATGCTTAACTGCTCCCGTCTGCGAACATCTTGCTCCGAGTGTCAGATTTCTCGCATCTATTGCCAGCTCCTTCGTCAATTTCACGACCTGATGCGGGATTGCGTTGTTGCCTAAGCTCTTGTTCTTCGTTTGCTTTCCTTGGTTTTATTCTTCAAGTTGGGAGAAGAACTAAGGTGCTCTGGCTCGATCCAGCTCGCCTCCACAGGTACGTCTTCCCGAGTTCTCGAGCTGTTCCCCTCTATATTTGATGTCCGACTACAATGCTCTGTTTAAATAAGCAACTACTTGGTCTTTGCAAGGCTTGAACATTGGACGTTAGTGTTAAAACGTTGAAATTTTAACAGTATAAAAGTAGTGTTTTGATTGGCTGGTATTGCTTAGTACATTGATTATTTTTCATATTTGTGAAATGGGTAATATGGCAAACGCTTTGGATTTTCATTATACAATGAATTTGGCTGGACCTTTCTCTGGTTGTCGAGACTATAAGTTTTATTTGTGGAGTGAACATTTTGACCTGAATTTGCAATCTGTCGTTGTTTTTCTTTTTCATTTGGAAGGTTTTCAAGATGGATAAAAGTTGGATGAATAAGCACAGGGCTAGTGATGAATATAGAACTGGTTTGAACAACTTTCTTGCATTTGCATTTGGTTCACCCTGTGCTCAAGATGGCAAAATTTTGTGCCCTTGCAAAAATTGTTGGAACCGTTCTTGGAAGTCTCACGGTGATGTATATGATCACTTAGTATGTGTTGGATTTCTACCGAATTACACCCACTGGATTTTACATGGCGAGAGTTCATTTCATACTTCACCTGCAGAGGATACTATATGCCAAGATCATATAGATACAAATGCTAGTATGCATGACTTGTTGAATGATATGTTCATGGGTGTCCACCCAGAGGTAGCAGAAGAACCGAATGATGATGCTCTTAAATTTTTTAAGTTAGTAGAAGCAAATCAAACCGAACTTTATCCTGGGTGCACAAGTCATTCGAAACTTTCTTTTATCATCAAGTTATTTCACTTGAAATGTCTTGGAAATTGGTCCATCAAATCATTCAGCATGCTGTTAGAGTTATTGAAAGAAGTATTGCCAAAGGGAGAAACTTTACCTGAATCTTACTATGAGGTGCAGAAGCTCATATCAGATTTAGGCCTGAGCTATGAAGTTATCGAGGTTTGCCGTAATGATTGCATGTTGTTTTGGAAGGAGCATGAAAAGGAGTCGAAATGACATTGATATATATTTGCAGCCTTTGATAGAAGAGCTACAAAATTTGTGGAATGAGGGTATAGAAACTTATGATGCATCATTGAAGCAAAATTTTAGGATGAAAGCATCATTGTTGTGGACCATCAGTGATTTCCCAGGTTATGCAATGTTATCAGGTTGGAGCACCAAGGGCCATTTGGCATGTCCTTCTTGTCATAAGTACACTCACTCACAATGGTTGAAGCATTGTCATAAGTTCTGTTACTTGGGCCACCGAAGATTTTTGCAGGTTGGGCATGAGTTTCGAAGACATAAGAAAGCCTTTGACAATAATCAAGAGTTTAGGCTTGCCCCGCGACCTATGTCTGGATCAGAGGTCTTACTTGAGCTACAAGGTAAACAAGTTAAGTTTGGAAAGCTCAGTAATAGTGATCCCTTACCCCATGGCTGGAAGAAATGCAGTATATTCTTTAACCTACCATATTGGAAGGACAACGTGTTGAGACATAACTTGGATGTAATGCATATTGAAAAGAATGTTTGTGACAACATTCTTTGGACAATATTGAATGTGAGTGGGAAGTCAAAGGATAGTGTCAAATCTCGTTTGGACATGGCACTAATGAAGATAAGGCATGGATTACACCCCAAAAGACATGTTTCTGGTAAGCTAAAGATACCTATTGCAGCTTTCTCACTCAACACTAAAGAAAAGAAGACCTTCTGCAAAGTATTAAAGAGTGTTAAAGTTCCTGATGGTTATGCTGCTAACATATCTAGATGTGTGAACTTGAAGAATAAGAGCATCTTAGGTCTGAAGAGTCATGATAGTCATATTCTGATGCAACAACTTCTTCCTTTGGCAATAAGAAGACTACTGCCTAGAGCAATTAGCAAGCCTGTGATACAGTTATGCTCATTCTTTAAGGAATTATGTTCAAAGGTTGGCCGTGTAGAGAATTTGAATAAATTAGATGATGAAATTGCTGTAACACTGTGTCACTTAGAAAGGATCTTTCCTCCGTCATTTTTTGACATTATGATTCACTTGACTGTACATTTGGTGAGTGAGGCAAAGTTAGGTGGACCAGTACAAGCACGATGGATGTATCCAATTGAGCGGTATGTTTTATTTTTAGCGATTATTCTTATTGATTTTGTTACAGAAAGTAATATGTGTTCATATTTATTTTGTTTGGTGTGAATAAATTCATGTAGGTTCTTATCTACATTAAAGTCATATGTTGGTAATAAAGCTCATCCAGAAGGTTCTATTGCAAATGGCTATCTTGCTGTAGAGTGTTTAACATTTTGCTCAAGATACTTACATGGAGTCGAGACACGATATAATCGTCCTTCTAGAAATGATGATAGCTTTACCCCTGAGAATGAAACACAAGACGAAGAAGTATCGACTATCTTTCCAAGGATAGGTCGATCATTTGGACATGAGGAAGTTGTCTCTCTCAATATTGACACCTTGGCCAAGGCACATCACTATGTGCTTTCTAATTGCAGCGACGTAGATCCTTTCATCGAGTAAGACTCACCTATCATTTTGCTTATCTACCTGTACTTTAGGTAGTAAACTTTGTTTGATTGTTTTAATGTTGGATAGGCAACACCTGGCTTTGTTAAAAAGTCAATATCCACGCAAATCACCTCATGCTATTCAAGTACTGCACAATTCCACTTTTCAACCTTGGTTTTCTCATCAGGTATGTTTCTACAACCAATTCTATATCTACCATAGGTCATTAATGCATAAAATATGATCTTATAGTTTTAACTCAACTACTAACATACAGATATATGAAGGAAGCCTAAACATATCTCAACAAAAGTTAAAGATACTGAAACGTTTGGCTCGGTTACCAAACAATGTGGCAAAAAAGTTTCAGGGGTTTATCGCCAATGGTTTAAGGTTTCATACCAGCACGATGGAGCAAAAAAGGAAGACACAGAACAGCGGTGTGATGATAATAGCAAACACTCAAAGTTTTGCTAGTGCCCGAGACAGAAATCCAATCTATAGCGAGATAAGCTATTATGGGGTTATTGATGAGATGCTGGAATTGGATTACAATTATGGTAATAAAGTGGTACTTTTCAAATGTGATTGGGTATCAAATGGTAGAGGTCTGAAGCGTGATGATTTGGGTTTCACATTAGTTAATTTTTCACAGCGGTTGAGTGATAAGGAGCCATTCATTATGGCTTCCCAAGCCCAGCAAGTGTTTTACGTAAGAGATCCCATTGACACAGATTGGCAAGTTGTTATCAAAACCATACCTAGAGATCTATATGATATGGGTGAAAAGGATGTCGTTGATGCTGATACTTTTGTGCCGACTGATGGTGATGTGGTTTCTAGGGACATTCCAAATGATGATCATGTTGATTGGACTAGGACTGATAGAAACGAGGAATTGGTTGATGCTCCAGCTGAGATATTTGTACCTGAATGGGGGGGGGGTATTTCAGATGCAGAACAGGAGGAAGACAACGAAGAAGAGAACAGTGTATAGATGGATGTTATTGCAAATTTGGTTTGCAGTTGAAGATTCGAATTGTTTTACTGCAGCATGTGGATAGTTTATTCCCTTATTTTTGCAGTTGCAAGACATGGCTCCTGAGCACTGTTTTTCTTTTCCCCGTTTCCCATTTTTCTTCTTGTGCTTCCTTGTTATTTCTTTTGTTGCCCCCACCAGCTACTGCCTACCATTTGCTGTGTAATGAAACCTTCTAATGCGTTGTAAAGTTTTTGCATTATTAGTAATAAAGTTTCACTTTTTCAGTCTTGCCAGTTCCTTTCTCATGTATATATGTAGGATCACTGTCAACATGTGCAGAGATGATTCCAGATGGGTTAGCTATGAACTCAAAACCAGCATATAAAATTGAAGTTTGCAACTCTAATAACAGTGTTGTGGATAGACTATTTAGTGGCATATATAAGGGAAGTTCTCCCCATTTTTGTTAGGGACGTGGGTTCAGTAATAGGAAGAGGATTTTATCTTTTCATTTTTTTTTTTGATTTTTAGTTTAGCTGCAATATGAAAATTAAGGTTCCCAGCAAGTATGAATTTGGGATGTTTTGAATTATGCCTTTCAGTTGATTATGGATTGACCGTTCTGTTAATTTGGTATAACCTTGTCGAATCAATTGTCAAATATACGGTTACGCTTAAACAACTAATATAAACTATATAGGCAACGATAATAAGTACAAAGTATTTAATGATTAACCGAGAACCATTTAGAAACAAAATACAACTTGGTAAACCTATGTGTGTTGATCGGTGTAGGACTGAAGTAAATACGAAAGTAAATTATTTAAGATCTCTTTCCTACTTTAATTGTAATAGTGACTAAGGTTCAATGAGAATAATTTCAAAGAAGAGTTTTAGAAGGAGCATAGTAGAAAGTTGAGTAATTGTGTACTTTAATACCGTACCGTACCGGCGGTTCAACTAGAAAAATCTCCTACCGGCGGATAAACCGATAGGCGATATTTAGTGGTATGAAACGGTTGAACCATGGTTAAATCACGATTTTAGCATAAAATACCTTAACTCTGACTTTTCCGGTATAACTATCAATATAATATTTCAATACTTTGTTATAACTTACCAAACCAATTATCATCCTACCCAACACTACAAACGGGTACTAAAATTTTTCAAAAAAATTGCGCGACATACAATGGGTCCAACATTTTGTATAGTTAAATTTAATATCTAAAAAATTGAGCGGCTACCCGGCTGCCATCGAAAAAACAAAATAGAAAGAGAGCGGCAAAAGTGAGCGGTAAAATTTTTAGTAAACCTAAATAAATCCTAGCGCAGCCCTCCATAATCGATTCCTTCTATTTTAATCAGAATAGGGTTCCGACTTCCAAGCAAGAGTTTTATCGAAGGTGATTCCGTAGCGGCGGCAAAAATAGGTATCGTCTTTTTCATCAAAATCTATAACTGGTTTCTGATTCTGATCATATTATAATAGCAGGTAATGGTGCGTGCAAGATCCCAATCGGCTCAGAATTTGGTTCCCCATTCAAATCAGAATCATGAAAGCATAGTTCAAGGTAAGCTTACACGTAGTGATTATTTGGTCTCTTTAGATATATAGGCAGTTATATATATATCTTAGTTAGCTTCTTTGTACTGTTGGCCTCTTTCCCGTTAGGATTTTTTTTGGGAATTTTGATTGTGTTCAGTGTGTAGACTCTTAAGCATGGAGGTTACACCTATTCCATTCACGATTATAACGTGTGTTGCAGCTTCATCACATATGAAACGAAAAAGAGGTCCTACTAAGTGCAAAGATATTTGGGCTTTGTCGAGGGGTGAAAAATTTCATATCAGGGTCAATACTCAGGGACAACCCGTTGGTAAAAATGTTAAAAAGTTGACCACTTTTTTGGGTACTTTAGCGAGGAATGGAGCTTATGCTCCTCTTAGGTACGAGGATTGGAGGAAAATGCCAAACTATTACAAAACTGAAATGTGGGATTTGGTACAGGTATGTAACTTATACAACAAATATCTTTAATTTTATAAGTCTCTTCATCCTCATTTGCAGTTTAATTTATATGTAGGAAAAATTTGACATTGACCCATTCGTTGAACCTTGGATATCGAGTTCCTTAAGTAGCAAGTGGAGGAATTTTAAGTCTTCTGTGAAAAGGGATTGGTTTCAATGTAAAGAGCGGGACGAAAGGGTATCTGATGATGATTGGGCATGGCTATTACGATATTGGAGCACAGACAAAGCTTTGGTATGACTACCATACAATATTAGTTCATCTTGTCATTTCTATTTAGCTTACTTTCATGCTATAACCAATATGCAATTGTTTACTGTTATAGAAAAAGGAAGTGGTGGGCAAGGAAAATAGGGGCAGAGTGCTATCAGCACACACCTTGGGTTCCAAAAGCTATGCTTGCAAGAGAGACGAGATGGTAGTATGATAAATTTATACGTATAAATGATAATACATTATCGATTGTTAATTTATTTTTTCTTAACATTGTAGGCGGAATCTAGGCCGGACAAGTCTGAGCCGACTAGAGCCGAGGTTTATGTTGCTGCTCATGTGCGCCCGAATGGGACTCCATTGAATGACAAAGTTGCAAAGGTTATTGTAAGTATTAAATTACTTAATTCATATGGTTACTATAGTTAGTTCAAGCATCATTGTAATTTTGCATAAAATCCCTTCCAAACTTCACCTTTTCCATCCAGGAAAGGATCAACGAAAAGAAAACTCAAATAGAGCCTTCTCATCATGATAGTCCTGGACCGCATGACATACTATCACAAGCACTAGGAGAGGACAAATATCATCACTCGAGAACATTTGGATTAGGTTCAGGTTGGGGCGTGAAGAATTCTCGTGTGTCAATATTAAAGAAAGCATTAGAGGCTAAAAGAAATGCAGAAGAGAATGCGGAAAAGATGAAAGGAGAGCTGCAGGAGGTGAGAGCGGGACAAGGAAAAATCATGACCTTGCTGCATAAACTTCATCCAAATGTGAGCATTGATGAATTGTTAGACTCAACAACACAGGTACGTCTTTTTTTTTTAATTTAGTAATTTGAAACATTATGGATTACATTTTTTTCATCAACATAATTGTATGGGTTTGAGTTGTAGGACCATGTAGTCATCGAGTCAGAAGGTAATGGAGATGAAATGAGTCCGACTGGATTTGAGGGAGAAGAGGTAAACTTAGGGAGGAGTCCACTGCTTCCTATGTTGCAAGATATAACTCCACGTAGAACTAATAGTCAATTAAATGAGGTAAGTTTGAATTTAGTTTTCAAATGAACAATCATTACTCTATCATTTCTAACTGGTTATCATGTATATTTTATTGACCAAATCAGGTTACACCAAATCAAATTCTTCAAACTTATCTGCCTCATTACAATGGCTTATCATCTGAAGTGAATTCTTCTGTTATAAAAAACACTTCCCAAAGGGTATGATTTTTTGTAATCCTTTTTTTTTTCATTACTAGTTTTTGTGGATGTTAAAGGAGGTAGATTCCTTTAACCTTTACGTTGTTGGGTGTTTGCTTTAGCTTTAATTACTTGTGGGGTTTGTTTTCTTTGCAATGTAAGTTATTTTATCTTCTCTAATATATTATGCAGGTACCAAACAAGACATTTTCATTTTTGGATTATATGCTGGATTCATCGCATGATGGTGGTTCCTCTAGCCAACAACAGGTGAATTATAGCTAGTTTACATATCTATATATAGCACTAAATGCCTATATTCGATGAAGAAAGATAATATTTCTTAATATACTTTTTCATCATTGATATAATAGGTCAACAAGGACTCATCTTCTCTTGTTAGAGTGCAAAGGTCTGAACAAATTTCTTCGACTACGACGACTGATCATATATCTCAAGTAAGAAAATTGGATATCAATGATGTTTGTTACAAGGTTATAGAAGTTGTTTTGACTGGAGTTAATATCTTAACATTTTGAAATTCAGGGATTAGAATTTGCAATATTGAAGAGCTTGCTAAGTCCTGAAGTTAATGTGGCTTATGCTAATATCGTAATTAAGGATCCAAAGGGTTGTGTAGCTGGCCAAGAATTGGGTCGTGGATTTTATGAAGTATTTGTTCACGTCGCCTTTAAGAGCGACGAGCCTTTAGTACGACCATATGGAAGTTTTCATACACTTGGGGATGTGGTTGGAAGGAGTATCGCTTGGCCATCATCTTTGGTAAGTTAGATATAATTGGTTATACATTTGGTTTGACATTTTTATGAAAAATAGATGGTTAATTTTTTTTTTTGTGTAACAGATCACAGTGACGGATACTCAATCATTTTGAAGCTGCTCGATCATTATGAAGATGTTTGCTTGGATATTAGTTCTAATAAGACCATCTTGTTTTGAGTGTTAGTTTTTTTATATTGGAATTGATCCATTATTTTACTTTGTTTGAACGTATTGAGGTCAGCACACAATTTGCACATTTTGATGTTATGGATTTAATAGTATTTTTTAGTATTTTCTATATTTGTCTTTTATTATGGTTTTATCAATCTTCGTTTAATTTGATTTCATGGGTTGAAAATCCAATTGACAATAACAATTAACCAATTATTCCCCTCTACATATATATTCATTTGCAACAAAACAAATGGTCTAGAAAATGGTTTGAGCGACATATATAATTGTTGTACAAGATCCATTTCGAAAACAAAAATATTTGCAACTATAAACAATATTATAGACATAAACATAAGTCTCCTAAAGAGTATTTAGATGCTTATATATCTGTCTCAAAAAACTTAATTTCGAGGCAAAATGATATGTCTCTAAAATGAACATCAGAGACAGATAAAAACGTCTTCAAATTTATATTTGAAGACAAGTATAATCGTCTCAATAAGTAATTTCAGAAACCAAAATATTTGTCTCTAAATATCATTTTAGAGACTAATATTTGTGCCTTGAAAACTAGAAATCGAGGCAAATAAAATAGTGCCAAAAAGACATATTAAAGACTGAAATATTAGTTGCAATACCTCTAATCAGTAACAATTAATATTTGTCTCCATATCTGCTTCCATATGGCTATAGTGACAGCGCTACAGGAGACAAATGAATAATTTGTATCTACAATAATGCAGAGACAATTAACTACTATATAGAGACACATTTTCTTTGTATCTATAGACGAGTTTTCCTGTAGTGTAGTTTGGAACTTGGATTTGATGGTAACAAAAGGGTAAAATCACACCAGGGAGAATGCACAATTGTTATAGTGAAGCTTTTGATTCAATAAAGTGGGTTTTCTTGATTGATAAACAAGGTTCAGTAAGTTTTGGAACTCTTCCAAAACACATTCAACTCACAAACTCAAAGCTTGAGAATTGGGGCAAAAATCACTCATATTCATTCTGCCTTGTATCTTACACGAAGCAAGCCTTTTATAGGCATAAAAAAACTCAAACAAACTAAAACAAAACTTGAATTAAGCCTAATTTAACAAGGAAATTAATGCTACTCCTAATCCAAACCCAACAAGGATTCTGCCAAACAAACAGTTCTAACTAGCAACTTTGGGATGTCTTGAACATTGATCAAATGAACTCCAAATCTTCAGCCAATTCCTTTAGGTTGTAGATTGAAACAAGTAGCATAACTCCATGGCCTTGATTCTCCTTAATCTGGTTCAAGTTAAGCTTACAAGATAGCTTCTCAGTCATGGTTCCTACCTTAGCCATTTTCAACTAGGAACTTTGGCAAGCTTCGAACATGACCTTTTAGGCTTTCCTTTGAGCATCCAAGAATTCCCATTTGTAGAAGAACTCGCCACCTTCAAAACAAGCCCTTGAACTTGAGTTTTCACCAAGTCAATTGAGAGAACCAAGCCTCCCAAGTTGGCAACCTGAAACACAGAAAACACTTGGCCAAAATTCAAATCCCTTCTTCCCTAATGAACTTTTTCGTGATCAATCCACGAAAGCTTGAAATGAAAGCAATTTGGGATCATTCCACTTTGGAGTTTAATATGAGAGGCGACAAGCCTCGCCCCAAGACCATGGCGGATCCACTCTAGGAAGCCTCATGCTCTCAAGCATGAAAGATTTGCAATGTCGACCTAGTGACCTTAACCTAGCTCTTCTTGGGAGGCAACCCAACGTAGGTTTGTTTTCTTTTCCTTGTTTTCTCCATTTGTGATTGAGTGATGAGTTCAAGTGTTTGAGTGGTGATCATCGTGCCGCAGTTGTGTGTTTGTATGTTTTGGATGTGTTGTGATCGAGTTAGGGGCACGGTTGATTAGATTAAGTGTTGAAATTTTGGGAAATGCCCTATTATTCACCAGTTCAAGGTTTTAGCCCTATTATCATGGTCAGCCGACCGTGATAATGAGGCGGAGACCGTGATCATCATGACCGTGAAAATCAACCTCCCTCTGTGAACCTGGTGCTCGTGCTAAATAAAGGGTCGTAAACCCTTCTTTTTCACTTCACGCCGCCACCTCCACCGAAACTTTCTAAAACCTTCATCGGAAAACCGCGACAACTGTCATTTTCTGGCAATTTCGGCGACTTCCGGCCACACAAATCTAAAACAAAAGCTAGACCCACTCATCCCTCGTCAAGGCTCACCTTCACCAAAATTTTGGGGCGATATGGGATCGATTTTTTCCAGCGAGGCGATTTCTGGCGAGCTTCTGACGAGCTTCTCCGAGCAGTTTTTTGTGCATCTTTCGACTCCCTCGCCCTCTCCTCACCTTCCCCTTCGATCCTATTTGAGTCTCCAGGTTTGTTTCGAACTTTTGGCTTGTTAATTTTGAAGAATAGGATTAGGGTTGTAGGTGAAGGGGATTTTGTGATTTAATTAATGAATGTTGAAAATGGGCGAGGGGTTAGTCGTTTAATGTTATTTGAATGATGAATGAAGTGGTTATAAGCTTAATTGAGCCTTGGGGGGTATGAATTGGGTATGATTTTTGTTGAATTGAGAAAATTACCCACCAAATACTATTTATGAATGAATGTTGATCCTCTTTTGTGAATGATGGTTGGTGGCAATTGAGGCATGGTTTAGGTTCGAATTTGCTATGATTGACTGAATTATGAATCACCTAGAAGCATGCCTCAGTGTTCCTTGTGTGCAATTGAGCATATTATCATAGTGGGATCCCAAGTGTGGGGGATTCTTTTTCTCCCCATCGATTTGAGATTGATGAGATGTTTCCACGTATGGTGTATGGTTTAAATGTGTTTGCATGATGGAAGATCCCGACCACCCGTACATTGGCTACTTAGTGAATTATCACAAGTACGGGGATAGGTTTGAGGAGTGGAGGAACAATGATGCAGAACCTCACTGGTTCTTGGACAAGGACATGTTCACCATGTTCAGGTGCCGGGTGGCGATGTCTGGGGTGCTCATCCATCCCCAGTGGCGAAGTCTGTTATCCGTGGAAGATCTCATCTACAGAGAGCTCTGTGTGAGGTATAATCCACCTTCATCCACGAGATACCCAACACTAGAAGGAACAAGCCATATGTGGAGTTTATGCTAGGAGGTCAGCATCATGTGCTGACCTATGACGGGTTTGCTCATGCCATGGGCCTTGACACCACCGCCATGACGATGATAGAGCCGGAGTACACCAGAGACTTTCACTACCAGGAGGCATACAGTGCTATCTGCTGGCCAAAAGATCGAGACCACCAGTTCTGGGCCTCTAACACCAATGCTGTGAAGTTTTGGACACCGTGGAGGATCCTACATATGGTGCTCAACCGGTTGGTGATCCCCATTCTTCAGTCGGGGCACATGGTCACCAACAGGGGGTTGATTGCCCTCCATACCTTGAGCAGACCTACAACACCACTTCATCGGGGATTAGTGGTTGCTACCACCTTCTCGAGAGTTTTGGGTCGAGACAGAGTGGGCACGATGCACTTGGGGGGCATCATCATTGGCCGGACACACTCTTTTCCCATCGAGACCTTGCATAACATGAAGCTGGTCTGGGACGAGCGGGGAGTGGCTGACACGCCAAAACACAACACCAAACTGCGACCAAGTGTAATCGCAGTCCGGGAATGCAGTAACAGGCAAGTTCGATTATCAACCCGGGGTCTAGATCTACTGCCTACTCCGTGATTATCTATTATCTAGCCAACTAAGTCGAGTGAATGTTGTTTTAACTAAAAGCAGTAAAAAGCAGGAAATGGTTCGGTTTTCTCAAGCAAAGAAGAGTCACTCGGGAAATGAGTCCCCCTAGCTCCTTAGTTAGGTTCAATTGTAATTACCCTGGGTTGATTTACTGTTGATTAGACTACGGAAGATCCGACAGTAGCTTGGAATCTCTTAAGCTGACCAAGCCCTCTCAGTCTAACTACCTGGCAGACGACTAGTCTTCACCGGGACAGAAAGCTGAAGCAATGAGCACAGAACTCCACTACTGGAATTGGATTCCAGTACAAAGCAGTAAACTGGCTAAATCTCGTATAACCAATCTCCTACTATCGAATGAAGAAGCTCTAACAACCTAATCAGATTCTATATATCTCAGGTTGCAGCAGAAATCAAGAAAAGCTGATCAGACTTCAATCAATTCAATAAAACATGCATCATTCGATTAAAACCAAACAGTATAATCATCCCAAGTCATTACAATCAAATCCCTAACACATGGAACTAGGTTTCTTCATACCCAAGTGAGAGAAGGGTTCTACTCCATAGAGAGAGAGAGGAAAACAGAAATCAGAGTAGTCATACTCATAAAGATGAGGAAAATCTGCTCTGGGATGATGATTTCCACTCCTATGACGATCTCCAAGCTTGATTCGATGAAACCCAGCTCCAAGATAGCTTCTAGGATGTGTTCTTCGCACTTTCTCTCTCTAGGGCTCTGTTTTTCCTCTGAAAAATTCGATTCTCTCACTTGTGGCCCAAAATTGGGTAAAAACCTGAAAATCCCGATCACACGGGCAGGCCACACGGCCGTGTGGCATACCCAGTTGCCCGTGAGGCTTCCAAAACGCAGCGTCTCGATAAGTCGAACTTCAGGCTACCTACACGGCCAGGGTCACACGGTCGTGTGGAAATTCCACTCTGCCCGTGTTTGCTCTCGTAGAATTCCACACGGCCACATTGCTCCTTTACACGGCCGTGTGGAATTTATTTGTGCCCGTGTGAAGGCTCGCACAATCCCACACGGCCACATTGGTCACTTGCACGGCCGTGTGGGGTTTGTGTGTGCCCGTGTGGCTTCCTCAGCGGCTTGCCTCGCGCCCGATCTTCGTCCAATCGACCCCGAACTCGCTCCTAAACCTTCATTCACTTACTAGGACCTGAAATATCATAAACAAGCACAACCTAGCGTGAAATCAGCCTAAAACACGAGAATCAACGCCTCAAACGGCTCAAGAATAGGGGTGAAAACATGTGTAATTAACGGTCTATCAGTGGCGTACCTTGAGGGACTCCAACCTTTTCCTGCAATGAGGCCACATGTAGTACTTGCATCGATGGAGCCCGATCCAACAGAGGTTCCACCTATTTAGCCACACCAGTGCCGCCGTCGGCATCCTAAACCACCATCATCTTCTTCATTGGCTGAAGCCCGTCCCTCCACATCCGCAGTCCACCTCGAGGACTCAGTCACTCGCCTTGAGGAGCAATTCACAGGGGTCTCCACACGGTTGGATAGATCCAACACTCTTTTGGAGTGGATGGCTAGACAATAGGGAGTCTCTTCCGTCGCTGATGAGTGATCACGGCTCGAGCGAGGTACTTTTACTCCGCTAGGTTGAGGGTTTTTTTTAGTATGTTTCACATCCTAACAGGTGAAATCAACCCACGGCACGAAGGTTGGAAGAAAATGGGCAGAAACCGATCAAAAGGGAGCAACAACAACAGTTTACGGTGGAGGTCAGAGGTTCACGGTCGTCCAGATCGTGAAGAAGAGGCGTGGGCCGTGAAGAGTGAGGAATTCCTTTGCCAATTATGTCACCTACCTAGGTTAATTTAGGGAAAACCTCTTAATACGTATTAGCACCTTGGGTAGGTTGTAATTTGGTCGTCTGAACTATGGTTCGAGGGTAAAGTCTAAGCAACCCTTAGTCGATTGGGCCAAGTGAGCTACCTTGGTAACTTGATTTGAAATCCCTTGGCCTAGTGACAGAGAGAGTGACGGTTGTTCACTTGTTGCACTTCCCTATGGTTTACAAAGGACTTTACCAAACATTTGCATTCGATCTGACAAATGATGATTGTTAGCTAGGGGGAGCAACACTGGGGTAACGCCTTCTCAATTAGTGTTTACATCATTCACTTTTCCAATAGTTTTATTTATAAATCGTAGTTTCAACTAAAAACCATTTGCTAGATAATGTTTCAAACAATCGAAGTAGGGGTACATGGGTCGGCCCGAGTTTGACTTTTAAAACATACTTGACCTATATTGCACCCAGTTTAGGTATATGTGTGCCTTAAGTGGGATTTTTATTATGATATTCGGGACGAGTCATAACTCAAGCTAACCCAACCTCGATGTCGTCCAACATCAAGCGGCCTGGTGGATGCAAATCGCCAGGGGGCATGATAATACTGAATTTGCACATGTTTTTACCCCTCATTTCTTGATTTTTTTTATCTTGGTGTTTATCATAATTTGGCCTATTTTACGCTAGGTTTTGTTCCTTTGTCACATTTTAGGTCCTAGCACGTAAAGTGAAGCATAGGCGCAAGTTTCAAGTCAATCGCAGATCAATTGGCGACTCGGGGGAAGAAACTGTGGCATAACCCAAAGAAGAATGGATTTTTAACTTAATTAATGGACAAATAATCATTTAATCCATGAATTGAAAGAAATGGGACGAGACTAGGAGCATCTGGGATCAAACGGAGAATGATTCGGAGTTCGGATGAGGGAGAAATGACCGAAAGACATCAACCTCTCCAAAGTTACGGCTCGGATCATAACGCATTCCAAAGTTACAGGCTGCTTTCAAAGTTACGGGCTGGCTGTAACTTTGCTCGTAACTTGGCCTCGAGGAGCTGTGTAAATGCGTTTTTGCGGCATTTTAGTTTAGTCGAGATTCCAGACTTATCAATAACTTTCTGCAGTGTGTCTGTCAACTGAATTGGATTGGGTGAATTACAACTAGGGCTATCTGTAGACTAGGGGGAAACTTACCTAAGTGAGTTTCCAACCGGTAATTAGTAGTTTAGCCTTAGTTTAGTTAGTAGAGTAGTTTAGTAAATCAATCATTAATATGGTTTGCAAGATAATGAACTGAAGTTGAGTAATACTAACTCTAGAGACCCGTGGATTCATATATTTATTACTTGTTCCATTATACTGCTGGGGAAATTCTAGATTATTAGGAAAGGCAGAAGTTTGTTAATTTAGCTTTTATTTCTTTTCTTTTCCACCCTTTCTTTTACTTGGGTGTTTTTGTTTTTGATTGTGCAGATCTAATCATGAATCCATATGGCTTCTCCGACTAGTGGGGGTATCAACCATCAATCGGTTCGTATTACCCTGAGACTTCATGGGATAACCAGTACGGAGAAGGCTATGGATTTGGGTTCCAGGAAGAACAACCCCCTACTACGAAGAAAAATTAGACCCCTAGGCATCTCAAGAACAATCTCCTTATCAAGAAGAATTCATCACATGACCAGAAGGGTCATCAGAGCTGGAGTTAGCCATGGCATCCTTCGTGGGCCATTCTACAAAGCCATGCTACACTCCACGAGCATATCCAAACAAACAATTGAGGCTTCTCTTGGAGCAGATTGCTCGAGACACCAGAAGATCATGCTACAACATGGACCTTCATATCTAAACCATTATCCAAATTGACTTCTCCTCCCGTGAAACGGTGAGACCCTCTTGTGCATAAACAAGCACATAGAGGTCATTGTGAAAGCTTGTGCACAGTTTGCTCAAGAAAAAATTTATAATACCATACAAACAGAGGAAGAGGAAGAAGAAGCCAATCAAAAGGATGTTGATGAGCATACAGAAGTTTTCACGGAAAGCCCCCGTGATAATCATTATCAGGAATGTTCTCTGGTGGCAGATCACAGCTTTTCCCATTTCTGCTATGACATGTTGGGCTCAAGCAAGGAGATGCAAGAAGATCTCATCGAAGAAATTGCTTGGAGACTTGCTCTCCAATCTGTTATGGAAGAAGAAGAAGAAGAAGAAGAAGAGAGAAAAAGGGTGAGGGAAGAAGTTGTGGAGGATGAGGAAGAAAGACAGGATAAGGAGATTCTTGATCTTTTCCAAGGGAAGGAACCAAATTCTTAGGAAGGAAGGGGAATTGAAGATGCAATTTTCGTCCATGCTGAGGACGAAGTTGAGGTGGAAGAGGCTTGCACTGGTCACGAGTTACATGTGATATCTCCACCCAACTTCAAGGAGCTGTTGGGCAAAGACCCATTTGCAGTGTATCTTTGCTAGACCAAGGCCACATCGACATCGGTCCCTCTTGGTGGATGCGATGGTGGTCAAGTGATGGTGTCATATCTGGTTTGGGGCAATGAGACGAGAGAAGAGAATAAGAGGTCTCGAGGGTGGAGACTTCATCTGCATCTAGTGTACGAGCCTTCTTCACATGGCACACCACATTCTCGTGACTTGAGACTCCACTTCATCGACGAGAACCTCAACTTCAAAGAGGTTTTAGGGTGAACCAAAACTTAGGAGCCACCATCCAGATCAAGACGTAAAAGAAGCGCTTGTTGGAAGGCAACCCAACCATTCGGTTTGCATTGATTTCCCTATTTTGCTTCGGTTGAGTCAGTTTTGTTCTTTGATTTAGAGTCAATAACTCAACCCTTGTGAGATTTTGTGCGGTTTTTTTGTTTCGACTACTCTATCTCCTCCTGGAATGCACCGCTTGCCCCGTCCACCATCATTCACACTTGATCTGGTAACTTCATTCTACCCTTATTATCTTTCCTCCATTGAGGACAATGTCGTGCTTAAGTGTGGGGGATGTTCAATTATGTTTGTCAATTTTTGGTTGTATGTGTGTGCTTGGAGACTAGTCCAGTGTCCAAATCTTTTATTTGAGGGCTCCAAGTACGTGTTCCTTGCAATTGCCTGCTCAGTATGCTTTGAATTGACAGCCTTTATAGTACTATGCAACCTAGGGAGGTAGTTGTATCACTATGGAGGATGCTGAAGTATAAGGTCTTTCCTATCTTTCTCTTTGTTGTGTTGGTTGATTGTGTGAACTAGTGGCTTTAGGACCTTGATTCATGTGATATCGATAACTCTCTTGTGTGTTGTGTTGTGGGCTCATGTATCGAAAAATAGAGCTCAATTGTGCGTAATTAGAAGCAGTTGGTCCTCCATGTTGGAAATTTAAAATTTGAAATGCAACATGTGTGGCACCGATCATTGCACAAAATCAGGTTTTGGAAGAGATTTTAGTGATCCTTAGTGGGGTAGGCCTACAAGGTGAAGCTAAGTCGTCTCTAGTACAAGTAAAAATTCCACCCCTTGAACGGGTTTTTAAGGGCACAGACAGAGCGACTGATGTACAAAAATTGCTCTTGCTCAACCAATAAGGGTCGACCGCGCATAAAAACTACAGTTTGGAACCCCAATAAAGTGTGAATGGAAAATGAGAAAATAAGAAAAAGAAAAAGGTGTTCTAACAAATAAAATGAAATGGAAAGAGCACCCGATACAAGGAGTCCTTGGTTGTTGTGTTGGAGTAGTCCCTTCATCCTTGAATTGTCTGTCATTAGTCCACTACTTGGCATGATCCTCTCTTCAGTCTAGTGCCTTGAGAGAAATATGGCATGGCTTAGAAAACTAGTTGACCTCATAAGCTCCTAAATGACCGAGGAAGTCCTCTATCGACGATCGTGGTTGCATAGCATTCACGTTGTTGCTAGCGAGGAAGATGGAGGCATAGGTTTAATCCACAACCCAAATGTTGACCGACCCGATCATATCATCCCTTAGTCAACCCCTGTGAGCCGTGTGTCTAAGGGTCATTCTCGTGTTAGGTAGCTCACGCTACTTGAGCTTGATTGATTTAGATAGAATGACCCCACTTTCTTCATGTCTAAACCATTATCGAGTCACCCTTGTGTTTGGAAGCTCCATTCACACTATTTGAGCTTAAATGAGGTTCCACATGAGTGATATGTGTATGGTTTTAATAAGAATGAAAAAGTGAGTGTTGGAGGTAGTTTTTCAAAGCGAGCATTGTTCCTTAATTTCAAAAATGTGGCATGAGTATATAGCTCTCTATAGCCCTCAAAGAAAAGAAATAAAAAGAAATCAATAAAAGGACAGAAGAGAAGAAAAGAGAGTGGCTGCTAAAAATATAATAAATGTCGAACATGCTCTTAGAAGTGTTTCTTAGCATGCAAGGAACAATTTCTTTCTACAAGGTTTCAACCCAAAACACCAAAGGGGAGTTCTAGTGAGAGAGAGAGAGAGAGAGAGAGAGAGAGAGTGATCTTGGAGCTTAATTGAAGGCATTGATCAAGCTTGAAAGCTAGGAATGAAGCCTAGAAGAAGATGAAGATCTAGAGGTTTCTTTGTAATCTCTCCCCTCTCTCTAGAAAATCACCCTCTTCTCTTGGGTTTAAGAACCCTAGGTCTAGATTTGGGTTTAATGTTGATGTATGTGACAAACTCCATGATTGATTGATGATTTTACTTAATTGAAGGATGTTTTCATGAATGGCATGAGTTGGGTTTCCATTTTCATGCATTGAGCTTTTGACCTAGGAGGGAGATAACCCCCTTAGAGCCCCCCTTTTGGCGTCTTCGGGTCACTCCTTCTTATATTGTCCGGGTAGTCCCCAAGGGAGTTGATTCGACCGGTCTCCTAGCATTATACGAAATCCTAGGTTTTATAAAGCACTACCCATCCATCAATTTGTTGTTCCGAGTCATTCCCGAGGGAGTCCATCTCCAAACGGTATTGTATTTGAGTCGATCGAGCTATGAGGATACCCAACATCGATCCAAAGAACGGACCTAGGACGATTAAACCCAAGAGAGCTCCCAACCTTGTAAATAGCTAGGTTAGTGATTAGTCCAGGTTAGTTAGTTTAGTTTTATTAATCACTATCCTAGGTTGACTAGATAACAAACCCTAAACCTGAAGTAGGGTAAGCCTAGACCCCCGTGGTACGATAAATCTTTATTGCTTGCTTTCCCTATGCTACACACGGTCGCCGGTTATACTTGGCCGTCGATCGGGATGTTGTAGTTAGAACGGGTGAAAATGCTGCATTCATGTCACACCCTCTTGTAGCGTCCTCTTCCACTAAGCTCCAGATGTGGCTCCAACTCCCATGGCTCGGGCTAGCCTGTCGAAAGTCAAGGTGCGGCATTCTCTGCCCAAATGGAATTTCATCGTGCGCCTCCGGTTTTAGAACGGGCTCATGTTCTTAGAGATGGTGAAGGTACTGAAAAACTCGACACACAACTCCCCATAAATGTCATCTTCCAGTTCAAGGAGCCGACGCCATTGTGGGTGCGCCACAGCCTCCCTCATGAAATCTCCACAATGAAGACCATCGAACTGGGTGAAGCCGAGTTTCCAGTGGTCTCCAGAGTAAACGCTTGCCCAAAATCTCAGCTCTTTTTCCATTGCGGGTTTCCCTCTAAGCACCGAAAGGTACAGGTGGTTCATATTGACCATTCTGCAAAACGGGCAAACATGCACTATACGTGGAAGTAATTGTCAATCTCAACTCATTGGGAGGAAAAAGAATTCCACCCACAATTATGTTCCCACTAAGGTTCCATGCCATTTGAAACAATTAAGCTCAAGCACACTAAGGCATGGTTCTAGGTGTTTCACGGTTTATCCACACAAAAATCTAACCCAAACCATGCCACGGTGGCTACCATCCACCACTCAAACATAAAAGTTCCACATTCATTAATAATTTTTCACTTGGTGGGCAAATTTCGCATTTGAAAGCAATTTGTCCTAAATTATGCCCACCAAGACTCAATTAAGCTCATACAAATCACATTCAACATTTATGTACCACTAATCAACTAATCCCTCGCCCTATTTCTATGTTCAACAATCAATTCACTAGATGCACCTCACTTCACTCCCTAATTCGATTCTCCACAATTAACAAAGGTAAGGTCGAAAACAAACCTGGAGACTCAAGAAGGATTGTAGGGGAAGTGAGGTTAGGGCGAGGGAGTCGAAAAATTGCACGAAAACAGGCAGGAGAGGGGTAGCCGGAAGCTCGCCGGGAATCGCCCCACCGGAAATTCAGCTCCAAATCTTTCAAAAATCTCAACGAGGCATTTGTGTACCACTAAGTAGTTGGGGGCATTTGAGTACCACTAAAAATTAATTTAATACCACATTGATTAATTTCAATGAGTGGTTGTGGTTTATAAGGCCAACTTGTCCATATTAAATTGGTCTAAGTTGGATGTAAGTGATGAAGTTTTGTGCTACTAATGTTATCTTTCAACGTACATCGGTACCCTCCCCCTAGCCATCAACCACCCAAGCACAGACCTATCAAGCAGGCCACTTACTCAACAGTCAAGCATATAGCCACCACATACCAAGCACAGGGTGTCAAACATGACATCATCCAAGAGGGGCATAAATGATGGAGTGGAAGTTGACTAAGTGTTGAGACCTCGCCACCCCCCTACTAAGCACTCGGGTGTTAAGCATGACAACATGCAAGGAGGGTTCACATAGGTATCCCAGTATTAGGTACTCACCTATCAAGCACATCATATACCTAGCTGTCAAGTATG
This sequence comes from Linum tenue, assembly GCA_946122785.1. NCBI lineage: Eukaryota > Viridiplantae > Streptophyta > Magnoliopsida > Malpighiales > Linaceae > Linum > Linum tenue. The sequence goes on along the minus strand of CAMGYJ010000004.1, from coordinate 26,983,082 downwards.
TTGACTGCCCACCTACCGAGCACTAGGCTGCCAAGCATGACGTCATGCAGGGGGAAGAACTTCCAAGATCTAGGTTTTAAGCATGACATCATCCATAGAGGGTTGGTGCATGTATGCTTTGCCACCTAACCATCAAATACCCAAGCAAGGTAGAGTGCAATGGGGATGACTCACCTATCAGGCATGAGACATAGTAAAGTATGGTGGAATCATGGGGGATGAAAATATGCTTAAGTATGGAACCTCCTTCTCGTTTACATATGAAGCACCCTCACCCAAGGATGGTACGCATCATGAGCAGTCGAACATGGTACCTACAAGGTCATCAAGTCTCTAAGTGTCAGCCATGTGTATCATCACATGGTTGAACACCTTGTCAAGACCCTAAAACCATGATGCCACCCCAAGTAGGTCAGTGTGCCACCCCATAGGAGTAGTGTAATTTAACATATCTTGTTCCCAAAAACTCATAAAAAACATCAAACACTCTCATTCAAACATTGCTCGGAGAGGTGTGAATCGTGTTATTAATTGTTGTTCAAAAAGTCGAAGGTGCATTCATTAATATCAATACACAAGTTTCCTCACTAGGAAACACACAGTCTAATGGAATACACATTTTTGCGATAAAAAAAACCTACATAACCAAAGCACAATCAGAAAACTGGGAAATGGTTTGTTTCTAAATGAGCTTAATTAATTTTTTAGCAGAGAGCCATGGAAAAGAAGAAAGAATTTTTAAGAAAAACTATTATCTTAGATGGTTGGCAAGAAGCGAAGAATCCTCGCAAGGATTTAGACTGGGAGAGTTGGAGAAATATTTTGGGGAACTGCCAAGGCGAAGAAATGTTTGTTGTGGTATTTTTTCAGCCAACAAATCAATTTCGATGTAACTTTCGTTCGTTAGATTACAATTTGAGGACCGAAAATTATATTTAGTGATCAAATTTCAACAAACAACAAAATTATCTCATAAATTGATGAATTGATTGATTTCAAAAAAAACAAAAGTATCTTAGAAATTGTTCAAATTTTATCGAAATATTTTTATCTAGTTATTATGAACGAATATAAACAAATTAAATTGCAAAACATAAGTTTAAGTGTTCATAAGTTAGTAGTTTATGATTTCGAGAAGGCTAAAAGGCAAAAAAAAATTGCCCCTGAACAAGATCGAGCCATCTCTATCAGTCTAAATTCCTATAGTCGAGGTTTCCTTTTTTCTTTAAATTCTTGTCGCCCACGAAGAAGATCTCTCTCTATGAATGCTTTGGGTTGGTCACAATGATGGCCGGCAAACGACACTAAAGATGTGCTTGTATTGTTGCAGTTTGTGAAGGGACAAGAGGGACGATTTCATTTGGCCGAGAAAGGTTTTCTTGTGGCATTTTTGTACATTAGATTGTGACTCTAGATTTTTTAGGGTTAATGGATTCACGAGCTGGGACAAAGGGTAACATTTGTACTTTTCAATTGAGTTTAGTTAGACGTAATTTCAAGATGATTTGGTGAAATTATGAATTTTACTCTACGTGCCTTTTGTTCCTTGGTTTCTCATGTTTAGTTATTTAGTACATGACTCATTGCTAGCCCATGTAATCTCGGTAATTTTTCTTGTATTTTGAGGTACCGACAGCTGTCGTCGAATGAGATGAGACAGGCATCGCCGAATGAGATGAGAAAGGGATCGCCGAATACGAAAAGAGTTTCGTTGTTTCCAGGGCGGAGGTTCTCTAGAGCAATGTTGTCAACACCGAACCAGAGCATGACACGATAATGTAAACGACTCACGCTTTAGTGGTCTAACAGATATTGGGGCGTTAAAATTCCGTTAGAGAACCTACCTTATAAACAACAATATCATAAGTAGAAGACACATAAGGTAGGAAATTAATAATCTAATGGCTAAAATAATTACTTTACAGGTACCACTTAGTAATTTTACATTATATATATGGGTCAGACCGGTGTACTCCTAGAGTATACTATACTCAAGGTACTCGTGGTGAGATATCTCTATCTAGACCTTTAATTAAACCGAGTTTGGGGTACGATACTATATCCTAACCTCTAATTGATAAAACCTAGACCTCGATTTATAAACCCAGGCTTGAAGTTCATTCTAATAGAAAACAATAACTGATCGTTGAGATTGGTCGAAGCTAATCGAAATACATCTAACGGCCAGATCACCAGGAGTATAGTATATATATATATATATATATATATATATATATATATATATATATATGTATATATATATATATATGGTGTATATATATATATAGAACTCCTCATATATGGTGCCTTCTACGGTACCCCGGGTAAAATCCGGGGTACCGCATACCTTGAGTATGAAAACGCTATCTAAATCTTGAATTAGTAGGATTTTTGGGCATGATACTATACCCTAACCCTTAATGAGTGAACCCTAGGTCCTAATTATCTAAATCATAAACTATAAACCCTAAGATGGTACATTGATTTTTTTGCCTATATTTGGACGAATCACAACCGTCGATTATTGTTTCTAATGAAATTGATCTTGGGGTATAAGATTTAGAGAATTAAGACCTAGATTTTGATCTTTGAGGGTTAGAGTATAGTATCATGTCCGAAAGATTAGCCAATTCAAGGTTTGGATAGCGTTTTCATACTCAAGGTATGCGGTACCCTGGATTTCACCCTGGGTACCATAGAACTCCTCATATATATATATATATATATGGTGGCGTATTCGGCGCACCCACTTTTTTGGGTGCACTCAGTGCACCCGACTCATAATCATCATTCTGAGCATGCGATTCATGTCAAAACGGTATCAATTGTTGCTTATGATATTCTGGACAAGAAGCACGTGAATTTGAAAAAAAAAATCATTTAAAATTTACTTTAATTTGTAGGATTTAGGGTTTAGGTTTATAGTTTGGGATTTTGCATTGGGATTCAAAATTGAAGGTTAAAGGGTTAGAGTAATAGATTGATTTGTTATGATTCTATGGCATATCATCATATTGATTTGTAATAGTGAGTGCACTGAAGTAGCCACCATATATATATATATATATATATTGGGTTAATAGCATTTTATACCCCCTGTACTATTGCATTTTAACAAACGTGCCCCTATACTATGATTTTGCACAAACGTGCCCCTGTACAATTACGACGTAACAAAAATCCCCTTCTGTCGAAAAATTCGTTCTCTCCCCGTTAACTGGGACTGGAAATTACCCAAATACCCCTGTGACTAAAATTAAAATTTCACTTTAATTTTGAAGGGATTACGGCCGAATTAAGAAAGGCAAAAAGGAGTCCCGACCGAATTAATTTTAAAGGGATCATCGGCCTTCGACCACAGCAACGAGGGCAGCGCCGTCTTCACCACCGGCGTGATCCAACTATGCCAGCATCCACCAACTCTCGTTCATCATCTCCTCCGCCGCACCAGCTTCTCCCTCCGCCGACCCAACTTCTCCCTCCGCCAGACCTACCGCTCCCTCCACCCGAACAGGGACCCAGATGCTTCCTCGTCCCAAACGTTCCTCCAAAGATCTGTCCTCGATTGCTTTCCCCAACTTCATTATTAATTTCATTGCCCATCTATCTTTTGTACGTGGTCCAGGAAAGAACAATATTTATTTCCTCTTTTTGTCCTCTTAGTATAAATTAGGGTTTAAGAATAGAATGGTTGGAGCCACACCTCAGAGGTTGTTGGTGGAATTAACTTCGACGGGCTGAGTCGCCGTTTTCGTCTAGGCTTATGCTGCCGGCAACACTGCTAGAGGAAAAGACGATGAACTCAGGAGAAGATGCTGGTTGTCGGAGAAGATGCTGGTTGCCGCCAACGGAGCTAGATGAGAGGTTCGGCGAATGAGAGATGAATGAGTTGGTGGACGCCGACAGAGTTGGATCACGCCGGTGGTGAAGACGCCGCCGGCCGATGATTGGCTGCTGAACGGTGAGAGGAGATAACGAGGAGTCAGCGTATTATGGGGCTCCATTTTGCCTTTCTAAATTCGGCCGTAAATTAAAATGAAATTTTAATATTAGTCACAGGGGTATTTGGGTAATTTCCAGTCCTAGTTAACGGTGAGAAAACGGATTTTTCGACAGAAGGGCATTTTTGTTATGTCGTAATAGTACAAGGGCACGTTCGTTCAAAATCATAGTACAGGGGCACCTTAGTTAAAACGCAATAGTACAGGGGCATAGAATGCTATTAACCCTATATAAATTTAAGAAACCCTACCACAAATCCCACCCAGAAGTAAAGCCAATCAACCCCTCCTCTCTTCAAACTTCTTCTTCCCTCTTTCATCAAAATATATCTTCCTCCCTCAAAATTCAATCACTACTGATGCCTTGTTTTAATTTCTTCCTCTCTGTTTCACCATACACGATTGATTTCCTCCATCCCTCTCTCTACTTCGTCTCTCGAACTCCCGATTTGCTTCTCTCCTCTTACTCGCTAAACTCTCCTCTTCTCTTTCTCTCTGGAGACATAGAGAGGAAAGCAAAAAGAGGAAAACGACTGAGAGAGGGAGCTCGCCAGCATGTTCGTCGATGGGTTGTTGGTCGGAGAGGATAAGTCAAATAAGGTCGGGAAATAGCCCATTGACGCAAGTCAAATTGGAACCCAAAATTTTTTTTGTCTATATTTTGTATTTCAGATGGTCAGAAATCATGAACCGGTCAAACGGTTCGAGCGATTTCAATGGTTAACCATTTTGGCCGCTCAAACACTAACCTTCCCAACCGCTGTGTCTTCTGGAGGGTTCCAGAAAGGACTGATTATCGGGTGCAGGTTTTACCAGTCCGATTGGTCGGGCCAGGTCAGTCTTAATAACACTGCTCTAGAGTGAAGTATTTCGCTGGAAAAATAGATCCCATCGGTTGTCGCTATAATTTCAGTGTCCAAAGCGCTCGTTGGATCTGGTAAGAGAAATAGGAAATCCTGAAACAAAGGAATAAGAGGCATCATTTTTCTATTTTTGGTATTTTTTAATTTCATTAGATTATGAAATTAACAATAACCATATGTGTTAGTGACGAGACATCTAGGTGGGGGTCATGTATCTGTCACGTCATAGAAATTCCACAATAATTTGACTATCATTGGGTCATCCGTTATCTCTAATAATCAACGTAAACGATATGACACAAATGTTATGAAACACCCTTACTTGATACTAGAATTTTCATATCGAAAAATCTGTGATAAAAGTGCACTTTTTTTTAATAGTTCGACTGTTTTAGTGATATTAGCCATGAAAAACTATCATAATAAAAAGATAAATTTATGCTTTTAACCCTCTACTATGTCTATGCTGACCTAAGCTTGGACGAGGTCCCCAACGACGAGTTTTGTTGCAAGTAATCAAAGAGATTGGTACCAAACTTGAGCATGCACACCCAACCCAACTCTTACATTTCACTATATGAGATCTGCAATAAATGTATTGCACACATCATCAACTTAAATTTGTTTTGTCCCAACAAGCATACCACGAATCCCTGGAAGCATACCGGAAATCTCTTAAAGCATATACCACAAATTTCTTAAAGCACGACACAAATTTGTCAAATCATACCAGAAACCTCATAAAGCATATTAGAAATCTCATAAAATAAGCCACTAATTTATTAAAACATATAAGTTTCTTAAAGCATACAATTTTTTTAAAAAAAATTCATATTTTTAAATTTTAGAAAGTTTAGGTATCAAAATGTAAGATATGAAATTTTTTTATACTAAAATGTAACTATTCATCGACATTTTTCGAACTTATATGCAAAAGAATTAATTTAGATACTAAATTTTAGATATGTTAAGTTTGGATACTAAACTGCAATTTGTCTATGAAACCCAAAATGATGGAGGTGCAACTATAAGTAGCTAGTTTGGCGGGTAACTGATACAGTAAGTGAGGTTGCGGTTACAGGTCAGTAACTCAATCGTTTCCTTTTGATTAATAATATAAATTTTATTTTAAATTTATTCTCCTTTTGTTAGTTTTAATAATAATTAATTTTTTTTAAATTCTTTCATAATTTATAATTTTAATGGTTAGGATTACCTTATCCTCTGTATCTTTTTCCCATTTCATCGGATGGATTTACTGGTGTGTTTTTTCGCCAGTTTTGGGACATTGTGGGACAGGACGTAATAGAGGCAGTTACTCACTTCTTTACTATGAGCTCTCCCCTTAAGAATTGTAATCATACTCGGCTTGTTCTTATTCCGAAGGTTGACAGAGTAGAACATATGCGGAATCTACGTCCTATTAGTCTTTGTCAATTTTCCTACAAAATCATAGCCAAAATTTTGGCTGAACGGTTGGCCCGCTACTTACCATCTATTGTGTCCCCGGGGCAGAATGGATTTGTTCGTGGTAGGCAGATTGTGGATAATGTCTTGATCGGGCACGAGGTTATGCATTACCTGAAGAATAATAGCGTAGGCAAACTGAAATTTATGGCATTTAAAGTTGATATGTAGAAGCATATGATAAGTTGGAATGGCCATTTTTATTCGCATTGCTTGAGAAACTTGGTTTCAGTGCGCAATGGATCAAATGGCTACTGGCGTGTGTGTGTCTTCTCCGACGTTTTCTATTTTGATGAATGGAAAGCCTTCAGGGTATTTTAGTGCGACGCGAGGTCTTCGTCATGGTGATCCCTTATCTCCACTACTGTTTGCTATTAGCACCGAGGGTTTCGCTGCTTTGCTCCAGCAGGCGATCTCAAATCGTGTTTTGACGGGTCTTCGTATTAGCCCTCGGTTCCCTATTGTCTCGCATTTATTTTTCGCGGATGACTCGTATTTGTTCCTACGAGCTTCACGATCTGAATGTGGACACCTTGTTGGGGTTCTGAAGCAGTATGAGGAGCTCAGTGGTCAAAAATTCAATCTAGCTAAGTCAGCGGTTTGTTTTAGCAGAAATACGTTAGCAGCTGATAGAGAAGAGATAGGGCGTATGCTTGGAGTGGGTTTCATTGGTGTTACAGATCAATATTTGGGTCTGCTGTCCCTGGTGGGGCGCTCCAAATATGATACCTTTAGGTATATCGAGGAGCGAGTCATTCAACGCCTCCAGGGGTGGAAGCAGCGATGTTTGTTGTAGGCTGCTAAGGAAGTCCTTATTAAGTCTGTTGCTAATGCTTTGCCCATCTATGTAATGTCTTGCTTCCTTCCACATCTGTCCCTGTGTCGCTTGCTGGATAGGCATTTGGCTAGATTTTGGTGGGGAGTGAAACAGGGTGAGCGGTGGATTCATTGGGTTTCTTGCAAATCGTTGTGCTTAAGTAAACATGAAGGAGGTTTGGATTTTAGGTGATTTGAGGAGTTTAATCAGGCTTTGTTGGCAAAGGTGGCGTGGCGAATTCGGAAAGAGCCTAATTATCTGTTCGCTCGAGTGTTTAAGGGTAAGTAATTTTCCAACTCCTCTATTCTGGAGGCCAAGGCTGGATCTTTACCTTCTTGGGGCTGGTGGGGGTGTTGCATGGATGTGATTTGCAGGTCCAAGGTCTACGATGGCAAGTTGGCTTGGGTGATTCGATAAATGTGCTAGCAGACAATTGGGTGCCAACGTTGCATCCATCTCCCCCGACACCTCGTCTGAGGATCATTAGGGTCAAGGGATCAATTGCATCTTTAATTTGCCCGAATCAAGGGTTTAAAGGGTGGATTACCTACGTCAGATCTTTGAGAAGGATACTGTCCGAGCTATTCTGGCTATTTCGTTGCCTATTTCTCCGGTGCCTGATCGTATGGTATGGAATGGATAGCAATCAGATCGCTATACGGTCAAGTCTTGCTATCACCTAGCAATGGAGTTAAGGAGGCATAAGGAGTTAAGGGTTAAGGCGAAAGTGCAGTTGTGGGATCGTAGTCTCTGAAAAAGGGTTTTGGGGTCTCCCATACCTCCCAAGTTGCGGTATTTCATATGGCAGATGGTTCATGGTTCGCGGTGTCTTGCCAACTAGTGAGGCACTGAGTACTCGGGGGGTAGGGGGCTGGAGCCATGTCCAGTATGAGGGGAGGAGGTGGATTCTCTTGAACATCTCTTCTTCCGCTGCCGAGTAGCGGTGGGGTTGTGGGAAGGGGCGGAGCTAATGGCCATTCGCGATCGCTTCCCCCATTGCAATGTTGGGATCTTTTGGCGCATGTTACTCGAGTGGCGGGAGTTTGATCAGGGGGCCATGATGCATATTGTAGCCCATTTTTGGCACATTTGGAAGGCCCGTAATTGGGTGGTCTTTAAATTTACTCAATACATTGGTTCAATGTTGTTATCTCAATTTCGTTTGCAGGTTGCGGAGTGGGATGGCATACCTACCAGCCGAGGTATTAGCAGTTACTCAGGGGGCTCAGGTGCCAGAGGCCGTGAGGATGTTCCGTTGGGTGAGTTCGTGATGTTCGTGGATGGAGCTATGGCGCCTGGTTCACATGGAGCGGGCGGTTGGGCTCTTCAGGATCCCACGGGCATGGTGGTGGCAGCATCGACAACATTGTATGTAGGGATTTTGGAGCCGGCTCTTGTGGAACTACTGGCCTTCCAGGATGCGCTTCGATGGTGCTTGGCGTATGGATTCCATTCGATGATTTTTGCAAGTGACGCCCAAGTGATCATGGGGAAGATCCGAGAGGAAGGGGTAGATGATGTCCATGGAGGGATGCTGTTGGAAGAGATTCGAAGTATGCGTGACTTGTTCCAGGAGTTTCGGGTTATTTTTGTGGGTCGGGAGTCTAATAAGGTTGCCCATTTGGTGGTAAGAAAAGCCATTTCGTTGTCCCCTTCTTTGGTGGGGTTCAATTTTGTTTCTTGGTTGTTTTCAGCTATGTGACTATTTTGTATCTGGTTGTTTTCTCGATAATACGAGTGATCTTTTGGCACAAAAAAAACTCTTTTTTTATTTATTATTTGTTTTTAATTCTCCTTAATCTTCTTCGTGAATGTTTTTTGTTTAAGTCAATTTATCTTTTCACGAGAATTTCTTTTTATTGTTTTTAATTTATTTATTGTATTATTATTTTATGCTTTCACGTTCGATTCATGTAGGCATCTTTTAAAATTCCTGCCTATTAATTTTAATTATATTGCTTAGATTGAGTTTGCTTATTAATAGTAGTTCTTAATATCCAATAATTCTTTTTTTAGATTAAGAAATTCTTTTGTTATCTTCATGTTCGATTTTTTTTTATCCGCTTCGTTGTCGTAAGTGCCCACTGCAATAAGTGTTTCCGTCTAAGCCTCAATGGCTTGTTTGAGTCCATTTGGGTGGAGTTTTTCTCCCCATAATAGAGGACTTGGATATTTGTTTGTTTTGCAGGGGTCGTTGTTTCCCTCGATATGGCAAGTTTATTATATTTTTCAACAATGAGAGATAGTACAAGACCTACAAAGGCGTTTGGTGCGACGAGTTTATGCCCGGATTCAGCTCATGGATCGGGTGGCACTATTTTGGAGGATATTTGTTTCGCTGCTCCATCTTTTGCTTTCTTTTCTTGTATTTGTACTCCTAGGTTGTACAATATAGATGTCCATTTAATGGCTTCTATATCTCTTTCATCGGCAGATCGAGTAGTTGTCGACTATCGCGTTTTAGTTGAGTGTCATGTGATATCTATGCTTTACCCTATCTATGACCAAAAAAAAACTATAAGTAACTAGTTACTAATTATGTTAACATGGAGTCATAAATGTATTAATGCACACATCATCAACTTAGATTTGTTTTGGACCAATTGGTTAAAGGGTTAATTGCAAGTTTGGTCACTGAGTTTACTAAAAGGTTCAAGTTTGGTCACTAGAAATATTTAATTCCATTCGTGGTCATTAAAATTAGTTAAACATTTCAAGTTTGGTCACTCTCCGTCCAACTCTGTTAACTTTGGCTTATGTGATATTCAAGGATCGTTAAATGTGTTACATGGCAATTAAAAAAATATAACATTTAATATTTTGAACTTTACACCTCATTTTCATAACTAATAAAAGTTAAAAATAAAATTAATTTTTTGTAATTTTGACGCGTGACAGCCTCACGCGTCGGGAACTAGAAATACGAAAACTAAAAGAAACTGAAAATACTGGGGTTTATTCTTCTTCGATAAATAAAACGCAAGGTTAAGTACATATTTATAGGAGAGTCTCCATAAACCTAATCCCTATTAAACATGGTAACCCTAACCTAGTCCTATGCGTACTAGAACTACCGACTGAATAAGAATAATAATCCGAATACTAATCCGATAATAGCTAATAAACCGAAAGAATATTATAATAAGAGGTAGACCCGCTCTACCCGCCCATGCCCGATCCGCACAAATGCATCAATCCTCCCTCCTTTCGAAATCCTCGTCCCGAGGCTGCAGCTCAACTCCATCCTCTCCAGACGATCCAAGTCCCCGATCATGACGAACACATGGTTATTAGCACAACGATGTCCATAGGTGAATCGTTCGTCACAGTTGTAGCAGAGCCCATCTCTCCTACGCCTAGCAGCCTCCTCTGGTGTTAGGTTGCGAATGACTCGGCGGGTTTGCTGTGGTTCTCCTCGTTCCGCCACCGGGGGCGGCACTGGCGTGGCGGCAGCAGCAGGTGGCGGGGGGTGGCCGGAGCTCCCCTTTGGCGCCGCTGACGTTCCCCGGGAAACAGCTCTCATTGCCGCCTTCTCGACCCGCATCTCCTCTTCTCGAATCTTGGCCAACCGGTATGTATCTCCGGTATTTTGTGGGTTAAAGGCGCGGATGTAGGCCGAAAGTTTTGGCTTTAGACCGCCCATGTAGGTCCCCATGATCGCCTCCTTTCCCCACCCACGGCAGCGATTGAGCAACTTCTCGAACGTCTGCTGATAATCCTCCACGGTGCCTGTCTGTTTGATTTTTGCCAGCGCCTCATGTCCCGCAGCTTTCTCCGAGGCCCCATATCGTTTCCAGAATTCATCACGGAAGTCCTCCCACCACATCTCCTTCCCGCTCTCCTCAAACTCCTCTTCCAACCACATTACCCATTGGTTGGCGTCACCTTCTAGATGGAATGAAGCCAGGGCCACCTTTTGCTCCTCCGAGATTCCTTGGTACTTGAAGTACTTCTCCACCCTCGACATCCAACCGGATGGATCTTCATGACCCGTGAAGCGTGGGAACTCAACAGTAGCCTGCCGCCCTTTGAACAGAGCTGCCGCGGCTTCCCCTCTCGCTTCCGATCGTCCGGGACCCACAGCTCCCCGGTTCGGTTCGCCTAGCTCGACCCGATCAGCTTCCCCGGGCTTCTTCCCCTCGCGGTTCGACCCGCCTTCGGACGAGCCCCAGCCCGTGGTCCGACCCCCACCTGCCGCGCCCGCGCCGAGCCCGCCGAGCTCCCCCGGCTCATCCTGCTCCGGTCGACACTCCGTCTAGCTGGTTCGCGGTTCCCCATCCCTGCAATCATTTTCGCGAGCTGAGCAATCGTTGCCTGCAACCCCTCGTTGCTCGCTCGTAGTTTTTCCTGGCCGCTAGTGATGCGATCGAGCTTCGCATCAGCCTCAGCCTGCCGTTTCGCTAGGGTTTCATACCCAGCCTGATCTCTCGATCGGATTTCCTCCACAACCACCTGCAGCGTCGCCTGGCCTCTCTCCAGATTCGCCGTCGTGCTCCTGATGAGCCCGAGTTCCTCCTCAGTCGCTCGGAGGCGGCGATCGAGGGTCTCAGCCCTTGCCCGCATCTCCGCCAGCTCTTGGCCCGCCTGGCCGCTTCCGTCATCATCGCCCACATCCTGCGAGGCGGCGGTGTTCTTCTTGGGAGGCATCGTGGTCCCGGTTCTTTGTCGAAACTGGGCTCTAATACCAATTGACGCGTGACAGCCTCACGCGTCGGGAACTAGAAATACGAAAACTAAAAGAAACTGAAAATACCAGGGTTTATTCTTCTTCGATAAATAAAACGCAAGGTTAAGTACATATTTATAGGAGAGTCTCCATAAACCTAATCCCTATTAAACCCTGTAACCCTAACCTAGTCCTATGCGTACTAGAACTACCGACTGAATAAGAATAATAATCCGAATACTAATCCGATAATAGCTAATAAACCGAAAGAATATTATAATAAGAGGTAGACCCGCTCTATCCGCCCATGCCCGATCCGCGCAATTGCATCAAATTTCCTAAACACCCAGAAAACTATGCAATTGCAGGAGTGGGGTTCACAGAGGATGACGAATCTCAACTAATGGAAAAGGTGGCCGATTCTCAGCCAATCCCATCCCAAACTATATCCGATTCCTCTTGACGTGCAGGGTTCTGCACTTCTTTGGTATGGCTGCTCGACGAGGCGGCGCTGGGAGAGGTGCTGAGTTTGAAAACCGAGGATTTGGCCTTCGGTAGCTGCTCTGATTCCGCAATTCCGCTTCTTGAAACTCTTTCTTGTGCTCTGCGATTATTGACAGGGGAAGTTTTAGGGGGAAGTATGTCATCGAAGGATCTAGAGTGAAGGAGGAATTTGATGCTGAGATTCCAACCCCGTCCCAACCTCTATATCCAATTCCATCTTCTTCAACGTGAGTTTCTGACATTCCACTTTCCCCGTCATTTACTTGTGCCTCCTCTTTTCGTATTGATGCTTTTCTCTTTTTTGATTTGGGTTTGTTCTTCTTTGATTTTCATAACATGAATCAGAGCGGCTTCAAGTTCTTCGTCTGCTGCTGCGGAAGGAAAATTCGTGCAGGGTATTGTACAAAATGGAGCTATGGATGGCATCGGAATAGGTTTCAAATGAGAATGGTATAGGGGGAAACGGTGGAAGCCGCGGTGGGCGGCGGCTCTAGCGATGCTTTGTGTAACATCCCAACCTTTTCCTGACAAGATATTGTCATCTTTGGGTCTATACACTGCATGGTTTTCGACTTAGGGTGCAATTCTAGGTGACTTCCCATAAGGTCACCCAGCCTTGTTGTATTCCACACTGAGCATGTTTAACTTCAGAGTTCTCACAAGAACTCCTCCATTACACCCCAAAATGCGTCTTGTCAGTTGAAGCCGGTTTCTTAGTTATGAACCATGGATCTCTCCCGTGCTTTGTCGATGTGGGATTTGCCTAAGGTGTTACACTTTGCTTAGATCTGGAGGGTTAAGGGTTTTTTTAATCGGAGAAGGGTTTGGGATTTATTTCGAGTGCAGGTGGGTTGAGGAAAAATAAAAATTTAATTATAATTCTTCATATATTTTTTATGGTGATAATTAGGAGGAAATTGTAAAAGATTAAATTTTATTTTTTATAATTTTTTAATTGTCACATCACACATTTAACAGTCAACTATGAGAGTTGACTGCCACATCAGCTAAAGTTAACGTAGTTGGACGGAGAGTGACCAAACTTGAAATGTTTAACTAATTTTAGTGACCACGAATTAAATTAAATAAATTATTTATAATGACCAAACGTGAACCTTTTTAGTGAACTCGGTGACCAAACTTGTAATTTACCCATAGGTTAAATCATGTTAATAAGCTGGATCCGAAACCAAATGCTCTCTTTGCCATTTTCCAACGAATTACGATCTTTTAAGGACAAGTGCGAGTGGCGGGCGGGGTTATGGTGATTACTACTTTGTAGTAATCACCATGGGTACTAAAGGTAAATTGGGTATGGAAAAATAAATTGTATTAATAATTTTTTTAATAAATTACATTTTAAGCAGTTACAAAAATCTATTAATTACAATTCTCTATCTTTCTCTCATTTCCGTAATCTCCAGCGAGATCTCCTTTTCTTAATTTTCTAAATCTTTCTGCACAAAAAAAAAAAACATAAAATCACTACCAATACATTAGGCAACAACTACCATTTCAAAAAACACCAATACTATTATAGAAAAAAATAAGATATCACTACCAATCCATTAGGCAACCTCTGCCACTTCATAAAACACCAATACCATTATAGAAAAAAACAAGAAATCACTGTCAATTCATTAGGCAACCACTACCGCTTCGAAAAACACTACCATTATAGGGAGAAAAAAATAAGAAATCACTACCAATCCATTAGGAAACCACTACCACTTTGAAAAACACAAATACAGTTATAGAAAAAGTAAGAAATAACTTGACTCGCACGAAACTACACCATAATAAAATTTCAACTAGAGCCCAAGTTTTTGAACTCTAATCGGGTGCAGTATAGGGCAAGTATTTAGATATCGACCCGGGCCTGTTCGTCTACCCCTACTTCAGTTGTTGAAATCATTATCTAGCAACAAAACTTTGGTTTAAAGGTTTACTAATTGAAATGAAAGAAAGCAAAGGTAAATGGTTTTGTTGAAATCATTATCTAGCACCACTGCCTCTCTCATAGCGTCACCGCAATGAAGTCAATCGAACTGGGCGAAGTCGAGTTTCCAATGGTTACAGTGTAAAACCCAACTGCTTTTCCCATTTAAAACCCATAAAATTGTATGTACATCGTCAACTATTTACCAAAATCCTCAAACTCTTGGTTCATATTTTTTCTGCGAAAAACCCATCTTCAAATTTCCCGTAGAAAACATTGTGGAGAGTTCAGCCTTCCGCCCACCTCATCGATGTCAAACTCTAACTTGCTTCATCCCATGGCTTTCACCCATTTTAGCTATTCATCTGGGAAAAATATTGACAGGGTGAGACGTCACTCAATGAGTAAATAATAACCTATATAAATATTAATACGAAAAAGATATCAGGCTATGTTGTGACTCGGAGTGTCTTCCGTTCATTATATTCTATGGATATTTAATCACGTAATGATTTTACTTATGTCTCGCCTATGTAGATTTATACAAAATTTCTTCCATTGTCCATTTGATCTTTCATATGTACATTATTGGTCATTCATACGAACTTTTACTTATATGTCCTACATGATCCGTTTAGGATTTCACATCTACTTTACCCTACTTCCTGTTACAGATAGTTCATATTTATTAATATATACCATTCATAAATTTTCATCATATCTTCACATTTCTATCGACACCGCATCATGAGATGTATTATAGACACATAACATTATACACATCCACATCTCATGGCATTATCATAATCAAATCAATATATCATCACTACTTATAAAATAGTTTCCTAATTAATCATTGTACCACTCGTCGTAGGAGATCATCACAAAATATACCTCATATCACTTGATATCACACATAAAACACATCGACGTTCACGTATTTCATATATCACATATGGCAAATACTTAGATTGCCATCTTAGTCACATATCACACTAATATGACAAATACTAAGATTGACGTTCAAGCACTCATGTTGCATCCAAAATCAACCATGTATCAACATCCAATCCCAAACATACATATAGTTAGCTGGATTCAGTAACTTTTATTCTTTAATTTGCCAATTCATGCACTCCCCAGGATCTCGTAATCTCGTAGGCACAAGGTGCCAGATCTCGTAATCATGGGCACAGAGTGCCATATCTCATGAACTTGTAAACTCGTGGGGCACAAGGTGTCATATCTCATAAACTCGTAGCCAGGCCTGACATTACTCCTTAAAAGAAGTTCTCGTATAACTCTTTTATCTCTTGGCTTGAAGCCTCTTTTCACTTATAATGAGTGCATGGCAGGGCGCCATTACGTTTGCTTTAGGTGACCATGTCATTCTTATAGTTAGTCACAACTCAACATATCACTTGTGTTACCCAAGGGCCACTTCATATCACATTCACTTGCATGACTCATAAGCTATTTTATTTCATCTCGTATAATTGACAATAGGCAACCTTTCTTGCCAATCTCTTCTCTTGATAGCCTCAAATGGCATTTCACATATCATATACTCATCACATAATATCGTTTAGCACACACATAACAACATGTATTATGACCTTCTGGTCATATCATTATACAATCATTTCATTGTATCATCCCATTATCATACAATTACTATGATACGGTAACGTCATCCAATCATAAGATCATTCAACCATTTCATCTCATTCAATCATGTAACCATGCCACATACTTACTGTAAGATCATTCAACCATTTCATCTCATTCAATCATGTAACATACGGTTTAAATCCTACAAAGCCATCATACACGTTGTACTCGGGCCGCTTCATAACCTGAATACCATAATCATATTAAGATAAACATTAGGTTAGAATTTACTTATTGTACGATTGTTATTGAGCTATGCCCTTTTGTTAAGAAGATTCCCAGCTTGTTCTTTTCCTTCGAACAAAGTCATGCAGATTCATTTAGTATACTAGCAATCTGCCCATAGTTTAAAACCAACATTAGGTTACCGATTCAAACTAAGGAGCCAAAACGTTGTAACAATATAAATTTTAGTTTTGCCCACATCATGCGAGCCATATTGCTAATAATGAATTCTAGGCCACTTTACTACCCCACACCCTCCATTTATAGCACATAAATACCTTTGTAATTGATAATTAACCTCCCAATACCGGGAAAGCACTCAAATCCCACTTAAATTATAACACTTTAACTTCCCCATTAGTTATCCTAAAACCACTATTAATCCTATTATACACACAACCCACGTTGATTTACTCTACAAAGATCCCATGGGTTCAATTTCCATTCCCATTTACCATTTGGGGACGTTCCCCAACCAACACATGTACGCATGTACATCCAAATAGAGTGATAAACTAATGCTTAATAAATACAACTATCTTAACCATTACTTATCAATACCTAATCAAAGCCTAATAACCCACCAGAACTCTCTACAACGAGGGCAACCGTATTGATCACTAGCATGCGGAACAAATTCCTTCCTTCCATTAAATCAAATTAGCAAAAGAAGCATCAAAGGAGGGTACCTCTGTTAACCCAATTCACTTCACCCTTGATTAGCTTCCAATTTCCTTCTCTCTTCCCTGTCCATCTCTCTCTCTCTCTCAAGTTGTAGAAGGTTTATCCCCAAAAGAAAGATAAAGGTAAGAATGGTCTCTTCCTTCTGTAACTACTCACTCTCCCCATCTTTACAACTTCCCCTACACTTATGATAAGATGAAACACGTGTGGGCACTCTAGATGGGGTTGGGATATAGGTGTTTCTCATGCATGAAGTGGAAATCACGGAGGTGGCTTCCCTCTGGCTTGGGTCAGAGAAATAATAAATGTGGTATGGGATGGGAACTAGAGCTTGTAAGTTGTATCCCTCTACTTCATTAGATGGAAGACCAATAATGGTTCTTCATGATCAACTCACATACCTGAGGTTTACTTCACTTTTGGTTTCCAATAGTGTTAGAGAGTGGAAGTGGAGTCGGCAATAATACGAACAAATAGGAGACTATCCACAAAATTGAACCAAATACAATCTCTTCCTAGTGTGGTGCCAACTGAGTTCACATAATTGGCAACATACCAATTTAGAAATGCCTTCATGTTTGGCTGGCGTTTTCTTGTTTAAAACTACAAGTTAATTAATTCGAGAGTCCCTACTTTATAAATTCTCGCACATGAGACAGACATATAGAACAGGCTAACAAAAAAATGGCGAGGGTGTTACATACCGATTCTTGAAGATGCCCAGAATAACGCCTCTTGCTCCATTTCAGTGTTGCTCCTTAGCGCCACAAGATATGGGTGATCCATGTTAACCATCCTGTACAAACTGAGAAGCATGCACCATATGTGGAAACAATCGTCATATATCGCTCATTGGGAGGAAAAGAAATCCCCCCCCCCCCACACACTTAATTTTCCACCATGGTTGTCAAACATTTAACCTCAAACCAACGTGGCATGGTTGTGGGTATTTCACATGCTTCAATCACACTAAAAGCCCTAATTCATCTAAGTCCTCGCCCTAAATCAGGATTCAATCATGCCAAGCACAAAAATTCAACCTGACTTCACTACCTAATTCGATTCTCCACAATTCACAAAGATAAGGTCGGAAAAAAAACCTGGAGACACAAGTAGGACGAGGGAGAAAGAGAGGTGCGGGTGAGGACAGTGAAAAACGGTTGGAAAACTGACCCGAGAGGGGTCGTCGGAGCTTCGTCGGAACTCGTCGGAGACTTGCCTCCGGTGACTTGGCCGGAAAAAATGTGGTCCAAATCTCCCCAAACTCACAGGGCATGCCGTTTTTTAGAGAATACTGGGTATGACGTTGGTTTTGGGTTTTGCTCGCCGGAAATGGGGGAAAAATCGAAAAACCGACGTATTTCTGCATTTTCCGGCGAAGATTTGAAATTTTCCAGCGAGATTTTGGTCGTGAAGTGAAGAGTCGCTATTCACGCCCCTTTTATAGGCACAACTCGGAGTTCACGGACGCGTTGCCCAGTTCATGGTCTTAGCGACCGTGAACTCTCAAACGCGTCCGTGAACACGGAGTGGTTGACAGGTGGTGAACATGCATCAGTGGCTAGTTCACGGACGCGTTTGCCTATTCACGGTCTTATAAGACCGTGAACTGAGCAATCAGTCCGTGAACTCAAGTGAAAACTAGGCACTTCTGCAAAATTCTGACTCAACCTATTCCTCTGTGCCTCCTAATCGATCACAACACAACCACAAACCGCAAAACACAACACCCGGCACGGGGACACCACTTCACCACTCGAACTCTTTACAAGACACTAAAACAAAAACTAAGGAAAAGAAAACCAACCTCCATTGGGTTTCCTCCCAACAAGAGCTTGTTTATCGTCATTAGCTTGACGATTGGGGATCGATCATGACTTCAAACGTGATGCCACCGAGAGCGGATCCACCACAGTCTCGGGGCGAGGCTTGTAGCCTCCCATCTTAAGCTCCTTAAGTTGGCCCTCTTCGTTGGCCAACATTGCTTCGGTCGCCCCCAACTTCCGGGTCCAAACTCCCTTCATTCTTCTTCTCCAAGCACTCATCCTCGATCCTTTGGGCTTAGGACCCTTACTAAATTCCACATCAACATCATCAAAGCCAACACAAGTAACGGTGGGGTTTGCCGGGAGAGGCTCTCCTCCACTCTCATTCACATCATTTGAAATCACTCCCTTCACTTCATCACTCCTAACCCTAGGATCAATTTCAAGCTTGATTCTCTCCTTACCATCCCTCAAAATTAGGGTTCCCTCATTAACGTCTATCAATGCCTTGGCGGTTGCAAGAAACGGACGACTGAGGATGAGGGGCATATCTGAATCCTCACTTATGTCGAGAATCACGAAATCGGTCGGATAGCAAAACTTTCCCACTCTCACCATCATGTCCTCCACTATACCTCTCGAGCTAATGACCGAACGGTCAGCTAAGGTGATGCTAAGCTTAGAGGTCTTAAGTTCACCTAATTCTAACTTTTTGAAAAGCTTGTAGGGCATCACATTCACACTAGCTCCTAGGTCCGCCAAGGCATTGTCTATATGATGGTTGCCAATATCAAGAGGGATAAAAGCTACCTGGGTCGGACCGCTTTTTGGGCAAGCGGTCGAGGAGGTAAGCCGAACACTCCTCCCAAAGAGTCACGTTGGCGAGGCCTTCAAGCGTTGGCTTCTTGATGAGGAATCCTTTGAGGTACTTGGCATATCTTGGCATTTGAGCCATGGCTTCAAGGAACGGGATGTTGAGGTGAAGGTTGCAGAGCATTTCCATGAAACCTCCACACTCGTTCTCCAACCTCTCCTTGTACATCCTTGTGGGATAAGGATGAGGTGGCACGTATCCATCCTCCGGCAATGCCTTCCTTGCCGCCTTCCTCTAATTCCTCGAGGGCTTCTTCTCTCCCTTCTTCAGGATGGTTTCTATCTTGTTGGAATCTTCCTTCTCTATCACTTCTTCCATGGCGACTTCCGGAACCACCTTCACACTCCTCACTTGAAGTGCATTTACCCCGGCTTGGTCCTTGGGGTTCACCACGGTTTGGGAAGGTAAAGCTCCCTTGTATCTCTCAGTGAGGATACCGACAAGGTTGCCAATTTGCACGTCCAATCTTTGAAGGCTCGCTTGATGGCTTCGAAGACCCGCCTCAACCGAGGTAAACTTGGTAGTCGCCACATCCTTGAATTGATCTATCTTCTCAAACTTTTAGCTACTCGTACTCATAAAGGTGTTCACTAGGTCTTCAATCTTGGATAACTTGTCGGGTTGATGCTATTTTTGAAACTACACCATAATAAAATCCCAACTAGAGCCCATGTTTTTAAACTCTAATCGGGTGTAGTATAGGAAAAGTATTTAGATATCGACCCGGGCCGGTCTGTCTACCCCTACTTCAATTGTGGAAATCATTATCTAGCAACAAAACTTTGGTTTAAAGGTTTACTAATTGAAATGAAAGAAAGCAAAGGTAAATGGTTTTGATAACTCTTTGGTGGAAAGATCACTCGGGTGTCGCTTCCCCTTAAATGCTACCCTGCTATGTTAATTGGGACGATTGCTTTGGGCACGGTAATCGTGAACCGCAGAGGGATGCATATATGGTCGGAGACCACAATCTCAATTGCTAAACCGAGGTAACTATGAAAGGTCGTGTCACTCAACCATTTCGGTTTAGAAAATCGGTAATTGACTTACTCCTTCACTCAACTCTAAGGTCGGATGGCTTGATCGCGATTAACCGACTTGCTTAACTCAATATCGTGGTTTGCCCTAACTTAACCTAGTTTATGTGGTTTAGAAAGCGGAAGGAAAACCAACTCGATTGAGTCTCCCTTAGAAGGGGGATTTTCCTCTCTAAGCTAGGTTAAGGTGGCTAATTCGCTTGTTATCACCTTCATGCACAAACCTAAGGGTGCTAAGCACAAAACATACACAACCCCTAAGTTGCGAAGCACAAGCATGCACAATAATGATAAATAATGCCTCAATCATTCAATTGAACAATACCCAATGACAATCATCCAATACACATAAAAGAAAACTACATGGTAGAGTTAGGGTTTTACAACACCCAAGTGAAAGGAGGTCTACTCCATGCTTGAAGTGGGAAAACAAAAGGGAAAGAGATGGAAACCATCTTGGAGGATGCTCCCAGTCTTCTTGGCCCTTGAGTTGAGCTTTCCTTGGAGGAAATCTTCCCCAAATCTGCCTTGAAGCTAAACCCTAGCCTTCTTCTCCCCTTGGTTCGTGTTTCTCTCTCTAGAATGTAGAAGAAGGTTTTTCACACCAAATGGACTCTCCCCTCTCTCCTCCTTTCAGCTCATCTTTTAAACCAGAGATGAGCTGAGTTCACGGCCGTGCGCCAAAACGCATCCATGAACTCCAGACATGCGCCAAAATGCGCCGCATTGCTCGTGTCTGCTCACGAGCAACTGCCTTTGTTCATGGTCTTGGTGACCGTGAACTCACATTGCGTCAGTAACCTTCACATTGGCTCTGGACGCCTCGCGATTCAAGGTTAAATCCTCTTCTTCACGGTCACGCAAGACCGTGAACTCCCTCAGTTAGCCGTGAACTGACTATCTTTCACCTCTTCTCCCGGTTTTCGATCCTTTTCGCCAATCTTTCGACTCCGAGGCTGGTTTCACCTGTTAAATCCTGAAACACACTCAAGCACGAAGAACCTAGCGTAAAACCAGCCTTTTAGGAGCGCATTTGGCACTAACATCAAAGTAAAATGGGGGCAAAACATGTGCAATTAGACCTGAATCATCACTACCAATCTATTAGGCAACCACTACCACTTCGATAAATCTTATAAAAAAACAGTCACGGACCCACACCCATACAACCTCTCGCGTGCATCCCCTCCCTTCTTCTTTATTACTTTTTCAGTTTTATTTACCTATCTAAGAGACTAAGATCATCAACTCTCTCTCTCTCTCTCCTAAGCAAACCCCACAACCAATCACATCATCATTCCACTCCTCTCTCATTTGTTCTTTGGCCCCATCATCTTATTAAACCAATTCTTTATAGCTCTCATATTCACTACTTAATGGAAATTTGTGACTACTCAATAACTTGGTATCAAGTCAGATAAATTTTCTTAAAAGCATGCACAAGATTTTAAATTATAATGACAAAGATATGGAATAAGAAATATCTCCCTACAAGTAATTGGAAATTTATGAATTTACAATACGACATAACTAATTAATTATTAACAATCAAGGAAAATGAAGTTATGGATTGAGTATTGACATATGGTACAACCTCTATATTCATCTCACCCACATGAAAGGATGATAATTATTGTTATTTAAATAAAAGCACAAGTGTTTTTTCATTCGTGTTGTATTAACTTACGTCTAGTTACGCTTTTGAGAAAACTTCCCAAGTTTCCTTTCCCCGATTCTGATCCCGATCCCTGACTTCTTCCATACCTAATCCGATTCCTGCGATAATGGCTGAAGCAAATGGTAATCCTCCCACGCCTGCTCCATTGAGGAGGAGGAGAGGCTGAAGTAAAGCGATCTACAGCAAGAACGGAGGGGAATCAGAGCGGTTTTTTGTAACCGTCTTCGCTCCCAACCTCCATCTGACGAAAATCTCCGGCGCCATCTGCAGCGGAAGTCGTGGACATGTGCAACAACGCGGTGGCAGAGACCAGAGTAGCGATTGCATGAGCGGCGGCTTCAGTGGTCGTTGTCACGGGGGAGTAAGGCCGTGCCATCGTCCACCAACGAGTACCGGATTCCAGTACATTCGTAACCAGCTCTTCTTCATATTACTGGGCTTGGACCTCCAACGGAAGCGGGCATGAAATCGGTTGGAAAAGGAAGTAGAGAAGAATATTAACTCCACGAATTCATATCTGTCCACATTCCTTCTCGCTACTGTGCGCTTCAGCAGTTTGCTGCCCCACCATTGTGCGTTGCCAATCTTGGCCCTTTACAGTGGATTCTACCTCTCTTTGTGCAGGGGTTCCAAAGGAATTGCGCTATGGATTCCTCTCTCGAGTCTTTCCGGTGGATGGCAAGTTTTCCGTCGGCGAAATGCTATTTAGCAACGGTTTCGTTTCTGTGCAGTTACATGATCCAGGATTATCTTTGTGGCCAGGCACATTATTAAGTTTGCAAATTTTATTTCATTGCTTCTTTCTAATTTTAACCAAGCTTTTTATTACTTCAACTTCACATAGCGTCTTTTTTTTACAAAAGATAATCATATATTGATAGAAACAAATTGATAGTTACATCCTGGAATTCAGCCAGGTCTGAAAATCAAAATAACGACACGTAGTCGGGAACAAAGACAGGGCCTGTCTAGCTACCATATGAGCTACCCTATTGATACCCCGATCTACAAATCGCACACTGAAGCCCGGATTTGACATGAAAAATTGTACAATCTCCTCCAAAATAGCCCCTACTCGACTATCACGCACATCAGCCCGACAGATTTTATCAATGACCACGTTGGCGTCACCATCAAACCGCATTGCCAAAAATTCATGCGCTAAACACCAACGGATTGCTTCCCTAAGAGTAAGTAGTTCTACCACCATTGGATCATCCATCAGAGGGAAATGAACTCCCGCAGCCCAGAGGGCCACCCCCACCTCATTGAGGATTACCATTCCTCCAGCAGAGTGAGACCCTCTTCGAACTGCCCCATCCCAACGACACACATGCCCCCCTGACCCACCTAAGTCCATTGTAGGAGTACTAGGAGGAGACTGAGAGGGAGGCTGAGGATCACTAGGCAAGCAGAGCCATTTCCCTAACTATTGATTATACTGCCTCATTAAAGCAGGGATTCCTAACTGCTTCCCTTCAAAGACCACCCAATTTCGGGATCTCCATATCCTCCACGGGACAGCAATTACCGCCATGAACTGCGAGGATTGATATAAGAGAGTCATCAATTTCTTTAGAAAGAGGGGGAATGTATGGCGGGGCAATCCAACCAACAGGACAACGGGAAAGGACCATTACTTTTTGTTCAATTAGTGCCTCAGTCGTCGGTAAAATACTGTTCAAGATTTGCCAGGTAAACACCTTCAACTTCGGAGGAATGTTAGCCTCCCACAACCAGATCCAACTAGGCTTGTCCATCCAGCTAACCTGCGCCCGCCATCGCCCATTCTGTTGATCCAGACGAACCGCCAAGTGATAAGCTGATTTTACAGTAAAAAGACAATCCTCAGTGGCATGCCAGATCAGACGATCTTCAATATTATGCCTTGGTAAGGGCATTGCCTTAATTGCCTGACAAGTCGGGGGGTCAAACAACTGACTAAGCTTATCCTCGCACCAACGCCCTTCTCCTGGACAGAGGACTGCAGAGACCACCACATCCCCTCCCTCAGGCAGGACCCGTGGGTTATAAACTGGGGGGAAAGGATGTTGTTGCGGGATCCAGTTCGAATTAAGCAAAGGGGTCGTCTGGCCATTCCCAATCTGCCATCGTAACCCCTTAGTCAACAACTGACACCCAAAGAGAATGCTTTGCCATCCCCAGGATGGGCGGGAGCGAGCCGTAGTCGAGAGGAAAGAGCCCTGCAGGAAGTACTTCCCTTTATAGACCAGGGCTAAGATGGACTGGGGTTCATTCAGCATTCACCATCCTATCTTAGCTAAAAGAGCTTGATTAAATTGTTTGAACCGAGGAAAACCTATGCCCCCCTCATGTTTACTTCTACACAGATTTCGCTAGGAACCCCACCGAATCCTGGAGCGTCCCTCCTCTACCCCCCACCAGAATCTAGCCACATGCTTCTCCAGGAGGTGATAGAGAGACAAAGGTAGATGAAAGCAGGACATCACATGGAGCGGCATAGCTAACGCAATAGATTTAATCAGAGTTTCTTTAGCTGCCCAAGACAAAGTCCTTCGTTTCCATCCTTGCAAGCTTTCCAAAAGCTTCTCCTCCAAATAGAGGAAAGTGGTTGTCTTTGAGCGAGCTATCAAAGTGGGAAGACCAAGATACTTATCCTGGACCCCCTACCGCACCCACCCCAAGGATTGCTGCCAAGAACTCTTGATCTGGCAGGAAATGTTCTTACTAAAACAAATCGCCGATTTCTCCAAGTTCACCCTCTGGCCACTAAGCTCCTCATACTCATTAAGAACTTCTATTAGATTCTCACACTCCTGGAGGGAACCACGGAGGAACAAATAAGAATCATCAGCAAAGAACAGATGAGATATTCGAGGAGCCCGAGGAGCTACCTTAACCCCTGCCAGCCTCTTCTCAGAGATGGCTTTACGAAGTAAGGCAGCAAACCCCCTGTGCAAAGCACAAAGATAAGGGGAGAAAGAGGATCCCCCTAGGAGGCGCAAAGAAAATAGGCGGAGACCCGTTCATGAGGACCGAGAAAGTGGTCGACTGTAAGCATTCATGAATCCACCCTCACCAGACAGAGTTAAAGCCCATTTTTTCCAAAATTGCAAGAAGAAAGGACCATTCAACTCTATCGTAGGCCTTTCCATGTCAACCTTTAGAGCCATGTATCCCTTTTTTCCACGGGTTTTGATTTTCAAATAATGCATTAACTCATTAGCAAAAAGGATACTGTCCACAATCTGTCTTTCTCTGATAAAGGCATTCTGACCTTCCGAGACAATGGTAGGCAAGATCCCAGCACTCCGCCCTAATTTTAGTGATCACTTTATATACGAGCTGGCATAAACTAATGGGGCGAAGTTGACGCATGGAATCCACCTGGTCTACTTTTGGGATTAGCGTCAACCAAGTGTGATTGAAACTCCGGAGAATCTTGCTCGTAGCAAAGAAAGAGCCGACCGGTGACACAACTGAATCCCCAAAAATCCCTGAGTAGGCTTTAAAGAATTTACCCATGAAACCATCCGAGCCCGGCGCCTGCTTTGAGCCCATTGCAAAGATCGTTTTGCGGATCTCATCGGGATAGACCTCAGCGGTTAAGGTAGCATTCATTCCCGGGGTCACATGGGATGCAATGGGGAGATCAGCCACCCGCTCAGTCATATTATGTATCTGAGATTCCGAGGTGAAGAGAGTTTGATAGAAATTGGTCGCAATGTCCACCTTTCCTTTTTCCTCTGTTATCCAATTCCCATCGTCATTAAACAGGCCCGAGACAAAATTACTTTTGCATCGGTTTCGCGTGACCATGTGGAAGTAGGATGTATTTTTATCACCTCTTTTCAACCAACGGACATGCGATTTTTGTTGCCAGAATAACTCTTCTGCCTCCCATTGTCTGTTTAATTCTATTTCTAGATTTGTCACTTCCTGCCAATTAATCGGATGAACAGATTTTATCCTAACAATTTCATTTTGTAAGGTATGGATATTTCGCAGGGAATTAGTGGTACCCGCTCTTCTCCAGTCGTAGAGCAAATGGCGAAGCTTTTTCAACCTTTCCCACCACAACTGGAACATCGGAGTACCATGAATTGATTCCTGCCAAACGTACGCAACCATAGCCTTAACTTCAGGGTTATCTGCCCACCTGGCACAAACCGAAACAGACAGCGACACATCCAGACATACGGTTTATCAGACAGAAGTAACGCCCGATGATCAGACCCTTGGTCAGTGAATCGTTTCACTAGAGTTTCAGGAAAACGATCCATCCAACGTTGGGAACATAGCGCCCTGTCTAGTCTTTCACGAATACATGCCAACCACATATGTTTGTTTGACCAGGTAAAAGGGTCAACCTGGTAACCAGGGTCGTGCAACCCGAGATCTTGGACCAGATTGCGGAGGTCCGGAGCTTGGGGCGCATTCCACGGGTTGCCACCATCCTTTTCATTCTCAGTTAGAGTCGCATTAAGATCACCAATGATCCCAAAGGGGGACTAAAGTCCCTCACATATCTCACGAATTTGGATCAATTGAGTCGCGCGCAAGGCGATATTGCAACTCAAGTAAACACAGAGCACCACATACGAAGAACCATTTTCATTAATTCTTGAACCAATACAAAAACTTGAATGATAAAACACCGAAGCATCAACTTCGGGGAACCACGCAACTACAAGACCACCAGAACCATTAACAACATCAACAAAAAAAACAATGAGAAGACACAAACCCTAACCCCCGCAAACGATGGGAAACTACTCGCCTGGATGATCATGTTTCTGAAAAGAAAACAAGGTCTAGATTATTAGAACGAACTAAACTAAAATTTGTTTGGAATGTGAGGGATGGCCCAATTCCTCTCACATTCCAGGCCAGAAGCCTCATTTATCTGATTGGGGCCACTTTTGGCTGC
The DNA here is from genome assembly GCA_946122785.1 of Linum tenue. Lineage (NCBI taxonomy): Eukaryota > Viridiplantae > Streptophyta > Magnoliopsida > Malpighiales > Linaceae > Linum > Linum tenue. Next base: position 26,955,978 of record CAMGYJ010000004.1, on the reverse strand, counting down.
CTTCCTCCACCAATTCAGTTTCCTTATGCTCCTCCACAAACTGCCTCTTAGGGGTGGGACTATCCTCAAATCCCCCTTCTAACTCTTGAAGAGACCGCTTACGAGTCCCATCCTCAAGATTAGAGTAATATTCGTTCAGCTTTAAAATCATTTCCCCTTCCGCAGGTTTCGAATGATCCTTATTCTCATTAATGACCAGATTCGCCACAAAAGCAGCTACCACCTGTTTCACCTACCCTGGTTGAACGTGTCGTTCCTGAGCATTAGGCGGGTTCCTACTTTTAATAACAAAGCAGAGCTCTTCGTCATCAGACTGAGATCCATCCAAAAACACATGAGCATCGGAGTCATCCACAACCAATTTGCCCTTCTCTGCCACTAGGCAAGCCGGAATGGTCTCCTCTCCTTCCCTGATCACTCTGGGCACCTTTACCCTTAAGGTTCCTTGTTTTCTCCCCAGACAGAGTCGGTTCACCAGGAATCCTGTCGGCCTCTAGCTTCTCGTATCAACGCGAAACAACAACCGATTTCCTCCGGTCTAGGCGGGGAGCAGCTCGTGCCTTGGGGGTTTCAGCTGCCGGCTTCATCTCCCCCAACTTCACCAGTCGGCGGCCACTCTTCTTCCCCTCTTGAGCCGCATCAAGATCACTACATGCAAGGATCGGTGGGGTGTCATCGTTCAAGTCGTCCAAGATCAATCGTCGACGACGGACTTCAGCAGGTGCGAGGTTCGTGCCTTTGTGCTCAGCAGGCAATTGTTCAGTATCCCCATCAAAGAGAATATCAGGGGAGTCAGACGCCTCCATTTCCTGTGTATGATTATGGGCAAGGCGTCCCTGGTTACTCCCCTTCTCCCATATAGGTCGATCAGTGTGGCGCATGGGATTGTTACCCCTGTCGGGCTGCTGGTTCTGCGCATGGGGAGGCCGAGCTGCTCGACCTAGTTGCACCTTCGGCGATCTCTCCAGTTTGAACCCTCGCTTGCTCTGGCGATGCTGCGTCCCTGCTGGTGCCGTAACAGCTGTCTTCCGTGGTGGCATGGGCTGCTGACAAGCCTCAGCCTGGAAAGGTGGCTCTTATCTCTCCCCATTGAGAGCCGATCCGTTCCCGTCAGCGCTATCTCTCTGCTCCATGTATGATTTATTGACCCAAACCGTATTCCCACCCCTCGTAAAAGGAAGGCTGGTGTCATTAGTGTCATAAATCCGGTTACGCAGCTTTCGAGTGGACATATGCGGTCTGAATTTTTCTTTACGTGTTGGCGGATCAAAAGTAAAAGCACGAAGCAGGTGACCCACCTTACCACATTGATAATAGGAACTAGATGAATACTCGTATTTTAGGCTAACCCAGAAGCAGCCTGTATCATCATTAGTAGCCATAATCTGGGATCGAAGTGGTTTTGTAAGATTAATTAAAGCCTTGACTTTCACGAACCAACGCCCAGTATCTTGACATGCAAAAAGATTCGATTCTAGCACTTTGGCGATAGTAGAATTCACCATTTTTCTCCCGAATTGCTGTGTGCAGCATTCTTCTTTCACATCCCACAATTGAACCCAGAATGGGACAATTGCAAGGTCATCAAAAATTTGTTTGGTGATCACCGGTGTCCACGGACGGAGGTGAATGATTTGATCATTGATGACCCATGGGGTACTCTTAAGCTCCCATATCCGAGCCTCTTCGCTAGGGAGAATGAACTCGACCAATCCATGCTTAGCCAAGACCACCCTGAGACGCCATTGGATGAGCCAAGGCAGGAGCACACCCTCCCTCAATTCCGTAGTGGAAATTATATTAGAAGTGAAGACTCGACCAAGCAATGAGTGGGAGGCACGATACTTCGTCGATTGGACCTCTTCCATAGAAAATTGAACCACCTGGTCCAAAGTAACATGCGCCATGTTTTGAACCTGCAAAATAGGTTCCTTTGTATTAATTATCATCTCAACACCCCCAATCGGCCGTGGCCACATCAATCCCATGCATGAAACGTGACCATGCTATGGGCGATGGCCGAGTTACCCGCCCTAAGCCCATCCGAACCCCCAGGTTTGGATCATAGCGGAGGGCCGGCAAGCAGCTTAAAGGACTGAGGGAGGAGAGGAGAGATCGTGACATTACCTGCGTGGGATGGGATCCTGGGATTGACAGCGGCAGAAACTGCTCGTGTGTTTTTCGTAACTCGAGTTGAAGTTAAACACCGAGTTAGAGAGCCAGTTTCGAGCGCCTTAAATAAGAGCCGGGTCGTTTCACCAATAGGGTTTCCCATTCCCATGCGGTTTCGGGGAAGCAGATGTCTCCTCGAAGTAGAATTCTACTCCCAAGATAACGGGATTTGATAATTAATTTTAAAAAACCCCTTAGTCTCGGAGACCAAATCCGGTGGAGATACACTCCTAACAACCATCTGTTGGATGGGAGGATTTTTTATCCACAACCATCGACAGTGGAGATCCGGGCCATCGGCGAGTGTATCACCCTCCGTCCGTCAGGTAAGCTCTCTTGGAAAAAGAGTATCGGGGTGATCCTCAGACACCGGAGGTGGAGAGGCATTCTCGATTGCCATTTTATCATTGGCAACCATAATGGTTTTTTTGAATACCAGCTCCTCTAAATCCAATTCCTCCATTGTAGGGATCTTAAAAGACCACACGATAATGTTTGCGGATCGTCGACGCTTCGCGATCTCCATATTACTTCCACTCAGGACATGCCCAAGCTTACGTTTACCTTTACATCTATCGATTCTTTGAATCTTTCTTCGATCGTCAATGGACAGCCGCCCATAGGAATAGACCACCGTGCTCCGTCTGCCCATGGCGGAGGATTGTGATTCAATATCCCCTGCTGGTTTCCCATCTTCACCCAGATCAGATTGAACACCAGGACTGTTTGTTTTCCGGCGTTGTGGATGTTGTTGATTGCGCAGGCAAACCAAGAAGATCGAGATAACCATGGTGACCAGGAGATGGCCGATCCATCGCACATGGCGAAGGAGAGAGGGGAGAGCACTCCCCATTTTTTTAGTCAGATTACTGCCATTTTCATATACAACTAGCTTTTTTATAAATGCATTCATTTTCATATACAGACCGCCTCAACCATTTGGGAGCCAATTGTTATCTGACTAGTGCTATTAGTTCTTAGTACATATGTTACATCTACTTGTGTTTGATATACTATGTAATGGTGCCTAATCGATTTGACTTGAGTTGTTATGTTTTGTGAGGTACTCAATGGTGGCACTTTGATCTGGAATATTCGGGAGAAGGATGTTGCACATGGTTTTGGTGGATTAATTTTGGAGGAGCTTTGTGTGACGATCTCTATTTTTCTTTCCTTGTTATTTTATTCCTCGGATGTACTACAGGATTGCCCATTTAGTGGCACAAAAGGCCCTTTTATCGACAGTTTGACTATTTGTCGACTGACGCGTTTAGATATGTGTTGTTCTCTAACTATTTATTTTAAAGCACAAGTTTATCTTTTATTAATTTGACTATTTCTTACTAAAAACCCGCTTAACCCCAAGGCCACTCTTCATTCTGTATTTATTATGGTTTTTTAATTTGAGTTATAACCTACGGGTGACTGTAGCCTGTGTGCACAAGCTATTGAGGAATTCAGGTACCCTCATCCCAAATTCTATCACATGATGTAACTACTAAATATATCTGATTGAAAATTTTGCATCATAAAGGTAGCAATTGTTTTTTTGTTGTCAGAATCCTCTCTGGAAAAAAGCTCTCGCGGCGGCCTCATGGCTACCGCCGATCAGTTCACTCACCTGCAAACCCATCCTTCCGAGGAGCCACCAGATTCATCTCCAGAGACATCCCCTGTACAACAAAGCAAAAAACAAAAGCTGCTACATGAAGAGGGATTCTCTGGGCAAGGATCTATGATCTTCGAAACGCCGATCCCGGCTGCGGCGAATGAAGATAGCAACGAAAAGACTGCACCGGTGTCAATGAAGCTCAGGTACAGCGACTCGGTGTCAGGAAGGCGCCCTATTCCAAGTGGATCACAAGAGAATGAGCTGATGTCTGACGAATCGGACAAAGAAGACGGCGATGATCACCCAGATTGTCCGACCATTCGTGTGCGAAAGGCAACGGTTACTAGGATCCGAGATTGCTGGGGAAAGGCGCTCATATGTAAGATCCTCGAAAGACAGTTCCCCTTCTCGATCCTAGAAAAGAAAATCCAACATTTGTGGGCTAAGATTGGCAACGTTGGAGTGGCTGATTTCGGGAACGGTTTCTTCACAGTCCGTTTCATCTCACAGCAAGACTATGATGGAGCTCTGTTTGGCAGACCCTGGCTTCTAGGTGATCACTACATTCTTACAACGGAATGGAGGCTGGATTTCGATCCAGACTATGATGTCATCGACCATGCCTAAATCTGGGTAAGACTCCCCCGGCTTCCAATGGGGTACTTCGATATTGAAATTCTTAACGACATTGGAAGTCGAATTGGAAAAGTAATCAAGATAGACTACAACACGCTTCACTGCAATCGGGGGAATTATGCTCGTCTTTGTGTGGAAATCGATATGAACAAACGCCTTGTTCCAAAATACCGCCTGAAAATAAGAGTTCGGAGAATCGAATATGAGGGCCTTCATCTTGTGTGCTTTTTCTGCGGCCGCTATGATCATTCACAGGAAACTTGTGCTAAAGCTTCCGAAGAAGGGCATCCTCCGATGGACTTCACGTCTAATACCAATCCGATTTTTAACTTCAAAGGGAACTCTGATGTTCGACCGGAGATCCTAGAAGATTATGGGCCCTGGATGATAGCGACGAGAAATAAGAAACCGAAATTTGTTCAACGACAAAGAGAACCCAGTGGAGACAAGAATCAAACGGCAACTCTGGTGAATTCTCCGGTGGCAACCCCGCCGGCGGCAGCCTCGCCGGTGGTGTCCTCGCAGGCGTCAGCACAACGGGTTTCCGGATCTCGTTTCCAGGCTTTGGAGGAGGTCGAGGCGGAAATTGCGGTGTCTGAATCGATTACGGTGGACAAAAATCAAGGGAGCAGAGTCAAGCAAAAAGAGGAAGGTGTAAACATAGTAGGAAGGAAGAGCAACGGCTCTGTCAAAACCACTGGAGAGGAAAAAACGGTGGAAAAAGGAAAGAAGAATCAGAGAACGGAGAAGGAAGGTGGAAAGAAGGAAAAGATAGAGGCGAAAAAAAAGGGGTCAACTAAAACGACATACACGAATAATGGGGTAAAGGCTCCCTCTCTAGCTAAGGCCCAACCCCATTTTGGGCCACCCACAAAAAATCAGGTCTGCCCTTCTGGTACTCCGACCCAGACACCACCTGCTGGCCCAAAATCACCCAATGCTCGCCAGCCTGCTCCCGGCCAAATTGCATCCTCCCCCGAGAACGCCCAGCAGAAGAATCAGGGAGGGAGAGCCAACACAACAGACCACCAACCCGCTGGGAAACAGTTGGAAAATACTCTTTTGAAGGAGAGGAAAGGTCCCGACCTGCCAAGCAATACACCAAAGAATGAGTGCAATGGCAAATCGGAGGCTAGCTCCTCCGGCCCGACGCAGGCACAGGCAAAAAGGACTGTGGAACAACGAAAGTCTGGAAAAATGGAGAATGTTGATGTGGCAGCCATCAAAGAGGGTGCCATGGAGGTTGACGACGATTGCTAGCTGCTGCTGGACTCTTGATCGTCTCTTTGTCAGGGAAGTTTCCGGGTTTACCTCTTCTCCTTTTACCCATATTTAAGTTCTTTTGTTGGAATTGTCGGGGTGCTAAGCATCCTCATTTTCTTCCTAGTTTCAAAGATTATATGCGTGTTCATCGCCCGAATATGGTTTTCATTGTCAAGCCGCGTATTAGTGGTGAGGACGCGTTGGCCGTAACTCGATCGATGGGTTTTGACCGTTATGAGAGGGTGGACGCCGTGGGCTTTTCCGGCGGTATCTGGGTTCTGTGGAATTCAGTTGATTTTGTGATTTCTATGGTGGACAGTAACCCCCAATTTCTTCATTTGTGTTGTACAGGCACCAACCAGAAACAAGTGATGCTCACTGCTGTCTATGCCAAGCCGAACGATTATGATCGGCTGCCGTTGTGGAATGCCCTTCGTCGGATTGAAGCAAATACCAAGGACCCGTGGCTCCTCATGGGAAATTTTAACTCTATCACCTGCCCTTCGGAGCGGCAAGGTGGAGCCAAGTTCAATCCCAACAGGGTGTCCGAGTTTAATGATTGTATCACTGATTGCGGCTTTATTGACGTGGGGTTTTCCGAACCTAAATTCTCCTGGGCCAACGGGAGACTTGCTCAACGGTTAGATCAAGCAATTTGTAACCAGGAATGGCTAAGATGCTTCCCAGACACCAGGAATGCCCACCTTCAACGTATTCGCTCGAATCATCGACCAATTCTCTTGTCAAGCACGGCTGATAAAGGGACCCCTTACCAGGTGAGACCGTTCCGTTTTCTTGCTCCTTGGTGAGCTCATGAGGATTTTCATAAGATGCTTGATGCCTGTTGGACCCGCCGTAGGGATTGTCTTGAATCTGTGCAGGACTTGCAGGCCAAGCTCCGGGTGTGGAACAGAGACGTTTTTGGTAATATTTTTACCAGGAAGAAGTCCCTATCTAAGAAGCTGGCTGATCTAGAATCAATGAATAATAACCAGCCTTCGGAAGCCTCTCTCAACCGGGAAGCGGAGATTAGGGAAGAGCTCGAGCGCACCCTTTGGGAAGAGGAAGTCTTGTGGATGCAAAAAGCTAGGAATAACTGGATTACCAAAGGAGATCGGAACACTCCTTTCTTTCACAATGCTACTCTCAGTCGTCGCAGAAGGAACAGAATTACTAGACTCCAAGACAGTTCTAGAAATTGGATTGACGACCCGGAAGCTCTCAAGGCCCTAGCTAGGGATTTTTATGGTACCCTCTTTATGGAGGAGGAAACCTCAGGTGTGGTGATTCCTGCTCGTTTCAAGAGTCTGGCAGAAGAGGAAATCATCAATCTGGCTGCCATGCCTTCACCCGCTGAGACCAAAAAATTTTGGGTGACATGGGAGGGCTGAAAGCGCCAGGGAAGGATGGCTTTCAAGCCATTTTCTATAAACAATGTTGGGGAAGAGTCGGACAGGATCTATTTGAGCATGTTGCTTCTTGTTTCAAGCAGCCTAAAAGAATTGAGCTTTGCAACGAGACCCTCATCACTCTGATTCCTAAAGTTGAGGTGCCAAGGACTATTGCAGAGTTCCGCCCGATTGGGTTGTGCAACATCACCTATAAAGTGGTTGCTAAATGTCTGGAGAATAGGCTCAAGAAGCTCATGCCGAATCTGGTAGAGCCGAATCATACTAGCTTCGTCCCAAAGTGCCATATCACTGACAACATCATAATCCTCCAGGAGGTGATCCACACTATGTCACTTAAATCTGGAGCTAAGGGTCTCATGGTGTTGAAGATAGATCTGGCCAAGGCTTACGATCGGGTCAATTGGAATTTCTTGGAGCAGACTCTCCACGCTGTAGGGCTTCCTCAAGATTTTGTCGAGTTGATCATGGCTTGTGTGACCACGACCAGCCTTCAAGTCCTTTGGAATGGAGGGTTAACAGACAGCTTCAACCATCAAGAGGTCTTAGACAGGGATGTACCCTCTCGCCCTATCTCTTTACGTTATGTATTGAACGCCTGAATCACTGCATTCAGGAAGAAATTGGGGCTGGGAATTGGAAACCAATTGTGCTTGGTCAAAGAGGAGTGCCGCTAACTCATTTATTTTTTGAAGATGACTTGGTTCTGTTCGCTGAGGCCAACTACAAACAGGGAACAGTGATCTCACATTGTCTGGATACCTTCTGTGCGGCTTCTGGAGAGCAAGTCAACAAGCAGAAATCTTGTGTTTTCTTTTCAAAGAACACCAAGGAATCGACTAAGAAGCGCATCAGCGACCTGCTTGGGATGAAAATCACCAACAATCTGGGGCGCTACCTTGGGGTACCGGTGGTCCATGGGCGTGTGACGAAAGACACCTACAGATTCATTATTGAGAATATCGACAGGCAGCTGGCAGGATGGAAGGCGAGGAGCCTCTCACTTGCGGGAAGAGTTACTTTAGCTATGTCTGTCCTGAATGCCTTGCCAAATTATGCGATGCAGACTGCTGTCATACCAGTCTCGATCTGTGAGCTGATAGATAAGAAGATCCGCTCCTTTGTCTGGGGTTCGGAGCAGGGGAAATCGAAAGGCCACCTTGTGACCTGGGAGACTGTCTGCAAGCCAAAGGAGGAAGGAGGTCTTGGGCTTCGCTCAGCCCGTGCTTTGAATCTCGCATACATGGTTAAGTTAGCGTGGTCTTTCCTGAATAATGAATCTGCTTTGTGGGTCAAAGTGCTTCAGGGAAAATATTTCAAATCTAATGCGACCAGCGAACTCATTAGGAAGCACAGCAGGCCTTCGCGTCTTTGGAAAGGGATGATGGACGCATGGCCTCTGATGAAGCAACATATAACCTGGGATGTCCGGAGCGGCCGCAATGTGAATTTTTGGACGAGTCCGTGGCTTGCTGGTGGGATCATTCTAGCTGATCATATTCAGAGTGATGGGAGTGGTATCCATTGGGAGGCTTCTGTGGCAGACCTACCTAACAATTTAATAATGCTTATTGCAGGTACAGACACCCCAGATTCGGAGCTGGGCAAGGATGTTTCAAATTGGGGTATGGAAGAAGATGGTTGTTTTCGCCTCAAATCAGCTTACAAGGTGGCTGCGGATTGGTTAAGGATTGAGGAAGAAGAAGAGATGGTTGGAACGGGCAGACCAGTTTGGAAAGACTTATGGAAATGGAATGGCCCCAACAGAATCAAACATTTCTTATGGTTGGCGGCGCATGACAGATTACTGACCAATGTGGAGCGAAAACGGATGAAGCTCACCACCGAGGATGTCTGCTGCCTCTGCAACTCGGGGCCTGAGACGACGGATCACGTGATACGGCGATGCTCCCGGGCTACTCAGGTATGGCAAGCTCTTGGTTTGATGGATACCCAATTAACTATGGCTCTCCCTCTTGCGGATTGGTTGAAACAGAGGCTGTGTGTGGACGAGGACGGCTTCTTGGTGGGAGTGGCAGCGTGGTATCTATGGAAGCAGAGGAATGAGTCAATATTTCAGAAGAAACCCTTTGATGCGCTGGTCTTGTCGCAACGAATCCGGAGTTGGGCCAGAACAATTAGGCAAGCCCAGGAATGTGATATGCTGACTAAAGAAACGACAGGAGCAAAGGTGCAGCATGACCTGGCTTGGAAGACGCCGCCGGAGGGGTGGATCAATTTACAGACAGACGGATCTGTCCGCCAACCTCTGGATCTATGGCAGCAATAGGTGGTGTCATCAGAGACCATCTCGGGCGATGCTTAGCTGCTTTCACTGGGAACCTGGGTGCTTGTACAATAACTCTGGCTGAGATTAAAGGTGTCACTGAAGGACTTAGAATCGCTTGGGATCAAGGTTACAGGAAAGTAATGGTTGGACTTGACTCAACTGCAGCATTACAACTTCTGGAGGATCAAAGGTACTACAAGCTCATACAACAATTCAGGAGACTTATAGATCGGGATTGGGAAGTCCGTCTTTCACATGTCTACAGAGAATGCAACAAGGTGGCTGACTTCCTCGCCAGTCGCGGTCATGATCATAGTTTAGGCATTCACAGTGTCAATGTTTCTGATTCGGGCCTTTCTTTCTGGGTCCTGTATGACGCTATGGGCATTGCCCAATCTATTTTAATTTAACGTGCCAGGCAGGGGTGCCCTTTTAGCACCCCACTTTTCTATAAAAAAATTGCATCATCAATTTCAATAATTCCTTTATCATTAACTAAATAATTTTGCAAAGTAAGTTTATAACTTAATTGCATTATTTATTATCATCAATCAGCATTATGCAAAGGTTTTGTAAGATAATGGTCCGATCACGTTAACCCCATTTGACCCGGATATATGAAAAAAGTCATTGTAGTTCATATATTTAAAAATTATATAAAATCTCATATAACACACGTGTAATAACATATAACATTACAGCCGAATAATAGTTATACTTGGATCCAACGCTATAATGAAAATTCAAACACACTCATATAACATAAATATTCAAATGTTCAACTTAGAAATCCAAAGATAGGGCTATGCAAAGGGGAAAACCGGAAAAGAGGTGCAATTCGCAAACCAAAAGGAAAAACGACGTTGTGTGACATATAACCCTGGTACCTTGCTGCAAGTCGACCAGCGAGTGTGTGTGAGACCTAATTTACTCACCTGGTCAGGGTCAATTCGGGTTAACCCAGGGGTCGACCCGCTGGTTGACAACCTTGCGGTAAGGTTAGTTAAATTTTATATAATTGTTTAATCAAATATAATACTTTCAGTAACTTGATTTTATTATTAGACCAAATATTACAAATTATTTATGTAACACCGACCTATTAAAGTTACATAAATTAAAAATACATTGCGTCAAATTTATGAAATGATTGTTGTTTCTTATGTAACAATTAGACAAAATTTTATTACATTAACTACAATATTAACCATATCATCAATTTGTATTACGCAAAGATTTCGTACGCTAAGTTAACTTCTACATAATATTTTAATAAAATATTATACGTTTAGTAAGTTGATTTTATTATTAGACCACAAATTCTGAAATATTTATGTAACACCGTTCTATAAAAGTTATGTAAATTAAAAATACTCTACCTCAAATTTATGGAAGGATAGTTATTTCTTATGTATCAATTAAACAAAACAGGATACATTAAGTCTTTCGTGATGATTAAGACATTACGTAAAATTTATGATGAAATAGTAATTTCTTATGTAAAAATTAAAAAAAATATTACAGAGTCTTCCGTAATATGAGTTTTAATGAAAATTTATTTATAATTAACTAAGTCATTGATCATCTCATCCATTTACATTACATAGAGATTCTATAAGGTTTATTTTTATTTATGATTTCTTTATTATTAACTAAACTGTTGAGCATCTCATCCATTTGTATTATACAAAGATTCTATAAGGTTTACATAACAATTTGATTAAACGTGATACTTTTCATAATTTAATTAATAAATATTTTATTAGTAATTAAAATTGATTTATTATTAACTACGGTATTCACAATCTATCAATTTGAATTACGCAAATGTTCCATTGGTAAGTTAATTTTTATATAATAGTTTAATCAAATGTGGTGCTTTTTCTTAATTTGAGGTTATTATTAGATCATGCATTATAAAAAATTAACGTTACCTTTTTCTATAATAGTAACATTAATTATAAATATAATATTATGTATCAATTAAACAAGCATATTACATGAGTTTGCCATCACAAAACGCAGACTAAAAGCATAGTATATAATTAAGAGTGTAGATGTTGGTACTTGATAGCCTATGTGTTGCTCAAAATTTAGTAACCACTCTAACGCCACAACAGTAGAGGTGTCAATCGGGCGGGTTCGGGCTGGGTTCAATCGGGTTGCGGGTTGGTCAGGTTGCGGGTTGGTCGGGTTCGGGTTCATCGGGTTTCGGGTCAATCGGGTTGCGGGCCAATCGGGTTGCGGGTCAATCGGGTTACGGGTCAATCGGGTTGCGGGTCGGGCGATTCGGGTTGCGGGTTTCACAATACTGGTATTTCGTGGTTGAACCGCCGGTACGGTACGATTTAATGTACCATGGTCCATGGAAATTGGCATAATGAACAAAACAAACATTAAGCCAAACAGGCAAAGGCCCTGATGGTGGTCATGAAATTTTAGAATTGGCGCCTTCACCCGGGAAATGAAAAGAGTTTGGCGCCTGATGGTGGTCATGAAATTTTATAGAATTGGCAAAGGCCCGGGAAACGAAAAATCATTTGGCGGGTTATCAAAATGAAACGGTTTTCTTAAATTTCTATTTTCTAGCTATTGGTGAGGGTATTATCTTCTCGTTCTATGATTTTATTTTAGATGGGATCTCGTTCTATGATTCACATGTAATAATAATGAGGAAAATATGGATCTCGTTCTAGATGGGAAGAGAAGGCTAAAATACACGTAAATAAATTGTCGTGATTATAGTTATATAATCAATTACGGAAAATTTTACCGTGAATATTAGTATACTTCTTAGTACGGGAAACACTACCGTGAATAAGATCCCGTGACTAAAAACTAGTTTTCCTGTAGTGCTTATACCCTAACCCATTAGACTAACCATATCCCTACACATCGACTCTATAGTCTATATACCCTAAACCCCTAATGGTTTGATTCATGAACATATGTTAATAAGAAAAGTTGATCTTATTAGTTATGATTTTGACTAACCGTGGTCAAACCATTAATACCCTATACCCTAACCCATTATATACCCGTTACACTAACCATATACCCTATACATCGACTCTATAGTCTATATACCCTAAAGGCCTAAACCCCTAATGGTTTGATTCATGAACATATGTTAATAAGATAAGTTGATCTTATTAGTTATGATTTTAACTAACCGTGGTCAAACCATTAATACATTATACCCTAACCCATTATATACCCGTTACACTAACCATATACCCTATACATCGACTCTATAGTCTATATACCCTAAACCCCTAATGGTTTGATTCATGAACATATGTTAATAAGATAAGTTGATCTTATTAGTTATGATTTTGACTAACCGTGGTCATACCATTAATACCTTATACCCTAACCCATTATATACCCGTTACACTAACCATATACCTTATACATCGACTCTATAGTCTATATACCCTAAACCCCTAATGGTTTGATTCATGAACATATGTTAATAATAAAAGTTGATCTTATTAGTTATAAGTTATTATTTTGAGTTTTTGACTAATCGTGCCTAAATCATTAATATTTAATACCTTATTAGTTATAAGTTATTATTTTGAGTTTTTGACTAATCGTGCCTACACCATTAATATTTAATACCTTATACCCTAACCCATTATATACCCTATACACCAACTAATATTTAATACCTTAATTTAAACAGCAACTAAAAAAAAGTACACAGTTAATAATAAAAAAAAATCTTCACTGGGTTTCGAAACACTAACCTCTGTTTACTAATCAATAATTCACCAAACACCCATTAACCAACTCTGCTACCTCACAATTTGATACTTTGTGTTTTATTTTAAGTTTTAACATCCACACTCGAAACTCAAAACTAAATGCAAAGAAAGAAGAAACTTCATTTGTCTCGTTCCATAACCATTTGCGAATTGGGATTTCGAGCCTGCTCGGCTGCTCCCAGAAAGAAAGAACCCTAAAATTCCAAAGAAAGAGTTCTAGCCGCCGCCTGCCATACCCGACCGCCGACCCTCTCCTTCGTCTGTCGGTCCTTCGTCTCCGAGTCCTTTCATCTTCTCCTTCGTCTGTCGGTCCTTCGTCTGCGAGTCCTTTCATCTTCTCCTTCGTCTGCTCGGTCCGCTTCTTCTGTCGAAACAGGCCTTCGTCGCATGATTGTTTTGAGGGCCTTCGTCACAGCGGACCGAAATCTCTGACCTCCTCTGCTATCAGGCCTTCGTCGCAGCGACGATTCCCCGAAGGTAACTCAGATTTCCCCTGTTGTGCTCTCCAGTAAAGTTGGGTGAGATGGTAAGTAGTCCATTAAGTCCTTTTCCACGTTTCACATTCTTTTCAAGTGGTTTTGAACTCTTAGATTAAGTAGTATTTATTAACAAACTGACGTTATGCTTGGGTGATTTGGCATTCTGCTTGTATTCAGTACTTTACCGGATTTGGTAACTGTTAATAAATTAATTTGGTGTTCTGATTGTTTGTCTACATTCTGCTGTTGTGAATTTGCAGACATGGATCCTAATAATTCGGGAAGTGGTGTTGGTAGTACTACTGGTTCTAGCCCTTCTTCACCCCCTAAAAAGAAGGCTAATTCTCGCCGCACATCGGAAGTGTGGGACGATGTAGAACTATTTAATGTCGTTGATGACGATGGAGTTCTTCTAGAGAAAGGAAAGTGCAACTTTTGTGGGAAAGGCGGAGTCAAGGCTTGGCACATCTACTCTGAAGCGACATATTGCGGTATGTAAGAAACTCCACCAACCATCAAATTTAAGGAATGAGTCTACTGGTCAAAATTGCATAACTCAGGAAGGTTTTCGTGAGAAATTAGCTATATGCACAATTTCACATGATTATGTTTTTAGATGTGTTGAACATAAAGGAAATAGAGATGTGCATAGCTATTTGAATAGTCAGGCTAAACCTATTTCAAGGAATACACATAAATCTGACATTGTGAAGATCCATGAAAGAATGAAGGAGGAGTTAAAGTCTAGTTTGCAAAAGATTTCTAGTCGTATTTGTTTGACTAGTGATATGTGGACTTCATTGACAACTAGAGGATTTATATGCTTGACGGCTCATTATGTTGATGATGAATGGAAACTGAATAGCAAGCTATTGAGTTTTGCTCATCTTCCTCCTCCACATTCCTCTTATAGAGTGAAGACGACCATTTATCGTATGCTCAGAGAATGGGGTATTGATAACAAGATCTTCTCTATCACCTTGGATAATGCTAGCAATATGACTAACATGCAAAATGAATTGCGTGATCAGTTGAATGGACAAAATGGATTGTTGTGTGATGGCAAGTTCTTTCATATACTTTGTTGTGGGCACATATTGAATCTTATTGTCCAAGATGGATTGAAGGTGATAAAAGATGGTATTAGATCTGTGAGAGAAAGTGTAAAATATGTCGAAGGATCTGAAGGAAGGAAAATTAAGTTCAAGGAATGTGTTGAGCAAAGTGGGATGAAACAAACAAGGTCTTTGTGGTTGGATGTGCCAACAAGATGGAATTCAACTTATAATATGCTTGAGAGGGCAAATCATTATCGTCAAGCATTTGTAAACTTAGCAAGGATGGATTTTGAGTATAATGAATGTCCATCATCTGAGGATTGGGAGAAGATAGAAGTGCTTATAAATTTATTGAAGTCTTTTGATGAAATCACAAAGTTATTCTCTGGAACTAAGTACCCGACTAGTAATCTGTTTTTTTTAGAATGTTTGGAAGATTCATCTTGAGTTGAGGCTTCTTTGTACAAGTCTAGATGATGATATACGTGCTATGGCAAATGCAATGATGTTGAAATTCTTGAAGTATTGGAAAGACTACAACTTGGTGCTTGCTTTTGGAGTTATTTTGGACCCTCGTTATAAGGTTGCTTTTGTGAAGTATTGCTATGATAAGTTGGGTGGAGAATATGTTTCAAAAGCCGAGGATGTTGTGGATGATTTGGAGTTGCTTTTGAAAGAATATAAGAATCAATCGGCCACTTCAGCTACTCAAAGTGGTGTGTCTATGACTTCTTCAAGTGTTCCCTTGGACAATTACACTGCTGTAAGTATTTGAATTATGTTATTGTGTTTTGGTCTTTGGTTAATTATTTGTTTTGTTTCATGTACATGCTAACTGTAAAGGAAATGATGCACATGCTTATGTGTTAATATCAATGATATCTATATTTATTGTTTGTAGGGGTTTTATGCATCCAATATCAACCACAATACATCAACTAGTTCAGAGTTGCAATTGTATTTGGCTGATCCTTTGATACCTGCATTTGGGGACATTGATGGAGTCGCTAAGCTACTTCCTTTTGATGTCTTGCAATATTGGAAGGACCATCAATTTCGATTTCCTCACCTCTCTAAAATGGCAAAGGATGTACTTTCTATTCCAATTTCATCAGTTGCATCAGAGTCTTCTTTTAGTTTGGGAGGAAGAATATTAACAAAATGGAGAACTTCGATTTTGTCTAATACTCTTGAAGCTGTTGTGACAACTCGTAATTGGATACGAGGATACCAAATGGGTAAGAAGAAACAAATTGTTATATTTGTATTGAACAAACTATTCTCTTTTTCTTATTATTTTCTTTTCACTGATTAATTGCACAGATGACGATGATGAAGATACGACTCGTGATGGAGAAGAAGTAAACCTTCTAGAGTGATCGTCATTTGGAATGTCAATTTGTTTTTTGGACATGTTTTATTGATATTTGAGGTCTTGAGACAATATGAACTATTATGAATCATGTATTCTTGTTATGATCAGACTTTTGTGAACTATTATTAATCTTTTTTATGATAGAATCATGATATTTGGATTTTAAATCTTATAATTATCTTATTATGCTAAATTAATATTTTATAATGTTATGTGCACTATTAGGTTGATGATGTATCTAAATCAATATTTGATGATGTTATATGCGTTAATAGGTTGATGATGTATATTAATAATTGATGATGTAATGATCAGACTTTAGTGAACCAGGATTTCAAATGTCAACTTATAGAGTTATAATTTATCTTCATCGAATTCCTTCTATTATAGTCGGGTTGGTCGGGTTACGGGTTCGGGTTAGTCGGGTTGCGGGTCGATCGGGTTGCGGGTTGGTCGGGTTGCGGGTCGATCAGGTTGCGGGTTGGTCAGGTTGCGGGTTAGTCGGGTTACGGGTTGGGCGGGTTGCGGGTCAGGCGGGTTACGGGTCATTGACTTTTAGTCAAATCGAGTTACGGGCGGATTGCGAATCGGGTTGATCGGACGGGTTACTCGGATCGGGTTACATTTTGACAGCTCTACACAACAGCAAACCAACTACAGCTACCGATGAACTCCGGACTCTCGACTCATAAGGGAAATTGGGAAAACTACGGCCACATTCACAAACCCCCTCCTTTCAGTCTTCAGACTCAAGGTGTCGCACGCTTTGGGGGGTTTCAGTTTCACCCTGAAAATCCGAAGCTAAAATATGCCACTTTTCTCACATCGGGGCCATTCCTCGTCTTCATCCTCCTCTTCTCTCCCAACAATCAGCTCCAAAACCTTCAAACCTCAAAAACCCAGCTTCTTCCCCTCTCCCTTCTCCGGCCGCCATGTCTCTCCTTTAATCATCTTCTGCTTCTTCTCGCTCTTCGTCGGCATTTCCGGAACCCTGTTTGCTATCGTTGCCATCCGTCGCCACCAGCCTCTACCCGTCTACCGCTGCGGCGGATCCGAAGATGCTTTCCGCGCATTTTACTCCTCATCGACTCACCATCTTGGAGGAGATCAAAGTGTCCACGGTTTGGTTGATCGCCCAAAAGTTATTGGCTTTGTTGGGATTCAGACAGGTTTCGAATCTGTTGATCGTCGTGCTGCCCTAAGGGAAACCTGGTTCCCTTCTGACCCAGAGGGCCTTTTGCGGTAAATCCGCAGTTAATGCTCGTAGATGCTGTTATATTTTTCCAGTTGATGCGATGTGAATATATTCTGCTGTTCACAATGGGTTCACAAAGTGATGACAATACAGTAATCAGCTCATAGCTAAGCTTGTGAAAAAATTTCTTTGAACCCAGATTTGAGTAAGATTTGATTTCCTCGTAGCTAAACTACTGAATTAAAGTTCATGGAAACCGGATTTTAGTAAGATTTGATTTGTTGGTACCCAGCTACCAGTGATTGAATTCCTAGTAGCTGTAAGAGACTTCTTTCATCAGGGTATAATTTGTTGTGTGGACACAGAATGATCTGTCATGAGAATCTTAAAATTAGCTGTTTACCGGAGCCTGACTTCATTCTAAGTCCTTGCTCCGCAGGAGCATTCTGTTACAATGTTACACATGTTTGTTTTTGTGTTCGGATTTGTGGATATGATTGCCTGGCACAAGGATTATAATTCTATTCTAACTGGATAATATTGTGATAGGTTGGAACAAGCTACTGGTTTAGCATTTAGGTTTGTAATAGGATATTCAAGAGATGCAAAGAAGATGGCAGAGCTGCAGAAAGAGATGCAGAAATATCGAGATTTCCTGATTATAGATAATGAGGAAGAATACCTCAAGCTTCCATACAAGACGTAAGCCAACTAGAGTTTTGTTGTTCCTTTCCTCGTACTAGTTCAATTATTCACTTGTCTAAGAACCCTGTTCTTTTTCCAATACAGTTTCAAGGCAGCCTACAAACATTTTGAAGCTGAGTATTATGTGAAAGCCGATGATGATATTTACTTACGTCCAGGTATATAAATTCAGATACCCCTATTAGATATAATAACATGATTAGTAGGAATCAATATATCTAATGTCATTTTTCTTTCTAGATCGGTTAGCAACACTTCTTGCCAAAGAAAGAACCCATTCACGGACCTATATAGGATGCATGAAGAAAGGACCAGTGATCACTGACCCCAAGTTGAAATGGTAACTTATCGGTTAGTGTGGAGCTGTTATGATACAGATAGCCTGTTGCTTTCTTAACCTTCACAATTCTACCTCTGAATAAGAGTACTTCTAAGTCTAATGTGGACAACTTTGCAGGTATGAGAAATCTGGACATCTGATTGGCAATGAGTACTTCTTGCATGCCTATGGCCCTATATACGTACTTTCTGCTGAAATTGTTGCCTCACTGGCAGTTGCTAGAAACAATAGGTCTGTCAGTTACACTTAATTTTCTTCTATTTATGATTTATATCTTCATTGATTTACTGCTCGTGAAACAACTTGTTCATTGGTCGAATCTGGCTTTGTTCTGTTTTTTTTTCCCAGTGGAATTATTTACTTTTCTTGGAGTTCTTTTAAGGGAATTTTACCTCACTAATATTGACCATCTTGTTGAAAATTGTTGAAATTAGGTACTTGAGCTCACTAGTAATGCTCTACTTCTGCCTTCGTGGTATATAATGCGAACCAATGATTATACTGCTGCTAATGACTCTAGTGATCATGAAGCTTCAAAACATAGCTGTTGGAGCATGGCTCAACATCCTTAGTTACTACTTTCACAAGTCGCCCAACATGTTACTACATGTGATGATCTAAGTTAGTCCATTTCTTTTGCACTTCCTCCCTGCTCCTCTTCAATGACGAGGGCGTTTGGTGCTGGTTCTTCTTAGGTCATCTTTCCATCACCTTGTTACATTTCTGGAGATTTTGGTGGGCTCTGTTGAAGGTTAGCTTATGACAGGGTAATGATATCATGCATTTTCATTCAGAGCACCTGATCTACAGGAGTGACTAGGTGTTCCATTTGATTCTAATTTAAAGAATACCAAGACCTTGCAGTTTATTAGGCCTTTCAGTATCAATTGTTCCACACTGATGTATCCCAACTTGCTAGTGGGTCATGATGTCTACTGAAGCACTCAAGGGAACAACAAAATTCATTTAGTTTTCTAGACATTCACTTCTGGTGCTAAGTTTTTTACTCTACTTACATTTTTGTTTCAAAAGTAAATTAGTAAGTTATGTCCCTAGTATGAGTTGTCTACAAGTTATTCTTATACTAAAGTTTGAACATTTGAGCTACCAGCTTCAGAATGTTCAGCAATGAAGATGTTACTATCGGGTCGTGGATGCTAGCAATGGATGTGAAACATGAAGACAACCGAGCAATATGCGATCCTCGATGTATGTCAACATCTATAGCTGTTTGGGACATTCCTAAATGCTCAGGTATTATAAACTCCATTCAAGTTTCATTTATCCGTTGTATCTTGTACAAACAATTAGGTCCGTACTTTACAGTTGGGGTTTTTGTATAACAGTTTCTTTCTTGTGTATTTTTCTATTTGGCATTCTGCACAATTTACTGGGCCTGCAAATCGCATTCTTGCTGATTCACGGGCTACATTTTCTTCTGAATTGCCATTGTGATAGAAATCGTGGATCTAGGGTGCTTCTGGGTCAGGTTATGGAATTGAGAAATAGATTGAGATTAAGGATTTGATAAGATTAAGGATATAGGGAGAAGAGGGGAATTTATGAGATTTGGGAAGGATAGAAGTGAAAGAGAACTCGGCTCCAGTAGGAGACCGACGGCACAGAGGGGAACAGTGGGGGAGAGGGTTCGGCTGGGAGAGAGACAGAAGAGAGATGATTAGGTTTGGGGAAGTCACTATTCTTATTAAGTTTAGTGAATCCAGTTTCAATTACAGAATAAATAACCCGACAAATTCCCTTAAACTGCCTCTACAAAAACAGCCCTATTGTTCTCCCTTTTCTATCATCTACTGAATTTGCAAAGCATATCAGGTCTGTGTAATGCTGCCAGCCGTATGAGAGAGCTTCACAAGATTGATATGTGCTCCAAGAGCCCAACCTTACAACCAGATGACAGATGAAGTGAGTTGGGGCGGGATATTGTGATTCTGCAATGCTCACCACAGCAAGAGGAGCTTACTTGTGGGCATACCTTGGTTCTGAGATGAAGTCGCAACTAATGCATTTTTGTTTGCTAAGAACAGGAAGAAAACAGTTCGTAGCTACTCCCATAGTATTCATTCTCAGACGTAATAGCTGTATAATGTGTTTCTACAGAAGTTGAACACCTCATTCTTTCTATATTACTAACAAGTAACAAGTATTTGTGTACCTCAAGTTCACTACTGAAGCCAGCTGCTGCATACTTTGCAATGTAGCTGCTGGAACACTCGACTTCAGCACTTGTCGCTTGGGGCCAGCGAAGTTGTGGAACCGTGAGGGTAAACATTAATATAGAGCTATAAGTTAGTGTTTATTTCTCGATGTTAAATATGGATGTTGTAAACAACTACTTGTGTAGTTCTCCGGTGGAAGCGCAATGAATGAAATGCTGCGTGTGAAATCCTTATTGCATTTTTTTGTCATGGTTGTACTTTTTCTACTAGCAATTGGGCCGGCCCGTTGGCCGTTGGAGTTTTTCCTCAGCATTATAGCTCACCATTATTTACTTGGTGTAAGTTAGAGTATTTAAGCTCATGATGGTGACCCAACTGTAAGTAAAAATATTTGTGTGATACAAAAAGTAAATACCTATATAAAAAAAATACAATGACTAAATGATATATTTCATATATTTAATTATGGCATAAGTCTATATGTGAGTTTTGATTAAAAGGGAATATTATCAGCTACCATGAGTAATGAAATTATCTTTTATTAACAAATAAAAATCATGCATCCAATTGTTGTATTTAAAACAAATCATGATCTATTTATCTTACTAACTCATTATAGTTAATTGAATCCTAGAAAATACAGGAAATACAAACTCATTATGTTAAAGATTCCCTACCGAGCTAGTTGACAAAATAAAACCAATATTCTTCGATTGCCTATGCAACCAAACCAAGACCTAAAAACCTTGAAAGCATTGTCATCCACTGTGGAAAAATGAAAGACTAAACACTCCTAATTCTCATACCCGATTCTCTGAAATCATTCAACTAAATCCAATCAAAGATGATTAGTACCAAAACTGAAATTCAAACTTACATGACTTGTAACAGAATGAGAGCAAACCATTTAAATAAGACCCAAAGAAAATATGGTCATGAAGCCCATTGATCCAGGAAGAAAAAACAGACTGTCACAACTCACATATGCTAGCAAAATCTTTTAAATCTAGCTTCATATTTGGCTTCATCCCATATAATCTTGAGTTAATCTTGATTGTATTTGGCCTTCCCCCCATCTTGAGGTATTTGGAGAGTGCTCAAGCGTGTGATCTTCATTCCGGACACAACCTGACAATATGGAAGCCATCATCGAAAGTTGGTCAGTTAAAGCACAATCATACTTGGATTTCTAAGTTCTTTCTTCATACTTTCTACTGGAGTATGTGCTGGAAAGAAATAACAAATCATTTCAGAATATTTGCAAACCCAATTTCTCACTGCTTGGAGGATTGGACAAACTGTGATTGATTGGATCTTACCCCCACTAAAAAGTGGACGTCAAGACTTGGCTTTGGCTTTGGCTCATTAACCTGCAAGGCTGCAACACAACATTTTGAGTATGGATTCATTGCGAATTGAAAATCAGCCTGCTGTTGCCGCTATCCTGCTTCATGTAATTTTCCTCCTCCTGCTGCTACTGTGTTCTTCGCTTTTCGTTCCCATCTTGGTGAAGGTCACTCACCCAGCTTCCCTTTGTAATCTTTTTTGGTCTCGCTCGTACTTGTTTCATCTCATAGTTTTATGTGTATCCCCCTCTGTGTACTTCTTCCCTCAGTGCCCTACACAGCCTATGAATTGCCTGTTGGCCTCTTGCTTCTTGACTGCAGACTTTGTCTCTTATATTGCTTCACTTCCATTGAAAAACAATATTGCTGCTGCAGATTTATAGCAAACAAATAAATGATTAATAGCAAGAGGAAGATAGATATAGGGGAAACAACGATAGGACAATAACGGAATGAATCAGCTAACTCGCTGAGGCTAACTAATGATTTACGCCAAGGCTAACTGATGCATTATGAAATCATTATTGGACCAAATCCCACATGAAACGAATTGAACAGACATGAATTGGATTGCATGTCCATTGGGAAAGAAAACATAGACGAAATAAAAACGGGAGGAGAAATCCCATGTCCAGGCTCCGCAAAAGCCCATAGCAACATATCGAGGGGAACTTACAGAGATAGGCAGATTGGTCCGATTTCACGGCTGCGGTGAGACGCTGCAGAGGGCGCCGTGAAGGGGTAAAGATGGGATTGGGATTGAATAGGAATAGATTGAAGGTGGAAAGAGTGAGGGGGAGTCGGAGAACTTTTTCACCTAGAAACGTCTTTGGAGACGAAACAAAGGGATCCTCTGAATTAGTCGACGGTCGTTGGGCAGTTGTAGAGGCATGGAAGATTGCTTCGATAATGCGGCAATGAGGTTCCGTGGGCAGTTACCGGGAGGAGATGGAAGACAACCCCCGAAGAAGAAAGCGATTTGTGAAGTTACCGGAAAGTCCTTTCGCACTATGCAGTTTATTGAGCAGCGACTTACGTGGCAAATTGCTTTTTTTGACATTGCCTTATAGTAATTTGTAGATTTGTAGATTTCATGGAGATGTTTCGTAGAAATTGGATTTAATTAACACTAGTTTTTTACCCGTCCCTTGGACGATGCAAAGTTTGTTCACTGGTTTTATTAAAATGTGTCATATTTAGTTACTGAAAATAATTAATATCAATTTTGGTCACTCGAATTAGTAAAATGGTCCACGTTTAGTCACTCTCCGTTAAGTTTGTCTAATGTGACAGTTGACCGTTAAATGTCTGACGTGACAATTAAAAAATTAATAAAAAAAATTAATTCTTTTAATCTTTCCACATCATTAAAATATAAAAATTAAAATCCTCCACCCCACCGAATTTCCGATTAGGTTGTAAGTTAACAACGTTCAAGGTCTCCGACCTCTTCTGTCTGCCCCAATTCAGCCCTAAAATCTCAAAACCCTAAAATTTGCTAATCCTTCTCCAATCTTGCAGTTGTCGACTCCGTCTATGATGGGTTAATTGCATTCCATGCCACTTAAGTTTTGGCTTGGTTGCACGTTAACCACTTAGATTTGTTTAGTTGCAACTAAAACACTTAAGTTCAATTTTCATTGCATTGTCACCTTTTTAATCCAAAAACTTAACGGTGGTAGACCTGGCAATCGGGTCGGGTTGGAGACTTCAGTTATGGGTCGGGTCATGTTTGTTTGGCTGAATTCGGGTCAAATATTGACCTAACCCATTCGATTTTGGGTCGGGTTACAGGTCATTTCGGGTTATGAGCGTTCTCAGAAACAATATAAAACATGCCTCATATTTTCTTAAAGAACACAAATTTTCACATATGCATGACAATAGTTTACCTAACACATGTCAATTAACATATTCTCAAATCCTCCCACGCTAATGAAATGAAATACAAATTGCACAAATCGTCAAAAAACAATCACAAGAGTAATATTACTACAAGATACACATGATATTTGATTATCCTTAAACTCAAAACATGTCATTCAAATCCTTGGAATTTTTTTAAACATCTCACAAATTTATGAGTGATTTTATCATTTTGGGAGTGATATATAAAATGGAATGGGTTTAACGGGTCGACCCACAAACCCACCCAACCCGACCCAAAAAGTCATGACTTATCAGTTCGGGTCATTTTGATTTCGGGTTACAAAAATTTCTAGTTTTTGGGGGGTTTCGGGTCGGGTCATCGGGTCGGGTTGTAATTTGCCAGGTCTAAACGGCGGGTATGAAAAAGTAATTTTACATGGCACATGGACATTCCAACTCAGCTTTGGATTGCTGACTCACAGAAACTTCGGATGATATATGTGGAGCACTATGGTTAACCGACCAGCTTTGGGTGGAGGGGTCCCAGCTGCAATGGCGGAATTGACACTTCTTACGATTACCAATACCAGCCGAATGCGAACTTCCAACAACAAGTAGGTCCAGTTGCAGTGATGGCATTTCCATTTACCTAGAATTCAAAAGCAAGTAACTAATAAAAAACAGAAATATGCTCACTCCAGGAGGTCCTTCAAGCAAAACTTGGGAGTAGAAATCAGAAGAAAAATAAACATAATTTTTTTTATGGGCAATATAAAAAAAATTATTTAAGCTTTATGTGTTTACACATCTTGATCTTTACACTTTGCATCAGACTAAACATGCACTACTACACACTACTACTATACAGCAAACAAAAATCTACTACTCCCCAATGCTACTACACTCTGCTACTACACTCTACTCCTAACTTGTACTTATTGAATAAAAACTACTCGGCAATCAATATCCAATGCTGCATTTCCATGCCTGGCCAACTCAATCAGTCTTCGAACTGTACGAATTACCTCCCCATACTGCATTGATTTACTCCCATACAGTCTGCCATACCGTTCCCTCCAAACCATGCTTACTACTAAATTCCAAACCAAACGACCAACCATAGCTAACGCCTTCTTACCTTTAAAATTCCTCACAACCCACATCAAGTAGTCTTCATAGTTGGCTAGCTGAGGACATCTCTAATCAAGCATTTGCAGGCAACCCTTAAGCACCTTGAACGTATATTGGCATTGGAAGAATAGATGTTCCCGATCCTCTGTATGAGCAGAACAGAGCAAACATTTATCATCCAACACCTTCCTCCAGCCCTTCAAATGATCCAATGTGGTTATTCTGTTGCGTGCCACAATCCAACCAAGAAACTGTGTGTAGGAATAGAGTGTCTTCCCCATACAAGCTGATACCAGGAAACTAGAGGTCTAACCGGCTGTAAATCCTGTCAAACCTGTTTTACAGAGTATCTCAACATCCTTTTATCATTCCAATAAACCTGTGTTCCCCAACATCGAAAGAACTCTTCCACCTTATCGCTAACCTTTAGCAATCTCTTCCAAACCCAAGAAGCAGTACTACCTGCTCTTAATTCCCAAAAAGTGAGATGTTTAATACGATACTGGTAATTCCACAAAACCCACCAGGACCCCTCTTTGGCAAGCAGAGCCCATATGTGTCTCGTAGTGCAAGCTATATTCCATGTTTATCGACAACGAATGCCTAGCCCCCCTTCCTTCTTTGGGATAGCTAATAAATCCCAGGCCATTATCGCTTTTTCCTCATGGATTCATCATCTATGCCCCAGAGAAACTTACAACATGTTTGCTCTATCTCCTTTATAGTGGCAGTAGGAAAACATTCATCCAAAAGTAGGATAGACTACTCAAGGCAGAAGTAATGAGTTGGAGTTTACCTGCGTAGCTGAGCATCTTAGGCTTCCATCCAGAAATGCATTTTGTGATCTTCTCAATTAACACTCTACAGTCACTTGTAGTAAGTTTCCCTGCTATGAGAGGAACTCCCAGATAACAGACTGGTAATGAAGCTTTCTAACACCCAGCTAACTGTGCTAGTCTGGCATGCTCTGCCTCTTCGATCCCTGCACAGAATAAGTAGCTCTTTTTTGGGTTGAACCTTAGCCTTAAAATCCCGTAAAATTTGTCCAGTAGACCACTTACACTTTCCACTGATTTTGCAGATCCATTGGAAAATAAACAGAAATTTTACAGAGGGGATAAGAGGAAACAGAGAAGATGTACAGAAATTTTACCAAGGAGTTTATCCAAGTAAACGCTATAGTTCAACGGATCAGCCACACTTCCATCGGGGTCAACGCCATCCCCACCGCCGTTGCTGCTTCGGTCCGATGTTGAATAGCGCACAGAGTCAGTCCCGAGAAAGGCGAGAGTAACAGACTGCCCGCCGTTGACGCGGAATCCGCTTCCGTTCCGGTATCGCGTAAGCTTAGATAGCTTGCTCCGCCGCAGGAGCTTCATGGTCGCCTCCTCCAGTTCTTCCTAATCAACCTCGGTCACCACCACATCATCAAGATCGGCGGCCATCGGGAAACTTGTGCTCGACTTCCTTCGACTTCACGTAGAGGGAGCGATAAGTTGATACTCTGTTTCTCGTGTATTGGAATAGGGGAGTTTGGCATTGGACAATATTTATTTTAGCTTCTACAATGATCTGAGTTTTTTCTTTTCTTTCGATGCTTTCAATTTTATCATTGTTAAATGAGCATGAGATTCAAAGCCGATTTATCTGAAGTACTTTGCTTCTGCGATTGAGTTTTCATTTATTTAGATTTTCGTTCAAGTTTAGCTCAGCTTCTGTGAGTTAGCAATCCAAAGCTGAGCTAGAATGTGGATGTGACATGTAAAATTACCTTTTCATACCCATTGTTAAGTTTTTGGATGGAAAAGGTGACGGTGCAACGAAAATTGAACTTAAGTGTTTTGGTTGCAACTAAACAGATTTTAAGTGGTTAACATGCAACCAAGCCAAAACTTAAGTGGCATGACATGCAATTAACCCGTCTATGATCCGCTGGCGCCTTCCCTGCTGCTGCTCCTCTTCCGCGGCCGCCTACATCGACAGTACTGACGATTGTGGGGCGTGAACCTCGCCAGCGGGACGTCCACCGTTATCTTCCTCTTGTTCATAATCCTCTTGTTGCTACTGGGCTGTTGAGGCCTCACCGGCGTGGACATTGCGATGTTAATTTAAGCGACTTTTTTTATGAGAGGATTTAAATGAAGGTTGGTGGTGGCAGCGGGCAGTGGGCGAGCTGTCGGCCGCCACCGGTGGCCGGGGGAAGAGAGGGAGATTGGGGGGAGCTAGAGATTAATAATTAATCCTTGCGTCGGCTATTGATCAGAAGAGAATGAATTTGTTTTATGTGTGGAGAATGGGGAGCTGAGTCGCCGATCGAAGGAGGGGAGAGAGTCGATCGAGTGACGACGAAGGAGGAGCATACAGGACGATGTTGCGCTGATGACAGGGACACTTTTCTCAGCTTACATGGCTGCAATAACTCGTGGAGAACTAACCTCTTTAGGATAGGGGCCGTAGTAAGCAGGAGTTCAAACCCGGAACCCGACCCGGACCAACATCGTCCTGTATTATATTTCAGGGTTTTCAATTTGAGGAAAAAGCTAGCGGAGACCTCCAGCCTTTCAATTCCAAAACATTTTTCCAAACTCAATGACTCAAGATTAGGAGCATTATTCACGAGCTAGTAGAGCAATTGTTCATTAATTCGGCAACCTCTGAGATTCTGAACCAAAAGACTGTGCAGAGAAATTGTTCGTCCCAGCCCATTCAAGTCGCAACCTCTGAGATTAAGAACTTTAGTGCGATTGCAGTTGGACAACGATCCCTCGTGGATCAAGTAAAAGAAGTGGGTGCTGATGAGAACCTCGAGCGGCAATCCACCATCGGCGCGCAACACGGACGCTATCAACCCATTGACGACGCGCTCATCGGATCGGTCAATTCCGGACAGCGATCGAAGGAGGGGAGACAGCCTAATCAGAAACCCGATGGGGTGGGGGAGTTTAATTTTATATTTTAATGATGAGAAATTTTAAAGGATTAAATTTATTTTTTAATTATCAAGTCAGACATTTAACGATCAATTGTTAATGTTTACTATCACATTAGACAAACTTAACGGAAAGTGACTAAACGTGAACCGTTTTACTAATTCGAGTGACCAAAATTGATATTAATTTTTTCCCAGTGACTAAACATTACACATTTTAATAAACCTAGTGACCAAACTTGGCATTTACTCATTGTAATATTCTAATCTTTCTACGAGGAATTTTAGAATGCTATATAGCATTGGTGTTATAGGTTTTTGCCTTTATGGTACAACTTGAAATTGTACATTTAACCTTATGGTACAACTTCATATTGTACCTATACTTTTTGTACAAATTCTTTATGGTACAACTTGAACTTGTACCTTTATGTGATGGTACAACTTCAAGTTGTAAAGTTGTACCATAACATAATAGTACAAATTCCTATACGTTGCAACCTCAACTTATACATTTAATATTATGATACAACTTTAATTTGTACATTAAAGCACCAATACTTATACATTTAACATTATGGTACAACTTTAAGTTGTACACTAAACCAAATAAGAGATTATTATTCTTTTAGCACGCAAGGATTACCGAAGAAGTTTAAAAAAATTAAAGGACACAAAAGAAGGAGTTGAAAAAAAGCAAATAGGTTAGAACTAATAAAATTACGTAAAGATCTTGTCATTTCTCTCCCTTCTCGTTTGCTGGTATAAGGTAATAGAGAATATCGCGAACTAAATCCCACTAATATCTTGAAGTATTAGTTGTTTTTGAAATTTTGAAAAAACACATTGTCATCCATATTATTAATCTTCCGCTTACTCGTTTAATTTGCATTAGAAGTAGTCTATCGAAACCAGTTACAAATAGAAATATTAGTTGTCAATAATTTATTAAACTAATATTGCACCAAAATAAACCACATAAACACAATTTATATTTAGTAGAGATCTACATATTCCCCCTGTTGGAGAATGATATTTTTTTAGCTAATTGCATCATACACGAATAATAGAAGTTACAGACTTCAATAAAACTCAACTCATCCTATCATACACAATCCCTATCCATGAATCAGGTTTGATTTTGGCCTAATTGTTTTCTTACCAACTATATAAACAAACAAATACAGTTGCAAACTTGCAAACATGTTAAAAATTGGGAAAAAAATTGACATAGACAACCTAGAGAACACCATCGCTTTCTTTCTTCTAATCGCCTTTATAAAACACCACATATTTCCAGTCTACTGATACCCCCTACTAAATACTACTTACTGATCATATCATCATTACAAACGTAAAAGCTTACTCTAATAGAGTTTTGCCAGGTGACAACCCTCCCAACTCAGCTTTTCATTTCAACGCCCATGGAATCAGGCTGTCATAGACCGTCAAGGAAAACGATCAATTGTTCAATCAAGGAGAGATGCTCTAAGTTTCATCAATTAACTCTTCCAACTATCTATTACCTATTTACATAAAAGTAGAATAGAGAATCGTAAAGACTAGGTGAAAAACAAATGAGAAACACATTAACATGATCAAGTAGG
The DNA here is from genome assembly GCA_946122785.1 of Linum tenue. Classification (NCBI taxonomy): domain Eukaryota; kingdom Viridiplantae; phylum Streptophyta; class Magnoliopsida; order Malpighiales; family Linaceae; genus Linum; species Linum tenue. The sequence continues at coordinate 26,926,615 of CAMGYJ010000004.1, read as the reverse complement.
ACCCACTCCATAATCTGGTACAAATTAAGAAAAAAATTCGAAGGGATACGAGCTGTGGCAGATGATTAGAACTTGGTCGCTCGACCACAGACACCTACAAATCGCTAGGGAAGGGAGACTAATTGCCAGTTCCGGATCAATGGAAAGATAGAGCAATTCTGATGCGATTCCCATCATTGGAGTCCAAGAGGAAGAGCCCAACTCGACAAAAGGAAGAAATGAATTACTTGAGGACTAAGTCATTGCTTTTGGGCGGATTCTTGACAGATTCTTGCTTTATTTTCTTTCCCTTTGGGGCGGTTCCTTGCTTTATTTTCTTTCCATTTTGGGCGGATTATTAGTTTATTTCCTTTCCCATTTGATATTTTGATTCCTTATTTGATATGAGAGGATTTTGAGCTTTAACTCAGGGTAGATACATTGTTTTGAGACCTCTATAAATAGAGGAGGAATCACCTACGGGCTGAGAGACTTTGATTAATTGACAAAAACCCTTTTCGATTCATTGAGTTGTTACTATTGAATTTTTTCCTTGTTTGTTGGTGGATCTCCAGCATTCGAGCGAGCTTTGTATCAATCAAGTAGTCCCCTTGATTGTGGTCGAGTTGCTACCCTCATATTGTTCGAGCCTTTTCACGATTTAGTGTAGAGATTGCACGACTGTTTCCGCTCTATCATTTGCTTTTCGAGTTGTTGAGAGAAAATTCAGAAAACCTCTAAAGATATAGAAGTTGCGCGACTTTGACAAAAGAACCTAAGCTTTCACAAGCTCGGGATCTTATCAAGTGCTATCAGAACCCAGTTCAAATTCAGCAACAATTTGAAGATCCCCGTTCAAACTCAGCAGCGATTTGAAGATACCTGGTTCAACATAGTGGCAAGATCGAAGGTGAGAGAACTATTTCTTCTCGTACGAGGTCTAAAGATCCCATAGCACACGACAGATCAGAAGAGGAGTCATCGACCGAGGAAGAAATCCCTTTTTAACAACACACAATGGCTGAGCAGCAGGTTAATATGTCTGAACTGTTGTAGACCATCATGGCGCAATTGAATGTGACCTTCCAAGTTTAATTCAACCATATTAACAAAAGGATGGATACCCTAGCACCGTCGAACAACACGGTCCCGCTGGGAACTGTAGTAGGACTCCATCTGATTCCGGAGGGAGATCGACAGCAGGGCGTTCCGACTGGAACTGACCAAGCCCCAGATGAAAGACTATGCAACCTAGAAGGAAGATGGATCACAAAAGCCCTATCAAGTGTGTCAAGAACGAAGACACTGTTGCTGGATTGCGCGGAATCATGCTATCAATTTTTTCATTCGAGGATCTCATAATGCTTCTGCATACTTTGATTGGGAGAGAAAGATCATTATGTTCTTCCAATGTGGAATCTATAGCGAGCAACAAAAGGTATCCGTAGCCACTAGCCACATATGAATTCACTGATTATGGAGTCGTATGGTGGGAGCAAGTACAACTCAAGAGAAGAAGGAATCTACAGCCAAATATGGCAACTTAGACAAAACTGAGAGGGCTCATGAGAGATAGGTTCGTGCCAGGATGCTATCAAAGTGAGCTCTTTGATTACTTGCAGGGAATTCGGCAGGGAGCACAATCTGTTGAGGAGTATTTTCGTGAGCTTGAATTGCTCATGATGAGAGCAGATGTGAGGGAGGACAATGAAGAAACGATTTCTCGCTTCTTACATGGGCTCAACGGAGAGATTAAGAAGCATGAAGTCGAGTTTCGTCAGTTTGTGGAGCTGGAGGACGTGGTTCACCTAGGTACTAAGGTGGAGAAGCAGATGAATGTGAGTTTGGGAAGAAGGTACCCACCTTCGCCCAAACCAGTTGCAGAGGCATTTCCGAGGCCAATGTGAATCACTCTAGGCCAGATGGTGGCAGACCAACGACTAAGAATTCGGCCCCAGTCATCCAAGCCATGAATGAAGGCTCAACTGGAAGCATCCAATGCTTCAAGTGGTTTGGACGTGGAGATAAGGCCAACCAATGCCCTAACAAGAAGGCTCTGGTCTTGCGTGATGGAGAATACTTTTCTAAGGTGGAGTATGAAGAGAAGCCCATGGGGAATGGATTCGAATCTGATGTTGATTATAAAGATGATGATATGGATGAGCACATCAAGGCTGAGAAATCTCCAACCGGTAAACTTTTGTAGTGAACCGCGAATCTTTATCTATTGAAACTTACACAGAGACAAAGTAGAGGGATAATCTTTTCCACTCTCGTTGCTTAGTCAACGGGAAAGTGTTGTATATGGTCATCTATGGTGGTAGCTGCACCAATGTGGTTCGTGTGGATGTAGTCAAAAAGCCGGGATTGAGCACCATGAAGCATCCTCAACCTTACACCCTGCATTGGTTGAACGACTATGGGAATATCAAAGTCAACAAAAGGGCCAAGGTTTGTTTTCAGCTTGGTGATTGTGCATACGAGATTTGGTGTGATGTTGCTCCAATGCAGGCTTTTCATCTCCTATTGGGTAATCCATGGTAATATGATCGAGAAGTTATTCATGATGGAAGGCACAACAACTACCAGTTCAAGAAAGGAGATCGAAAGTTTCTGCTGAATCCATTATCACTAGCTGAACTCACAGAAGATTAACAGTAGCTGGCAATGATTTGAGCCAAGGAGAAAGGGAGTGCAAGTGGTTCGAAGATGGAGGACGAAACTGGAACATGTCGACTGCGCTAAGGAGAATTTCCTTTGAAAGATATATTGATGTTATTTCTTGAAGAAAAGCACCCGCTTGGAGGGCAAAGCTTCTTCAATAGGGAGGGACTGATGTGATTCCCATCTTGGAGTCCAAGAGGAAGAGCACAACTTGGCAGAAGGAAGAAACGAATTACTTGAGGACTACATCATTGCTTTTGGGCGAATTCTTGGCAAATTCTTGCTTTATTTTCTTTCCCTTTTGGGCGGATTATTAGTTTATTTCCTTTCCTTTTTTTTGTATTTTGATTCCTTATTTGATATGAGAGGATTTTTAGCTTTAATTAAGGGTATATACATTGTTTTGAAACCTCTATAAATAGAGAAGGAATTATCTACGGGCTGGGAGACATTGATTAATTGATAAAAACCCTTTTCGATTCATTGAGTTGTTACTCTTGAATTTTGTCCTTGTTTCTTGGTGGATCTCCAATATTTGAGCGAGCTCTGTATCAATCAGGTATTCCCCTTGATTGTGGTCGAGTTACTACCCTCATATTGTTTGAGCCTTCTCTCGATTCTGTGTTGGGATTGCATGGCAATTTCCGCTCTATTGACTCGTCACGAATACCACAATAAAACTCTCATTCAAGGCCCAAGTATAAACCTTAACTGGGTGCAGTACAGGGCAAGTATGTTTAAATATCGACCCAGGCCGGTTCATGTACCCCTACTTCGATTGCTTGAAACATTATCTAGCGGTCAATTTTTGAGGAAAACAACAATCTAAAGCTAAAACGTTTGCAAAAGTATATGGATTTGACACTAATTGAGAAGGCTTCACCCGTGTGTTACTCCCCCTAGCTAACAATTACGACTTGTTGGATCGAATGGTCGTGTGTGGTGAGGGGGTTGTAAACCGTAGGGAAATGTAACAAGTAGCCAAGTGCCACTCTCTTGGTCTCTAGGTCGAGGGAAAGGGATATGATCCAAGCCACCAAAGTGACTCTCTCGACCTATTGACTTAGGGTTGGTTAGACTTCACCCTCAAATCGGAGTTCGGACGGCTACCCACAACCAAACTCTAGGTTATAATACGAAATGGGAGGTTTGCCCTGCATTAATATAAATAGGAGTCAATGAATTGCCTAAGAAAACCCAACATTCAAGCTTCTTTCAAAGAAAGGAAGGGTGGTTTTCTCTCTATCTAGGTTAGAATGGCAATTAGATTGATAAGCTTTCACACAACACAACATAATCATTCATGAATAATACCTCCACATTCACATTAAACACAACCACACACAAATTATTCAATCCATACAAGCATTCACATAATTTTAGCTAGGTTTACAAACACCCAAGTGAAAGAAGGGACTACTCTATGCTACAAGAAGGGAAAACACAAGAGAGGAAGGAAAACCATTAAAAAGATGCTACCCTTGCTCCTTGTGTTGAAGAGATCCTCCTTTGGGGGAGGAATTCCAAAATCCTTGCTTGAAGATGAAACCCTAGCTTCTCCTCTTCTTTGGTTTGTCACTTTCTCACTCTAGAAATCTCAAGAAGAAGAAGTTTCTCACACTAGGTCTCCCTCTTTTCTCCTTTGGCTCAACATCCTTTATATACCCATATCAAACTCAGTTCACGATCTTAGTTCACGGCCGTGAACTGCAAGCAGGGACCAGGATCTCAAGTTGAAACGCGCCGCATCACTAAGTCCAATTCACAGGCAAAGGTCTGAGTTCACGGTCTTACGACCATGAACTGACTCGTGTCCGGTGAAAACCATTTGTGCTCTAGATGCCTGACTGTTCACGGGTAGCGCCTCCAGTTCACGGTCTTGGTGACCGTGAACTCACAGCCCAAACCGTGATCTACTGTTGTTTCCACCGTGTGACTTGATTTTTTTCCCTTTCGTCCAACTTTCGACTCCGGGATTGGTTCCACTTGCCAAAGTTTGAAAAACACCAAAACAAGGCACAACAGGGCGTAAAACCAAACCTCCCGAAGTAAAAATGCTTCAAACGACTAAGCAAACCGGGGGTAAAAAGTGTGCAATTGAGCTCGAATCACCTATCCTTTACTTTTCGAGTTGTTGAGAGAAAATTCAGAAAACCCTTAAAGAGATCGAAGTTGCGCGACTTCGACAAAATAAACTTAGCTTTCATGAGCTCGGAATCCTATCAAATTCGCAAGCCTCGAATTGATATGCTTTATCTTCTCAAAGTTAGGATGAATGTTTTTTCAACAATAACCCAAAAATATGTTACAACTTCTCAATTATTTCCCATATAATTGTTTCCTTTTGTAACTCCCATCTCATATTCTTCCACAAATCGAAAAAACTTCATATGCCTTTAATTTTCCTCCCATGTGTCTTTGGGTAAAAAAGTAGTCAGAAAAGCAAGAAATCTCAAATTTTGCAGTAAATAAGAAGAGAGTTTTGTTTGTATTTTACATGACTTGACCCAATTTCTTTATTTTCTTATTTTCAATGTTGGGTTTCTTTTCAATGAAGAACAAGGAAGTAAGGATATCATATAGTTAATTATGGAATTGACTCGTCCCGAAAACCACAATAAAAATCTCAATTAAGGCCCAAATATAAACCTTAACCGGGTGCAAATAGGGCAAGTATGTTTAAATGTCAACCCAGGTCGGACCATATACCCCTGCTTCCATTGTTTGAAACATTATCTAGCAATTGGTTTTTGGTGAAAACAATGATCTATAACTAAAATGTTTGGAAAAGTAAATGAATTGGACACTAATTGAGAAGGCTTCACCCGGGTGTTGCTCCCCCTAGCTAACAATAATGACTTGTCGGATCGAATGCATAGGTATGGTAAAGGCAGTTGTAAACTGTTGGGAAGATCAACTAGTGAAAAATGCCACTCGCTCAGTTAATAGGCCAAGGGATTTCGATTCAAGCTACTAAAGTATCTCTCTTGGCCTATCAACCAAGGGTTGCCTAGACTTCACCCTCGAATCGGAGTTCGGGCGGCCAAATTTCAACCAACCCTAGGTGCTAATAAGAATTAAGAGGGTTGCCCTAATTTAACTAAGTAGGAGAGAAAAATTGCACAAGTAAATCTAGCTTTTACAAGCCTCTACTCAAAGGAGATTCCCCTCTACCTAGGTTAAAATAGCATAAGACATTGAAATGCACAAACACAATCAATATTCATGAAAATTCCTCATATCTTTGTATGAAAACACACCCACACACTAATCATTCAATTCATACAAAAATTCACATCATTGTAGCTAGGGTTTACACACACCCAAGTGAAAAGAGAAACTACTTCATGGTAGGTAAGGAGAAAACACAAGGGACAAGAAGGAAAACCATCTTGGAGATGCTGGCCTTGCTCCTTGTGGTGTAGAGATCCTCTTTGGGGGAAGAAATCCCCAAAATCTTGCTTGGAGTTGAAACCCTAACCTCTTCTCTTCTTTGGTTCGTTAGTTTCTCTCTCTAGAAAGCTTAAGAAGAAGAAGTTTCTCACACTAGGTTGAACCGCCGCCCATGGAGCCATGTAGTAGCCCATGGTCCTCGGTTGCTCCGTAGCTCCCGCTTGAGCTTCTTGATTAGCCGCCATCTCGACTTCACTTCCATCCTCTTCGGATTGAAATTCTTCCTCAACATCAACTCCTTCAACTTCGGGACCAACTTGTGGTTGTCCCCTCTTGGCCTCTCCTCTATCCTTCTTCTTGCTTCCGCCAGCTCCCTCTCACAAGGCAAGAGTCGGACAGTGCAGTTGAGATTCTCGTCTAGTGGCGCTAAAGGTGTCGGATTACTCTGGGTCATACACCCTCCTCCACACACTCAAAAGAACCACAACTCGTCTAACACAAGCAAGATTCACACACACAAAAGCAAAAAGTAAAGCTAGATTAACACCAAACAATCTTTTCAAAATAACGGACTGGAAGTTCCCTGGCAACAGCGCCAGGAATTCTACGAACCATAACCATAGTATATAGCATCGACAATCTAAGAATCAAACATCATCCTTAGTCATGCATGGAAGGGTAGCTAATCCTTCGATACATGCTTGAGAATGATGCCTACTACACGAGATTAGTTTCCTTATTTCACATAATAGTAGTATAAACGAGATATTATAGTTGCAATCATCATAGACTCACATGCATAGATAGGTTAAACCACCATATGAAATAAAACATTGATGATCATACACAAGAGATGACCAAAGTATCGCGAATATAATAAAGCACCTAAAGGCATATGCATCAATGATCATAACAGAAAATGAGATAAGCATCTTATTAACTCATAGAAAGTAATACACAATCATTATCGAATTCACATCCCTAAACATATTAACTAGTAACACAAAGAAGAGTGGAACAACGTCACCATAGATACAGGCATTGATGATGAATGCTTTTCCTCACCTCAGCAACAATGCTCCTCTTCTCTATGGATTGCTACTCGTGCCCAGTACGGCAGAATGCTGGTAAAAGGTGTGTCTAAAGTATATACATGTGCCTCTATTTACACTAGTTACATAAGGGGGTTTTCTTGTCTTTCTCCTCTTAAATTCGGTCAAAATTGTCCATGTATGTCTTGAAACTCGGATTCCTTCGACTTGTGAATGAATTTACTTTCAAAGGAAGCTTCCTCGAAGGCTAGGGAAAAGGCGGCGGTGCCACAACAGTTGGACCCGCTGATCTCAATTCTTCTCCAAGTCGGCCCATTTTTATGGGAAACTTCCTCTTGGGCTTATGGACCTGCTGTTGATATTTTTGCTTGTTTGGACTTCGTTTGACCAGTCTGCTCTAAAAAAAATACTATCATGTGGTCCATATCTTGCGCTTCCGGTGCCAGAATCCATATTTTTTGAACCCATGAGCTTGTATCGTCGGCCTGTTTCTTATCCATTGGGTCCCTTGGTGATCCATATTCGTCTTGAGTGGTTTATAACCTTCAAAAGCATAGAACAACACTATAAAGGGATCAAATAGTACAGAAACACACTCAAGGTCTATCATAAGCTCATTATCCAAATAGTTATGAATTCCATATGAAATATAGTCAAAACTACTAAAGATGCATTGATAGAAGGGGAATATGTATAATATTTGGGAGTGATAAACACTATAAATAAAGTGTCATCACTGAGCTTAAGCAAGAAGATACAACCTAGCCTAGAATAGGATAAGAATGAACAAGATTCATGCCAAAATGGTCAAGTGATGATAAAAGTCGTGCTAATCTTAGGGTATGACACTACGAAGCAAATATAGCACGACATCAATCACAAATGGGCAGAGATGATGATTATGGCACACAAACACCTAAGAAATGGAAGGTTGTAACACCATGAAAATTGTTTTTTGTCTCACACAAGGCAAGTAGGGGAGTTGCTTTTGCGTAATTTTCGTCTAGTTTATCTTAGCTCATTTAGAAGGGACACAACACGAGGATGACCAACGTTTGAATAATAATAAACTGAAACTAAGTGGGTTCTATGTGAATCAACCTTCAATTGGAAGTGATCGAGATTAATCGCTTTTGCATTACTATTTTACTAAGGTTTCTTTTCAAAACATCTGACAAGTGCCTCACACGTAGACCTTTGGAGAACAAGCTACAACCCACTTTAGTGTAAAACTTTGGTTGTGGAAAGCGGAAATCGAGCATAATCCAACCAATTGTACGCATGCATAGCCTTTTATTATTATTTTAATGATGTGTAATGCTGATTGGGCGAAAGTAACGGATTTTTGGACAAATTGGACTGATTGACCTCTTTGTTATTAACTCTAACTTGTTTTACTGAAACGTGCAAAATTAAAGTTTTGTGACCGTTTTTTACAAAGTGGATAGTTTTGTCACCGTCTATGATAATTAGCCATGAAAGTGCCAGGATACAAATAGCATAAAAGTATCATAATATGGGGCAAAATTTGAATATTGAATAAAATAGAAAACAAATGACATTTTTCGAATAGTTCAGATGGTGTAGTGGTATTATCCCTACATTTTATGTACAAATGTTTTCTTTCTTAGAAATGTTTTATGAACCACGTCTTGAATTTCCAATTATTAATACTTTAACCTATAATGTTACCGACATAGAAACTGTCATCGTTCCTTCAACAAGGCATAAACCAATACACACATTGGGGAATGAGAGAGACCCACTTCGGACACCGACAACCAAATCACATACATTGAGAGCAAATAACAAAAAAAATTAACATAGTCAAACTAGAAATTGGTTTTGTAAATAAGAGCTTAGTCTAGCATTTTTTTTATCGTAGATTTCAACCTAGAGGTCACATATACGACTTCCTTAAGGGGTCAATTCGATTGGGGAATTGGTTATCAGAGACTGTGAGAGATTATGAGCCAAATTTCTCACTAAAACTCCAAAGATATAGTATGAGAGATTTTAGCCAAATCTCTTGTTTGGAATAAGGGTTTTCAGTCAAAGAGTCTAAAATACGATACTGCCCCCCATCACTTTGGATCTTTTTCATTGTGCCCCCGTCTACTTCGTGTCTTCTTCGTTGAAGATGCTTGTGAGCCAGAGCTAGCTCTCCCTCGTCCATAGAAAAACCCAGAACAAAGGGATTACATGCTAGCTCTCGCCATCAATTTCATGTTTCCCACCGTTTTCTTCCTTTTCTTCGTTCTTTGTAGAAAAAACCTAAACAACAGAGTGATGAACACCAAAACGCACAACCCACAAAACATGAACCCAACAATTACCACTACAATCATCGTCATTGCTCCCGTCCAATCACAAATATCGATAAATGACAGGGGGCGATGAAACCCACCAGACACCCAAAAGGTGTTGATTGATAATTTGCAATTAACTATATCCTGCAACATCACACATGGTAGGAACCCCATCCTATCAAGAAATTAAACAAGCTCATTACTATAATGGGTGAGACTACCTATCAAATTATGGAGCCATCATCTCTCTACAATAAAGAGAAGAAAATAATGCACTAATAAGTATGGATCATGATTGGTCCAACATCATCCTCATGCCATGCATTTGCTACTGTCGTGGAAGTGGATTGGAAGGAAGACAAAGCTTTATTACATGGGCCAAGGGAAATTAATCTTCACATGCATTGGTTCAATTGTTATATTATTTCCCATCTTTCAATATTAGCTAGCTATCCATTTGTAATATATATATAATGTATGGAAGAAGCATAAAAGTGTTAGAGAGACATAGAAAATAAAAAAGAAAAGAAAGGAAGTTTCCTGCGTGTGTGTTGTAAGAACAAGTGCCAAAATTTAAGGCCTTATTTGTTTGAGTGTATTTCAATTTTGAGTGATTAAACACCAAATTTTTTCTTTGTTATGATCCAAAATTATCACTATTTGCGCTAAACCTCAAAAAAATTGGTATAAGAGCTAATAAATTTTTATCCTCTCCAAAATTCCCATTTTTCTAGCCTACACAAATTTTCTCAAAAAGCTATGGCAACAACTTCGTCAAACACCATGTTTGCTACATCCTCAAATCAAATTCCTATTTTCGATGGAGAATTGTACGAGTACTAGAGCGCCCAAATGGAGCCTATTTTTATCTCACAACTTCTGTGGGATATCTTCCAAGAAGGCTATGAAGATCCGCAGGAAGATGATGAAGACTCCAAGAAACAGGCAGACAAGCAAACAAAGGAGTACAATGAGAATTCTAAGCAAAATGCCAGCGCCTTGAGAATTATTCAACAAGTAGTGAGCAAATCTATTTACCCAAGAATCTATGGCATAATAGATGCCAAAGTAGCTTGGGATGTCTTGCGTGAACAATTTCAATGTTCTGAAAAGGTGATCTCCATTAGGCATCAAAGCTTATGGCGTTAGTTCGAAAACTTGATTATGAAGGAAACCGACACCATCAAAGACTTCCATTCGCTGGTGACGTCATGGAAGAAAGAAAAATTGTGGAGAGAGTTATCCGCACTTTATCATCAAAGTTCGAGCATATTGTTGTTGTTCATAGAAGAAACCAAAGATTTGTCAAAACTACCAATGAGCGAGTTGATGAGCTCACTTGTAGCAAAGAATGAGCCGCTTCACCAAACCGCCATTGGAGCAAGCTTTCCACTCAAAAGTCAACATGACGGAAAGTAAATACGCCAAATTGGAGGAAGGCTAGAGAGGGGAACCTCAAAATGGAGAGGAAGAGGAAGATCCAATTACAGAGGAAACAAAAGACAAAATTATCAACAACAAAAATTGGGCTACAACGGCTCGAGTTGCATAATTTTCAAAAAAAGTGGGTCATGCAACAAAAGACTGCAGATTCAAGTGCACCAAGTGAAAAATTTAAAACCATTCACAGAGAGATTGCTGGTTTCAGAACAAGCAAGAAGAAGGCGAATCAAGCGCCACCAAAAATGAAGAGAGCAATATGGTGGCCTTATCATGCTTGAATTGTGAGCAAAATACATAGCTTCCCTAGATGGTGGATAGTGGTTGCAGTAACCACATGATTGGAGATCTGGAGTCCTTCATCAAGATTGATGACAAATGTCACTCTCAAGTCAAATTGGGAGACGAAAAGAAGTTAAAAGTGGAAGGAAAAGGAACAGTTGTTGTGCACACAAAACAGGGCAACAAAACTCTCATATAAGTCTTTTTGTATGTTCCGGAGCTAACTCACAATCTAATTAGCGTGGGAAAACTGATGCTGAAACATTACAAGCTCCTGTTTGATAATGGCGTGTGCGATATTATCAATAAAGCTGACAATTTCACGGTGGCCAAAGTCTTGATGACTTCCAACAAAATTTTCTCTCTTGCTATGTAACAAAATGGTGAAGTAGCATTCAAGAGTGAAAATCTGGAAGATGAGATTAGAGTCAAGTGGGTGAGTTTCGAATGATCACCGTGCCATGGTTATGTGTTTGAATGGTTGAATGTGTCGTATTTGAGTTAGAGGAACATTTGAATCAATTGAGAATTTTGAAATTGCCCTGTTTTGTTGATTATCATGGTCCTAGTGATATTTTCACAGTCATACGACCATGATAGTGTTACCCCAACCGTGATGCCGACAGGGTTCTTCCACCATTTGCAGGCAATGTAGTCAAAATCGCGCTTTAAAAATTAAAAACTTATGATTTTACATTTCTAGGTCAATAAAACGCTTCTACACAAAATCTTACTTTGTACAACTTATGAAGTTAAAAACTCTGCTTTAAAACTTAAAAATTTACGATTTTATGCTTTTAGATCACCAAAACTTTTCTATGTTAGAATATTTACTTCGATTAAGCTGAGGTTAGCGACAAAGCCCTTTCTCCCTCTAAAGCCCAAAGCCCTTTGCTTCGCTCCACTCATTTTAGCATTTCTAATCAGACCTGGCTGAACTGGGAACGACATAGATCAAAGGTTCGTTCATTAGCCCTACTAGTAAAGCACAGGAAAAAGAGGGATTGATTAAGTAAGAAAGTCACAACCATCGAGTCCTTCCTTACACTCGCTTTTGACTACATTGTTTGCAGGCATCACGGTCAGAGTGATATTATCACGGCAAGTACCCCTGATATTTAACCAACCATGATGTTGCCCAAAACTCACTGTTTTTGGCTGAGAGCATGTTCAGCGAGCTATTATCACGGTCAGGCAACCGTGATAATTGACCCCGCACGTGATCTCGATCCTCGGACTATATAATTAGTCTGTGATCACTTCCCCTTCATGAGCCATTGGCCTCCAGAATCCTCTAAATCTTTCACTGGTAAACGTCACCTCTTACGGTTTTTCGATGATCTAGTCCACTTCCTGCCATTCAAACTTAAAAAATAGTCAAACACATACCATACTCCCCTAGTCTAGGCGCTCCTTCGTTGCAAGTTTGGGGAAGTTTGGCTCACTTTTTATCGGTGGAAAGTTGCTTCAGCTAGACTTCGGTAAGCTTCAGGCGAAGCTCCGACGACCCCTTATAGCCACTTTTCGGTCGATTTTCTATTCCCCCCCCCCCTCCTTCTCTTCACCTTCATCTTCGATCCTACTTGAGTCTCCAAGTGTGTTTTTATCTCTTATTTAATTTTGTAGAACCGGATCTAGGGTTCTTAGGTTAATGAGAATTTGGAATTTTGCTTGAATGTTGAAATTGATTGAGGGGTTGATGAATGATGATGTGTTGAATGTTGTTAAAGTGTTACATGGGATTCTTATGCCTTGGTGGGCTTGATTTTGCATGTTTAGGTAATTGAATTGAGGAATGCCCACCAAGTGCTTGTTTAATTGCCAATCCTTCTTTTATGCATGATTGATGATGGTCAATGAGGCATGATCCAGGCTTGCTATTGCAACCTATTTGATCTATGAAACACCTAGTTTCATGTCTCAATGTGTTTGTGGATTATTTGAGCTTAATGTTTCTGAAGCTAAACTTGTGAAAAGCCTATGACGACATGTTGCCAAGGTGGAAACTTAAGTGTGGGGGAGTGAAATTTCTCCCCATTGGGCATTATTTGATGATTTCTTCCGTGTATGGTATGCTTTCATTGGTGTTTTGCATGATGATTGACCCTATGCATCCGTATATCCGCGAATTGGTGGACCATCCAAGGTAAGGAGGAGGGTATGAGACGTGGTGCAACGCGCACATCGGACCCCAGTGGTGCATCGACTTGGACATGTTCAACATGTTCCACTGTCGAGGCGCGATCTTCAGAGCCATCGTTCATCCTTAGTGGCATAAACTTCTCCGCATCAGAGAACCCATCTACCATGAGCTTTGCATGGAGTTCTACTCCACATTTGTGAACGAGCAACCCAATGCATAAAAAAATTAGCCTTTTGTGGAGTTCATGCTCGGACGGGTCCACCACGCCATCGGCTACAACTCCCTAGCCCAGGATTTAGGTCTCGACATCGGGATCATGATAATATCTGAGAAGGTCTATATTCGGGATTTCTAGCCCAACATGTGTACGAGGTGATTTGCCTCTGGTAGGAAAGACACCAGAGGTACCATGCCTCCCACATCAGGTTATCCCATTTCCAAACCTAGTGGAGGATTCTCCAAATGCTCCTCACACACTCGGTGGTTCCGAGTCTCAAGCTGGCATGGGTCGACCCCGAGAACCACTCCATCTTATATTTATTCCTCTTTTCTATCATTTTTATAAAATATATATCTTTAAATTAGGCACAGGTTAGTGTACAAAATCCAATCTAACGGTTATAATTTGGAAGGAAAGATCTAATGGTCCATATCATAAAGGGTTAAGAAGAGAAATAAGGAATTTAAGGGGAGTTGACCGGATTTTGGGTGAACCGGCTCGGATTCCCAGGCGGCTGTTAATGCACTTTTTAAATATCTTACGAAAATTCAACGAACCTTAACTTATTTGTTTTACATCGGTTCAAAAAAAATTGCACAGAAAAATCTAATTTTTGTTCTCCACGAGATGATATCCATTTTTATATTTTTGTATCAAAATTTTTACGTCATCTTACCATTGTCATATCACGATATTATCACTGATAGGGTTATGATAACACAGTGGTATAATGTTGATAAGATAATGGTATGATATTGATATGATGTTTGTGTGATAGTGATATGATGTTGATATGAGATCTTATGTTTGTCAAAATAATTTGATGACATCATGGCTATGTCATATCATTGATACTATCTCCCATAGTGATAAACTGATAATATTAGTGTTTATAGTGATAATATCAGTGATATGACACTGATGTGGTGTTGGTATGAGAGTTTATGTTACAAAACATAACAAAATATATATCATTGTGTAGATCAAAATTAATATGTTATTTGTATACAATTTTTTATTTAATTCTGAGTTAAAATTAAGGAAACGAGTCTTTATCACTGTCATATCATGATATTTACACTGATAGTGGTATGATATTACATAGGTATGATGTTTATATGATAGCGATATAATGTTGACATGTTGTTGGTATGATAGTGATATGATGTTGGTATGAGGTCTTATGTTTGTCAAAATAACTTGATAACATCATATCAATGTCATATCATGATATAGTGATAGTATCATAATATGAAGTTCGTATGATGTTTTACGTATGAAAAAACATTTAAAAAATATATAATTATGTATATCATAATTAATGTGTTCTTGTATACAATTTTTTTTTTTAGTTAAAACGATGGAGATAAGTCATCATGTCACTCATATAATGATGATATGATAGAAATGAAAGTGATTTTACTACAATTGACACGTGTTTCGAAGAGTTAAATTTTCTTTGATCAAAATATAGTAAAATGGGCATCATTGTATAGATCATAATTAATGTGATCTTTTTATGTAAGTTTTTAAATTCCGAGTTAAGACAAATGCTATATTATCAGTTAAAAAATAGGGGATTTAGAAAAATGTATTCTCTCTCCTCTGCATCTGTGTCAACAAAATTACCAGTCCGTCCCTCTTATTTTTTGTTGGGAATGAATCTAGACCATTAGATGTTGAATGAATTGAGAGTTTTTGCAGTGATGAGCTTTGTATCTTATTACTTCCCTTTAAAGTTTAAATTCTGTACAAAACTGGCCAATCGAGTTAAACCATTTTCATCCAATCAAGGTTCTCACCCAATTTAGCATGTCGGCCTTGTGGAGATAGTGGGTCAAGGGTTAATGGGATGACCGGTTTGGCCCGGATATAGAAGAAAAGTCATTATATTGTACTTAATATTAAATCCAACGTGACAAAAATGCAACAACACTTAAATCCGTCACACTTAAATCTGTCACATAACATCAACTTAGAATGTCAAATGACAAAAGTAAAGTACTCAATCTTCAAAGATAAAGGCATCCATCTCCATCTCCAATGCATCAACAATATGGGAAATATCGAAGTCAATTTCATCGGCTACATCATACGCAAAGCCCTCTCCATCAAAACACGAAATCAAATATTCATAATTATAACTAATGAGAATATCGTTATTATAAGAATGTTTAGACTTTTTCATAGTTTCTGTAATAGGAAAACCTTCATCATGAGGACGCTTTCTAGAAGATGAGGATGATTCCTCCTGCTCCTCCTCATAAAGAGTCTTTTCAATCTCCTCACAGTCTACATCTATAGGTTGATCTTCTTCTACAATCCAAAAATCAATGTTATCTAATTACTCATAATCAATTGGGTCTTTCGTCCACGCATTCTTCAAGCACTTACAATTCAAAGAAGATAAAACGATTAAGTATATGAATATGAAGTGTTAATAACTTAACAATGTTGCATACAATTTAAGCATTATCTATTCTTCAACCTCAAATTGTAAGTCACATAACCAAGATCATTCCATCTTTGATGCTCTAATGGATTCCTCCGCTTACTATGGATTTGGTCGAACACACTCTAATTCCGCTACCATTAATAAGAAGATGATGTTTGAGACGAAATTCGAACTATGAGCTTGCTCAAATGTGGAGCATCCTCTTTAAATAGTGTCCACCATTCAACTATTCATTCAAGCAAATTATTCTGAATAAGTACATAGACTTTGAAAATATTACAACCTAATATGTAACAAGCTAGCAAGTGACTAGAATTGGTTACCTGGAGGTAAAGTGGAAGCACACGAGATATCTTATTTCTTCCCAAAGCTTTCAGGCTTATCTCTAAAAAGTCTAACCTCTTGCATTGCTTTCATCCGTATACTGAAAATTCGGATTTAAAAATATGGAGCTCCATAGATGATATATCGAAGATGCTTATCCCATCTCACATAAGTCATATACACATTAGCTCCTCTTCCATTGCCCATAAAAGTGTTCTTGATGGTCTTTTGTATCCTCATCATTCCATCATGCACATACACCAAAGATGGTTGCTCATCAGAATCAACAACCACCAACAGCTTTAGTGCTTCACAATAGGGAATGTCAACTTCACCATCACTAAAAATTCCTTCTAGAAATTGTTATCCAACAGAACAAACTTTATGTGTTTCCCCTCTTTAGATTTTCCCAACATGTGAGATGTAAAGAAGCTACTTGTGACAAGTTGTTCCAGCAAAGGCCTATGGTCATACACACTTTTTAAGCATATGAAACTTGTAGCAAATCGAGTAGCTCCTGAACGAACAATATGCTTCCAACCTTCTAACTTCTTCATAAAAGCTAAGAGAGATAGGTGACTTTCAACAAATGATTAACAACAGGTGCAGCACATAGAGATCAAAAGATACTCTTATACTTCTCATGAACTTTTCTCCCAGCAGCAACATAATTGACAGCATTATCTATGATAAAATGCACAACATTCTCTAGCCCAATCACACCACCAAACAAGTTGGCCAAAGTACCTTAACCCAAGACCGATGCATCCAAAGATTTCAGAAAACATACACCCTTTGGACAATAGACTAGAAAATTAATCAATGACCTTTGACTCATGTCTGCCAACCATCAGTCATCAAAGCGCAACCAGTAATTTTCCAACTCTTCTGATAATCATTTATGATAAGAAGGTACCTTTTATCCGGGGCCAATAGCAATTGTCGCATCAAATGATATTTGATAATATTATGAGTTTGTAGCATTTAATGGTATCTTAGCATGATAGAACCATTTAGCCACAATGAGGTATGCATTTTTCTTTGCTTCTTTTCCAACAAAAGCACTTCGAATGCTAGGTTGAGCTCCTTAATTATGTTCTTCTTGGAGCAAAGAAACTTGGTGGAGGCTTTGATGTTGTTGAACTTGTATTTTGCTGCTGAGAATCATCATCTTCTTCATTTTGTTTTCTTGCAACCTTTGGTCTAGTAGACGATTATTCAAGCAAACTCTTGAACTTTTCACCTTTTTTCAAGCCAAATGTTGTCTCGCCCTATTAATTCCTCCTCCTTTTACCACCCGACCACACAAAAAGAATTTATGCCACAAATTTCTTGCTTCTCTGATGATTTGTACCGCATACTCCCAGCAGGACTACTAGCAACGGATGATTGAATTGAATCATTGCCCGATGCCATCTTCCGAATCTAAGTATCAAACACACCATGAATTAATATCAAAAGTAAAGCAAATATACTAAAAATTTCCAGCAGTGTTCGGATTCACAAATGAACTTCATATTAGTTAAACTCTCACTTGGGTCGAGATACAATTGATAAAGCATGTCATAGATCCGATAAAATAGTGAAACTCTGAGTTGGATCGACTCGAGATACAATTGATAAAAGCATGGAACTTTCACTAACCCATCTAGCATCATGAGGAAGAAAAAAAAGAGTAAATGCAAGTGAAGTTACCTAGGATCTTTAAATTGAGAATGGTTGACGACAAGTGAGCTGGTATCCACCGAATTAGACGAGTAGAGCAAGAAGGATATAAGGCAAGGGGCCGACCCAAAATAGGGCAGTCCGTCATTGTCGTGTGTTTTAGCTGGGGTTGGGGGCTGACGGGCGGGCGAGGTCGTCGGCAACGAGTGTGGTCGCCGACAACGTTCGTTGCCGTCGGGAGCAGGCGTGGCCGACTTGGAGCGCGCAATTTCGTCGGGAGTGGGAGAGGTCACCCGGAGCGTGCGAATCAACTGGAGTGCATGATTCTACCAGGTGACGTCGACGAGAGCAGGTGATGTCGGCAAGAAGGCGCTCTGACGACAAGAGAGAACGAGATTGTCGATTTCTCGTGACTGTGTGCAGGCTAGGTCGTCGCCCTCTGAGAGAAGAGCTAGGGTTTGTGCCGTGGAGAAAAATTGAGAATGGAAAGCGAATCAATATTCATAGCCCATAGGGATCAGCATTCAGTCGAACTCCTCTTCTGTGCAAAATAGCGCTCCACGCCTAAATCGGATGCTCGTTCAAACAGGTTAACCATCTAGGTTTCTTGAGTATGACTGGGTCTGGGTTGACCTTCACCCATTTGCAGCACCGTGTCGGCGTCGGACCGTCACCGTCTTGTTGAACCGTGGGCTGATAACCTTGCATCCAATAGACCTGTCATCCAGTGACTTAACCGGTCAACTGTCAAAACCGGGTTGATAGCCAATTAACCACAATGCCACCGTCCACCGCACCATGGAGTAGTTTCAGTAAAACGGAAAAAAGGAAAGCCTAACTGAACAGGGTTCCAAATACATTTTCCTTGTGTCGCCTACACTGCACGAAGAGCATATCAATCTGCTCGCGAATCGAATTTAGGTCTTCCACTGCTCCTGGAAGAGGAGTATATTGCGGCAGCTGTGCGTCCAATTTTGAAGGAGGCACTTCCGATTTCCCAACTCTATGGCAGAGAAACCGAAAGCAGTGCGAGTTTTGTACTGCGGCGTTTGCTCTCTTCCGTCGGACTACTGTGAATTTGGATCCGATTTTGAGAAGTGAAATCCATGGCTCGTCAAGAACGCCCCCGACGTCTACCCTGATCTTCTCAAAGGTAATTCACTCCCCTCTCACTCTCACTCTCTCTCTCCTTCACTCAAACCCTAGTCCTCTCTCTCACTCTCCATCTATGTCTGTGTGATTTGCGCCTTTTCCTATGTAATATCTGTATTTTAATGTTCTACTCTATTTTACATGATTCTTGGTGTAGATGCTAATGAAAAGGACATTGACAAGGTTTTTTATTGTCTTCAACCTCTTGGCATCTCACTCGATGGCACTGGTGATGGGGCTGCCTCATCTACTCAATCTAGTAAAATTGTTGTTATCAAGGACAGAGTCCAGGTTTCTTCTTTCCGTTCTTCCTTGTCAACAAGACTCTTTACTCTTTACTCCAATCTGATTACACGAGGGACATCAGCATCGAAAGCTGAAGAAGTTAAACATCTTCCCGGTGGCAAAATAAAAAAGAAAGTAAGAACATTGTTATTTGTTTATCTTTCTTCTATATTCTCTACTTGTGGCACTCTGTATGGCCGTACATCGGCTTCATTTCATTTGATGTATAACTGCACAAGTATATAACCATGTATGCTGCAACTTTACATGGTTGTGGCACTGAGCTTGCTGCTACAAAATAATTGTTATTTTATTCTTCTGCCTTGATGTGCTTCTAGTTTCCAGATTCTCTGACCTTTATCAAGGTTGTAAATGCTCAATAAGAAAGGTTGATGGTTCCTTCCTAGGACTCCATGACCATAGTTGTTCATGAACGACCTGCCAACAGTTGGGGTTGACTGTCCTGCCATTCATGATGCTCCATCTCTATAAACATTTGTAACAAATGCATCGAGTTGGCTTATTTCCTGTCCTGTTGTTTCCTTTACCTGCATCTCCTAGTCTTAAGGGGTCGAGTACTATTAGCACCGATCTTTTTGAGGTACACATACCTATCTTGTCTCAATTGGAGCTGGAATTTGGGTGTCTCCATGTATTTTTTAGGGGTGCGGATAGAATAACAACACAATAAGTGTTTTTATAGTAATCACAGGGGTAAAAAGGGAAATTAACAAAATAAAATTAAAAAATTAATTTTCTAATCCGTAAATCTCAATCCCCTCTCATCCCTGTGGATCTCCTCTCATCCCACGCCATTCTTCTTTCTTCCGACGCCGGGTCGCCAGTCCTCCTGATGTTTTTTTCTCCTTCCGGCGCCGGCGCCGATTCAAACGAGTCGCAGCCACTCCTTCACACTCCTGTCGCCGCCGATAACCTCTGTCGTTGTAGATCTGGTGATGGCGGCGCCTCGCAGGTCAGCGACTGCAAATCTCCACAATAACCGTAGCGGTGGCGCCGCAAAATCAGGTTCCTGACAGATCTCGTCTCTCCGTCGTTTACATCATCCTCCGTCGGAATCGCAACAACAATTTTCGTCTCGTTCCCGCCGCCGCCCACTTTCTGGTGGTGATTGTACGACGGCGCCTCCTGCAGGTTTTCTGCATCATTAAAGGTTGTCTCTAAACTCGGAGCATTTTTAAGGCTTTGCTTCATTAGCATTGTCTTTGTTCTGTATTCCGTTCCTGATTCTAGAATCGTATGAACAACAGATGTATCCACAAGGACGAATGTCTCACCACTTCCGATAGCTGCAGAAGGTGATTACTTGGCTGTGAAAGCGGCTAAGGTAAATGATCTTTCCATTCCTTGCGATGAAGTTTTCGGTGTCTGGCATGGATTCGTCTTTAATAGGTTGCTTAGCTTTTCCCGTGATTAAGCTACAACACAATAATCAAGTCTCATTCGAGTTGCAATGGCTTTTCTATTTACCCTGATTAAACATTGTGGAACCTATGTTGAGTGGATCCTGGTATAAGTATTGCCATTTTGTATGTGGTTGCATTTTCAGTATGAAGTGAGAAGTGTCTCCTTGCACTTTGGTAGAAGAATCACTACTTAAACTAGCCATTTGCTCGTTATGTTTAAGGCCACGCCTTTGATGTCTTGATAGTGAACATAAAAGGTTTTAACATTCTTGAACGTTCAGGGGCGCTTCAAATATCAACCCAACCAAGTGAAAGCATTCAGAATGCTAGCTGGAGGCACTGGCATTACTCCAATGTTCCAAGTATGCATTTCAAGATTCCTTCTGATTCTCTAATCATTTGGATTGTTTGAAGGCCTCAACTCTTATTGCTCAATGTTTTGTCTAATTCAACATTTTTTTTTTTTTTTTTTTTTTGCGACGGCGGGGCAGAGTGACGGGCGAGCTGCGTATAGTGGGGGAGTTGGGTCGGGATTCTAGATTATGTTATAGAATAGAGAATACAAAGTGGCGAGGGGATTAGGGATTTGTTTGTATGGGGAAATTGGGACAGAATTGAGGATCCAAGAGATTGTAGTACGCATAGGCTCAAAATCGACTCTTTGTTTTATATCCCTACAATGGCATCTAATCTGGCCGAATGAGGAGGGTGCGGTGATATGTAATTTTTTGGTTGATATAAATAGAAGTTTTGTATATACTTGTGAAGGGGGTTTAATCTATTTTAGTATATTATTGTGTTTATTATATGCATTTAGGAGTTATTGGTATGCAAATCATTAGTCTTTAATAAACACATCAAAAACCTCCTAGTGCAGACCACAAATTCCCTAAAACAAACCACAAACTTTACAAAGCAAACCACAACATTTGCGAAAACACACCAGAAATCTCCTAAAGCAAACCACAAATACGGTAAAGCAAACCACAAATACGGTAAAGCAAACCACAAGTCTTTCATAGGTACACCAGAAACATCCTAATGCAGACCACACACGTGATAAAAAAAACCACAAAAAAGCAAACCAAAAACCTCTTAATGGAGACCACAAATCCTCTAAAACAAACCACAAACCCCACAAAGCAAATCACAACATTTGCGAAAGCACACCAGAAACCTTCTAATGCAAACCACAAACACAGTAAATCAAACCACAAAAAAGCAAACCAAAAACGTCCTAATGCAGACCACAAATATATTAAAACAAACCAGAAACCTCGCAAAGCAAACCACAAATATATTAAAACAAACCAGAAACCTCGCAAAGCAAACCATAAAAGTTTCGAAAGCACACCAGAAACCTCTGAATGCATACCACAAATCTCCTAAAATAAACCAGAAACCTCACAATGCAAACCACAAAATTTTCGAAAGCAAACCAGAAACCTCCTAATGCAAACCACAAACACTAGAAATCAAACCACAAAAAAACAAATCATAAACGTCCTAATGCAGACCACAAATATATTAAAACAAACCAGAAACCCATCAATGCAAACCACAAATTTTTTGAAAGCAAACCAGAAACTTCTCAATGCAAACCACAAACACGATAAAGCAAACCAGAAACTTCTTAATGCAAACCACAAACACGATAAAGCAAACCACAAAAGACATACAAAAATATGAGAAACCAAACCATAAATCTCACAATGCAGACCATAACAACCGGTGGTCGTTGACCATTGACCGGTGGTCGTTGACCGTTGACCGGTCAACGAAGACCGTTGACTGAACTCCGGTGACCGTCAGTTAGCAGATTCCGACGCCGATAGGCATATTCCGGCCCCGATAACTAGATTCCGATTCCGGTAAGCATATTCCGACCGCGGTGAGCATATTCCGGCGACGGTGGCATATTCCGATGACAAAATAGCATATTCCGGCGACAAAAAAGCATATTCCGGTGACCGTCGACCAGATTCCGGCGACCAAAATTTTGGGCCGAAAATAAAAAATATTTTTATTTTTATTTTTATTTTTTATTTTTTTATTTTTAAAATATATTTTTCATAATGACAATTATACCCCTGCTTTGATTTTACACTAGGTCAACTCATTTAATAAAAAGTCATCACAATCCTAGCTTCCTATTGGTTGGAGACTAGTGTTGTTACAATAACAACAAAAGGAGTGTTGTTATAGTATCTAGTCCCATTTTTTAGCAGCAGATGCTCTGCTCACTGTGCAATTCTCTTGGTAGTGATGGAGATGCATTACTGATCTGAACCCATTTCCCATAGCTCTTCAAGATCGTCTCACAGTTTAGCTAGTGCGTCTCATAATAAGCAGTGATAGATGCACTGATATCAATTGGAGAAATTCTTTTTTTCTATGATACCTACTTTTCCTGTGCTGGAGAAGCAAGAAGTTGTAATTGAAAAGGTTGTACGCAACAAGCGCAAATGTATTACCATTATTAAAGGATTGGACCTCTTTGGTGAGCTACATCTCTAAATAATTTTGATACTGTGTTTTGTTTAACGGGTTAAATGTACATTCTTAATTAGATTTTGTTTCCAGGAATCAAGCTTAGTGATGCTTCCAAAAAACTCGGGAAAAAGTTTGCAACTGGTGCATCTGTTGTCAAGGTGCCGATATACTTCTAAAATTCTTCTACCTTGATCATCTTCCGCTTCTTATATTCTACATGTGTTAACATTCAGGGTCCAACTGACAAGGAGCAAATTGATGTTCGAGGAGACATAGGTTATGATGTTGTTTAATTTATCACAGACACGTGGCCTGATGTAATCTCCTTTCTTACTCTCTCCTTTTAAGTTTCTTTTATTCATCTTCTGTTGTCTGCATCTGTAGTTTCAGACATGCATACTATTGCATTAGTTAGGCAGCTTGACCTATCTGTTGACGATTTTTAGTAAGTTATGACGACTGACACCAAAATGAAAGGAAAAGTAATTCTCTTTTGGAACCATGATACAGGAAGTATCTTGGCCTGTATTCTTAACTGTTTGGAGCATCATGGATCGCCATGCAACTGTGGCAGCCTAAATTTTGTTTTTCCTGAATGATTGACCTGTTCTGGCATTCAGAGATGGCTCATACTTTGTGAATACTATATTCTCACGGTGAATTTGTTTCTTTGCTGGGTTTGAGCTTGTAGATCTTTCACTATCTTCTATTTTGGATTTTCTTTGTTCAAGACTTTCTCTCTAATCTTAAATGTTCCATACAGATTCAGTGTTTTAATGGTCTGCTATTTCAGGTGCCTGAAAGTGCAATTACTCTTCGTTGAAGATGGGGAAAGGGTTGTAGCTGGTTGACTCTGGAATTTAGTGGAAGCTTTGTGCAACGTTATGTAATTTGTTATCACTCTTGGAGAAGCAAGCTCCAGATGTGAGTGCAATCAAATACTGAGAAGAGCAGGATGTTTCGGTTACATTACGTGAATTTCTTGTCCTCCGCCTTGCTATTTTTCACTGACCATTGTATTCCTCGTTTACTTTTTCATAAAGAAGCTCAAACAAAACATAACAGTGTGATACCATATTCGACCAGCAACTTGAAGCTGAATGTTGACTTATGATTCATAATCGACAATCATCTAGTGTGTCCGTTGTGAAATTGTCATGCTTTTTGTTCAAGGAAAGGAAAAGTTTTGATGTTGCCTAGACCATCTTCATTTGTTTGTAATTGCAATGTGTCATTTCTGGAACTTGGGGCTCATTTGGTTTCTGTGATTGCTACAATGCATGTATAGCTTACAATTCATCATTATGCTATATTTTATGCACAGACAATACATGTATGATTTACTTGATGTGACAAAAACAATCATTTATTATGAATGAGTGTACAATCTCAGTTAAAAGCAGAGATTGTTGGGATTGTCTAGTTGAGATTGTTTTCTTCTAACCTTAACATTTAGAGATTATCTTTTACATTGAAAAAAAGGGTACAAGCGGCATTTCTGTTAAAAAGTGACTGTCCATTTTATCGATTGAAAACACAAACACATTTATACCAAACATTGTAATTTATAATACATCAAATTTAACAATACATGTATAACTATAAATACATTTCTTGATCACAATTTACTGATTTAACAATCGGAGAAACCAAACGACCTCTTATATTACTAAGACTAACTCCAACCCACAAAGCCAAATTTGGCACCCCAAATAGCCAAATATGGCTTTTTAGCTCTCCAAACTCCATTTTCACTCCAACCCTACAAAAAGCTAAATTTACCTTCCCACCTCCCTTTTGCAATTTATTTCAATAAACCATACTTATCTTACCTCTAATTTTCATATTTCAATTTTATTTTTTCATAGTTCAGTATTACTTTTGAAAACAAAATTTCTTATGTAATTTTTTTCAAATTTCAAGAGTTTTTTTAAAAAATTAGTCATTAATTTGTTACCGTTAACTTCGGGACCACTCCGAATATGAACGTTTTTTTGTAGCTGTTACTTTACGACCGTTTTTCTGTCGCTTTGTGCACCATATGTCTTTATAAATGATAGTTCTTCATTTTTCATCAACTCAACTGAAACTTCTTCCCATTTCTAAAACAAGCACATTCATCATGATTATCTCAGATAGCTCATCATCTGGTGGAGAAGAAGAACTCGAAGAGTACGAAAGGTTTCACCACCCACGTTAGAGTTTGATCGGCTGGAGGCTGGCTGAAAATTCATCAAGTCGTCGACAAACTACAAGCTAGCGTCACATTGATCGTGAAAGGGTCGAATGTAATTGACGTCTTATGAGGGAATACTTCCATCCAAATCAAGTATACAATGCTCGCATATTCAAAAGGCGCTATTAGATGAAACCAAGATTGTGAGGTTTGACCCCTCATTTTCTCTAAGGCGTGATAGCTTTGGTAAACTATCACTATCTGCAGAGCATAAGCTTACTAGTGCAATGTGCATGCTAGCATATAGTTTTCCAGTGGATCAACTTGATGAGTATGTTCGTATGGGTGAGAGCATCTTGATGGATGTCTTCAGAAAGTTTTGCAACAACATTATCAACATGTACGGGGCCACATACCTTAGCGCACCCACCCCTGCTGATTTAAGAATCTTACTCCATAAAGCCTATAGTCGCGGCTTTCCTAGAATGATTGGATCAATTGACTGCATGCATTGGAAATGGAGGAATTGTCCAAGTGGTTGGGGAGGACAATACACTGGCCACATACACAAGCCAACAATCATTCTGGAGGCGGTGGCCTCCTACAACACATGGATATGACATGCTTTCTTTGGGTCACCCGGATCAAACAACGATATAAATGTTCTGGGGATGTCTCCAGTGTTTGATCGTATCTTCAACGAAAGCGCTCCATGATTTGGACCTAATTGTACACTTTTTACCCCCGTTTCGCTTTGATGTTTGTTGCAATTGAACTCCAAAAAGGGTGGTTTTACGCGAGCTTTCTTGTGTTTCAGTGTCTTTCAGATCCTAACAGGTGAAACCAACGCCTGAGTCGAAAGTTGGAAGAAAAGGAGCAAAGACTGGGTAAAGAGGAGGAGACAGCCACAGTTCACGGTCCGCCATTGGAGTTCACAGTCTTACAGAACCGTGAACTGGAGCCATATTTCGTGAACCAAGGAGCTTCCAGAGAGGGTTTCGAGGTTACTGAAGCCAAGGTTGTTCATGGTGGCTAAGACCATGAAACAGAAGCCACAAACCGTGAACCCCAGGATGTGAAGCAGTGCGTTTTAGTTTAGGCTCTGTGTTAACGGATGCGTTTCAATGTTCATGGCCGTGAACTCAGGCCGTGAACTGGGCTCGATCTCAGTTTAAAGAGCCAACTGAAAGGAAGAAAAAGAGAAGAGACCTAGTGTGAGAAACTTCTTCTTCTTCAGATTTTAGAGTGAGAAAATGACGAACCAAAGAAGAGGAGAAGCTAGGGTTTCATCTCCAAGCAAGAATTTGGGAATTCCTCCCCCGAAGAAGGATATCTTTAACACAAAGAGCAAGGCTGTCATCTTCTTGATGGTTTTCCTTTCCCTCTTTTGTGTTCTCCCTTCTTCTAGCATGGATTAGTCCATCCTTATATTTGGGTGTTTGTAAACCCTAGCGACAATTATGTGAATGCTTGTAAGAATTGAATGATTTGTGTGTGGTTGTGTTTAATGTGAATGTGGAGGTATTTTTCATGATGATTGTGTGTGCTATGTTGACCTAGCTTAGAGAGGAGACCTCCTTAGGTTAAGAGGCTCAATTAGAGATGGGTGTTCTTGGGCATTACATGCCTCCTAGGCTAGTTTAGAGAGGAAACATCCTTTATCCAAAGAGGCTCAATTTGAGATGGGTTTCCTTGGGCATTCAAAGCCTCCTATACTAGTTTTGAGAGAACCCTCCTTAACCTAAGATGCTCTATTAGAGATGGATTTTGTTTGTACCATCTAGCTCGAAGGTATGAATAATAATCATTTGTTGGTGTGGGCTTGACTCACGATCCGTTCATCTTATCTCCGAGGATGAAATAACTTGTGAAGAGTTGGGGATGCCCCCCCGGATTGAGCTCCAACGATCAAGTCAGTTCATGTTTAAGGTGAGAGTTGAGAGAATAATGTAGAGAGATAAGGTGTAGAGAGATATTCTAAAGTGAAAAGTGAGGAGAGAGATAAGAATGCCTCTTCCTTGGAGGGTTTCATGCCCTTATATACCGAAAGCGGGTACCGAGTGTCGCGCGTCACTGATTGGGCGCGCTACTACTTAGTCTTTGAGTTTAGCATTTAGTAACACCTCTAACAATTGCCCCCAAGCTGGTGGTGAGTTTTAACTCACCTCTAGCTTATTATATTTTTGAAAAAATCTTGGTCGATCATCTTGGATGGGAGCCCCATGTACCCCCTATGTCGACCTTTATGTGTCTTGCCCCCCTGTTGGTGATTTCATTAAGGCGTTGAGCACTCTTCTATTGGAATTCTTCAAGGCGCTGAGCAATTGATCATTGAAATTTTCCAAGGTATTGAGCGCTCTCCTATTGGAGTTCTTCAAGCGCACACAAGTGTGCCCTCTTTCATTGGTGCACTTGTGATAGCCACACGATTACGTTACGAGGTTACCGCGCACGTTTAGTGCCCTTTATTGGAGATAGAGGTAGTTGAACACTCTCATATTGTAGATTTACCAATGCTCTTGCCAAAGTCTTATTTGTGTGCTTCCAGTCGAGTCTTACATGAATGGAGGTAGTCGAGCGCTCCAATATTGTAGATTCACCAATGCTCTTATCGAAGTCTTATTTGTGTGCTTCAGTCGAGTCTTTCATGAATGGAGGTAGTCGATCGCTCCCATATTGTAGATTCACCAATGCTCTTATCGAAGTCTTATTTGTGTGCTTCAGTCGGGTCTTACATGAATGGAGGTAGTCGAGCGCTCCCATATTGTAGATTCACCAATACTCTTATCGAAGTCTTATTTGTGTGCTTCAGTCTAGTCTTACATGAATGGAGGTAGTCGAGCGCTCCCATATTGTGGATTCATCAATGCTCTTATCAAAGTCTTATTTGTGTGCTTCAGTCGAGTCTTGCATGAATGGAGGTAGTCGAGCGCTCCCATATTTGTAGATTGTTTCAAGGCGTCGTGCGCTCTCATCGTTGGGGTTTATGTACCCTCAGTTTGGAGTCTTCAAGGCGTCGAGCGCTTGGTGAGGGTATGGTTGTGACTAGTCGAGGCGTGGGCCGTGATTATTAGCCCTCACCCATTGTAGATTCTTCATGGCATTGACTAGTCGAGGCACGGGTCGTGATCATATGTCGCTTGATTGAGTTTCTCATCTCCCATGTTGTTTAGTACGTCGTTGCCCCCCAATAGGGTTCACGATTGTCCAATATTTAAAATAAAAGTAAGAATTTTAGAGGGATGGAAGACTTAGCTTTATGTTGGCGAAGCGGCAGGGAGAGCATTAAAATAAGAGCGCTACGCCAAAAGAGCACAAGGCAAGTACATAGTCTGCTGGCCAACTTGCTTGTTTGACTAAGGAGTGGTGTGGGTTCGATTCACAGAGGTAGCATCTTTTTAGCTTCCACGACGTCATGACTGTGGGCGGACTTGGATCCGCGAGTGCGGGCCGCGACTTGGGCTTCATCTACGGGGACATGGTGTCATTACTGTGGGCGGACTTGGATCCGCGAGGGCGGGCCACGACTTGGGCTTCATCTACGCGGACGTTGACGAGGAAGCTGAGCGGGCTTGGATGGGGCGTGGCGGGTTGCGAGCTTGGTAAGTGGGCCGCATATTGGTGAGGCGAGCCAGGACACAGGAGTAGCGCGCGCCGTATCTTTGTCTCCGTTGCGCGGGCCGAAAGTATGAAGGTGTGGTGACCCATAGTAGCTTTAGCCTTTGGCGCACGTTGAAATTCTCGGCAGTGCGTTGCTGTTGTTTGAGAAGGTTGGATCCGCGAGTGAAGTACTCGCCTTTAATTTGTGGATACAATGGGAAACGTGATAAAAGCGGGCGCTGCGCATTAAGAGGACCATAGTATCCTTTGGCATATTGGTCAGCATGCTTGAACGGAGCTGCAGTGACGTGAGTTCAATTCACCACCGATGCCTTCTATATTCAGATGAGATGCTTTTTTCCTCATCGGCTTGTCAGAGCTATGAGAAGGGTCAGAAGTAGCTGTGGGCCTCGAGCTGATAGATAGTGGTGCGGGTCGCGGAGTCTAATGGCATGGGCCGAGGCGGGCTTGATGCGTGGGCCGCGAAATGTAGATGGAGCCCCGCATAAGTGGCGGCGGAATGGGCTGCAGTGGAAGGAGGATTGGCAAATTGAATGGATTGCGAAAAAGCGGGCCAAGTAGTGCTTCAAGTTTGGCATAGGGGGCCCAGAGACACAGGCGGGTGGTTCTCCAATTATGGAAAGGAGTTTCCTTCTGCGGGATTAGTTTCTTTTTTTTTTCTTTTCTTTCTTGTTCTTTAACCCTTTGTGTGTTTTGGAATTCCCAAAGAGAACGTTAATGTCTTCCTCCTTTTCCTTTTACTTTTTATCCGCCGATTGGGCTACCGGCGCCATGAGAGATGACGGACTGGGCGGCCGGCGAAGCGCGGAGTCAATGAGAATGTAGTCTGCGGAGAAGCAAAAGGCGCAGTATCCTCAGAGAAGTGCGGCGGTGCGGAGACTGAGAAGTGATGATATTTGTCGCGCTGCCATTGATGTGAGCATAGGTAGGAGAGAGTGCGGAAGTGCTGGAAGCGCGCCGCCGTGAATTGAAGCGCGACGCCCACAAATCAACACCGCTCATGGAAGTCTGGCGAAAAGGAGGTCGAAGAGAGCGTCATAGTCTAGTCATGCGGCCGCAAGGAGAAGTGTCACTGTCCTTGTTGCCGGTATGTTTACAGGCTGGAACGCAAAGTTGTCTCGGGAAATGCGCTTCTTCTTCTTACAGAGATAAACTCGACCGTTCTTTTCTCTCTTTTCCAATTCCCGAGGTCATCTACTGTAGATGAGCAGTGGGATCGATACAATAATAATGGTGACAACAAAGAAAGTCCTCTCTTTTTTTTTCTTTTCTTCTCGATTTGTGCCGCCGTCCACTGGCACTGACGTGGGTAAACAGGATGGTCGCGCGGCAATCTGGTGTGGATCAGCGACTGGTGGTGGCTGGTACAAATCAATGACGGAGGAGGCAAAATCGATCAGATCTTTCTTCTTCCCTATCGCTGCTTCGGCTGAAGAGAAGTTGATTCGAACTTTGGAGGGGATTTCTCCGACATGTGACGTATTTTTCCGGCCGGTTGTTTTCTTATATTCTCTCTGTTGGTCCCTCAAAGTAGATGTGAGAATTGTTTCATTTCTATTCGTCGCTTGGAGTTGGTGGGTGAAAGGTGATTACTTTCCAAGATCCACCAACCTTCCTTCCATCACAAGATCTAAATTTTTGCGTCTGTTTTTTTCCACATCTTTTGGACGTCGGAGCTAGGGATTTCAGGGAGAAAAGGTTGACCCCTTTGTATTTTGGGTCTCGCATCCTTCGGAAATCAAGCAACGAATGTGGAATCAGGCCACATGGTGGGCGCCAATTGTTTGTACCATCTAGTTCGAAGGTATGAATAATAATCATTTGTTGGTGTGGGCTTGACTCACGATCCGTTCGTCCGATCTCCGAGGATGAAATAACCTATGAAGAGTCGGGGATGCCACCCAGATTTAGCTCCGACGATCAAGTCAGTTCATGTTTAAGGTGAGAGTTGAGAGAATAAGGTGAGGAGAGAGAGAGAAGAATGCCTCTTCTAGGTTAGTTAAGGGCAAACCTCCTATTTCGTATTAGCACTTAGGGTTTAGTTGTGGGTGGCCGTCCGAATTCCAATTTGAGGGTGAAGTCTAACCATTCCTTAGTCGATAGGTTGAGAGAGTCGCATTAGCGGCTTGGATCATATCCCATTTCCTCAACCTAGAGACCAAGAGGGTGGTCTTGGTTACTTGTTAAACTTCCATGTGGTTTATGACCCCCTTCCACACCCATTCGTTCGATTCTTCAAGTCGTAGTTATTAACTAAGGGGAGCAACACCCGGGTGAAGCCTTCTCAATTAGTGTTAAATTCATTTTACTTTTGCAAAGTACTTGCAGGCTCGTTTGTTTGTTGGATTTGTAAATGAAGGTTTTGAGTTTTGAAAACCTTTGAATTTTTTATGGATTTGTTGTATTTTGTATTTGAAAGATAACATTGTTTGTTTAGTTCATTTTGATCATGGATTTAAAGATTTTTTCACCATGGCCCACAAAACCTTGCCTTTCATGGCCAAATACCAAACGAAATGTGGTATTTGCAAATACGTGGGGTCCACAGATTTGGAGTTAAAAAAAAGGACCAAATCCGTGGGCCCATGGATTTGTATACCTCAACAAACAATGTTATTTTGGAAAATACATAATGATTGAGATTTGGGTGCCAAATACATCACCCAAATCCCACAAGCAAACGATATCTTAGTTTTAGACCTTTGTTTTCATAAAAACTAATCTGCTAGATAATGTTTCAAACAGTCGACGTAGCGGTACATGGGCCGGTCCTGGTCGATATTTAAACATACTTGCCCTATATTGCACCCATCTAAGGTTTATACTTGGTCCTTTGGTGAGATTTTATTGTGATAGTCAGAGTGAGTCAAGTTTTTGGCGCCGTTACTGGGGAACTTCAGTCCGTTATCGTGAAAAGTTTGTTTGGTGTTAATCTAGCTTTTAAATTTATGTTTTTGTTAAGTAGTGAAGTATATGCCTGTGCTAGACGTGTTGTGTTCTTTAAGTATGTGTAAGGAGGTGCATGACCCGAAACAATTCCACACCTTTAACGCCATTGGACGAACGCATCAACGGATCAACCTAACTCTTCGACTTGTAAATTTAAAACATTAGAACAAGTTATTTGCAAAGACAAGTTACTATACACCTAGACACGATTTTCCTGTTCATTTAGACTCAAAATTACTGTTCACCCTCCTCCCATTGGTGCATCCTTTGCGATTGGGTCCAGCCGCCTTTGCTTATTGGTTGGTTTCCTGCGTCTGGGTCCCGCCGTTGTTGCTGTGTGTGCCGCGTTGCCCTCAGCTGCACGCTCATTATCACTTCTTCTCTCTTTATTTCTCTCAATCCTTCTTTCCATTGCATGTGATTCCCTCTGCCCGAGGATTTTTGGGAACTTCACCACCACAGTGAGGAGGGAAGGTTACTGTTTGGGAGGGGTGTATCCTTCGCAAGGAAGTTACAGGCGCGGTATCCAATGAAGAGGAGAGAGACTGAGGATGGTGACTCGACCCTGCTGGAAAAAAGGGTGGAGGTCTCGAGATGTCAGGAAGCAAGAGGAAGCCTTTTCCCGATCAATTAGTCGAGAGGAGAGATCAGAAATCCCTCTTCCTTTTCATCTTCTCTCTCTTACTCACTCTGTTGACTCCAACCTATTCCGCTGCAAACAACCATCTTTCCCAAATCTTCTCCTTCTCTGACCTCTTTTCACCATCTTCTCCTTCTCTCTTCCTCTCTTTGCGACCGCCAGAATCTCCAAATCCCGCGATGAAGCAGCCAGCTTGCCGAAGAAGGAGATCCGCCAGACGCTTCGATCGACGCCGATCCTATTCCTCTGTATCTGATTTCTTTGGGCAGAGAGGAGGGAAGGTGTGAACCACGATGTTGGTGTCGAGTTCTGATTGTTTTCGGGTGAGTTTTCACGATGGGTCGATGTTGGAGAAGTTACGCTTTGATTCCCTAAAGTCTCTCTCCCCGTCTCACTGCCCACGCGCTGATTTCTGGGGTTCTGCTCGATTCATGGTGAGATTCGATTTGCCTGGTTTCTTTCCTCTCTCTCAGTGTATCTATGTCTCTCTTTGACTGGTTTGGGGGTTCTTTTTTCAAATATGATTTTGGTTGTGCCATTTTCATTAATGACCAGAGGCTGCTAGGTTGAGTGGCAGATTTGAGTGGTGCGCGCGTGAAGAAAAAAATTTGTCGGTTCCGGTGAGCTTTCAATCTCAAAATTTTCATTTTTTGTTCTTTTTTCGGATACTAATTCCCTCTATTTCGTTTCCCACTCTCCTCTATTTCTTTCCTTCCGAGGCTAATGACGCCCCCGTCCCTTCCGGGGAGGAATCCGAAAATCAATGACTTGGAGCGATCAATTGGAGAAGGAGAATTTTAGAGGCGAGAGAGGGCACAGAATGTGACGATAGCGAGAGTAGGGGCGACAAATCGAAGTTGGAAGCAACCGGAGGCGGGTTCGTGAGGATTATGGAGGGCTCAAAGGAGTTTCGCATTCGCAAATGGATCTGGCAAGGAGAGGCTGGATGTAGTAGGTTTGTTTTCTTCCATTCGATTCCTTTCTTCTTTCTCACCTCTTTTGCCTCGGTTGATTTATACATTCTCTCCACTACTGCAGTTGGCCGCAATTGATCAGTTTTTTTGTGCTCTTGCAGGTGGAACTCCATATGGGTCTCGATCTCCCTACAGATTCAGTTTGAAAATGGAAGATTTATTTACTTTGTTTTTTCCCTCTTCGAATGACCTAGCGAAATGGAAGGTTTGCGCCTCTGAATGCACCCTTCATCTACGGGAGTTCATTTAGATGAATGTTGATCATTAGTTAATCTTACTCCATGTTATATGAATGTTGATCTGCAGAGTTGCATGTTGGGGAAGGTGCTACCGGAGCTACTGTGAGGATCCAAAGGTTTTCTTATGAAGGAGGCGCTGTCATTATTCACTTGCAGAATAAACCAAGAGCTCGAGGAGTTACAGGCTAGGAAGAAGGACCCTTTTGCCTCTCCTTTCCCCAATGGTTACAGGTAATCATTATTATGAACATTGAATTGTGTTTTAGCTTAGTATGATTGTAGAGTTTAAGGGCATTGGTAGACCCCAGCTTTTTTCGTTTGGCAATGATGCATGCCTCACTTATCTAAGTTCAAGTTAAGCTGATACTGAGATTGATGCATCTGTACAGGAGCCATTGTTGTCTCAATAATTTTAAAAGAAAATTTAAGCCTGAATTAGGTGATTGCAGAGCATGGGAAGCAACATGGTATCCATCCCATTTCCTCCAACTGAACTCATGCTTACACATGAGAGGTATGCCAAATTTTGTCGTATGCTGCTTTACTATAAGGTTCCAAATTCAGTATGATGGTTAACTTATGATGAACATAGCAACATGGTATCCACCCCATCTGCTGTTTTACTGGGAGAAAGTTACTATCAAGGAATTTTAGTTGCATAAAGGTTCATGGGTTTTTCTCTTTTTCTAAATTCAATTGTGGAATCAAATGACCTTTTTCTCTTACAGTTTCCTGTACATTCGTAGTTGTTTATTGATTCAGAACAAGCTGCTTGATAGACCGTTAATTACACATGTTTTCACCCCTATTCTTGAGCCGTTTGAGGTGTTGATTTTCGTGTTTTAGGCCGATTTCACTCTAGGTTGTGCTTGTTTGTGATATTTCAGGTCTTAGTACGTGAATGGAGGCTTGGGAGCTAGTTTGGGGTCAATTGGACGAAGATCGGACGCGTGGCGAGGTGCCAAGGAAGCCGCACGGGCAGTCTGGGACATCACACGGCCGTGCAAATGACAATTGTGGCCGTGTGATTTTCGCCGAGAGCAAACACGGGCAGGATGGAAATCTCACACGGCCGTGCGACCCTGGCCGTGTGGGAAGCCTGAAAATCGAACTAATTGATACGCTGCGTTTTGACTCACACGGGCAACTGGGTGAGCCACACGGCCGTGTGGCCTGCCCGTGTGAGTCGGGAAATCTTGGTTTTTCAGCCAATTTCGAGCCAAAAGGGGGAGAATCCGATTTTCAGAGCAAAAACAGAGCCCTAGAGAGAGAAAGTGCGAAGAACACATCCTAGAAGCTATCTTGGAGCTGGGTTTCATCAAATCGAGCTTGGAGATCGTCATAGGAGTGGAAATCATCATCCCATAGCAGATTTTCCTCATCTTTATGAGTATGACTACTCTGATTACTGTTTTCTTCTCTCTCTCTCTATGGAGTAGAACCCTTCTCTCACTTGGGTATGAAGAACCCTAGTTCCATGTGTTAGGGATTTGATTGTAATGACTTGGGATGATTATACTGTTTGGTTTTAATCGAATGACGCATGTTTATTGAATTGATTGAAGTCGGATCAGCTTTTCTCGATTTCTGCTGCAACCTGAGATAGATAGAATCTGATTAGGTTGTTAGAGCCTCTTCATTCGATAGTAGGAGATTGGTTATACGAGAGTTAGCCAGTTTACTGCTTTGTACTGGAATCCAATTCAAGTAGTGGAGTTCTGTGCTTATTGCTTCAGCTTTCTATCCCGGTGAAGACTAGTCGTCTGCCGGATAGTTAGACTGAGAGGGCCTGGTCAGCTTAAGAGATTCCAAGCTACTGTCGGATCTTCCGCAGTCTAATCAACAGTAAATCAACCAAGGGTAATTACAATTGAACCTAACTAAGGAGCTAGGGGGACTCATTCTCGAGTGACTCTTTCCTGCTTGAGAAAACCGAATAATTTCCTACTTTCTTACTGTTTTTAGTTTAAACACAAATCACTCGACTTAGTTGGCTAGATAATAGACAATCACGGAGTAAGCAGTAGATCTAGACCCCGGGTTGATAATAGAACTTGCCTGTTACTGCATTCCCGGACTGCGATTACACTTGGTCGCAGTTTGGTGTTGTGTTTTGGCGTGTCAAGTTTTTGGCGCCGTTGCCGGGGAACCTCTAGGTTATTGGGGAAACATGAGAATTTGTTACTCTAGCTTTTTCTTTATTGCATTTTTTTTCTCTTCCACCTGTGTGCCTTCACGGGTTGCTTCTGCTGATTGTGTGCAGGTAGTGCATGACCCGTAGCCAGTCGGGAGATCTACTGCCATTAGACCAGGAACTTGAACGAACCTGGAGGAACTTCAAGCGGGCTCTAAAGGCGCGACTGGCTGTGGAGGAGGCGCCATCACAGCTGCAGATCGAAGAAGAAGAAGAAGAGATGGCTGATCCTCAGAACCATGATGTGATCAATCCAGAGGAGCAGACCATGGGATCCTACTGGACCGCTAGAGCTGCGGATATGAGGTCACCCATTCAACACCCTCATGTCCCAGCCAACAATTTTGAGGTGAGCACATCAGTAATCACCATGCTGCGCGGTTCAGTGGTGTTCCGTAGTAAGGAGGGGGAGTGCCCCCGATCACATCTCAGGCGATTCCACGAGCTCATCGATGGAATCAAGATCAATGGGGTACCAGCAGACGCCATCCAGCTGAGGTACTTCCCATTTACTCTGGAGGGGCAAGCCAAGGAGTGGCTAGACACTCGACCTCCGGGCTCTATCACCACGTTCGCCAACCTGGCAGACAAGTTCCTCACCCGCTACCATCCTCCATCCAAGACAGCTGACCTGCAGAAGCAAATTACCCATTTTGCTCAGGATGAGGATGAGACCATCAGGGATGCATGGGAGAGGTACAACAGTCTCTTCCTGAGGTGTCCAAATCATGGCTTCAATGATGCCTTCAAGGTGGGCACCTTCTATCACGCCCTCTTCCCGGAGGACACGCAGCTGATTGACTCCGTTTGTGGCGGGAACATGCTGACCAAAACACCGCCACAGCTGAATCAACTCTTTGAGGAGATGGCGGAGAACGGGTATGATTAGGGAACTGCCAGGAGATCGAGACGAGCACCCGGACGAGGTGTGCAATTTGTGGGCACCCAGTCATCTGATTTGGTGCAGGTGGTATCGAAGCTGGTTTCAGCTATCGATCGCTCTGGTTTGATTGCAGGTACAGGACAGCCGCAGGCGATGCTCTGCCACTGGTGCGAGAGCACCCATCACACGGTGGAAGACTGCCAGGCGATGAAGGAATCAACCACACCCCAGGAGTAGGTGAACTTCATCAATAACGTCAGGCGCAATGACCCCTACAGTAACACTTACAATGAGGGGTGGCGCCAGCATCCTAACTTCTCCTGAGGTGGGGCAAATTCCAGACCACCAGTCCCTGGCGGGCTTCCAGAGGCCAGCATATCAGCCCAGACAGGGGCAATTCCAGCAGTAGCAACAGTCTCTTTATCAGCCTATGCGGGGGCATGCTGCTCAATCACAGCCGCGACCTTTCCAGCAGCCAGGTGCAGCCCCTGCTGCCCCAGTGCAGAATGATCAGATGGCTGAATTGCGGGACTTGGTGGGTTCTCTCGCCAGTTCTAGTGCTCAGAAGTTCAACACTATCGAGCAGTTCATGGAAAAGGCCTCGGGTAAATTCCTGGCTCTTGAAGCTGGTCAGAGGAACACACAGGCTGTCTTGCAGGATATCCAGACCCAGCTGGGGAGCATGGCTCAGGCAGTGGCTCAAAGGGCTCCTGGTACTCTACCCGGGCAGACCATCCCTAGTCCGCAGACCCCGAATGAGCACTGCAATGCCATCATGACCAGGAGTGGCAAGATGACTGTTGATCCACCTGCTCGGGAACAAGAGAGAGAGACCCCTGTCTTAGCGTCTCCAGCGGTTGAAGAAGAGGCAGAAAAGGAGTTTGAGGTGCCTGCACCTAAGCCGCAACTGGTAGTGAAGGAGTATATCCCGAAACTCCCCTTCCCTACTCGGTTGCACAGAGACA
Source organism: Linum tenue (assembly GCA_946122785.1). NCBI lineage: Eukaryota > Viridiplantae > Streptophyta > Magnoliopsida > Malpighiales > Linaceae > Linum > Linum tenue. Next base: position 26,888,694 of record CAMGYJ010000004.1, on the reverse strand, counting down.
GGTTGGAGGCAGAGTTTGAAAACTTCATGGCCATGCTTAAGAAGCTAAATGTCCAAGTGCCCTTCCTGGAGGCACTATCGCAAATGCCTAAGTATGCGAAGTTTCTGAAAGAGCTTCTCTCGAAGAAGCAGAAGCTGAGTGAGCTGGCCACTGTGGAGCTCAGCGAGGAGTGCTCGCTATTCTGCAGAACAAGCTTCCGCAGAAGAAGAAGGACCCAGGTAGTTTTTACTATCCCGTGCTCTATTGATAAATTGCATGTAGAGAGGTCCTTGGCGGATTTAGGTGCTAGTATCAATGTTATGCCGTATAATTGTTCAAGAAACTAGGCCTAGGTGAACCCCACGCTACTAGGATGACCCTTCAATTAGCTGACAGATCTGTAGTGCATCCTAGGGGCATAGTGGAAGACCTTCTGGTTAAGGTTGGCAAATTCAAATATCCTGTGGATTTTGTTTTCCTGGACATCAATGAGGACACAGACGTGCCCCTTATACTGGGAAGGCCTTTCCTGGCCACCGCCAAGGCTCTCATAGATGTGCATGATGGGACCTTAGTTTTGAGGGATGGCGAGGAGCGAATAACGTTTTCAATTGCTAATACTCTACCTGCTCCGTTACCTCTGCATGCTGTATCTCACCAGGAGCACGAGTCTGTCGTGTATCCTTCTGTGTTTCCTATTTTGCAGGATCCGCCTCCCATACCTTTGCCGCCACTCCAGTCCACACCGCCCCCAAAAGAACAGATCAAGGAGGAGTGGCGGCCGAAACTGCAAGCAGCTAAGCCTGCTCGAAAGAAAGTCGGAGACCACTATGAGATGGTCCCGCCCCCACCTTGGCCATCCGAGTATTCACTCGCTTGCATCTTGCCGGATGGCCAAGTCGAGCTGGCGAATGCTGGTGGCCACATTCGTCGCGTGCATGGCCACCATTTGAAGCTGTACCTCAAGAGCGATGTGGATCCGCTTTTGAAGGCACCTGATCCTACACTTCCCTGAGCATCCATACTGGCGTCCAGCTAAAAGACGGTAAAGAAGCGCTTGTGGGGAGGCAACCCCACCGAGGTTTGCATTTTCTTACTTTTTTCCTTTTGTTTTTTGTGTTTTTTTAGTCTTGAGATGTTGATCCAGAGTCAAATGTCGTTTTTGAGTGAAAACAGGTTAACTTCGGGGCTCCAACAGCTCACACGGCCAGGCCATCTGCTCGCACGGCCGTGTGGATTTTATCCCCTGGCCGTGTGAGCTCTCGGCAAATTCCACACGGCCAAAAGTGCAAATTTGCACGGCCGTGTGGATTGGCCTGGCCTGGCCGTGTGGCCGACACGGGCAACACATCTTCTTGCACGGCCGTGTGGAATTTTTCCCCTGGCCGTGCGAGCTCTCGGCAAATTCCACACGGCCAAAAGTGCAACTCGCACGGGCGTGTGAAATTCCTCGGCCTGGCCGTGTCGGCCAACACGGGCAAACTTGCACCTCGCACGGCCGTGCGAGCCTGCCCGTGTGGCCGAGCCACGGCCTATTTATTCGGCCAGCACGGCCGAGTGGTCATAATTTTGAAAAATCCTCGCCGGAAAATGGCGACAAAACCCCCCATTTCAATTTTTTCGGCCATTTTTTGTCATATTTTCACCAAACCAACAACAAACCCATCCTTCCCACACCAAAAGCGGCCTATCCCTCCATTTTGAGGAGATTTGGCCGACGTGTTTGTCGCCGGAGGCGATTTCCGGCGAGGCTCCGACGAGCACTTCCGGGCACTTTTTCGGCGTTTCGTCGCTTCCATCGCCTTCCCCTCATCATCCCCTACACCCCTACTTGAGTCTCCAGGTTTGATTTTGCCCTTAACTATGTTAATTGTGGAGAATTGGGTGTTAGGGTGCATGTTTAGAGAACCTCATTGCTGGTCCAAACGGGAGTTTCGGAAATTGAACTGCTACGAGCAACTCTCCGCCGCCGTCACCAACCGCGCATGGCGCCGTCTGCTCTCCATCTGCGAGAAGGTTTACTATGAGCCCGTGCTGGAGTTCTACACGACCTTCAAGCACACACCCACGGACGATTGGCGAGACGGTACAGCCGTCAAATTCAGGCTCGGCGGTGCCCCCTGGTCCATGAGCTACCACGAGCTGGCCGAGGCTCTCGACCTCGACCTAGACGATAGTGGGCGCTACATCACCGAGGTCAATGACCCGCCAGAGGTGGACTTCAGGAGGCTGTACACCCGCCTGGCTCGGCCAGGCCAGACACGTCCCTTCTCGGCTGGGAGGACGACAGCATCTACCCTGCTGCTCGAAAACCGCCTTCTCCACCACCTGCTGGCGAAGTCTTACACCCCAGCGTCAGACAGTGCCAGCGCCATCACCAAGAGGGCCATGTACTTCATCGCTTCGATCCGCCAGTACAACCATCCTCTCCACTTGGGTTCCGTGGTGGCCAGGACCTTCGAGAAGACTGCTACATAACTGAAGAGCCTCCACTGCGCCCCCCTCATCACCCGCCTGGCCACCTACTTCGGGCTTTCACTGCAGGGGTGCACACAGCAGGGGGACACCATCGTCTTTGGCAGGTCGGCGATCAGTCACATGCACCTGCTGCGATAGAACCGCGGCATTCTATGGATCGAGGGGTTTCCGGAACCTCAGATCCCCGCGGAGGACCAGCCTGAGGACCAGCCAGAGATCCAGCCAGAGGGCCAGGAGGAGGAGGCAGGTGAGGATGTCCACCCAGATGATGTGGACGCTGCTGTTGATCCACCACATACTGACTTCCATTACGGAGGTGGCAGCTCCGCTTTCCCGGGGCAGGATTACTTCACCTCCTAGTTCGAGCAGCTGCGTCTCCATAACTAGCAGATCCTCGACCATCAGATGCAGTTCCAGCAGCCACACGCGGCTCACCAGGCCGAGTACCACCAGAGGATGGCTGCTTACGATGAGAGATTGGACCAGATCCAGACCCAGCAGGGAGTGACTCTCGCACACATCGAGCGGGAGAAGCGCCGTTCACGGCGCATGCAGGAGGTTCAGCAGCACTTACTCCAGCTGCTACCGGGCGAGCAGCCCGTCTGGAGGACTCTCCACTTCCACCTCCCCCAGCGGATGGTGATGATGGTGCTGATGGTGATGACGCCTTCATGGACGACATCGACCTGGATAATCTTGGCGACGAGTAGGCTGTACTCGTTGCCCATCTCAGTGTGTTTTGTTTGTCGTTTTAGACTTGTATGTGTTTGCTCCATGTGTGAGGAGCTTGAACTTAGTGTCGTTTGTTTTTGTTTTTGGTTTTCTTTTGTGGATTGTTTATGTTGTAGCCGTCTGGGATAACACTTATCCCTAACGCATAGTGTGCTAGTGTGTTCTTGGTGTTCGTTTCGTGCAGAACTGTCCATATTCCCGTTTGTTTCTCGCTGACTGGTCCACTTCCAGTCCCCCAGCAGTGTTTCAATCCGGTAACGTCGTTCCCCTTATCTCTCCCTCTACTCCATTGAGGGCAATGTCGTGCTTAAGTGTGGGGGGTGCTTTGTATCGGTTGGAATATATATCTGGGTGCTTGGAGCCTAGTCCGCTGTCCGAATCTTACGATTTGACGGCTCCAAGTACTGCTGTTTGATCATATTGGCACTGTGTTGTGATTGGTGAATTGAATGGTTTTCGGATTGATGCATGACAGCTTGATTGTGACTAGGACAACCTATGATGAGGACTGAGACGTGCAATAGAATTGTGTAGGAGTTCAGTTTTTCAACTGTTTGCTTACCAACTGTGACTTGATTGATCACTTGTTCTTGACAGTCGTTTATGCATCTAGTTCAGGGAATCAGAATGTGAGATAGAGCATATAGGTAGCCATGTGAGATTTGAGCCTGCTCGTTTCTTTCTTGTGCGATAGATCCCTCTTCCATGATGTGTAGCATTCACGTTGTCACTAGCTAAGATGATGGGGGCATAGGATTAGCCCACGACCAAATTTGACTGTCCTGATGTGTCATATCCCCTAGTCAGCTCCTTTGAGCCGTGTGTTATCCTTTCTTTTGGTCTATAATGAAAAATCACCCTTTTGCATCTTTTAGAAGGTTCCACAGAGTGGTTTTTACAGATTCTTTGCTGTTTCTGCTAAATTGAATGTGAGTGTTGGAGGTAGTGCTTAAAAGTTGGGCAGGTGTTTGAAATATGTGCAGAAGTGGTGGCTCTCTTAAGAAATGAAAAGAAAAACAAAGAAAAACAAAGAAAAAAACTGAAAGCAAAAGAGAGCCACTACCAAAAATCTGAATAATGCCCAGTAAGTAGTGTTTCTTAGCAGTTTGGCTTGGAAATGCTAACATTTATACCTCCTTCGCTTTTGATGCTCTTGAGATATTGAGTAATGCAGAATAACAGAAAGGAAATACCAGTTTGTTTGACTGTGATTGTGTGGGTTTGGAAATGTGAAACCTTGTGCTATGAATACTTCCACCACCTAAAAGGCCTTTTCCCCATGTCCAAGACCCTAGCCAGTCATTTGAACTTGTGTCTAAGACCTCCGGATTAGTTAGTGGTGACACTCCATATGTGAACTCTAGCATTTAGAGGCTGCCATCATGGTGAAGAGATGTTAGGGATTGAGATAAATAGCATGCGCATTTTTCGCATCAAATTGTCCTGACCCCACTGGTCGAGAGTGAGTGATTCATTTTCATATTCTATATACTCTTGTACCCCGGTGAGGACCTAGATTGCTCGGTCTCTATTCTGATGTCTTGAGTTGGATGCATGAGGTGACTGTTTTGAGTAAGTGGTTGAGTCAAGTCTAGGTTGGTTGGTGAACAGAAGGGAGACTCTTCCTTTACTCGATTTTGCTGCGCTCGAATGTCCTTTGTGGTGGTTGTCCAGGTTGCTATTGAAGTTGTTCATGTGTTGATGTTTGAAAACCAGTACGATTCACGTGTTCTGTGCCTTTATGACTTGTCCCCAATGTTGGTTGATTGAAAAATGTAAGCTTACCTGGTGTCTGACTTGGTTTGCTTGGGGGCAAGCAAACGGTTAAGTGTGGGGGAGTTTGATAGACCGTTAATTACACATGTTTTCACCCCTATTCTTGAGCCGTTTGAGGTGTTGATTTTCGTGTTTTAGGCCGATTTCACGCTAGGTTGTGCTTGTTTGTGATATTTCAGGTCCTATTACGTGAATGGAGGCTTGGGAGCGAGTTTGGGGTCAATTGGACAAAGATCGGACGCGTGGCGAGGTGCCAAGGAAGTCGCACGGGCAGTCCGGGACATCACACGGCCGTGCAAATGACAATTGTGGCCGTGTGATTTCGTCGAGAGCAAACACGGGCAGGATGGAAATCTCACACGGCCGTGCGACCCTGGCCGTGTGGGAAGCCTGAAAATCGAACTAATTGATACGCTGCGGTTTGACTCACACGGGCAACTGGGTGAGCCACACGGCCGTGTGGCCTGCCCGTGTGAGTCGGGAAATCTTGGTTTTTCAGCCAATTTCGAGCCAAAAGTGGGAGAATCGGATTTTCAAAGCAAAAACAGAGCCCTAGAGAGAGAAAGTGCGAAGAACACATCCTAGAAGCTATCTTGGAGTTGGGTTTCATCAAATCGAGCTTGGAGATCGTCATAGGAGTGGAAATCATCATCCCAGAGCAGATTTTCCTCATCTTTATGAGTATGACTACTCTGATTACTGTTTTCTTCTCTCTCTCTATGGAGTAGAACCCTTCTCTCACTTGGGTATGAAGAACCCTAGTTCCATGTGTTAGGGATTTGTTTGTAATGACTTGGGATGATTATACTGTTTGGTTTTAATCAAATGACGCATGTTTATTGAATTGATTGAAGTCTGATCAGCTTTTCTCGATTTCTGCTGCAACCTGAGATAGATAGAATCTGATTAGGTTGTTAGAGCCTCTTCATTCGATAGTAGGAGATCGGTTATACGAGAGTTAGCCAGTTTACTGCTTTGTACTGGAATCCAATTCCAGTAGTGGAGTTCTGTTCTTATTGCTTAAGCTTTCTATCCCGGTGAAGACTAGTCGTCTGCCGGATAGTTAGACTGAGAGGGCTTGGTCAGCTTAAGAGATTCCAAGCTACTGTCGGATCTTCCGCAGTGTAATCAACAGTAAATCAACCCAGGGTAATTACAATTGAACCTAACTAAGGAGCTAGGGGGACTTATTCCCGAGTGACTCTTTCCTGCTTGAGAAAACCGAATAATTTCCTGCTTTCTCACTGTTTTTAGTTTAAACACAAATCACTCGACTTAGTTGGCTAGATAATAGACAATCACGGAGTAAGCAGTAGATCTAGACCCCGGGTTGATAATAGAACTTGCCTGTTACGGCATTCCCGGACTGCGATTACACTTGGTCGCAGTTTGGTGTTGTGTTTTGGCGTGTCACTGCTCTTAATTTCCACAGTCCCTTTTGTTTTGCATGTTGGACAAACCCTCTCTTCATTGCTCTTATACATAATAGTTGCTTTTGCAGGTGGTTCCTTAGGATCTGATGCAGTAATTAGCAGATAGAAGACTAAAGGAAAACTTGATTAATTATGTTCCAAATGAAAGAGGGAGGTTTCATAACCATAGTAAACCTTGTTAGCCTCCAGCTCTGTGGCTAGGTTATAGATATACGTTGGATAGGAGGACCCGCAGTGGGGGACAAGATCCACAACAGAGGGAAACCAATTTTTGCTGACTCTGGAGGTTGATGTGAGAATTTGAAGGTTTTGCTTATCTCTTTCATCTGTTTTGTTTATCCACATCTTTTCTTAACTATGTTCTTCTGGTTCTATTCTCCAGTTCATCTTCTCTCGCTCAGTTTTCACCTATGAAGTCTCTTAGTGATCCATGTGCTCATGTAATTGATATACTGATCACATTCATGATAAATCGATCACCATGTGAATGCTTATGTCCCCTGCTTTCACCCCCTTTGTTACTGTTTTGCCTCAACTTCCGTACTCCGTTTCCTTTGTAATTTGGAATTAAAATTCCATCTGTTAGCTGAACTGGACCATTTAAACTGCATGAAGTAATCATTCGAGTTCTCTGGTAGGGTGCTATATGGTTCTATTGAGCTCAGTATTCTAGAATCTAAGGTCCGGTTCCTCATATGTTCTATAACTACTACTTTTCTTAAATACAGTTTGGTGGTTCGATACTATTATGCTTTTGCATAATTAGAACCCATGATTGGTTTCTCTTTGATGATAATTTCATTTGTAGGTCTTACATTACAGGATTGGGAAAAGAGAACAAAGACGAATAGCGATGAAAGATGCAAGAAGCAGTAAAATACAGCCTCCCTGCTCTCTAGACATTAACGACTTGCTCTTATTGCTCATATCATCATCATGATTTTGCGTGTAGGTCTGATAGTACCATTTTCTACTCTTTGGTGATAATGTAGGAACTGCACTGCTTGAGCAATCTGTCAAGCATTTCTCGAGCTTGCCTGATGTCCAGAAAATTGCATGCTTAGTTTGCAGCAGGGAAATGTTTTTGCAGTAGACATAAGACCAGTGTTGATCAACCGCCTGCACTTGCGGTCATCTCAGTATGGGGAACCCCTTTGATTTTAGCAAAGAACAATACCATGTCCTGTGTATTCTTGCTCCTATGTCTGCAATCAGAACCCAGAATTCTATGTGCTTTGACAAAGTACTAAAACATGTACCATCAATGATGATGCTTGGTGTGGATTGGCAAACCACGTAATTCTACATCCCCATGTACACTGACGGCACAAATCAACATATCCTGCGGCAGAGCGGTGAGCTTTATTTTGTAATTCACTACCTAAATTTTGTAATTCACTTATCCTCCAAATTTGTTGTTATTTGCTCTATGATATGCAGCAAGTTAGAGCAGTGAGCTTTATTTTGTAATTTGCTACCTAAAATTGGTTGATATGATGATATCTCATTCTTCTCTTTGATTTATTAAAAGTTCCTTTGCTCCCATATTCTAGGTGAGAAGGAAAAGCTGAAGAGGAGAACCAATTGTATGGGCAACCTATGTTCTCCTTCCCTTGCATTTGGTCACTGTGTGTTTATTTTGTGAAATGTGTCGATGTAACTGCAGTTTTCTTATGCTGAGAATTCATTATCTATTGTTGTTTGTGCATGGCTCTACGTTACAACTCAAGCACAAATGGAATATTAGTGTGTTGCACTCTTAGGTATTTACTTTAGGTTTCTGTTTAGGTATTTACTTTGTGTACTGGTGTTGCATTACTGCACAAGACAGTCTTTTGAAAATAATTCCAGCAACAAGATAATATGTTGTTATTTTCTCATTCCAGCATTTTTAATCTAAAATCCCAAAATCATTGGTCCTCGCGGCAATATAAACATTTCAGTAGTAAAAGACTGTCAATCCACTCTCAATTGTGGGCAAATAGTATTACGAATGCGGTTTAAGATTGAACTCTCTTATGGTTTATATTTTCAAGTATGGATATCCTTAAACTTGCAATGCTTCACGTAAGATCTACAAGGACTCAGCAATATAACATATCCCGCCGCAGAGAGCGGGCTGATCAACACATACTATAATACGCTGAAGCAAAAAACAGACCCCCCATTTCAAAATCCCAACCTCCAGAGTGTTTGTCGGAGGGGTATTTTCGGAACGGCAGTTCTGAAAGTTGGTTATCCGAGGCTACTCCTCTCTCCTTCGAAGGTTGTCAATCAGGAGCTCCATTGCTGATTTTTTCTCCCAGTCAATCTGAGCCTGCCTCTCTCCGTCCTCCGCCGTTCTCAATCCGACCCTCCTCCTCTCTACTTCCTCCGTCTTCACCGGCAACGGGCCTGCTGAATCAATCTCAGCCTCCCTCTCTCCGTCCTCCGCCGGTGTCTATCCGAGCCTCCTCCTCTCTCCGTCCTCCGTCTTCACCGCCAACGGCCCTCTGAATTTTCTCTCCGTCCTCCGCCGTTTTCAATCCGAGTCTCCACCTCTCTCCAGCCCTCCGTCTTGACCGCCGAAATCGGTTAGTATCCCGGCAGCCCTCTCGCGCTCTTGAGGTGATCTTTCCTTCTATTGTGTTGTTTATATTTTTTATTTCTTCATCTGAATCGATCCCAACGTCTTTGGTTTTCTAGCTTCTGTTTTGATTAGGTTCAAATTGTATATGAAAGGGTTTGTGTTTTTACGGCTGGGTAATAATTTTGGGGCCAGAGAATATAAGGCAGCAGGCGGAATTCTCTTTTGGGGGGACAGAATTTCGTGGAGAATTAATAGAGAAAGGAGCTGGCGATTAATCGATCCCAACGTCTTTGGTTTTCTAGCTTCGGTTTTGATTAGGTTCAACTTTGGAGGTTTAATAAGAGAGGGGTTACGGGTTAGAAAGTGTCTGAGATAATTGCATTAGCAGCATCAGGTATGTGGTTTTGTACATTAGTGTTGCTGTGTATATAGAAATCTGGAATCAGAATAGGTGTATGTACTGCCCATGTGTCTTGAATAAAGCCACTTCCATATTTTCAGGGTTTTGTTCTATTCAGTTTTGAATGTGATATTGTTGACTGTGATGGTGCTATGGCGATGATATGAATTGTGATTTTCAGGTTAAGTTGGTAGGGTTTGGAGTTGGTGATTACAGTTCAAGGAACGTTTGTGGAGGCTTGAGGTTTAATAAGAGAGGAACCACACCTTATCAGCCTCAAATAGTGAATTCTGAGGTCCCTTTCAAAGCTGAAATTCCATGTAAGTTATCTTTCCCAGATTCGGTTCATACAATAGCAACTTATACGTACTGTGGATTCGGTTCATACAACAGCAACTTATATTTAGTGTTGTTGATGTTTATCTTTACTTCTTATCAGAATCTGTACTAATGGAACACAACTTCGGAGGTCTAGGTGAAGAACTAGAAAATCTATACTTTCATAAGCCTTAAATATTCTGACTTTTCCCTTTCTTGCTAATTTAAGCATGTTTATATCTATTTGTTCCAGCTCCATGTCCTTGATTTTGATTTTGATTTTGCTTTTGCTTTTCACGTTTTCAGTTCAATCATACTGAAACTGCTTCTGAAGAGTTGGAGGTTAAATTCCGGATCTCCCAATTTGAAGAGCCAGAGAAAAATAGAAGGACAATTTGTGCGTGAAAATTGTTGTCATTCTTTATTGTAGACGCATAATTAAGTGATAACTATGTGGATGGTCTTTCTTACTACAGGTGGTTTGTTTAGAAATTAATTTGATTGAGATGGTAAACAGTGGGAAGTGAGATTGGTGAAGTTAGTGAACTAACAGGTTTCCTTTACTTTCATCTGCTTCAATTGTCTGAAATGCATGCAAGTTTCTTCTGGTTGTAGAATTGGGTCTGTCAAAGCTGTGTCGCTGGAGCTTAGGTGTCTATTGCCTTGGTTCGATCTTGATAGTTGACATAGTGTGTATTGGATTAGCAATTCTGAAATTTGATTCTGGGGTCAGTGTCCTGAATTTACTATGGTGAATGTGACTATTGTTTCTTTCAACATCCTTCTCCTCTTGCTTTCCAGCCATACTTTACATGCTTTTCTTTGTCATTGAGTTCTTCCTTTTTTTGCGTCTGTGACCAAAATCATTTTTTTCCATGAATTTTTCGTAGAGTTGTATCATATGTTGCCCTTTCACGTTCTAGACTTGAGATATCAATTTTTCTTTCAATGAAAGTTTAATTTTAATACAGTCAGAGATCCTTCTTTCTTTTTTATGTACTTTATATTTTATCATTTTGTTATGGTCTTCCATGAGTTTTGGCTTTCAAATTATTCTCAATTCAAAGGTTCTGGAAGATGCTTGAAAGCCTAATGCTATTATATGTGGCCAGTGATGTTGAATATTAGTCCAATTCGTTTACTGCATGTTGGCATTGATACTAATGTAATCCACATTAGCTTCTTCCTTGATGTTTGGGTATTTTAGTTCTAATATTCAAGAGTTTCATGTAGTTTTCTCTATTTTAAAATCTCTGCTCTCTTTTAAATTTTTGCTAAGAGTAAACTGTTAATTGACTTCGGGAGGATAACGGCCGAAATGCGGTTTCATGATAACTATCGAGAAAAATCTGAACCTGTAATCTTTCTAACATTTGTTGTTCCAGTCAAAGCTTCGCAACAATGTTCCAGTCAATGCTATGGCGATGATATGAATTGTGATTTTCAGGTTAAGTTGGTAGGGTTTGGAGTTGGTGATTACAGTTCAAGGATCGTTTGTGGAGGCTTGAGGTTTAATAAGAGAGGAACCACACCTTTTCTTTAAATTCAGTTTCATACTCTAATTGTATCATTTGTACATAGACAAATCATGCTCTAGATGACAACTCGCTGATATGGTTGGTGCAAGGAACGAAGCCATCATTAGAATTCAGACCGACAATGGGGAGGGATACCCAGGACTAATTCAATGAATGATTGATGATGGTATAATAAAAATTGCAGTCTGCACCAGTACCAATTTCTAGGCCTAAGTAAAGTTATTCAACCCAGAACTCTGCTTAGCGCTAAAAATGCCCTCACCCAACCTTGATCCTGTTTGACCCACTTCTGAAGAGTCAAGATATATGACTAATCCTCTCCGTTCGAAATTTCTTATTGACTCTTTCTGACCCTTTAGGTTGGGGTGGGTCGGGAAGAATCGGATTAGTGGGTCGGTCCTAATCAAGTGGAATCCCAATCTCTTCACTCTCACTTGCTTTTTCTCCCATTCCACAAGTGGGTAACATAATAAGCTAGTTAGTAGTAATAATAAGGGCAATGTCTATTTTTTACCCAAACCTTTTTCATATTCTTTTATTTTAACCAAACCTATTGAATTCCTAAAAATTATCCAAACGTTAACTCTCCGTCAACTTTTCTGTTAGTAATGCTGACTAAGTATGACCATAATGAGTTGACTTCCTACGTGACGGTCATGATACCATCACTTACTATTTTTAATAAAAAGATTATCAAAAAACAAAACAAAATCCCACCCCTCACGTGGACGAAATAAGTAACGGTAACAGAATGAATGCCCAGACTTTGATAAATTATAATACGTTTGGATAATAAATAGAATTTCTATAGGTTTGGTTAAAATAAAAGAATCTGAAAAAGGTTTGGGTAAAAAATAGACATTGCCCTAATAATAAAACTACTCTCTATAAGCCGTATCAAGCCAAAGTCTCTTTGTTTAACCCGAGTCGTCTCGATTCATCTGCACGGAGTCGCTTGGGCGTTGTTCTGGCCCCAAGGCCCGATCTATAACGCCCTCCCTTTCCTTTAGACCGTGTTGTCCTCTCTTTTATCTCATCTAGGGTTTCTTTTCTTTCTACGAGCTCAGATATGGCCGACGAATCCCACTACTCCGCCGCAGACACCGCAACGGCCACCGTCACTCCTACCAAGCGCAAGTACGATGACCAAACGGCCACTGCTCGTCGCCACACGGGTTTTTCTTCGCCGGATTCTTCAGCCCCTATTCCTTCTTACAATAATGTCCCGCCGCCTGCCGATGAGATCCAGATGGCCAAGCAGAAAGCTCAAGAAATTGCTGCGCGTTTCCTGAGTGCTGCCGCTGGAGGCGCTCCTGTTGATAATAAGCGCCCTAGGGTTGAGAATGGGGGCAGCGGTTTTGATTCCAATGATAAGGGCTTTAACTCTGGTACGAATGGTCGACTCTCTGGTTTTGATAGCTATCTTGAATCGTTGTTATTGCGTCGTGTTGCGGAGTTTAGAAACTATAATAACTGTTCCTTGATGTCAAATTAGCTACGTCGGGCGTTCCTATTTCCTATGGTTCTTTTATGGGCGGTACAAGCAAAAGAATCGAAATACCAAATGGAAGGGTTGGTGTTATCATTGGCAAAAGTGGGGAGACTATCAAATATCTTCAAGCTAATTCTGGGGCGAAGATCCAGGTAACGCGAGATCTGGAAGCTGACCCCAATTCGCCAACCAGAGCTGTAGAGCTCATGGGTACTCCTGAACAAATTGAAACTGCAGAACGGTTGATTAATGACGTTCTTGCCGAGGTAAGCTCTTCTTGATACGAGTTGTGGGTTTCACTTTAAATTAGTTTTCGGCAAATGGATTAGAAGTTTTGAAATGCTTAGCAATCGGCTTCCGTTGTCTGATTCCCGTGTTAATTTTACACTGCTATTGATGCTCAAAACTGCTGACAATGACAAGAGAATTGATTTGTTACTAGCTAAGAATTAAGATTTTGGATATTTTACACAGGCTGATGCTGGAGGTTCTGGTACAGTTTCTCGAAGGCAAGGAGGACAGGCTGGTGGCGATCATTTTGTCATGAAAGTCCCAAATAACAAGGTACGTGGGCTTAGTTACTGCTGTATGCTCCATTAGCTGCTTTGGTGCAGATTGGTTGCAATGTGCACATGATTTCAGGTTGGTCTGGTAATTGGCAAAGGAGGTGAGACAATTAAGAGCATGCAAGCGAGGACTGGTGCTCGCATTCAGGTACATCTTAGAATTTAGCTACTTCCTTGTGCTTTCTTTTGATTACATTGACAACTGATTGGTATTCTACATTGAGCTTCGTTTAGCTTTATGCAAGTCCAATTGAATAAGTGGCCTTTGATTCTTGCAGGTGATACCTCTGCATCTCCCCCCTGGGGATACCACATCAGATAGGAATGTACATATAGATGGGACAAGTGAACAGGTTGAGGCTGCAAAGCAGTTGGTCAATGAAGTCATTAGTGAGGTATGTGTTGCTTTTTGCCTAGTCATTGAAGGAGTACTCCCATTTATTCTTTTGACTGTTCATTGTTTGCCATATCAATATGGTATCTTCATTGTTAATTTACTTGCACTCTTCACAACTTCCTTTTACAATTTACAATGTTCTTCAAGATGTACTTTATAAATATAATAGCAGATGTTGTGGGGTTTCTCTATTTTTCAGTTAAAGTACAATGTGTTATGTATCCTTCTAACTTGTCCGGGTTAGTATTATTGAAAATTGTATGCATTGATTGTTCCTTTTGTATTTCATTATTTCTACTCATAGCTTGTCGCGTAAGTATCTGTTTGTACCTTAACATTTTATACCCACTGTATGTATAGTTGGTTTTATAATTAGCCAACTTAATGATTATCGATTCCTCTTCTAGCTGCTTACATTTTGTGCTCAGTATCTCAAGACAATAACCATAAATTGCTGTTTATTTTGAAAATGGATTATAATTTCAGTTATTGCAAATGATTTAACTTTTCAAGATTCAGAAAGTTGCTGATTGAGCTTGATATATAGCTTTTGTCAATGTCTGCTGGAAATGAGTGAAAGAATGATATTTAGCTTTTAGCTTCCAAATCATTGGTGCTTATGTATTTGTAGACTCTAGTATTACGGTTTTACATTGTGAAATATGAATAAGAGGATGAGTAATTTTGCTGCTTGATATTCCAGCACAGTCCAAACACCAGTTTATGGGAATAATGTACTTCATTTGTTTTTTACTTGCAAACTGCTGAATCTCCTCAATGATCTGTCCAGTAAATAACTTACAGATCTCTAAATGTACTCTGAAGAAATACTCAAGTGAGTTTTTGCATGTCAAACTTGCAGTGATTATGATATTGATATGGTTGGCTTCAAGCTGCCAATACAATACTTCAAATTGGCTTTCGAGCATCTGATGTGATGCATTTTGTTTGTGATACTTTGGTACTGGCGGCTTTAAGGGTTCAGTTTATCTCCTTGGCTGTGCCCAAGTGAATAGTTTTGGTTAGTAGTTTTCTTCTGCTTCCTTATTTGCTTTGCCAAGTGTCATATCACTGCTACTGGTGGGAACTGCTGTTAGATTAATATTAAACCAAGATGAAATTCTGTCTGTTGGGTTTCCAGCTAACCTACCCTGGTATGGTTCTCAACCCCATCACTAACATCTAGCATCTGAAGAGCTCATTTATGTAATTTTGAGATCTGCTCCTAGGTTGGGTAATTTTTTGTGTCGGACTATGCATTTGAGCTCTTCTTTGTTATTAGTTGCCCCTCTGTTCTGTTATGTTACTAATAACTTGTTCAATATTGGCTAATATATCCTGTAAATTTCATCCCTTAGTCTCCATGACTGGTTACCTCGTTTGTTATTCTGGTTTGCTGGGCTCTTAGTGGTTGCTACTAAGTTTCCCACTGGTTAGTTTAGATTTTGATTACCTTTCACTCTGGTATTTGCCTAGCCCTAGCTTCCTCTAATTCTCCTTAGTTGTGAATTCTTGCTTGCTTCACCTTGTGTTAGCCCCCAGTTTCGTTATTAATAATTGATTTCCTAGCATGTGAATGTGAATGTTGTCATTTTTTTATTGATCGTTGGCTTACTCTGCTTGTTGTCATGTTCAGTTTGATATGATGTCTGTTATTAGATGAGCTTGTCGCTTAGAGGTTGGCTGTAGGTTCCTTGTTCTGTTCTTGGATTGTTGTCGTTCATTTCCAAAGTTTTTTTTTTGTCTATATGTATACTACCAGACTTCATGTTGAAGTCTTCTTTCTGCTTGTAATGGTATTTGAGAACACAATAAGTTGTACTGGGTTTGCCAAGTTTGGAGCTAGTAACTGTGAATATACACTCTTTTTGTACTTCAATATGGGACTAAATATAATGTGCCATAGTCCCATTAGCCGGAGTGAATTCTCTTTTTTGTTATCATATCAATATGAACAGGGGGTCATTGCCACAACAACCACTTTAATATTTTCAGTGGGAAAGTTTGTATATTTGTACTTGTTTTTTGCACCAATTCATTTTTTAAAGTAGGGAGAGGGTGAGCTTCTGCTGGAGTAACTTCCACCAACGAAGTACGGTATGTAGGCAATCCTACCCCCTTCCTAATGGAATATGAGATTCATCCCCTGTGCTAGGACAGTTACCTGTTTATTATGCTGTTTTATAGAGATTTTTGAATGTTGCTCTTGGTTTCTGCTTGTAGTTTGTTTTTATAGCAATCTTGCATCTGTTTCGTATTTAGCCTGTATGCAGTAATATTGAGAAATTCTTGTCATTTATCTTGTATTATGATTTTCCTGTAGAATCGCATGAAGAATTCATCAATGGGTGGAGCATATTCTCAGCAAGGATATCAAACACGACCAGCTGCGAACTGGGGCCCTCCTGGTGGTGCAGTGCAACAACCAGGTTATGGTGGTTACGGGCAATCCGGACCATATGCAGGGAATATGCCCCAGCCACCATATGGGGGATATCCTACCCAGCCATCATCTGCTGGATACCCTGCTGGATGGGACCAGTCTACTCAGCAGGCTAGTCAGGGTTATGATTACTATGGTCAGCCACCGTCTTCACAGCAACCACCAATTTCTGGTGGTCCACCACCACCAGCAGCTGCTGCAGCGGCAGATAATTCTGGTGGCTATGGTTACAACAGTCAGCAACCACATTCGGGTTATAATCATCAAGGGCACAGTTATGGACAAGATGGGTATGGCGGATATCCTCATACAGGTTACAGCCAGCCACAAGCTTTTGATCAGCAGCAGCAGGGGGGTTATACTACTGCTCCCAGCTATGGTCAAGAAGGCCACAGTTCTGCCTATGGTGGACAAGGAGAGTCAGCTCCTCAACCATCTTCTGCAGGTCAACAGCAAGGCTATGGTTCTGTCCCAAATCCAGCAAGTTACCACCCTCCACAAGGTACTGTCCAATCAGGAGGATATGGGATGCCACAACCATCTGGTTACGGGAGTCATCAAGCAGCTCAACCTGGATACGGATCTAGCTATGGACCTCCTTCAGCACAAAAGCCTCCGGCAGTGAACACATCATCTGATTATGGGCAATCCGCCCAACAACAACAATCACCTTCTGGAGGAGGCTCATACAACCAGTCAGTTTCTCAGCCAGGAGGATATCCACATTCCCAGCCGCCACTGCCGCTGAAGCCACAATCGTCAGGTTATGGCAGTGCCATTGCTGCTCAGCCAGGATATGGTCCACCATATGGTACACGTCCAGCGCCGAGTCAACCAGGGTATGGTCCTCCTTATGGTGCCTCTTACAGTAGTCAACAGCCAGGAGGGTACCATGCTGATGGCAATCCTAGCTCCAATGCAGCAGGAGCTGCAAGTACAGCGGCAGTACCAGTGCCGCCGCCTGGACCACCTTCGCAGCCTATGCAGCAAGGTGGAGTTGCCAAAGTATCTCCAAAGAGCTGATGATACTGACCGCAACTGTTGTGGACTTGATATAATCAACTACCCTCTGCTCTGCTCTGCCTGGGTAGGTGGTGGGTGGTGGTTGCTTTCCTTGCTAAATGCAATGGGTAGTTTACTAGTGAGGTTTTTGTAGCGCGTTATATACTCCTATGTCAGGCTTTCCTTTTATCTTTCAGTACTTATTTTGTAGTAAGATTGTTGGATGCTTTGAAATTTCGATTTGGCTTGTGAGATAGTATTGCTTAGGGGTGTTAGTCGGTGCGGTTTTGGTTTAACCACACCGAAATATTGGTTAACCGCAACTAAAATTGTCCGAAGATCACTAACTGAAACCGAAACCGAAACCGACAGAGACTTCGGTTAACCGAAAACCGTAAACATCGGTTTTGGTTTTCCCTTGCGATTAAATGAAACCGCAGTTTCTGGTTCATTTTTTCGGTTTTCGTTCAGAAGCCGACCACCCAAAACCGAATTTCAACCACTTTTTTTAATGATTCACCCTCAATTTTGAGTGACCTGCTTTTGTTTCAGCTAGGGGTGAACAAACACACCCGCAAATCGACCCACCCGTCCAACCCGACCCAACCCACTCGTATTTATCGCTAAAATGAAGGTTTTGGGTTGGGTGAGGATTTTCTTTTGTACAACCCGTCTCTTTTGGGTTGGGTTTGGATTTTGGATTACACAACCCGTAGAACCCGACCCAACCCGTGTTCCAATTATTTGTATGAGTTCGTATCCAAAAAAATATTTACGTCGTATATAGTCATACTTATGAGAAAATTAAGATATTTTGCCATGTTTTTCTCTTAAGGTCTCCCTAATCTAATGCATTTTTCAGCATAAAGTTTAGACATAAATTTAATATAGCTATGATTCACGTAATTGTTTTTCTTGTATACAATTTTAATGGGTTAAAGACACATTTGGTCACTGAGATTATTAAATCGAGACATGTTTAGTCACTAGAAAAAGTTAATATCAAATTTGGTCACTATAATTACTAAAACAGGACATATTTAGTCACTCGCCGTTAGTTGCCGTCCAACTCCGTTAACAAAGTCCGTTATGTGCTGACGTGACTAACGTGAGCGCCTAGTCAGTGCCGTTTTAGGCCGAAAAAACCCTAACCCACTTAAAAAAAACTGATCAGTTCCATAAATAAACCCTAACCCACTTAAAAAAAACTGATCAGTATATATATATATATATATATATATATATATATATATATATATATATATATGGTGGCTTCTACGGTACCCCGGGTGAAATCCAGGGTACCGCATACCTTGAGTATGAAAACACTATCTAGACTTCGAATTAGCAGAATTTTTGGGCTTGATACTATACCCTAACCCTTAATGACTGAACCCTAGGTCCTAATTATCTAAATAATAATCTATAAACCCTAAGATGGAGCATTCATTTTCTTGCCTATATTTGGACGAATCACAGCCGTTGATTATTGTTTCTAATTAAATTGATCTTGGGGCATAAGATTTAGAGAACTAACCCCTAGATTTTGATCTTTAAGGGTCAGAGTATAGTATCATGTCCAAAAGATAAATCATTTCAAGGTCTGGATAGTGTTTTCATACTCAAGGTATGTGGTGCCCTGGATTTCACCCGGGGTACTGTAGAACTCGCCATATATATATATATGGGGAGAGTGAGTCAGAGAAGAAAGAAGAAGAGTGGGCAAAGGCAAAGCTTGCCGTGTGTTTATCTATGAGTGATTTAACATAATCCAAAAGTCAAGGCTATGTTTGATTTGAGTGATTTATAAAAAGAGTGATTAAACACTGTAACACCCCGACATTCAGAGTTCAGGTTCGACCATAATAAATGAGTGGATGGATCGAAGATTACGTACTTAACTTGAATCGAGCCTAATCCTAGAATTAAGACCAAGCGATTAATTGAGACCATTTATTCTTATTGTAATCTGCCCATGATTGCTTCGGTTACTCTTTTGCACATATAATTAGGCGACCTAATTTAGCTAAGGAAAACGAAAAGCTAAACCCTACATCTAATGAGAAGAGGGCGGCCAAAAACTAATCCCCTAACCTCGTTATGCGTAAGGATCCAAAACCTGCCGCCTCCCTCTTTGATCCCGAGCGGCACCGCTTAGGGAAATTGCCCCAGTTAACGTGGTTGACCAAGGGATTTGAAGAAACCAATGAGAGGGAAGGTGATGGTGGAATTTTACTATGATTGTTGGTGGAAGTTTTCCCGGGGAATTGATGAGCTAGCAGCGGCGGGAAGAAGAAAATGGGAGCACAACGTCCCTCGTGGTGACCCAAGCTCGATGATGGATCCGCAAAAGGGTAGCAAACGTCCCATTTAGGTAAAGATCCTTCCAAGCTTATTCCGACATTATTTTGGTGATGGTGGAGGTTATTCTTTTGGGTGTGGTCGTAGCTGTTGAATTGAAGTTCAATTGGTTTGATAAAAAGGAGACCGTAGCTGTGTAACTTGAGATGAATGTTTGAGATTAAGGATTGAAGATGCTACTCCATGATAGGTTGAATTAGTAGACGTGGGTGGATGGACATTAGTGGGAAATTACTCATTTATCGATGGCAATGAGTAATAGGGTAAGTGAGTGATTTCAAAAGTTCTTTGTACGCGCTTCAGGTTGGAGTCGGAAATGATGGCTAGAGGTATGCGACGGGTCAAAGAGAACAGACTGCACCTGTAATCCGGGATTATTTGCTAACCAGGTCGTGGTTATACTAAGGTGAGTGTAAAGGGGGTAAAATCTCCGTCGAGATCTTTTAGTTTACGCTTTTCGTTCAGGTTATTATTTAGTTATTTTTATGAGTAAGCGCGATTATGTGTGTGAGGCATCCCACCGCCTGTAAGGGTGCTATGTATGTATGTGTTTGTGATGTATGGATGATGGTAATTGAACCCCCGGGCGGTTGGGCCACTACTGGACGTGGTAGATGGTCGGGTCACTACTGGACGGCGAGACGTAACGCAGTAGTTGACGGGCATGGACTGGACGGCGAGACGTAACGCAGTGCCATTGCCGAGTTTGGGTATGCAACCGGACGGCGAGACGTAACGCAGTTGGCATACTAGGGTAGGACACCGGACGGCGAGACGTAACGCGGTGGTCCTAGTATTTTGTGTTTGAGTTAAGGATAGAAGTGGAGAACTTCTATGAGTTAAAGTTGAAATGAGTTATTAGGGATGAAAGTGAGAACGACTTTCATCTAAGGAAGGCATTCTGCTAATAACGTGTTTAGTAAGGGGTTTGCTTAGGGAAAGACCTTAGGAAGTAACGACGAGACTGACCCCTTCTCACTCACCAGGTTGGGGAAAGGTTAGCAGGGGTGGATTCCGAGAAGAAGTAAGACGAGGTACGCTGTCACACCAGCATGGACGAGACCCCACGGATTCAGCAAGGAGTTAGTGCCATAGTTAGTTTAGTTATTTTTGTCCATGATCATGAGTTTATGTACTGGAGATTCAAGGTTCAAGATTCTAGTTTAAGTTGTTTTAAGTATTTTGGTTTGTGATTGCCCAAGTGTTGGGGCTTTTCGTTTGAAATTCGTCAACTGTGTCGGTTTGGTTATTTTAAAAATTGGGTTTGGGTTGCTTCGGAGTAACCGGTTTTGGGTTTGAGTTGTGGTTTGATTTTCGAAAAAGGTCGGGACGTTTCATTTTGGTATCAGAGCCGGCACTCCTCTGTTCCTTGGCCTCCAAGGAATACTGGAGTGACGTTCTTGTTGTTTTTTCAAGGGTTCAGTTTTTAAAGGAAAGGAAAACTGGGAGTGTCATTTAAAAGTTTGGCCAACGAGTCAAAGTCTTTTGAGGATTTTTAGAATCTCCAGTATACTCTAATCGTGATTAGGAAAATAACTATATTAGGCCGCGTGACTCTGATACGTCTCGGAAAGGAGGAAGAGTATATTCCTAAGAGGATCGTTTAGGGGAATCCTTTCATGGGTAAGAAGAAGAGATTCAAGGCAGCTCATATCCTACGGGGACACGAGCTAAGCAGTTTAAGGTTCAGGAAGAAGTCGAGTATGTAGTACGTCGACATGCAATAGGCAAAGAGTTACTGAAAGTGGCGGCCAAAAATCTATGGGGTCACAAGAATCGAGCGTAGGGCTACGACCCAAGGAGTAGGGGAGGTTAGACTTTCAGCAGCGCTATGTAACCAATAAGTGCAAGCTAGAGGATAAGGTATACGAGGGATTCCTACCAGAGGGTGATGCATTCCGTGATAGTCAAGAGTTCTGACGGAGGGGCACCCAAGGTGAGGGTAGCCAACTTGGCCGAGGTACGATGAGGGATTCGAGAGACCCTAAGGGTTACAATGGTCATGGGAGGACAAAAAAAATTTTCAAAAGGCACAAGGGGTATCATCGAACCAAGGTAGGCTAAGAGTTAGATTCTCGAAACTTGCCTAAGAAAAGTCATCAAGCCAGTCGAGGAAAGACAAGAAAGTAGAACGTTCGAGAGAAGTTCTAATAAATGTCAAGGAAGGCAAGTAGAACTTTTGAGAAGGAATGACGGGGAGCTAGTGAACTGAGTTCGAGCATCAAAGCAAGAACCAAGTATCGATAAAGGGGTTGTGAAAGTAAAGGAAGTGTAAATCCCTATAGTAGAAGGATTACCACAGTAAGATTTTGAGCTAATGCGATGAGCAAATTTCGAGGTCGAAATTTTTCTTAAGGGGGGAGGAAATGTGATACCTCGATTTCGATTTAAGGTCCAACAGCAAGTACTAAGTGAGCCAGAGCAATAAATTGAATTGGAATTTTGTCCCGTGGTGCAAGTTCGAGGATTTAAAAGGACAAGTAGTCACTCAAAACTACTCGATGCTAACGAGTTTGGAAGAATATCTTTTGTGGCCAAGAGGAAAAATAAGAAGTGAGGTAGACAATGCAAGACAAGCAGCGGACATCATTGAGGGTTATATATCAAGAGTGAATTCTTGAGCCAAGGAAGCAGGAGAATGAGGACTATGGAAGGATGAGTCCGATCAGATTTCGAGGACGAAATTTTTATAAGGGTGGAGGAAATGTAACACCCCGACATTCAGAGTTCAGGTTCGACCATAATAAATGAGTGGATGGATCGAAGATTACGTACTTAAACTTGAATCGAGCCTAATCCTAGAATTAAGACCAAGCGATTAATTGAGACCATTTATTCTTATTGTAATCTGCCCATGATTGCTTCGGTTACTCTTTTGCACATATAATTAGGCGACCTAATTTAGCTAAGGAAAACGAAAAGCTAAACCCTACATCTAATGAGAAGAGGGCGGCCAAAAACTAATCCCCTAACCTCGTTATGCGCAAGGATCCAAAACCTACCGCCTCCCTCTTTGATCCCGAGCGGCACCGCTTAGGGAAATTGCCCCAGTTAACGTGGTTGACCAAGGGATTTGAAGAAACCAATGAGAGGGAAGGTGATGGTGGAATTTTACTATGATTGTTGGTGGAAGTTTTCCCGGGGAATTGATGAGCTAGCAGCGGCGGGAAGAAGAAAATGGGAGCACAACGTCCCTCGTGGTGACCCAGGCTCGATGATGGATCCGCAAAAGGGTAGCAAACGTCCCATTTAGGTAAAGATCCTTCCAAGCTTATTCCGACATTATTTTGGTGATGGTGGAGGTTATTCTTTTGGGTGTGGTCGTAGCTGTTGAATTGAAGTTCAATTGGTTTGATAAAAAGGAGACCGTAGCTGTGTAACTTGAGATGAATGTTTGAGATTAAGGATTGAAGATGCTACTCCATGATAGGTTGAATTAGTAGACGTGGGTGGATGGACATTAGTGGGAAATTACTCATTTATCGATGGCAATGAGGAATAGGGTAAGTGAGTGATTTCAAAAGTTCTTTGTACGCGCTTCAGGTTGGAGTCGGAAATGATGGCTAGAGGTATGCGACGGGTCAAAGAGAACAGACTGCACCTGTAATCCGGGATTATTTGCTAACCAGGTCGTGGTTATACTAAGGTGAGTGTAAAGGGGGTAAAATCTCCGTCGAGGTCTTTTAGTTTATGCTTTTCGTTCAAGTTATTATGAGTTAATTTTGAGTAATGCGCGATATGTGTGTGAGGCATCCCACCGCCTGTAAGGGTGGAGGCACGCGTTGTGCTATGTATGTATGTGTTTGTGATGTATAGATGATGGTAATTGAACCCCCGGGCGGTTGGGCCACTACTGGACGCGGTAGATGGTCGGGTCACTACTGGACGGCGAGACGTAACGCAGTAGTTGACGGGCATGGACTGGACGGCGAGACGTAACGCAGTGCCATTGCCGAGTTTGGGTATGCAACCGGACGGCGAGACGTAACGCGGTTGGCATACTAGGGTAGGACACCGGACGGCGAGACGTAACGCGGTGGTCCTAGTGTTTTGTGTTTGAGTTAAGGATAGAAGTTGAGAACTTCTATGAGTTAAAGTTGAAATGAGTTATTAGGGATGAAAGTGAGAACGACTTTCATCTAAGGAAGGCATTCTGCTAATAACGTGTTTAGTAAGGGGTTTGCTTAGGGAAAGACCTTAGGAAGTAACGACGAGACTGACCCCTTCTCACTCACCAGGTTGGGGAAAGGTTAGCAGGGGTGGATTCCGAGAAGAAGTAAGACGAGGCACGCTGTCACACCAGCATGGACGAGACCCCAGGGAATCAGCAAGGAGTTAGTGCCATAGTTAGTTTAGTTATTTTTGTCCATGATCATGAGTTTATGTACTGGAGATTCAAGGTTCAAGATTCTGGTTTAAGTTGTTTTAAGTATTTTGGTTTGTGATTCCCCAAGTGTTGGGGCTTTTCGTTTGAAATTCGTCAACTGTGTCGGTTTGGTTATTTTAAAAATTGGGGTTGGGTTGCTTCGGAGTAACCGGTTTTGGGTTTGAGTTGTGGTTTGATTTTCAAAAAAGGTCGGGACGTTTCAAACACTAAATGTCTCCTTTGTCTTGATCCAAAATTACCATTACTTCCGCAAATACCCAACAAATTTGGTATCAGAGCTAATACCCTTTTATCCTCTAAAAAATCCCTACTTTCTAGCCTACACAAATTTTCTCCAAAAGCCATGGCAACAAATTCATCACACACCATGTTTGCTACCTCATCAAATTAAATTCCCATTTTCGATGCAGAAATTGTCCGAGTGCTGGAGTGCCCAAATGGAGCCTATTTTCATCTCTCAAGATCTTTGGGATATCGTCCAAGAAGGATACGAAGATCCACAGGACGAGGATGAAGATTCCAAGAAACGAGCAGGCAAACAGACAAAGGAGTACAAGGAGAATGCCAAGCAAAATGCCAGCGCCTTGAGAATCATTCAGCAAGCAGTGAGCAAATCTATTTACCCAAGAATTTATGGCATCAAAAAGGCGAAAGAAGCTTGGGATGTCTTGCGTACACAATTTCAGGGTTCTGAAAAGTCGATCTCCATCAGGCGACAAAGTTTATGGCGACAGTTTGACAACTTGATGATGAAGGAAACCGACACCATCAAAGACTTCCATTCGCGTGTAGCGGAGACAGTCAACCAGATAAAAGCTACTGGTGACGTCATGGAAGAAAGAAAAATTGTGGAGAGAATTCTCCGCACTTTATCATCAAAGTTTGAGCATATTGTTGCTGTGATAGAAGAAACCAAAGATTTGGCAAATCTACCAATGAGCGAGTTGATGGGCTCACTCGTAGCACACGAGCAAAGAATGAGCCGCTTCACCAAACCGCCATTGGAGCAAGCTTTCTCGTCAAAAGCCAACATGACGGAAAGTAAATATGCCAAATCGGAGCAAGGCCAGAGAGGGGGAAACTCACAAGGAAGAGGAAGAGGAAGATCCAATTACAGAGGAAACAACCGTCACAATTATCAACAACAAAGATCGAGCTACACCGGCTCGAGTTGCATAATTTGCAAAAAGGCGGGTCATGCAACAAAAGACTGCAGATTCAAGTGCACCAAGTGCAGAATTCAAAACCACTCCCAGAGAGATTGCTGGTTTCAGAACAAGCAAGAAGAAGGTGAGTCAAGCGGCACAAAAAATGAAGAAAGCAATATGGTGGCCTTATCATGCTTGAATGGTGAGCAAAAATCACAGCTTCCCTGGATGGTGGATAGTGGTTGCAGTAACCACATGACTGGAGATCTGGAGTCCTTCACCGACATCGATGACAAATACCGCTCTCAAGTCAAGTTGGGAGACGGGAAGAAGCTAAAAGTGGAAGGAAAAGGCACAGTTGTTGTATGCACAGAAGAAGGTAACAAAACGGAAATATGGTGAGATGGATTGTATGTTCCGGAGCTAACTCTCAATCTACTTAGCGTGGGACAACTGATGCTGAAAAATTACAAGCTATTGTTTGATAATGGCGTGTGCGAGATTATCAACAAAGCTGACAATTTCATGGTGGCCAAAGTCCCGATGACTTCCAACAGAATTTTCTCTCTTGCTATGTCACAAAATGGTGAAGTAGCATTCAAGAGTGAAAATTTGGATCAATCCTTCCTATGGCATCTCATATACGGTCATCTCAACTTCAAGGGCCTCAAATTGCTGAGGCAGAAAAATATGGTGGTGGGACTTCCCCAGATCAACAGAGAAGACAAAATCTGTGAAGGATGCATATATGGCAAAATGCATCGTTTACCATTTCCAAAGACATCTTGGAGAGCAAAAGCGCCACTGGAGTTGGTACATGCAGACATATGCGGTCCAACTCGAACACAATCACTCAGCGGTAAAAGATACTTTCTACTATTTGTAGATGACTTCACCAGAATGATGTGGATATTCTTTCTGGAGCAAAAGTCGGAAGCTTTTCCCAAGTTCCTTCAATTCCAAGCAGTAGCTGAGAAGGAAAGCGGCCATCAAATCAAAACTCTCCGTACAGATCGTGGAGGAGAATTTATTTATACTCCGTTCATGGAGTATTGCCGCAACAACGGGATAAAAAGGCAGCTGACGGTCCGTTACACACCACAACAAAATGGCGTGGCAGAACGGAAAAACCGCACGATTGTGGAGTTAGCGAAAAGTATGCTCAAAGCTAAGAAGCTTCCCAACAACTTGTGGGCAGAAGCGGTCAATACAACAATTTACATCCTCAACAGATCACCAACCAAAGCAGTTCGGAACAAGACACCGATACATGCGTGGCACCACAGGAGGCCACAGGTGGATCACCTCAAAGTCTTTAGGTGCATAGCTTATGCACATATCTCTACCCCAAACCGAGACAAGTTTGACCAGAAGGGTGAGAAGCTGATTTTCACCGGCTACAGTGATGAATCCAAAGGCTATCGTCTTTACAACCCAGTAAAGAACGAAGTGGTGGTTTCCCGAGATGTGATCTTTGATGAGATGGCGGAGTGGAATATGGGAAAATCCAATTTCTCAATCTCCACCAGGTTATGAAATTCTGGAGGACTCAGCAACTCTAGAAGACCCCAGCAACGACCCAGATCCAGTTGCAAGTCCAGAAAGAAATTCTGCACCTAGCCTAGAAGGAGTCAACTTCAGAGACGTCGTAACAGACTCGGATTCACCTCCGTTGAGAACAAGATCTTTGCGAGAAATTTATGAAACAACTCATGTTGCATATTTTTCTTGTGAACCTCAAGTCTTTGAAGAAGCATCCAAAGAAGAAGTTTGGAACGAGGCAATGGATGCAGAAATTTCCATGATCGAGAAAAACAAGACATGGGAGCTTGTTGATCAACCGGAGAGCAAGCCGGTTATAGGTCTCAAATGGATCTATAAAATCAAATTCAATGAAGATGGTTCTATCCAAAAGTACAAAGCTCGACTGGTGGCAAAGGGCTATTCACAACAGCCCGGTATTGATTTTCACGAGACATATGCACCAGTAGCGAGGATGGAGACCATCAGAACAGTTCTCGCTCTAGCTGCTCAACTGGAGTTATCAGTATACCAGCTGGATGTCAAAACAGCATTTCTGAACGGAGAACTGGAAGAAGAAGTCTATGTGGAGCAACCACGAGGCTATGAGAAAAAAGGAGAAGAAGACAAAGTCTATCGTCTCCGAAAGGCTTTATACGGGCTGAAGCAAGCACCAAGAGCCTGGAACAGCAGAATTGATCGATATTTTCAGCAAAACGGATTTCAAATAAGTCCGAGTGAAGCATCTCTCTACATCAAAAAGGGAGAAGGAAAAGATTTTCTAATGGTTTGTTTATATGTTGATGACTTGATTTACACAGGTACAAGCCAACATATGATCGAAGAATTCAAAAGTACCATGATGAAAGAATTCAAGATGACGGACTTGGGACTCATGAAGTATTTTCTTGGGATCCAAGTGAAGCAGTCACCTGGAGAAATATTTATTTCACATGAGAAGTACATCGAGGATATGCTCAAAAGATTTCACATGGCAATGTGCAAACCAATCTCAACACCGATGGCATTGAACGAGAAATTGCAACGCAATGATGGAGCTGAAAAAGTCTATGGAAAGCTGTACAGAAGTCTTGTCGGGTCACTCATTTACCTGACACATACCAGGCCGGATATATGTCATTCAGTAAGTCTTATATCAAGATTTATGAATGAACCTAGCAAACTTCATTTTGCAGCAGCCAAAAGAATTTTGCGGTATCTTCAAGGTACAAAGAAATTGGGCCTGATGTACAAGAAAGAAGCAGAAAGCAAGTTGGCCGGATTTACCGATAGTGACTGGGCAGGATCACTTGATGATCGAAAAAGCACATCGGGTTACATATTCTGTTTGGGTTCAAAACCCATTTCCTGGAGTTCAAAGAAGCAGAAGACTGTGGCATTATCCTCAGCAGAAGCAGAATATATCGCAGCTACAGATGCAGCATGCGAAGCGGTATGGCTAAAAAGATTAATTTCTGACTTGCAGCAAAGTGAAAATGGTCCAACCATTATTCATTGTGACAACATGTCAGCCATAGCCATGACAAAGAATCTAGTATTTCACGCAAGATCGAAGCATATCGAGTTTCGTCATCATTTCATCCGAGACCTCGTCAACGAAGGATTAATCGTGATGGAATTTATCAACACCAATGATCAGTCAGCAGATATCATGACAAAGGCGGTCACCCGTGAAAAATTTGAGAAGTTCAAAAAGGTACTTCAAATTGCAAATTAAGAGGGGGTGTTGAATGGTAATTTGCAATTATCACCATGAAAGTGAGTCCACTTACAATCACATCAAGGAGACACATGCATTACTTCATTGTTTGGGATAGCTACAAAATAATAATGCAACAGATGATGATGGAGCAAGTGGTTGTGATGAGAAGAAAGCTTACCAACCGTATTATGAAGTGAATAATTTTGTATTCACATGGCCAGCAAATTGAGAAGCTGCATGGAGTAATTGAATGGGCCAAACATATCTATCTCTTTGTCCCTCAACTACTTTAGCTACGTAAATGTATGGTGAGTTAGAGAGGTAGCATGGCATGTGTTGCATTATGTGTTTGTTTCCACTTCAATTGTAATATATATATATATATATATATGTATATGTATGTATGGGGAGAGTGAGTCAGAGAAGAAAGAAGAAGAGTGGGCAAAGGCAAAGCTTGCCGTGTGTTTAGCTATGAGTAATTTAACATAAGCCAAAAGTCAAGGCTATGTTTGATTTGAGTGATTTATAAAAAGAGTGATTAAACACTAAATGTCTCCTTTGTCTTGATCCAAAATTACCATTACTTCCGCAAATACCCAACACTCTATTTGTCTGGGCTGGCTCTCGGCCGGGATCGCGACGATTGCAGTCGAGGTTTGGATTAGAGGTAAAGCAACGAGTACCGACGGCGACCGGACCTTCGCGATGATGATGTTGGCGGAGCAAGAACAACGAGAAAAGTAGAAGAAGCCGCTGATGGCATCCGGCGGCAGCAGGATGAACGATTTCTGGCGATCAATGATTATGACGACGCTGGAGCACCACAAAAAATTACTGGATCGGTCGACGAAAACCCAACCTACCGCCAATATTCTCTCGGTTGTGCCTCCGCAAATCAAGGAGAAAATCAGTCGTTGGAAGAGGTGGCATCGACAAGGACCGCCGAAGTAGGTCTCGCACCGGGGATGGCAGACAGGGGTTTCGCAGTCAGCTCAGCTGGGTCGGGATTTGAAAAGCCCAGTTCGAAGCTCAATGGTTAATGGCCGCTGCATCCTTTTGTTTGGATGTGGGCCTCGTGAGAAACAAGCTTGGATCAGCAAGCTGGCTGCTTCTATTTTTCAGATTCGTCCCGGCCCAAATAAATAAATAAATGCCCCGGTCCAATTAATTTTCTTGGTCAAAGTCGCTCCAGGAAAAGAAGAGTGAACTTTGTGGAATTCTGCCGGCCCGTTCAATTTTGTGGGCCTCAAATTTCTATGGTAAAACAAAGGGTTAATATTTTCCAATGTTATTAAAGCCGAGCCGAGCCGCTCGGCCCAACTGGTAAAACCGCCACCCGGTCACAAAAGCGGCTCGGAACCGTCTAAAAGCCGCTCCGGTTTTATGTAGCGGTTGACGAGCGGCCGAGGCGGTTAACCGCTCGAGCCGCTCGTCCGGTTTTTGCCATTCAGCCATTAAATTTAATTAAAAAAATTTCAGAAAATTGAAAATTGAAATAAACCAAAAACGTCGCGCTTTCAAAGTGAATCCTTATTTCCATTTCAAAATTTTGAAGGAAAGAGACGAGCTATGATTAAGAAATGTCCACTATTTATACTGATAACGTTTATTAGGTACCGACTCTCTAACGGTTTTTAAACGGTCTAATGCCGGTTGGACCACTAAAGTGCGAGCCGTTCGCATTACCGGGTTATGCTCCGGTTCGGTTCTGACAACATTGATATTTTCGTATGGCCTGAACTTTAACCAAAATGAACATCCTAGCCAATCTTTTCGATTTATAACATCCTGGCCCGAACTATACACCAAAATAAACAATTTGGCCAGATTCGACTTTTGACCGTAAACTTGGACGGTCAAACGCATTTACCGTTAGTCAACGCGCCACATCACTGCCAACTCAGTAAGTTTAAACAATTTTTTTTTAATTTACACCTATTTCATTTTCTTTTCATTTATCATTTTGACAAAAAAAAAAAAATTTCGGGACAAAAAGCCCCACCCCAAGCCCTAAACTAAATCCTACCTTATCCATATCTCAACCCCATCCCCATCCCCATCCACAAAATTCACCCGCCGTCACTCACCTTCTCCTTCCTTCGTCGAAGCTCCTCCATCGACCGACAAAAATCTCCGGTGTTCCGTCCTTTTCTGCCACCGTCCTCTCCTCCGCTGCTTCTCGTTTAAAACGTAAATCGAAGCCCATTGGGGGAAAGAAAAACAAGATTAAGAGAGGAAGGTCAAAGTCCCCAAATTGATTTGAGTGAGACAACGTAACGAAGGAAGCACCACCGTGAAAAACACGATTTGTGCTTCGCTCAAATCAATTCCTCTCAGCCATGGCTGCTCCATCTCCCCCATCCTCCCGATCTCGAATTCCCAAGCCGCCGTCACCACCACCACCACCGTTCCTTCCGCCGCCATGTCTGCCCAATCCCAGCCTCCGATCGCCACCCCGGCCTTCCGCTCCTTCATCAAAAAGATCTCTGACACCGTCCGCAACGGCCTCTCGCAGCGTCGCCCGTGGGCCGAGCTAGCCGATCGATCCGCCGCTGCTGCCGCCTCCGCCGTCGTCGAAGGTTTGCAGGAGGCGCTGGGCTATTCTATCCTTCTCTACAACATCGTTGGCGGTCGGAATGGAGGAAGAGAGGAGGAGAGGAGAGGAGAGGAAGAAGGGGAAGAATCAGGTTAGGGCTCCGGGTGGGGCGTTTTGTCCCGATTTTTTTTTGTCAAAATGATAAATGAAAAGAAAATCGAATAGGTGTAAATTAAAAAAAATGTTTAAACTTGCTGAGTTGGTAGTGACGTGGCGCGTTGACTAACGGTCAACGCGTTTGACCGTCCAAGTTGACGGTCAAAAGTCGAATCTGGCCAAATTGTTTATTTTGGTGTATAGTTCGGGCCAGGATGTTATAGATCGAAAAGATTGGCCAGGATATTTATTTTTGT
This sequence comes from Linum tenue, assembly GCA_946122785.1. NCBI lineage: Eukaryota > Viridiplantae > Streptophyta > Magnoliopsida > Malpighiales > Linaceae > Linum > Linum tenue. The sequence goes on along the minus strand of CAMGYJ010000004.1, from coordinate 26,857,482 downwards.
TAAAGTTCAGGCCATACGAAAATATTAACCCTAAAACAAACCCAGCTTTCCATTAAAGCTGCTGTTGCGGCTGTGTGTGCACATGAAGATGAAGTGTTTCCCCTCAAGACTGAAGGGATGAAAAGCAATTAGGAAGCTTTCCGTGGGCCGAGGAGCTACTCGTTGCCAAATAAGAAGGCAATGACCAGTTGAGAAGAGGTAAGAATTTTAACCCTTCTCGTGAGTCATTAATTAATGACATATTAGAACCGATGCATGATAATATATTGGGATATGATATCTTCAATGATTAGAGTACAACTTCGTATACACGGAGAGTAATTTTGATTACATGAATGCATACTCTAAAGCATATATGAATGTATATTATGTAGTAAATATGCTAGTGGAATGGGTTATATGCCCATACTTATTAGAAGTACTGTTTGTCAAGATAGCAAACCGAATCAGATCCACACCAATTAAAATGGTACCATTCGTGGTACTAAAGGATCATCGGCCAATCCACTAAGAATGACGCTTTATTTCTCTGCAATAGTTGCGGGAAATTAGGTCATATGACACGAAACTGTAGGAACAAGTATAACACTGGTTCTAGTGTTAACTTGATTGAAGAGAAGGATTGATTGCTGTGAAAATTGACAAAAGAGCAAAGATTAACCATGTTGGTAACTCTGAAGAATGGTGGTTGAATACTGGTATATGAAAGCATACAAAGACATATGCTATTAAGAAAGTGTTGTTGAGTATTGCTCACTCCACTATTGATCATGGTCACGAGAGTATGCATATGGTGATAAAGTTAAAGTGTTGAATTCTTATGGGTCTTGCATGCACGTCTTTGACGTATATCTTGAGGAATTGAATAGCTAGGGTCACATTCTCATCATGGTTGTGATAAATGTGATTTCCATAGCTAAGATAAATGACACATAAATATGTGTTTAGAGAATTAGAAACTTTAGATCTGATTAAATTTTATGTGTAAACATGATGAGATGCTTACTTAAACTGGCTTGAAATGCTTTATCACATTATAATTGATTGCTCTGGTTATTGTTGGCTGGTGTTAGAATTAAAGAATCAGTGCAATATAATTATGAGTAAGCATATGATTGTGTGTTTATTGGATATGCTATAGGAAAAACACACATGCCTCATAACTTGAGTACTCATTATGTTGTGGAATCCATTGATGCCAATAGACTTCCATTTAAAATCAAGAAATAGTGGGGGTTGTATCCTACCTACTATAATAAATAATGGAACTAGTGGGGGTGGTGAATCTGAGTATGAAGTGAAAAGAAGCTAACGAACCATAAATCACTAAAGGGATTTTGGTTATGAGTTTGTTATTTACACCCTAAGAAAGATCCTACAAATCTACTAGAAGTTCAAACTTCCATAAAGGTGCAGATTTATGGGAAGAAGCCATTATTAATGAAATGGAATCATGAGAGTCTTGTAAGGCTTAGAAACTTGTAGAGTTACCTTTTGGTTGTAAAGCCTTAGGTAATATATCGATGAAATCGAAAAGATTTGGCATCTTTGAGAATTACCTCATGGCAATGAAGCCAAAGTAATAAATGGATTCCTAAAAGAAAAAACTGAAACCTGATGGTTTAGTTTATGAGTATAATGATCGCCTGGTAGCTAAGGCTCTAGGTGAAGAGGAAAATTGTAGATTTCTTTGATATCTATTCACTACTATGTAGAATAACAACCATCATATGGATGTTAAACTTCTTTTGTGAATGGTGGCTTAGATAAAGAAATCTACATGAGACAACCTAAGAAGTTGTTATTCTAGAACATGCTTCTGGAGTCTATAGTTAGACAAATCATTATATGATTTGAAATAGACTCAGAATTCGTGGCATGAATAATCAGATTCTCTCTCATGATTTTAAAAGTGAAAGTGACAAGTGCATTTAGTACAAATTTGAGAATGACACTTGTGAAAGTGACAAGTGCATTTAGTACAAATTTGAGAATGACACTTGTATTATGAATGACATGTCGATCTTTGGTACAAAGACTCGTGATGTCAATATTGAAAAACCATGATGGTTGAGAATTTTGAATGTGAAGGATCTGAATGAAACAAATGTTATGCTCAGAGATCCTAATAACTAGGAAAATACAAGATGTACACCTGCATACATGTTTGATGATGCTAGTATAAATATTTAAAGAACACCTAAGACGGTGTAAGAAAGTTAGAATATACTAGCTTTTACAGCCTGCGAGAGGCAGCTGATAAATATGAGACCCGATTTAGTGGGGGGGTACTTGGCAGGCTTACTGATTGTCCTAGTATGAAGCATTGAAATGCTATTGAAAGGGGTCATGAGACACCTTAAAAGAACAGAAAAACCTTGGTATTTGTTATCAAAGGTTTTGCTGTATTGGTAGGGTATAGTGATGCGGATTAGAATACCCTATAGAGGACTCCAAGACAATAAGAGGTTGTGTTTTAAACATCGATAGAGAAGCTATGTCTTGGAAGTCTAAGAAGTAAACGATCCTGGCTCAATCAACTAAGAAATAAGAAATGATAGAACTAGCAATGGCTAGTAAAGAGGAAAGTTGATTGAGAGGGTCACTACTAGAGATTCCCTTATGGGAAAGACCGATCCCAATTGTGATAGCACCGCATCTATTGCAATAGAAGGGAACCGGTTCTAGAACGAAAAGAGACGACAAATTCGTCGTAAGCACAGTACTGTAAGAGAACTCCTAACGATAGGAGCAATGAGGGTGGGTCATGTGAGATCCTAACAGAATCTAGCTGATCCTTTGACGAAAGGATTACCTAGAGAGAAAAGTCCAAAATACCACGAAGGGTATGTGACTTATGCCTACCGAACCATGGATTACAAGTGATGGTAACCCGACCCGATAGACTGGAGATCCCAAGAAACGGGTTCAATGGGTAATAACAAGTCATGAGTAATATTGAGAAAAGTTCATGCATAGTGAAGCATGAATCCCAAACCCTTGGATGTTGAGTTAAACTCTTACTGAGATCTATACTCTATGTGGAGTGAAGTACTTTACTTTGGGGATACTTCTGATAGACTCACCTATGTGAATGTAGGAGTGGGGCCGCTCCCTATGGAACTTTGGAGGCACAAAGTTGCTAGAGCGTTCACTAAACCGGGATAATGTGCATGGCCATAAACGCACGGCCTATGAGAGAATATCACTCAATGAAAAGATCCGGTGTGCTACATTGTCTGAGATAGGGTTCAAGACTATGAGTCACCTTTATGAAATCGGAAGTGTAACCACTACGCTAAGGTTCAAATCTTCGCGATACCTTAGCTTATGCCCGATCTTATGGATCTGTTGATGCCCAGAGATAGTTTCAAAACTATTCAAGTGGGGGATTGTTGGGAATGAATAGCTTTGAAAGCTACATTGAATTAATTATCCAGTATTTTTCTATATACGAAAATAGAAGGATAATTAATAAAAAGAATATTATGGAGATAATTAGAATTAATTATCTTAATATAATATATTTTATTTATGGGAGTAATTATCTCACTAATTAAAATGTGACTTATTCCCAAAGAAAGAGGGAATATTCTGGGTTTTCTGCTCCTATAAATAGCAGACCCCCCAGACCATCTAAACACACCTCAGAGAGCAGAAACACGAGAAAGAGAGTGAGTTCATAGAGCTCCGGTTTTCGCACAAAACCGCTGAGCAAATCGAAAGAGTGGCTGTTTTATCCTGGAGGCGACCGGCTGATAGTCTGCTGTGCGAATAATGAGGCAGTGCCGCAAACATCTTAAAGAGAGCGACCGAGTCCGCGACTCAGCCAGATCGGTAACCCTAAATTTTATGTTCGATTTCTAACAATAGCAAGTGGGCAACTAACTAGTCGTGTTGTCATAATTGCCCTATGTATATGTTAACAACCAAGATGATGTGCTGACCACATGAATACCTTGTTCTCATTGATCCATCTTAACACAAATATGAATATAATCAAAGACAATAAACATAGCAAGGTGAACAATGATTCACCCTAACTACACATTTCCAATCGAAGTTCAAGCATAACCAACGATCGGGTATAGCATATGGTAAGCAAAGTAATACAATTATCGAATCCATGGGTCTCTAGATGTACCGTTACTTCAACTTAGGTTCATTATCTAGCCAAACAAGAATAGTGATAAAGAAACTAAGCCAACCAACTAATTACAAGTTGGGAGCTCACTTAGAATGAATCCCCTATATTCCTTCATTTGGTCGATGTTGAGTACTACCCTAGATTGATTAATTCGTTACTTCTACCGCGGAGAGTTCTAGACTAGGTTGGAGTCCCTATTCGAGTTGTCTAACCCTTCTCAATTGCTCTACCTAGAGAGATGTACAATACAACTGACCTAGGGAATTGAGGTGTTCACAACCAACTCCCACGATTGGGCAAGACCCAATACAGTACTATGGATCCTATCACAATTATTCAAATAGGGTCAGATCCAGTCCTGAAGCTTCATTGCTTAAGGTGTTTCTTAAATATTCACTGACCAATAGGAGAAGGAGAGAGGACGAGGGAGATAGACGCCATTCTCCATTTTAGAAAGAGAGTCTCCTTCGGAATCCAAAACAATTTCCCAGCACCGCTATCCTCTTGGCGTCGCAGAAGCTAGCAACGCGGCCGACACAGCCTGCTGCCGTCACCCACTTCTACGGCGCCTCCTCCCGCAGAGTCTGTCAATCCCTAACGTGGCCTCGGCGTTGCTTAAAATAGTAACTGTGCCGGCCCCCGTGGCGTTTACAATTTTTTTACAGATTACTCAACTAAAACATTAATAGTGCAGAGTTTACATGTTGGTAATGGTGGCTGTAATTGTTTGATAACCCTAAATTGTATTGTTAGAAATTCTTATGATGTAAGTTAATAGGTAAACTAATAGTCTTTGTGTGAGCGACACGGAAGCAGGGGCCGACTCGACCTAGGGAGGGTAGTTTGGGGACCTTACTATTATTGGGGAAGAGAACAATTTAAGTTGCTATTTCTTGTTTCTTGTTATTTCGATTAAGCAAGAATAATATAAAAATTCCTAAATCCTTAATCCTCTTCTTTCTATCAATTCCCATCCTTATCCTCTCAATTTTCAACCATAATTCTTCTATTCCCATCCCCAATTCTCATTCATAATAATCCATTGACTCGCTAAGACACAACTCCTAACAATGGCCAAGTGTAACCAATGAAAGGGACTGCAGTATAGTGGCTCAAGTAATAAATATCGAATCCATGGGTCTCCAGAGTTACTATTACTCAGCTTCAGTTCATTATCTAGCAAACCAGATTAAGATGGAAGAACTAAAACTACTCTAACAAACTACAGTTAAAGTTAATCTAATTACAGGTTTGGAACTCACTTAGTTATGATTCACCCTAGCCACTAGCCAGATTAATGATTGATGATCTCTAATCTATTTCACTTTCATTCACAATGCGGAGAACCCTTAACTAGACCTTGAATCTCGACTAAAGGATCAAGGCCCTCTTGAGTGAATTGTCTAGAGGGACGTATCCTTCTCTAGAACAACCGATCAAGGCATTCTGAACTAGATTCCCTCTATCAAATGAGGTTCTCAATCGATACAAAGCATTGAATCAACCCTCGACTAAAGCAATCGATCCAATACTATCAATCTATGGTGCTCTATTGACCAAATCAAGTATTCGCTCTCATAGGATCAAAGCAGAATCAATAATCTCGACTAAAGCAGAATTGAATCATGAAAACATGCATAGATTGAATATGAACTCAAGATTATCAAGTAAGAGTACTCATACAATCATCCAATCAAACAAACATAGCTAGGGTTCCTCAAAACCTAAGTGAAGGGAAGTTACTCCATAGAGAAGAGAGAGAATATAGTAAGAATCTTCAGATGATCAGTCTTCAAGTCTGGGCTTGTTCCTCGAGCTTCCAAGACAAAGAAATCCTCCAATTCCACTCCAAGAATGCCCTCAAATTGCCCTATCTCTCTTTGGTTCGTCCCTTGGGTGTTTGGGATCCAAAACCCCAGCTCTCTTTTACAAAAATGCACAAAACGGGCTTTTAAAAGCATGCGTTCGCGATCCTCGGTCACAATCCCCGGTCGGGTATTTTAGGTGGCGGCCGGGGATTTTTGAAACGCACCTTCGAGGACAGGGGATTAATCCCCGATCGAGGTCAAGAATACCTGATCGGGATTTAAGCGTCACGACCGGGCCCCCTTCTGCTTCTCAAACGTCCAAAAGTGATTTTCCCCGGTCTGCTCAGATTAATACCCGACCGGGTATTTTTGCTCATGGCAGGTTATTTTGCTCCTCCAGCACACTTCAACTCAAACGTCCTCCTTTCGACCTGAAACTCGTTTCTTCGCCTCGATGCCAACGCCAAGCCCTAAAATATGACATAAACACACAACCTAGCATGAAATCGGCTTAAAACACGAGAATCAACATCTCAAACGTCTCAAGAATAGGGGTAAAAACATGTTCAATCAATGGTCTATCAAATTTCCCCACACTTAACCGTTTGCTTGTCCCCAAGCAAACCTAACTCAAACCAATGCAACTCTCCAAACCTCTATCACAACAAACAACCCTGATCGTCGGTAGAGGATTTCCTAAATCATACAGCAGCTTACGAGGTCAACTGGTCTTCTAAGACGTCCCCTATCTCTCTCAATTCGAGTACTAGACTCAAGCCAGGATCATGAGAAAAGTAGAAGTAAGGCAACCAACACATGGATAAAGGGACTCACACCATTCACAACCAAGGACTCGTTGTACCGGGGTGCTCTTTCACTTTATTTCACCGTTGGAACCCCTTTTTTGCACTTTCATTTACATTTCTTTTTCTCTTTTTCTTCATTCACTTGGCGAGGGTTCCAACTGCAGTCTTTTGCACGGTCGACCCTTATTAGTCGAGCAAGAGCAATTTCTGTACATCTGGCGCTCGCCAGAGTACTTCTTTTAACTCCTTTTCCTCAACTTGTGTGGAGGGTCAATGAAATTAAGGGGGGTCGGAAGCTCTATCCGTGCCCTTAAAAACACATCCTCAAGTAGGCCAACCGTTCAACGAGTGAAAATTTTACTTGTACTAGAGACAACTTAATTTCACCTTGTAGGAGTACCCAACTAAGGATCACTAAAATCTCTTCCAAAACCCGATTTTGTGCAATGAACGGTGCCACACACGTTGGGCTTACCCCATGTTTAAGATTTCAATGATTTCGACATGGAGGACCAACTGCTTTTCATTTCCCACATGAGCACCTGCTCGATACACGAGTTCATAACACAATCCAATCAGAGTCACCATTACCACATGAATTCAACGGTCTTAGCTCCACTAATTCACAAAATCAACCGGCACAACAAAGAGCTAGATAGGAAAAATCTTATACTTCAACATCCTCCATAGTGCTACACTACCTCCCTAGGTTGCACATTACTATAGAGACTGTCAATTCAAAGCATACTGAGCAGGCAATTTGAAAGGAACACGTACTTGGAGCACTCAAATCGAAATTTGGACAGTGGGCTAGGCTCCAAGCACACAAATAGCCAAACATTCACACACATACATAATCGAGTATCCCCCCACTCTTAAGCATGACATTGTCCTCAATGGAGGAAAGATAAGGAGGGTAGAACGAAGTTACCAAATCAAGGGTGAATGATGGTGGACGGGGCAGGCGGTGCATTCCAGGAGGAGAGAGTGGTCGAAACACAAACACCACACAAAATCTCACAAAGGTTGAGTTATTGACTCTAAAATCAAAGAACAAAACTAACTCAACCGAGGAGAAAAAGAAAAATAAATGCAAACCGACTTGTTGGTTTGCCTCCCAACAAGCGCTTCTTTCATTTCGTGAGCCAGACGATGGCTCCTAAGTTTCGGTCCACCCCAGAACCTCTTTGAAGTTGAGGTTCTTGTCGATGAGGTGGAGTCTCAAGTCACGAACATGTGGTATGACAGGTGATGGAAGCTCGTGCACTTGATGCAGATGAAGTCTCCACCCTCGAGATCTCTTATTCTCATCTCTCGTCTCATTGCCCCAAACCAGATATGACAACATCGATTGACCACCATCGCGTCCACCAAGAGGGACCAATGTCGATGTGGCCTTGGTCTGGCAAAGAGACACTGCAAATGGGTCCTTGCTAAGCAGTTCCTCGAAGTTTGGTGGAGATATCAAATGTAACTCATGGCCGGTGCAATCCTCTTCCACCTCAACTTTGTCCTCGGGCTGGACGCCAATTGCTTCTTCAACCCCCCTTCCTTCTTCATGTGGTGTCACCCCTGGGAAAAGATCAAGAACTCCATCTGCTTCACTTTCGTCATCCTCCACAACTTCTTCCTGCACCCTTTCTTGCTCTTCTTCTCCCAGCACGGATTGGAGGGCAAGTCGCCAAGCTATTTCTTTAATGAGATCATCTTGCATCTCCTCACTCATGCCCGCCTCTTCAAAGCTCAGTGTGGGATGTGGGAAGGTGTGGTCGGCTACGACAGGACATTCCTGATCATGATCATCACGGGAGCTCTCTGTGACAACTTCTGTGTGCTCCACAATGTCCTTGTAGCCTTCTTCCTCCTCCTCCTCTTCTAGTATGGTAGCAGAAGGGTGATCTTGAGCAGGTTGTGCATAAGATTTCTCAAGATCATCGAGGCTCTTCTTAATGCTCAGGAGGATCTCCTCTGTTCCACGATAGGCCTGGGTACAAAGATCCATCTTGGAGCATGATCTCTCAGCGTCTCGAGCAAACTGCTCCATGAGAAGCCTCAATTCATAGTTTGGATCTGGTTTTGGAGTGTAGCATGGTTCTGCAGAATGGCCCGTGAAGGCCGCCAAGGCTAACTGCAGCTCTGATGGCCCTTCTGGTTGTGGGAGAAATTATTCTTGATAAGGAGGTTGTTCTTGATATGCCCAGGGGTCTGATTGTTCTCCGTAATAAGGGGGTTGGTACTGGAACCCGATACTCTTCTCCTCCTTGATTGCTCCAGTGAGTCTCGGGGTAATACCACTCGGACAGTGGTGGATACCCCAAATGGTTGGAGAAGCCACGAGGATCCATGATTCAGATCTGCACCAACAAAAACACCGAAGTGAAAAGCAAGGGTGGAAAGGAAAAGAAAATGCTAAAATAACAAACTTCTGCCTTTCCTAATAATCTAGAAAGTTCCCCGACAACAGCGCCAAAAACTTGACTCGCTACGACACAACTCCTAACAATGGCCAAGTGTAACCAATGAAAGGGACCGCAATATAGTGTCTCAAGTAATAAATATCGAATCCACGGGTCTCTAGAGTTACTATTACTCAGCTTCAGTTCATTATCTAGCAAACCAGATTAAGATGGAAGAACTAAAGCTACTCTAACAAACTACAGTTAAAGTTAATCTAATTACAGGTTGGGAACTCAGTTAGGTATGATTCCCCCTAGCCACTAGCCAGATTAATGATTGATGATCTCTAACCTGTTTCACTTTCATTCACAATGCGGAGAATCCTTAACTAGACCTTGAATCTCAACTAAAAGATCAAGGCCCTCTTGAGTCAATTGCCTAGAAGGACGTATCCTTCTCTAGAACAACCGATCAAGGCATTCTGAACAAGATTCCCTCTATCAAATGAGGTTCTCAATCGATACAAAGCATCGAATCAAATCTCGACTAAAGCAATCGATCCAATACTATCAATCTATGGTGCTCTATTGACCTAATCAGGTATTCGCTCTCATAGGATCAAAGCAGAATCAATAATCTCGACTAAAGCAAAATTGAATCATGAAAACATGCATAGATTGAATATGAACTCAAGATTATCAAGTAAGAGTACTCATACAATCATCCAATCAAACAAACATAGCTAGGGTTCCTCAAAACCTAAGTGAAGGGAAGTTACTCCATAGAGAAGAGAGAGAATATAGTAAGAATCTTCAGATGATCAGTCTTCAAGTCTGGGCTTGTTCCTCGAGCTTCCAAGGCAAAGAAATCCTCCAATTCCACTCCAAGAATGCCCTCAAATTGCCCTCTCTCTCTTTGGTTCGTCCCTTGGATGTTTGGGATCCAAAACCCCAGCTCTCTCTTGCAAAAACGCACAAAACAGGCTTTTAACAGCCTGCGTTCGCGATCCCCGGTCGGGTATTTTAGGTGGCGGCCGGGGATTTTTGAAATGCATCGTCGAGGACAGGGGATTAATCCCCGATCGAGGTCAAGAATACCTGATCGGTGATTTAAGCGTCACGACCGGGCCCCCTTCTGCTTTTCAAACGTCCAAAAGTGATTTTCCCCGGTCTGCTCAGATTAATACCCGGCCGGGTATTTTTGCTCATGGCAGGTTATTTTGCTCCTCCAGCACACTTCAACTCAAACGTCCTCCTTTCGACCCGAAACTCGTTTCTTCACCTTGATGCCAACGCCAAGCCCTGAAATATGACATAAACACACAACCTAGCGTGAAATCGGCTTAAAACATGAGCATCAACATCTCAAACGGCTCAAGAATAGGGGTAAAAACATGTGCAATCAATGGTCTATCAAATTCCCCCACACTTAACCGTTTGCTTGTCCCCAAGCAAACCTAACTCAAACCAATGCAACTCTATTTTTAGCAATTAGTAGAATCTTGTTATTATATCATCTTTTCATAATGTACGTATTTGTTATTATAAAGTGTATCTTGTTTAAACGTATCAAGATTCAAGTGTATATTTCTTAGTAGTGAATGTGATTTTTACATCTTCATAGAGAAAAAGAGGAAATCTACAATGCATAGTTTTATCTATTTTATCAACTGCAATGAATTGCATGACACATTATATAATAAGAATTTACATAAGTATTAGAATTAAAGAATATTGTTTACTGACGAACGAATGGGGTAGAAATTATTGAGTTTCTAGTTTATTAATTATATTTGTACTGTCACTAATTTATTAAATGTCATCACAAAAAATATTAAATGTCGTCACAAAAAACTATGTTGGTCATCATTTTTGTTAATGTAAGAAATTTATTTTACCGACAACCATTCAACAATACCTATGACTTTGTCTCGTTACAAATGGTCAATTGGGATGGCTCGTCAATTAAAAAGTATTAGTGATGCGCATATTTGCGACTGAGAGCAACGACAACATCTCGTCGTAGAAGAGCTTTGTGCCAAAATTTGAACTTTTGTGACGAAATCTTATGGTCACTAATGACCTTTTTGTAGTGTCTATCGTTTAGACGGGAGTGCTGGTCGGGAATCGATGCTTGAGAGATCCGGGGTTACCATCTGAAATGCTTCACCTACCTAACCCCTTCCATCATCTCAACCATCATTTCCCCCACATGAGGCGTGAAAAGGAAAGTGAATGTTGCTTCCACTCTTGCCCTTGTCTTGCAAATGCGGCCGTGAGCTTGTCACTTTCGGGAAAATATGAAGACAACAGCGGGGAGAGAGAAGGGGGAGCTGGTTTTTGGAGAAGGAACACTATCTTTCTCTAGGGTTTCAACCAAAAACACCAAAGGGGGGTTCTAATGAGAGAGGGTGTGATCTTGGAGCTTAATTGAAGGCACTGATCAAGCTTGGAAGCTAGGAATCAAGCCTAGAAGAAGAAGATCTAGAGGTTTCTTTGTATCTCCCCTCTCTCTCTCTCTCTACAAACTCACCCTCTTCTCTTGGGTTTAAGAACCCTAGGTCTAGTTTTGGGTTTGTTGTTGATGTATGTGACAAAATCCCTAGTTTGATTGTTGATTTTACTTAATTGATAGATGTTTTCTTGAATGGCATGAGTGTGATTTCCATTTTCATGCTTTGAGCTTTTGACCTAGGAGTGGGATATTCCCCTTAGTGCCCCCCTTTTAGGCGACTTCGGGTCACTCCTATAATATATTCACCGGGTAGGCCCCGAGGGAGTTGATTCGACCAGTCTCCTAGCAATATACGGTACCCTAGATTGAATAGAGCACTGCCCATCCATTGATTCGCCATTCCGGGTCATTCCCGAGGGAGTCCATCTCCAAGCGGTAGTCTATTTGAGTTGATCGAGCTAGGAGGATACTCAACATCGATCCAAAGGTTGGAAATAGGGGGATTTAACCCAAGAGAGCTCCAACCTTGTAAATAGTTAAGTTAGTGGTAAGCTAGTTTAATTATTCTAATCACCATCCTAGGTTGGCTAGATAACGAACCCTAAACCTGAAGTAGGGTAAGCCTAGATCCCTGTGGTACGATAAATTTTTATTGCTTGCTTGCCCTATGCTATACTCGGTCGGCGGTTATTCTTGACCGTCAATTGGGATGTTATAGTTAGAACGAGTCAAGTTTTTAGCACCGTTGTCGGGGACCATTCTAGGTTATTTGAAAAAGGGTTCGTTACTTTAGCGTTTTGTTTTATGTTTGGTTTTTGTTGACCCACTCTTCACTTGAAGGGTGGTTTGTGTTTGTTTGATTTTCTTTTTATGTTTTTGTGGTTGTAGGTTGAATCATGGATCCCAATGGCTTCTACAACATGTGGGGGTATCCACAAACTCCCAAATGGGGGTACCCCGGAGCTTCATGGAGTAACCAAGAAGGTGAAAGACAAGGAACCGGGTTCTATGATCAACCTCCCTTCCAAGAAGAACAAGCATACCATTGGGGATTTCAAGAAGCTCCCCCAAATGAAGAAAACTTCCCTTCTCAAGTCGAGGAGAAATCCAAGTTGGAGTTGGGAATGGAAGCTTTCATGGGACAATCTTCAAGACCATGTGCCACTCCACAACCGGAGCCAAAGACCCAATCGGAGCTCATGGTGGAGCGTTTTGCTCAAGGCACCGATGAAGGGTGCTCGAACTTGGATCTCCCACAACCCGAAGCGAAGTCCAAGCTGGAGCTTGCCGTGGAGAATTTTCCAAGAACAAGCTCCAACACGGATTTGCAACCCCTCCCTCCTCCCGGTTTGGCACTAGAAGAGAAGGTGGCACAAGCTTGTGATAGCTATCGCTTCTCATTATTGGAGGAGAAGGTGGAACGGGCTTGTGCAAGCTATCACCTCTCCTTATTCGAGTAAAAGGAGGAGGTTGAAGGAGAGATAAATGAAAACCGTGTGGAGCCAGAAGAATTCACCCCGGAGAGCTCCCGTGGTGAGGATGAACAAGAAGTTGCATTGATGACTCCCATCACTTTCCCCTTCCTGAAAGCAAATTTCAAAACCAAGACATGAGTTTGGAGGAGCAAGAGAATCCTTTCTATGATCTTGCATGGCACCTTGCCCTCAAAATCGTGCTTGAAGACATGAAAAGGGAGGATAAAGAAGAGGTTGAAGAGGAGGAAGAAAACATTAAAGAGGGGGAAGATCTTGAGTGTTCCCAATGGGAGAAATTTGAAGAAGAAGGAAGGGAGGTTGAGGAAGAAGAAGAAGGAGCAAGTGGTGTCTGAGCAATGGACGAGGTCGAGGTGGATGAAGCATCCACAAGTTACAAGTGTTATGAAAGCTTTCCACCGACCTCGATGCGCTTTTGGAGAAGGACCCGTTTGCGGATCTTTGCCTAGCCAAGACCAAGCCATCGGCGATCCCTCTTGGTGGATGCGATGGTGGTAAATCAATGATGCATTACATGGTGTGGGGCAAAGAGAAGAAGGAAAGAAGAAGAGGTCTCGTGGGTGGAGCCTCAAAGCCACTCAAGTTTACGAGCCCTCAATCATGGACTCGTTCAATGCTTGTGACTTGACACATCACCTCACCGACGAGAACCTCAACTTTAAGGAGGTTCTCGGGTGGACCGAAACTTGAGGAGCAATCGTCCGGCTTACAACGTTAAAGAAGCGCTTGGTAGGAGGAAACCCAACCATCAACGGTTTGCATATTTTTTTTTTCCAACAAGACGACCAATGGAGAGATTTTGGTGGTGTTTTGCAGTCTCTTTGCTCTTCCGGATCTCGCCCGACCTCCAATCCCGACCACCAAGATTCACATCACATCCGGTAACATTGTTCCACTTCCCTATTTTATGCCATTGAGCGCAATGTCGAGCTTAAGTGGGGGGGTAGTCTATTATGCATGTGTGTGTGAATGTTTGGTGTGATTTTGAATGCTTCGAGCCTTGATGTATGCCCAAATTTATAAAATTTGAGGGCTCCAAGCATAACAACTTCTACATTTGTGGTGAGTTGTTTTGAATCTCGTGGGTATTAGCATTGTCTATGGATGATTTGGTTGTGATTTTGTGCAACCTATGATGATGATTGAGACTTGTATTAGGTCTGTGCATCAGTTCATTTCTCACCTTTCACAGTTGTCTATTCATTGAGTTAAGGGAATTAGAACGAATGATTGAGCACTTAGGTAGCCATGTGAGACTTGTGTCGTTTGTTTCGTTGTTGTGCGATAGTTCCCCCTTTACATGATGTGTAGCATTCATGTTGTTGCTAGCGAGGAAGATGGAGGCATAGGTTTAGTCCACGACCAAATGTTGACCGACCCGATCATATCATCCCTTAGTCAACCCCTTTGAGCCGTGTATCTAAGGGTCATTCTCGTGTTAGGTAGTTCAGGCTACTGGAGCTTGATTATTTAGATAGAACGACCTTATTTCCTTCGTGTCTACACTGCTATCGAGTCACCCTTGTGTTTGGAAGCTCCATTCATACCATTTGAGCTTAAACGAGGTTACACATGAGTGATTTGTGTATGGTTTTGCTAAGAAGTGAAGTGAGTGTGGAGGTAGGTCTTTAAAGTGAGCATTGTTCCTTAAGTTAAAAAATGTGGTATGTTTATAGCTCTCTATAACCCCAAAGAAAAGAGAAAATAAAAGCAAAAAGAAAAAAAGAGATCAATAAGAGGGCAATGAAGAAAAGAGAGAGGCCACAAAAAATATAATAATGTTGAACATGCTCTTAGAAGTGTTGCTTATCATGCAAGTTTTAGGTACACTTACATGTTATTTGCCTACCACACTCTTGTGCTTGAAATTGAATAGCAAATGTAGCAAGAAAGTAAGTGTGACATGGTTTGGTGATTGGTTGTAGTTTGGAATTTGAGGGAAGTGCGGTTTTTGGCCGAAGCTAGTGGCCATTGCTTGTAGAAGAAGGTTCTATTCGAAACCATAGAACATTGTTTTGGTTTTAGGGCGGAGATGTGGAACCTCATGTTATGTATGCCACCACCCAAAAAGCCTTTTCCCCTTGTCCTAGACCCTAGACAGTCATTCGAACCTGTGTCTAAGACCTCCGGACAAGCTAGCAACGATACCCATTTTGTGAGCTCTAACATTTAGAAGCTATCGTCATTGTAAAGGGACGTTAGGATTGAGCGTGAATATGCACATCTTTTGCATCAAATGGTCCTGACCCATGTTTGGAGACTTGTGATTAGCTGGATGCCGTTAATGCTACGAGAATTCTTCCTTAGAAAGCCTAATGAAAGGCATATAAATAGGTCTCTAGAGATAGAACTTGGAAATGAAAAGAAAAGAGGTCAAGAAAGGATCGTTACTCTGCCGACAAAGCAACCCTCCTGACTTAGAGCGACACCAACCTCCAAGAGAGAATCTGTGCCAAAAACGACATCCTTGGCCCTGTCTTTTGTGATGGTGGCGTCGATTCCTATGGGCTTCTTTAGTCTTCGTTTCAATCGATGAACACCTAGGAACCCCTTCCCCATGGTTGGCTAGTTCCTTAGTTGAGAATATCTCGTATCAAATTCTTGATTATGATTTTGTATATTATCTTTAAACTTCAATCCTTGTTCCGCTAGTGCGAATACCCATACAAAATTGTCTTATTATATAGCTTCGAGAAACTTATATATGTTGCCATAACTAGTGCATTTCCTTCATTATCACTAGATATGCACGCTCGCTTGGCTTCACGACGAATGGAGGATATCACTATAATTGTATGATATAAAAAAATTAATAAAATATTACTCAGACGACATAATTCCAAGAATGACAAGAAAAATCACTTAGATGTTGTGGGAGAGAATTTGTAGTAATATGCACTCATTGGCCAATGAAGTTAGAAATTACCAGAGGACAATTTACATATTTGGAACTCAACAACTATTAATTAGAGAATTGACGAAGTTTCTACATTTGAAATGGAAAATAAGAAAGTGAAGAAAAAACCCAGGAATAATTTAGTATTTCGTTTCGTTGTTCCGATGCCACTTTCACCATTTAAATGAAGAGTGAGAAAGAGATACAAGAATGCAAAACCAAATATGAACAAAAAGGTTAATTTCAACACAAAAAAAAAACACATTTAAGGAATAGTAACCAATGTTAGAAGATTTCTCCGTGAGTTTCTTATTTGAGCTCGAGCGAGAGAGATGACTAAAGTTGTAAAATTAAATAGGCAAATTCAAACAAATAGATCGGCGCGAAAGAGATAAGTAAGAATGCAAAATCAAATACGAACAAAAATGTATATTTCAACATGACGACGACAACAAAAATGTTTGAAGAATGGTAAATCATGTTAGAAGGTTTCTCCGTGATTTTCCTATTTGAACTTGGGCGAAAGATGATGATTTGGGCCCAAATGTACACATTTTACCGTTCATTTATTATTCGTTTAGCTTAGTATTTCATCATCCCTCGACATATTTCACGCTAGGTTGTGCTTGTTTTGATACATTTCAGGTCCTAGCACGTGTGGAAGGGTCGAGGTCGAATTTTGGGATAATTGGAGGTCAAAAAGCGCAAAAAACTGAAGAAAAGTATGAACCGTGACAATTGCCATGTAACAGTGAAGTGCAGGCGTCCAGGAAGCAGCTTCAGTTCACGGTCAAACAATGGAGTTCACTGTCTCCCAAGACCGTGAACTGGAGCCACAAACCGTGAACATCGAGCAATCCAGCGAGGTTTCAGAGTTACTGACGCCAAGCGAGTTCACGGTCGCTAAGACCGTGAACTGGGGCCATTAACCGTGAACCCAGGAGAGCAAAGCGGTACGTTTTGGAGACGACTGAGTTCACATACGCATTTAGGTGTTTACAGCCGTGAACTGGCCAACGCGGCCGTGAACTGGTCACTTTCGGGAAAATATGAAGACAACAACGGGGATAGAGAAGGGGGAGCTGGTTTTTGGAGAAGGAACACTTTCTTTCTCTAGTGTTTCAACCCAAAACACCAAAGGGGAGCTATAGTTAGAGAGGGAGTGATCTTGGAGGTTAATTGAAGGCATTGATCAAGGTTGGAAGCTGGGAATCAAGCCTAGAAGAAAAAGAAGAAAATCTAGAGGTTTCTTTGTAATCTCCCCTCTCTCTCTCTTTCTAGAAAATCACCATCTTCTCTTGGGTTTAAGAACACTAGGTCTAGTTTTGGGTTTGTTGTTGATGTATGTGACAAAATCCCTAGTTAGATTGTTGATTTTACTTAATAGATGGATGTTTTCTTGAATGGCATGAGTGTGAATTCCATTTTCATGCTTTGAGCTTTTGACCTAGAAGTGGGATAATTCCCTTAGTGCCCCTCTTTTGGGAGACTTCAGGTCACTCCTATCGTATATTCACCAAGTAGGCCTCGAGGGAGTTGATTCGACCGGTCTCCTAACAATATACGATACCCTAGGTTGAATAGAGCATTACCCATCCATTGATTCGCCGTTCCGGATCATTCCCGAGGGAGTCTATCTCCAAGCGGTAGTGTATTTGAGTCGATCGAGCTAGGAGGATACTCAACATCGATCCAAAGGTCGGAAATAGGGGGATTTAACCAAAGAGAGCTCCAACCTTGTAAATAGCTAGGCTAGTGGTTAGCTAGGTTAGTTAGTTTAATTCTTCTAATCACCATCCTAAGTTGGCTAGATAATGAACCCTAAAACTGAAGTAGGGTAAGCCTAGATCCCCGTGGTACGATAAATTCTTATTTCTTGCTTGCCCTCTGCTACACCCGGTCGACGGTTATACTTGACCATCGATTGGGATGTTGTAGTTAGAACGAGTCAAATGACTAAAGATGTAAAATCAAATAGGCAAATACAAACATATAGATTTCTCATATACCAGAAGCCTCCTATTGTAAACCACAAGTCTCCTAAAACATACCAGAAACACCACAAAGCAAACCATAAAATTTTCAAAAGCACACCAAAAACTACATAATGCAAACCACAAACACGACAAAGCAAACCACATAAAACAACCAGATTCTTCCTAATGCGGAACACAAATCTATTAAAACAAACCAGAAACCTAAAAAACCAAACCACAGAATTTTGTACAACACATTGCTAAAACAAACCAAAAACCCCACAAAGCATACCACAAATATTCCGAAAGCACACCGGAAACCTCATAATGTAAACCACAAACACAATAAAGCAAACCACAAACCTCCTAATGCAGACCAAAAATATATTAAAACAAACCAGAAACCCCACAAATCAAACCATAAAATTTCCGAAAGAACACCATAAACTTCTTAATGCAAACCAGAAACACAATAAAGCAAACCAGAAACCTCCGAATGCATACCACAAATCTCCTAAAACAAACCACAAACCTCACAATGCAAACCACAACATTTGCGAAGCACACTAGAAACCTCATAATGCAAACCACAAACACAGTAAACCAAACCACAAAAAAGCAAACCATAAACGTCCTAATGCAGACCACAAATATATTAAAACAAACCAGAAACCTCATAATGCAAACCACAAAGTTTTTGAAAGCAAACCAGAAACTTCTCAATGCAAACCACAAACACGATAAAGCAAACCAGAAACTTCTTAATGCAAACCAGAAACACGATAAAGCAAACCACAAAAGGCATACAAAAATACGAGAAACCAAACCATAAATTTCACAATGCAGACCATAACAACCGGTGGTCGTTGACCGTTGACCGGTCAACGAAAACCATTGACCAAACTCCGATGACCGTCAGTGAGTAGATTCCGGCGCCGATAGGCATATTCCGGCCCCGATGACTAGATTCCGACGCCGGTAAGCATATTCCGGCCACGGTGAGCATATTCCGGCGACGGTGGCATATTCCGATGACAAAAAAGCATATTCCGGTGACCGGCGACCAGACTCCGGCGACCAAAATTTTGGGTCGAAAATAAAAAAATATATTTTTTTATTTTTTTATTTTTTTATATTTTTTATATTTAAATATATTTTTCATAATGACAATTATACCCCTGCTTTGATTTTACACTAGGTCAACTCAACTAATAAAAAGTCATCACATCCCTACTTTCCTATTGGTGGAAGACTAGTGTTGTTACTATAACAACACAAGGGGTGTTGTCATAGTAACCGGTCCCTCTCAAGTTTCAGCTGACAATTGATCAATTCTGCGGCGGAGGGAAGGCAAGAGGACTGGTGTCCAAGTAACTCACTTGGAAATTCATTAGGCAAAATATCCCTTGTATATTTGGATTTTTTTTGGACTGTTGGCTTAAGGACCCCACACTACACAACTCTCTATTCTTCCTCTCGGCAATACAACTACAACCAAGAAGGAGAAAAAACTTATAAATTATAATTAATAGAAAGTGGAGTGGGGGACAACTATTATTTTATAGTTTTAACTAGTTGGCGATGCAGCGCCTTGTCGCGGGCGGAGATGGACTATGGGCATGTAATATGTGGCCCGTTATAGTGTTTTGTTACTATT
The DNA here is from genome assembly GCA_946122785.1 of Linum tenue. Taxonomy (NCBI): domain Eukaryota; kingdom Viridiplantae; phylum Streptophyta; class Magnoliopsida; order Malpighiales; family Linaceae; genus Linum; species Linum tenue. The sequence continues at coordinate 26,837,848 of CAMGYJ010000004.1, read as the reverse complement.
ATTAGTCTAAAATTAATTTTTTTAACAGTTTTGTTAGTAATATTGACCGAGAAAAGATATATGGCGGTCAACATCTAATTTAATTTTTTTTTGAAAATTTGGCTAATAAATGAAATTTACCTAAACCCAAATAGACCCACTGATTATGGTTAGGATATGTATGACTTATATATGGGTGTGGAAGTTTGTAGATGGGTTTGGGTAGCGTATGGACATTTACTTTCATAATCTAAACGTGTATGAGTTGGGTATGGATACCCATTTATTCGAGGGTGTGTACTTCAAAAGTTTATGTACCAAAATGTAATACATTGAGATACTAAAATGCAATGTTCCATCAATATTTTGAGGACTTATATTCCAAAAATATAAATTTAGGTTATAAATCTAAATACCTATTAAGTTTAGGTGTCGAACTATGATTTGCATAGTTGGGGCTTAATTCCTTTTATGGTGATGTATTTAAGATGATAATTATTTACTTTTTATAGAAAAGAGGAAAATATTTATTTGATATGTATAATTGTTGAAAAATTCATGTATAATTGTTGAAAATTCTAGCCCGGTTGAAAAAGAAAAACTCTACAGAAAAGAAAGGAATACAAACTGAAACTCGCTTAAAATTTCACACCTTCAAATCTCATAGTGGAAAATGATGACTTTTTAATAAGTAGTAACCATATATATTTATTTTTAATTGGATTCGACATTGAGCTGAAAAAGTTAGCGGTTCATGGTTCAATTATTAATTCTCAAGACTGTTGGTCAGTCGTGCACGGACCCGTTCATACTTGTGATTAGAATACATAAAAACATTATACTAATTAGGATTAGACGAATAAGGCAAAGAAAGAAATAAAGAAAAGATTATGGAAGGCGAGTGAAAAATGTAAGGAAGATGAAGTATATGATGGAAAAGTTTTGAGCAATTCTTTTATTTGGCTGTCAATATAACAGTCAACTCTTTTCACCGTATCAATTTATTCACACTTGCTTATGTAGATTTCGCATATTTTGTTACATGTAGTTAGTAGAAGTTTTTTAGTACCCCGAAAATGTACTAAATGAGTTTATAAATCGGCTCTTGCAATATTTTATAGTCGTCTCTCTTTTATCATTTATTTAATGTCTTTTGTAATGAGCAGATATAAAATGGTCATATCTCCTACAGTTGAGTTATACAACATATTGTACGATACAAACTAAATTTATACTTTTATTTTATGGTTGACTGGATTCATCGATTGGTTGAACATGATTGGTGGATCCGGATTCATGGATTCAATTGAAATCTAAACATTGGACCAATATGTAAATTTAAAAAATTGTACATATGAAATCTCATAAAATTTAGATATCAAAACATAATTGTTCAATAATTTTACACTACAATTAAATTTAGGGTATCAAAATATAAAATGTACATTCTAGTGAATAAGTTGTGATTTAATTAAATTTGGGGTATCAAAATGAGATTTTTTAGCCAACAGTTGAGTGATACAACATATTTTATGATACAAACTAAATTTATACTTGTTGATTGGATTCATGGATTGGTTCAACAGAATTGGTAGATCTGGATTCATGGATTCAAGTGGAATCTAAACATTGGACCAATATGTAAATTTAAAAAATTGTATATATGAAAATCTCATAGATTTAGATACCAAAACATAATTGTTCAATAATTTTACACTAAAATCAAAATTTACGGTATCAAAATGTGAAATGTACATTCTAGTGACTAAGTTGTGATTTAATTAAATTTGGAGTATCAAATTTTAAAATCCCAAGTGTTTTTTGCTAGTTAACCGTAACTCTATTCCTCTCTCTTTTCATTTGCAGAAACAAACAAAACAAGTTTCGAAATCGAATTAGCGACGAGTGGTTGAATAATTGCTTAGTAGGGTATATAGAAAAGGATGTGCTCAATAGTGTAGACCCTGAATTTGTTGTACAATGTTTTCAGAATATGAAATTACGTAGTGGTTCATTGTAAAAATAAACAAATGTACCATATGAGTATTATATTAAATTACATATTTCACTTATCGATCTTGTTAATTTTTTTCTTCATAGTTTTGTGATATTAATTTTTTTAGGACCCCGATCAACCGAAAGTCTTGCTACGCCATTGGATTAATTGCTGCGCTTAATTTTCAGCTGAAAAATGTTATGTTGAATAGTAGAAGTGCTCCTAAGTAAATGATTCTTCTCAGGAAAAAGAAGAAAAAAAAGGAATAAGGGAGAGGAACAAAAAGACTATCAAATGGCGGGAGTACCTGTCTCAATCGGTCAGTGCTGTCTGGAGCGTTGTTACAACTTGCAAGTCATTACCATGGCTGGCTTATATCTCATGGAGATCATAGACGTAATCAAGTAAAGTGCATAAGTAGGCAAAGAATAATAAATTTCGCGAAAAGATTACAGGCCCCTCCTCATCTCATGACTTAGCTTGGCGACACGTTGAATGGATCTACGTTTGTTTTCTATATATGCATATCCTGCTATTTTGAGAATAAGAAAAGAAAAATGGATAAAAAAAAGTTAATGTTTATTTTTTATTTAATTTTTTATAAATTCTTTTATATTATTTAAATTTATCGAAATACTAATAATTATTCAAATGTTGACTTTCAATTAACAGTCTTATTAGTAATATTGACTTGGTAACATGATACTAATTTGGAAGAAACACATTAACATCATTCTAAACTTTTAGTATTTTAACTAAGAAAAAATTATAAAATTATTAACAATGACGTAAAAAGGTTAATATTTTTATGAATTACGAAATATTTTTCTAATTAATAATTTTTTAATAGATTTGAAAAATATAAAAAAATTTGAAAAAAGTTGAAATAAAAAATTGACATTATCAAAAAATAAAAAGCGATTACGAAACAAAATGAAGAAAGAGGGCCCGGCCAGGGGAAAAGGGAAGAATGGAAGATGGGAGGAGGTGCACACTCCACACGTATGGGAGTGCTTCACCACAACTTTAATTTTGATGCAGCTAGGACTAGGAATCTAAACGTACAACATTGGTCGGACTCAGGAGTGGGAGGTAGGGCAGTTTTTCAAGCAGTAGTCAGAAATTTGAATGTAAGGGATTAATTCGAATTGTTTAATTTGGATAGGAGGGCTAAAGCTTTACCAATTATTTTGTCTTCTAAATTTGTGAAAAATTTACCTATAAATTTATCTATATTTTAATAATTGATAGGGACTATAGCCCCTGCTAGGTTCAACCTAATTCTAGTTTTTAGGGTCCGCCTTGAGGGTGTGTTGGCACGCCCTCCGGGCTCCGGCATAGGGCCTTCAAATTTTGAGGGCCTCCGGACCTCCATCGCGTATATGACTAATTATATTATTGGATTTTGATTATGAATTTAAAATTATAAAAAATTTGTGAATTGTGTTTTGATTATGTGCCTAATGCAATAATATTACAAAATTTAAGAACTAACGGATCACATTATGGGAAAATTTGTTTTCTTAATTATTAATTTTTTTCAAACCATATAATAGAACTCATATTTTTCGTATGTTTCCTAAATATTATAAAAAATGTAAAATTGGTGATGCCTAATTATTAGCATTATTAAATTTGTTTCTTTAAATTTCTTCATTTGTCAACATTCCAAGGAGAAAAATAATAAATTAATCTGTTTGTACTAGCAAGGGTGTAATGCTAAATTAATTAAATAATCCATATTGATTTATTAAATGTTAACCGGAATAATTAGGTACAAACCTCCAATAGCAGAAAAGAAAAAAATAACTAAATAAATTATAAATGGGTTGTACCATACTTAATTTTAGACTAAAAAAATTAACAGTTTATCCTATATAATTTAGTTTATTCTATTATTTGTTTATACTATTTGATTGTTCTAAAATTATAATAAATTTTTTACTTAAATCTTACTATTTAAATTATTGTCACTCTTTATTAAAAATAAGATAATATAGATATTTTTCTTAAATAATGAAATAATTTTTATTTATCGATTGATGCCTTGTTTATATTTAATTTTATATTTTGAAAAGAATAATATGTGCAACATTTTGTTTAGAGAAGAAGGTATCCAAAATCTGAGGGCCGGCCCTACCTAACTCCACCACTATTCTGTTGTGGAGGCAGACATGCAGAGAGACAGCTGAATCTGTTCTGTTGACGACAAAGACCAACAGGATGAGAAGATAACAAAATAGAAGGAAGGAAGGGTAGCTAGCTGCTTTTTCTTAGCTTGGTTGGTTGCTTGTAAACCAAAAGGCATATACTTAGCTTATTCTACTACTAGTAGTAGTAGTGTAATATATATAATTAAGCGATATGTAGATGCCATTCTTGTGGTCCGCCCAGGCTGCTGCATGCGTCAGTCAGTCTATATAAGCATGCTAGCTAGCTGATTCCTGCAGGCAAAACAAACGCAGTAGGAAAGGCAAGACGAAAGCAGAAAGCTAGCTAGCTAGCTAGGGATTCATTCATAATACTCTACTACTTACGTGCCTAGCTACGTACGTACGTACGTACACAGATAGATTAGATAAGAAGTAATTAATTATATATGTCGAGGTCGAGGGAGAGGGATCCGCTGGTGGTAGGGCGGGTGATCGGTGATGTTTTGGAGGCTGAGGGTGAGCTACGTGAACAACAGGGAGGTGTACAATGGGTCCGAGCTCAAACCTTCTCAGGTTGCCAACCAACCCCGCGTCCACATTGGCGGGGACGACCTCCGCACCTTCTACACTCTGGTTCGTCGTATAATATTAATATATTAATAATAATAATGCTTACGTAGTACCACTAGCTATGAACCTGGAGGTCTCAGGTTCAAGTCCCTTAAATAGTACCTAATAATAAAAAATTAACCTATATCACCCTTATCTAAAAAAAATAATGCTTCCTGCATGCCTTCTACCTTATAGTTATCATATATACGTTTTGCAGGTTATGGTGGACCCGGATGCGCCAAGCCCCAGTGACCCTAACTTGAGGGAATACTTACACTGGTAATCGAAATTCCCCCATTTTTCTGCAATATATTATTCCCAACTGATTGTTCTAATTCATACTACTTTGTATTGATCCACGGTGTGTCTAGCTTTCTATATAGCTGGAATCACTGACATCTATATTAATTTATAGAAGAATTTTACTGAAGCAAAACGTTAACTAATTATATATATGTCCCTCTGCTTAATTTCTTACTGCAGGCTGGTGACAGATATTCCTGCCACTACTGGGGCAACCTTTGGTAATTGCCAAAAAACTCGATCGTAGCCTTTCAATGGTAGGCTTTGGATAGACTAAACAATAACAATACTAAGGATGGTGGTAAACGTAAATGTATGCATGCTGATGCAGGGCAAGAAGTGGTGTGCTACGAGAGCCCTCGGCCGTGGGTGGGGATTCACCGCTTCGTATTTGTACTGTTCCGGCAACTGGGCCGCCAGACGGTTTACGCGCCCGGTTGGCGCCAGAACTTCAGCACCAGAGACTTCGCGGAGCTATACAATCTGGGCCTGCCCGTCGCTGCCGTCTACTTCAACTGCCAGAGGGAGACCGGCTCCGGGGGAAGGCGAATATGAATATGATCCATCCTTCGTACCCATGCATTCGCCTCCTTCCCGCCGGCCGCCCAGCCTAGACCACACGCAATAACAAAAACAAAAAACAGGAATAACTATAATGTTGTCCTCTCCCGCAAGCCAGGCGGGAAGGCAGCTGCTAGTTAAACCCCGGGCCCGGGGGTTACTGAATAATTAGTCAGATGTGAAGACGCATACCGAAAAGGTTACTAGCTACATAAACATGATAACCATACTCTCCCCCCTACATATACTAGTCCTACAAAGATATCAACAGTCATATTGTAATTAATCATATTAATAATAATAATTTATTATTATATTAAATAAAATATAAAAAAATCAGACAGATTATTATATAGAAGGCATGTGTGTCTACTGTCTAGCCAGTCATGATAAAGTGTACACTTCATCATGAAAGGTTTATGGACAGATTTACGTATGTGTATACTATATATGTATTCGGAAATTAAACCATTATGAGTGCTCCAGACATCGGAAGTGAAAGGCAAATGGAATTAAATGAGAAGTAGCATAAGTGTTAAAAATAGCAATAAACAATTATCATTGTATAATTAAAGAGAAAAAATATTATATATCGTTGTTGATGCTTCTACAAGATTTTTCTCTGTTTTTCTGTTCTTGGTAAATGTAGGGCTGGTGATTCGGGTCTAATTCTACACATTTTACCTTTCATTTCTAGATAGTAGATTTTGTATTTCGTCGTCTCTCGACTTATTTTATGCTAGGTTGTGTTATTTTTTATACATTTCAGGTCCTAGCATGTGTGGGAAAGTCGAGAACGAGTTTCAGGACGATTAAAGTCGATAAAGCGCCAAAAAATGAAGTGAAGTGAAGGACAGTCCAAGGTCATGGGCAGAGGTCAAATGTCACGGTCACTAGACCGTGACAATTTGTCATTGTGCTTGACATTGACAAGTTTCAGAACGCTTTGCGCACCTCACTGGACCCCGAATGTTTCACGGTCAACTGACCGTGAACATCACCTAGTGACTGTGAATTGGGACAAAAAAAATTGGCCAAAATGGTGCGTTTTGGTCCGATGTCACGGTTTGTGGTTAAATATCACGGCGTGAACAGTGACCGTTAAAAGCGTGTCGGGCTGTATAAATAGAAGGCTGCTGGGAGAGAGAAGAGAGAGCTTTTTGGAGAGAGATTTTGATAGGTTTTTAGTTTGCAGAATAAAAGGGAATTTCTAGTAAGATATTAGGGTTTCTTCTTCATATGCTACAGAGAGAAAGTGTCATTCAAAGGAGGAAGAAGGATATTTGGGCTTGCCCTAAATTAGAGAATTGAAGGTTTCTTCTTCTCAAGGGAGATTCAAGCAACAAGGAAGGAATATATTCATCTCTTCATGGTTCTTTCTCTCCATTTTGTTGTTTTTCTTTGCCTAACTATGGAATAGCCCACCTACTCACTTGAGTATTGTGAATCCTAGTCTAGATGTGTGTTAGGATGTAAGAAAATGATTATGTTGTAATGATTGTGTGTTTTAAATAATATTGAGGTATTAATCATGAATGATTGAGTGTTGCTTGCATTATCTCATTATTGGTAAAATTAACCTAGAATGTGGAAATTCCCCTTTGGCCCATAGGGAGCTTGATCTCCTAGCCTCTTGGGTAACCCCTTTTGGGTTAATCTAGGGCCAAAACCTCAAGTATCGGAGTAGGACCATGATCCCATCATGATTGGTCTCTCTCCGCCATCCGGATTGACTTACGAGGGTCGGGTTTTGCAATCCTTAGTTGATTAGCTAAGAGGGCTAGATTTCCTAGCCTATTGTTGTCATCCTTAGCCGAAAGGTGAAGAGATTTAGTCTACTAACTTAATAATGCAACAATCCTTAATTGGTCAACTAAGAGAGTTAGGGTTTCCTCGGTTCTTCCGATTAAGAGAGCTATGCCTCCTAGCTTATTATTGCAATCCTTAGCGGAGCAATTAAGAGAGCTAGGTTCCCTAGTTTATTATAGCAATCCTTGATTGGTCGACTTGGAGGGCTTGTTCCTAGCTAGTTGCACCCACTTCGCGGTATATGAACACATCCTTCACATTAGAGTTTTTTTCATGGTTTCTTAATAGAAGACTAGGGGGTGCAATACCCGAGTCAAGTCCTCTCACATAAAATCCTCATCATTTCACTTTCCTTGCTTGTTTTCATTTGCAGTCACTTTAGCTTTAAATAACCAAAAACCGTTTTGCTAGATAACAACCTAAGCGGATGAAGTAGGGGTACATAGACCGACTCGAGTTTGACTTTTAAAACATACTTTCCCTATATTGCACCCAGTTAAGGTTTATACTTGGGCCTTAATTGGAGTTTTTATTGTGATATTAGGGACAAGTCAAGTTTTTGGCGCCATTGTCGGGGACCTACGGTCCATTATTTTGAAAAAGTCGTTTAGTGTTACTTGATTCGGGCCTAATTGCACACGTTTTGACCCTGTTTTACTTAGATGTTTGTGCCAAATTCGCTCCTTAAAGGTCGGTTTTATGCTAGGTTCTTCGTTTTTAGTGTGTTTCACGATTTAACAGGTGATACCAGCCTCGGAGTCGAAAGAGTGGCGAAAAGGATCGAAAACTGGGAGAAGGGGTGAAAAAGTGCCTGTTCACGGTTAACTGAAGGAGTTCAAGGTCATGCAAGACCGTGAAAAAGGAGACTTGACCGTGAAACGCGAGGCTTCCAGAGCCAATGTGAAGGTTATTAACGCAAGGTGAGTTCACGGTCACTAAGACCGTAAACACAAGCAGTTGACCGTGAACTGACGTGAGCCATGCAGAGCATTTTGGCGTGCGGATTGAGTTTACGGACGCATTTGATGGTTCACAGCCGTGAACTCAGGTCGTGAACTCATCTCTTCTCGGGTATAAAAGCTGAGCTGCAAGGAGGAGAGAGGGAGAGCCCACTTTTGTGAGAGAAACACCTTCTTCAGCATTCTAGTGAGAGAAACAGAACAAAAGGGAAGAAGAAGGTTAGGGTTTGGCTTCAAGGCAGATTTTGGGAAGATTTCCCCAAGGAGATCTCGGCTCAAGGGTCAAGAAGACCTTTTTCCCTTTTGTTCTTCCCACTTCTACCATGGAGTAGACCTCCTTTCACTTGGGTGTAGTGAAACCCTAACTCTACCATGTAGTTTTCTTGTATGTGGTTTGGATGATTGATATTGGGTATTGTTCCATTCAATGTTTGAGGCATTTTTCACCATGATTATGCATGCTTGTGCTTAGCAACTTAGGAGTTGTGCATATTTTGTGCTTAGCATCCTAGGGATTGTGCATAATTGTGCTTAACACCCCTAAGTTTGTGCATTTAGGTGCTAGTAATCTAATTTGCCACCTTAGCCTAGTTTAGAGAGGAAAATCCCCCTTTCAAGGGAGACTCAATCGAGTTGGTTTTCCTTCCGCTTTCTAACCCACCTATACTAGGTTGAGTTAGGGCAACCCTCAATGTTGAAGTAAACAAGTCGATTAATCGTGGTTAAACCGTCCGACCTTCGAGTTGAGTGAGGAAGTAAGCCGATTACCGATTGTCTAAACCGAGAGGGTCGAGTGACACGACCTTTCATCCTCACCTCGGTTTAGAAATTGAGACTGTGGTCTCCGACCACATACGCTATCCTTTGCGGTTCACGATTAACGTGCCCAAGGCAGTCGTTCCAATCCACGTAGCATGGTAGCGGTTCGGGGGAAACGAAACCCGAGTGACTTTCCCACAAAAGAGTTTTCAAACCAAATTACATTTGCTTTCTTTCATTTCAATTAGAAAACCTTTAAACAAAAGTTTAGTTGCTAGATAATGATTTCAACAATGGAAGTAGGGATAGACGGGTGCCCGGGTCGATATCTAAATACTTGCCCTATACTGCACCCGATTAGAGTTTAGAAACTTGGGCTCTAATTGGGGTTTAATTGTGGTGTAGTTCCGTGCGAGTCAAGTTTTTGGCGCCGTTGCTGGGGAACACGATCTGTTATTATGAAAAAGTTGTTGGTTTTTAATCTAGCTTTTAGTTTCCAATTTTGCAAGTGTGTGTGTTCTTTGCTTGTGCTATACTTGGTGTTTTCCGATTGTGTGTAGGAGGTGCATGACCCGGAGCAACCTGGCACCCTTGCTACCACTTGACGAGGACATTAACTGAACTCTCCGACTTCTAGCAAGGGAGAGAGAGCTAGACGAGGCAAGGAGAAGGAGTGAAAGAGGGGGACAACAATTGAGTCCCGGTGTTAGTGGAGAAGGAGTTGAAGAAGTCGAAGTTGAACCCGTCATTGAAGAGGAGATGTCGGGGAACCAATTTTGAGATCAAGCCGGCTCTAGTGACTATGATACAAAGTAATGCTCTCTTCTAAGGCCATGAAAGCGAGTCACCAAGAAAGCACATGCAGAGATTGTTGGAGCTCACGGGGAGCTTGAAAATTAATGGTGTGCCGGCCGAAGCTTTGCAGCTAAGGCTTTTCCCATACTCACTCTCGGGGAAGGCACTTAGGTGGCTAAACAACCGCCCAACTCGGTCTATCACCTCATGGGACGACCTCCTCAACAATTTTATGGCTCGTTATTGCCCGCCTTCGAAGACGGCAGAGTGGAGAAAGAAGATTACACATTTCGAGCAAGAAGAGGACGAAACCTTGAGGGATGCTTGGGAGAGGTACTCCGATTACTTTCTTCAGTGCCCTCACCACGGGTTTGAAGAACAGTTTCAGATTGAAACCTTCTACGGAGGCCTAGTGCAAGAAGATAAGATACTCATTGAATCCTTGTGTCAGGGAAGTTGATGAATATGGCTCCGCCCCAAATAACCGAGATCCTAGAAGACATGGCCTTTAGGGGGTATGATTGGGGGTTGACTAGAAGTGGAAGAAGAAGCAATGAAAGGAGAGTGAGAAGCGTGGGAGCGAGTGCTCCATTTGAGGAAAAGTTGGATAAATTGCTTGAGGTTATGCTTGAAGATAAAAAGCAACGAAAACGGGCGGTAATGTCGTGCGACTTGTGCTCGAGTACTAGCCACGAGATGGCGGAGTGCCAAGCAATGAAGGAGGCAACCACTCCGGAGGAGCAAGTCAACTTTGTGGAAAATACGAGGGTTAACAACACGTATAACAATACTTATAACCCCGGATGGAGGAACCACCCCAACTTTGCTTGGGCATCACCGACTAATCCAAGGCCCCGGGTTTCCAAGGCCCCACGGGGAACTTCCGACCTCGGCCAACCTTTATCTAACAAAGGCCCCAACTCCAAGGCTCAAACTTTCAACAACCATACCAACCACAAGGTGCCCTAGGGTTTCAACAACAACATCAACCTGACAAGTTATCCAAACTTGAGGACCTAGTGATCACCTTTGTTAGTACGAGTAGCCAAAAGTTCGAGAAGATAGAGCAATTTATGGATGTGGCGACCACCAAGTTTACCTCGGTTGATGCGGGTGTTCGAAGCCATCAAGCGAGCCTTCAAAGCTTGGAAGTGCAAATCGGCAACCTTGCCGGTATCCTCACTGAGAGACCCAAGGGAGACTTGCCTTCCCAAACCGTGGTGAATCTCAATCAAGCCGGGGTAAATACACTCTAAGTGAGAAGTGTGAATGTAACACCCTACCCTGTACGTATTACCTAATCATATTGTTCATACAATTGCAGCGGAATTTATCTTGGGTGTTACATTAATTATCAAAATTTACCCAAATAAAATTTCGACATGAATTACTCGCGTAATGGGCTAACAGTTCTTCCATCTAATCCTGCAAAATAATTCATCTAAATCCATACATTCATAGACAAATATATACACTCACAACCATATACATTGGCTTTCATAGCCATAGGCACAGTTTCATACTCCACAACTGCATACCTTACTAATACATATCATAGTCGTCATAACTTACACAACCACATAAATATACACATATCATCAAATTTCCACACCTGTGGATATCTCACACTACATCAAAAGCTAGTATGCACATGAAAAACGTTCTCAAAACATTTTTTACAAAAAGGTGTGGATCACTGGCCAAAATCCCGAGTAGTAGTCCAAGCACAAAATAGTTGAAGACAATACCTCATCCTGCCTTCAACTCCTCGCTCTGCCCACACCTAAGTACTTGCTACTGCTACTGCCACTGCTGATGATCTGCTTACACATAGCATAAGCAGAGGAAAAGGATAAAAGAGGGTCAGCTCATAGCTGAGTGAGATAATCATAGCTGAGTGAGTTCATAACATAGCATACCACTACCATACATCTAGCAGACAAGCCAAAGCACTAGGATTGGATCTCAGACCTCCGACATCCCAATAGGCAAAAGACTCAATCACCTTGACTTATGCATATGCATCTTATCATGTTTTACTTATAGGCACCTGGCTACTCCCATGCTAATAACTCTCCCGGGAAACATACCCCACATCCCGTCGGATGTAGTCATACATACCCCAACATCCCGTCGAATGTGGTCATACATACCCCACACCACTATGGGTGTAGTCATACCCCGACACCCCTCTGGGTGTGGTCATATCTCGTAAGAAATCTTCAGTCACCACCACATGAGAGGTGTGACTATCATACATATCATAATAGAGTAATAGCATAGGGAGCCCTAATTACTATGTAGTTGACCGTGAGACCAAAGTACTCTTACTTGATATCCTTATACATGATCCATATCTCATCTTGCTTAATCATAATTCATTACTTGGACATGTTCTTGACCTGGCTACAATTGGCTCAACATAACCAGGAGTCGTATAATTGCACTTCCTCGGGATAAACCCTCGTGCAAGTCATCCTCCTTAAAACATCATATCACCAGGGAATATATATTTTCCCCCTTGTGCATCCAAATACAACAATCATGAAAAATCATATCTAATCACCTTCTCGAACCATCGTAAAGCATATTAACAGTCAATCCCACAATTTGCAACATATACACAATCATCAGCATAAACAAGGTTCATATCGATTAGGGCAAGTCAATAATATCATACAGCAATCCAGGGTTCAACATATAGCACAAAAGTTCATACACCCCTAATCATGCCATTCTAGTTCACCTAGATCAATTCTAAGCATCAATATAATTATCGTGATACGACAAACCCGGTATGCCGTGCTAATCCTTCACCAGTTCTGGTCGTTCAAACACCGGTTTAACCTTCCCGTACTAAAACGTCAATTTCACGAACGAACCCCGAATTAAAATCCGAGACCGTCCTAACATCCCCTGCAGTATCCCCGTCAATATTAGTTCTAGGCTCCGGGTCAAATTCTTGATAAAAACACATCAAACTCTGGTCGGAGCTAAATTCAGCGATTAGGACCCCGACCTAAATAATTGCCGAAATTCAGGGATTAGAACTAGAGGATTGATTACCTCGCTGCAGGAAGCTCGTATATGAAATTTGGGCTCAATCCGGCTTCCGGATACTCCGAAACCCTAATTTGGCTTATCGGGAATTCAAGAAATTCCTGAACCAAAACTCGTTTTAAAGCTCTAAATCGATAAATCACGATGAATGGATGGATTAGGCATTACTTACGGGATTTTTGGATCACTAGGTCTCAAGATTGGAGCTTTGGAATTTTTCCATAGTCGCTCCCTGCACTTCGCTCGCTATGCTTCTCTCTCGGTCCGAAATGGAAAAATGACGATGGTGATGAGAATAAAAGGGACGGGGAAAAGGGTTTATATATATATATATGCCCGTCCGCTTAATTATATATATATATATATATATATATATATATATATATAAAATTAATACGTATACTTATCCGATCGATCAATAATCCGATTTTCGTCGAAATAGTGTCGAAATGCTCGATCTTAAATCGTGAACTTTCTAGCGATCAAAATATGGGTTTTGCCGGAATGAGATGTTACAATTCTCCCCTCAAAAAGATTTCGTCCCCGAAATCTAACCTTGAGTTGTACCCTTACTCCGCTTACTTACCCTTGACATGATCGATCGTACCTAAGGTTATTACCTAACTCTTAGGTTAGGAGATCTGAATTACATAACTAAACACATAACACCTCAAGTTCCCAATATAAGGTTTCAAAAACCTACACTGGGCTATCACAACAAAACACATCAACATGTTCGAAACAGAACTTACTAAGCAAGATTGTTAACCTGCAAAGTAGGTTGCCACTAACACAAGGTTATATCAACCTACTAATGGTTACTAGAACAACATCAAGATTCATATCTCTGTTTAGATATCTACCATCACAACTCATCATGTTAACACAGCCTAAACCCAACTGCATTGCATAGCTAGCCACCATGCTTCTCGATCGGTTAGTAGTGACACCTAAAACTACTTCTGTGCGAGCTACAAGGAAACATTGGCCTTAGTTTGATCCACACACCATTTGTCTTTAACCAAGTTACTCACTTGGTTGAAACAAAACTTTCTTCAAAATCATTACTTGGACGACACGATAAAAACTCCACATATTTTCAGAAATCTCTTAAACCATAAAATTTTCAACATTCCTTCAAATACTCAAAATCATGTTTGACCATATGCAGCTGACTATGCAACACATCATCACCTTTGGTCCCAATCCTGGCAAGTTTAGTGCAAGTACAGGTATGGAGTACTCCCTCCCCTTTCGAGGGTGATCAATCCTCAAGAGTGAAAGTAACATACCCATAATGCAGAAAACAAACCAGCTCTGATACCAAAATGTAACACCCTACCCTGTACGTATTACCTAATCATATTGTTCATACAATTGCAGCAGAATTTATCTTGGGTGTTACATTAATTATCAAAATTTACCCAAATAAAATTTCGACATGAATTACTCGCGTAATGGGCTAACAGATCTTCCATCTAATCCTGCAAAATAATTCATCTAAATCCATACATTCATAGACAAATATATACACTCACAACCATATACATTGGCTTTCATAGCCATAGGCACAGTTTCATACTCCACAACTGCATACCTTACTAATACATATCATAGTCGTCATAACTTACACAACCACATAAATATACACATATCATCAAATTTCCACAACTGTGGATATCTCACACTACATCAGAAGCTAGTATGCACATGAAAAACGTTCTCAAAACATTTTTTACAAAAAGGTGTGGATCATTGGCCAAAATCCCGAGTAGTAGTCCAAGCACAAAATAGTTGAAGACAATACCTCATCCTGCCTTCAACTCCTCGCTCTGCCCACACCTAAGTACTTGCTACTGCTACTGCCACTGCTGATGATCTGCTTACACATAGCATAAGCAGAGGAAAAGGATAAAAGAGGGTCAGCTCATAGCTGAGTGAGATAATCATAGCATCGTGAGTTCATAACATAGCATACCACTACCATACATCTAGCAGACAAGCCAAAGCACTAGGATTGGATCTCAGCCCTCCGACATCCCAATAGGCAAAAGACTCAATCACCTTGACTTATGCATATGCATCTTATCATGTTTTACTTATAGGCGCCTGGCTACTCCCATGCTAATAACTCTCCCGGGAAACATACCTCACATCCCGTCGGATGTAGTCATACATACCCCAACATCCCGTCGAATGTGGTCATACATACCCCACACCACTATGGGTGTAGTCATACCCCGACACCCCTCTGGGTGTGGTCATATCTCATAAGAAATCTTTAGTCACCACCACATGAGAGGTGTGACTATCATACATATCATAATAGAGTAATAGCATAGGGAGCCCTAATTACTATGTAGTTGACCGTGAGACCAAAGTACTCTTACTTGATATCCTTATACATGATCCATATCTCATCTTGCTTAATCATAATTCATTACTTGGACATGTTCTTGACCTGGCCACAATTGGCTCAACATAACCAGGAGTCGTATAATTGCACTTCCTCGGGATAAACCCTCGTGCAAGTCATCCTCCTTAAAACATCATATCACCAGGGAATATATATTTTCCCCCTTGTGCATCCAAATACAACAATCATGAAAAATCATATCTAATCACCTTCTCGAACCATCGTAAAGCATATTAACAGTCAATCCCACAATTTGCAACATATACACAATCATCAGCATAAACAAGGTTCATATCGATTAGGGCAAGTCAATAATATCATACAGCAATCCAGGGTTCAACATATAGCACAAAAGTTCATACACCCCTAATCATGCCATTCTAGTTCACCTAGATCAATTCTAAGCATCAATATAATTATCGTGATACGACAAACCCGGTATGCCGTGCTAATCCCTCACCAGTTCTGGTCGTTCAAACACCGGTTTAACCTTCCCGTACTAAAACGTCAATTTCACGAACGAACCCCGAATTAAAATCCGAGACCGTCCTAACATCCCCTGCAGTATCCCCGTCAATATTAGTTCTAGGCTCCGGGTCAAATTCTTGATAAAAACACATCAAACTCTGGCCGGAGCTAAATTCAGCGATTAGGACCCCGACCTAAATAATTGCCGAAATTGTAACACCCTACCCTGTACGTATTACCTAATCATATTGTTCATACAATTGCAGCGGAAATAATCTCGGGTGTTACATTAATTACCAAAATTTACCCAAATAAAATTTCGACATGAATTACTCGCGTAATGGGCTAACAGTTCTTCCATCTGATCCTGCAAAATAATTAATCACAAACATATATATTTACAACCATAGGCATTGGCTTTTCTTAGCCACAGCCACACTTTTCATACTCCACAACTGCATACCATACTTATACATACCATAATCGTCACAACTTACACAGTTACACAACATATACACATATCATCAACTTTCCACACCTGTGGATATCTCACACTACATCAGAAGCTAATATGCACATGAAAAACGTTCTCAAAACATTTTTTACAAAAAGGTGTGGATCACTGGCCAAAATCCCGAGTAGTAGTCCAAGCACAGAATAGTTGAAGACCATACCTCATCTTGCCTTCAACTCTTGCTCAGCTCCCACCTATACACCTATCTACTGCTGCTGATGATGATCTGCTTACACATGGCATAAGCAGAGAAAAAGGATAAAGAGGGTCAGCTCATAGCTGAGTGAGATAATCATAGCATAGTGAGTTCATAACAGAGCATACCCCTACCATACATCTAGCAAATAAGCCCAAGCAGTAGGATCAGAGCTCAGCCATCCGACATCCCAATAGGCAAAAGACTCAACCACCTTGACTTATGCATATGCATCTTATCATGTTTTACTTATAGGCGCCTGGCTACTCCCATGCTAATAACTCTCCCGGGAAACATACCCCACATCCCGTCGGATGTAGTCATACATACCCCAACATCCCGTCGGATGTGGTCATACATACCCCACACCACTATGGGTGTAGTCATACCCCAACACCACTCTGGGTGTGGTCATATCTCGTAAGAATTCTTCAGTCACCACCACATGAGAGGTGTGACTATCATACATATCATAATAGAGTAATAGCATAGGGAGCCCTAATTACTATGTAGTTGACCGTGAGACCACAACACTCATATTTGGTATCCTTATACATGATTCATATCTCATCTTGTTTAATCATAATTCATTACTTGCACATGTACTTGACCTGGCCATAATTGGCTCAACATAGGTAAATCAGGAGTCGTATAATTGCACTTCCTCGGGATAAACCCTCGTGCAAGTCATCCTCCTTAAACATCCTAATATCACCAGAGAATATATATTTTCCCACATGTGCATCCAAAAACAACAATCATGAACAATCATACCCTATCACCTTTTCGAACCAGCATAAGGCATATAAACAGTCAAGCCCACAATTTGCAACATATACACAATCATCAGCATAAGCATGGCCCATATCGGCTAGGGCAAGTCAATAATATCATACAACAATCAATGGTTCATCATATAGCATAAAAGTTCATACACCCCTAATCATGCCATTCTAGTTCACCTAGGTCAATTCTAAGCATCAATATAATTATCGTGATACGACAAACCCGGTATGCCGTGCTAATCCCTCACCAGTTCTGGTCGTTCAAATACCGATTTAAGCTTCCCGTACTAAAACCAATTTCAGGAACGAACCCCGAATTAAAATCCGAGACCGTCCTACTATCCCCTGCAGGATCCCCGTCAATATTAGTTCTAGGCTCCGGGTCAAATTCTTGATAAAAACACATCAAACCCTGGCCGGAGCTAAATTCAGCGGTTTGGACCCCGGCCTAAATAATAGCCAAAATTCATGGATTAGAACTAGAGGATTGATTACCTCGCTGCAGGAAGCTCGTATATGAAATTTGGGCTCAATCCGGCTTCCGGATACTCCGAAACCCTAATTTGCCTTATCGGGGATTCAAGAAATTCCTGAACCAAAAACTCGTTTTAAAGCTCTAAATCGATAAATCACGATGTATAGATGAATTAGGCATTACTTACGGGATTTTTGGATCACTAGGGCTCAAGATTGGAGCTTTGGAATTTTTGGCCGAGCGCTCCGTGCGTGCTCTGTTTCTCTGGTTTTCTCTCGGTTGAGAATTGGAAAAGATGATGGGAATTAAAATGGACGGGGACTATTTATATATATATATATATATATATATATATATGGGGAGTTCTACGGTACTCCGGGTGAAATCCGGGGTACCGCATATATTAAGTAAGAAAACCCTATCTAGAACTTGAATTGACTGATCTTTCGGACATTATACTATACTCTAACCCATAAAGATCAAAATCTAGGTCTTAATTCACTAAATCTTATACCCCAAGATCAATTTAATTAGAAACAATAATCGACGGTTATGATTCGTCCAAATATAGGCAAAAAAAGTAATGCTCCATCTTAGGGTTTATAGTTTATGATTTAGATAATTAGGACCTGGGGTTCACTCATTAAGGGTTAGGGTATAGTATCATGCCCAAAAATCATGCTAATTCGAGGTCTAGATAGCGTTTTCATACTCAAGTTATGCGGTACCCCGGATTTCACCCGGGGTACCGTAGAAGGCACCATATATATATATAATACGTATACTTATCCGATCGATTGATAATCCGATTTTCGTCGAAATACTGCCTAAATGATCGATTTTAAATCGTGAAATTTTCTAGTGGCAGTAATACGATTTTAGTCGAAACGGGGTGTTACAATTCTCCCCTCCTTAAAAGATTTCGTCCCCGAAATCTAACCTTGAGTTGTACTCTAACTCGTCTTACTTACTCTTAACATGGTCTATCATACATAAAGTCATTACCTCACTCTTAGGTTAGGCGATTCATAACATAGAAAGTAACACATAACACCTCAAGTTCCCATGTTTAGGTTTCAAAAACCTATTCTGGGCTATCACAACAAAAGCACATCAACAAGTTCAAAACATAACTTACTAAGCAAGATTGTTAACCTGTAAAGTAGTTTGCTACCAACTCAGGGTACTTCTCTCGCATACTTGCTTCAGTTTCCCATGTAGCACTCTCACTATCTTGATTTCTCCACACCACTTTCAACATTGGAATTTCTTTCCTACGAAGAGTCTTAATCTGATAATCAACAATCTCAACTGGAACCTCCTCAAAAGTCAAATCTGGGCCTAACTCGATCTCCTCTGGTTGTATAACATGGGAAGGATCCACTTTGTACCTCTTCAGCATACTAACATGAAATACATTGTGGATTTGAGATAGTTCTGGAGGCAATGCCAGTTTATAAGCCACTGGTCCAATCTTCTCTGTGATTTCGTAGGGTCCAATATACCGAGGTGCAAGTTTCCCTTTCTTACCAAATCTCATTACGCCTTTCCAGGGTGACACTTTGAGAAATACTTTCTCACCCACTTCGAAATTAAATTCACGCCTATTCGTGTCAACATAAACTTTCTGTCGATCTTGAGCCACCCTTAAACGCTCCCTGATTTCCTTAACCTTGTCAACTGTGATCTGAACTACCTCTGGCCCTGAGATTTGCCTTGCTCCTTCTACATCCCAACATAATGGTGTTCTACATTTTCTCCCATAGAGTGCCTCATAGGGTGGAACACCCAAACTATTATGATACTGATTATTGTAGGCAAACTCAATCAGAGGCAAATGGTCAATCCATGATTCCTCCCATTGCATCACACATGATCGTAGTAACTCTTCCAAGGTAAGGATGGTTCGTTCACTCTGCCCATCTGTTTGAGGATGATAAGCTGAAGTAAAATGCAGTTTAGTTCCCAAGGCATCATGTAAACTTTGCCAAAACCGAGATGTGAAGCGCGGGTCTCGATCAGAGACAATAGAAATTGGCACACCATGCAGTCTGACGATCTCCTTAATATATAATTGAGACAAAGTCTCCAGTGATGGTTTCCATCTAATGGGTAAAAAGTGAGCCGATTTGGTCAGTCGGTCCACAATAACCCATACTGCATCTTTTCCCCCTGATGATGGGAGACCATAAACAAAATCCATTGTGATTCTTTCCCACTTCCATTCTGGAATTGGAAGTGGTTGCAGTTTCCCTACAGGAGCTTGATGTTCTGCCTTAACTTTCTGACATACCAGACATGTGAAAACATGTTCAGCCGCTTCCTTTTTCATCCCATGCCACCAAAAATATGGTTTGATCGTGTGATACATTTTAGTTGCTCCTGGGTGCATAGCATAAGCAGAAGAATGAGCTTCATCTAGGATCTCTTTCCTCAAATTATCAACATTAGGAACGCATGCCCTTCCATTCATCTTCAACATGCCATCTACCATTTCAAATGGGCTTTCTTTTCCTTCCTCAATGTCTTGAATTATTTTTGCCAACTCTGGGTCCTCCTTTTGCTTCTTACGAATTTTGTCGTGCAACAAAGGTCGAATGTTCAACCGAGCTAGTAACCCTGTTACACCATCCACTTCCAAATTAACATTCATTGCCCTCAAATCAACCAGATCATTTATATTCTTCTTCCCCTTTCTGCTTAGGGCATCAGCAACTACATTAGCTTTACCTGGATGGTAATCAATGGTACAATCATAATCTTTCAAAAACTCTATCCATCTCCTCTGGCGACTATTTAAATCCTTCTGATCCATAATATACTTCAAGCTTTTGTGATCAGTTAGGATTTTAAAAGTCTCACCATATAAATAATGTCGCCATATCTTGAGAGCAAATACCACCGCTGCCAACTCCAAATCATGAGTGGGATAATTTACTTCATGAGGACGTAATTGTCTAGAGGCATATGCGATAACTCTTCCATCTTGCATTAATACACACCCCAATCCTTGATACGAAGCATCACTATACACCACAAACTCTCCCTTATTCGAAGGTAATGCAAGTACTGGTGCTGTGGTCGATCTCTTCTTCAGTTCATCAAAACTCTTTTGACATGATTCATCCCAAACATACTTGGTATTCTTCCTCAACAGTTTAGTCAATGGGGCAGCAATTTTGGAAAATCCTTCTACAAACCGCCGATAGTAACCCGCCATGCCAAGAAAACTTCTCAACTCTGACACATCTTTTGGTGGAGCCCAACTCACCACTGCTTCCACCTTTTTCGGATCCACCTCCACTCCTCTACCAGAAATTACATGTCCCAAAAATATTACCTCCTTCAGCCAAAACTCACATTTTGAGAATTTTGCATATAATTGTTTCTCTCTTAGAATTTGCAACACAATTCTAAGGTGAGTTTTGTGCTCCTCCTCGCTTTTAGAATAGATGAGAATATCATCTATGAACACAATCACAAACTTATCAAGATATTCATGGAAAACTCTGTTCATAAGAGCCATAAATACCGCTGGTGCATTAGTGAGTCCAAAAGGCATTACCAGGAACTCATAATGCCCATATCTTGTTCTAAAAGCTGTCTTTGAGGTTGCTCCATCTGCCACTTTCAATTGATGGTACCCGGACCTCAAATCAATCTTAGAAAAGACTGATGCACCCTGCAATTGATCAAACAAGTCGTCTATTCTTGGGAGGGGATAACGATTCTTCACTGTTGCTTTATTCAACCTCCGGTAGTCAATGCACATTCTCATGGATCCATCTTTCTTCTTGACAAACAAAACCGGTGCACCCCAAGGTGAGATGCTAGGTCGAATAAACCCCTTGTCTAGCAATTCTTGTAATTGTTCTTTAAGCTCCTTCAGCTCAATTGGTGCCATTGAAATTGGTGTTGTGCCAGGTACCAATTCAATATCAAACTCTACTTCCCTTTCTGGTGGAAGGCCGGGAAGTTCTTCGGGGAATACATCGGGAAACTCCCTTACCACCTCTACATCCTCAACCTTCTTATCATTTACAACAGTAACTTGAGCAAGAAAGGCTTCACAACCTTCCTTCATTAATCGAAAAGCTTCCAAGGCAGAAAGAAAACCATGATTCTCCTTTTTCTTAATGCCTCGGAATACAACAGGACCTTTATCTGGTGTGTTGAATAACACTTCTTTCTTTTGACAATCCACAACAGCTCCATGTGTTGCCAGAAAGTCCATCCCAAGGATGACATCGAATTCATCAAAAGGTAGCAGAATTAAATATGCTGCTAGGAAAGCTCCTTCCACACAAATGAAGGAACTTCTAATAACTGAGTCTACCTTCAAGGTATCTCCCACAGGTGTTTTAACACATAAGGTATAACCTAGCTTATCTGGAACTAAGCGTAGCATATGTGCAAACGTATATGACATGAATGAGGGAGAAGAACCAGTATCGATCAAAGCATATAATTGCTTGCCAAGGATAGAAAGCATACCAGTCACAACTTCTTGTGCCACTTCTGCCTCACCTCGAGTCATTGCATAAACCCTCGGTGCTCCCTGTGCTCTGGTACCCTGCGTACCACTTCCTGATGGCTGATTTCGACCACCACCTCTACCACCCTGTGAACCACCACGACCACTCTGAAATCCACTACGGCCTCCCTGGTAACCACCCCTGAATGGGGCTCTACTAAACTGCACTGAAGGCTCGGACTGTGTAGCTCTTACTTCTCTCGAATGCGGACAATCCCTCATGATGTGCCCAGGTTGGCCACAGTGAAAGCATACACCAGAAAATCTCCTACACTCTCCAAGATGCCTCTTCTGACAAACTTGACAAAATGGAAATTGTGTGGCTGAGGAAATTGGTGCCCTGTATGATGTTCCCGACATAGATTGACTCGGGGTTCTCCCAAAACTGCTAGGACCTCTCTTGGGTGGGTAACGAGGTCCAGCATAACTCACTCCAAACTTCCTCTTCTTCTCCTCTTCTTTGGCCTTGTTTTCCTCTCTACCCTCAACTTCATAGGCTTCATACTTAAGTGCTGCCTCCTTGATAGTGGCCATGCTCTCTTCATCAACCCTGTGGATCTTTTCTTTCAATCCTAGGCGCAGACCATGCAAGTATATCATCTTCTTCTTATGCTCTGTATCCGCCAACCCATCTTCAAAGTAGAGTAGTCGAACAAACTTGATGGTGTACTCAGTAACTGTCATATTCTCCTGCTTAAGGTTGGCGAATTCATTGTTCTTTGCCCTGATAAAAGCTTCGGGAAGAAACTCTGTCTTAAAGGCCTTCAGGAACTCCTCCCAGGTGAACTGAACTCGTTCACCATTAACTCTAGAGACTAAGGACCACCAGCTCCTCGCGTACCCCTTTAGGAGAAAAACAACATATTGCACTTTTTCCTCTGGGGTTGCATAAAGATACTCAAACACATCTTCCATCTCCCTCAACCACTCTACCACAGCATCCGGACTCACATCTCCTTTAAAGTCCCTACCACCCAAACTCTTCATCTTTGCATAGTCTAATACTGGCGGTCTGGCATCAACCGCCCCCACTCCTCTCGACTGGTCAGTAGGAACATTATGACAACTTCCGTGCGAGCTACAAGGAAATATTGGCCTTAGATTGATCCACACAAAATTCATTCTTCACCAAATCTCTCACTTGGTTAAAACGAAAAATTTCCCAAAATAATTACTTGAAAACAAATAAGTTCAAAACTCAATTTTGAAAACCATGATGCAGGTAATTTCATCCAACATACCAATACACTTAATCATGTCAAACTCAATTCCCAGTTTAAGTCATTATGGGGTACTCCCCTCCTTAGGAGTGTTTAACCTCCCATAGGGTATAGTACGCCATAACAACAAAAAGAGGGAATCGGGCTCTGAGACCAAACTGTAACACCCTACCCTGTACGTATTACCTAATCATATTGTTCATACAATTGCAGCGGAAATAATCTCGGGTGTTACATTAATTACCAAAATTTACCCAAATAAAATTTCGACATGAATTACTCGCGTAATGGGCTAACAGTTCTTCCATCTGATCCTGCAAAATAATTCATCACAAACATATATATTTACAACCATAGGCATTGGCTTTTCTTAGCCATAGCCACACTTTTCATACTCCACAACTGCATACCATACTTATACATACCATAATCGTCACAACTTACACAGTTACACAACATATACACATATCATCAACTTTCCACACCTGTGGATATCTCACACTACATCAGAAGCTAATATGCACATGAAAAACGTTCTCAAAACATTTTTTACAAAAAGGTGTGGATCACTGGCCAAAATCCCGAGTAGTAGTCCAAGCACAGAATAGTTGAAGACCATACCTCATCTTGCCTTCAACTCTTGCTCAGCTCCCACCTATACACCTATCTACTGCTGCTGATGATGATCTGCTTACACATGGCATAAGCAGAGAAAAAGGATAAAGAGGGTCAGCTCATAGCTGAGTGAGATAATCATAGCATAGTGAGTTCATAACAGAGCATACCCCTACCATACATCTAGCAAATAAGCCCAAGCACTAGGATCAGAGCTCAGCCATCCGACATCCCAATAGGCAAAAGACTCAACCACCTTGACTTATGCATATGCATCTTATCATGTTTTACTTATAGGCGCCTGGCTACTCCCATGCTAATAACTCTCCCGGGAAACATAACCCACATCCCGTCGGATGTAGTCATACATACCCCAACATCCCGTCGGATGTGGTCATACAAACCCCACACCACTATGGGTGTAGTCATACCCCAACACCACTCTGGGTGTGGTCATATCTCGTAAGAATTCTTCAGTCACCACCACATGAGAGGTGTGACTATCATACATATCATAATAGAGTAATAGCATAGGGAGCCCTAATTACTATGTAGTTGACCGTGAGACCACAACACTCATATTTGGTATCCTTATACATGATTCATATCTCATCTTGTTTAATCATAATTCATTACTTGCACATGTACTTGACCTGGCCATAATTGGCTTAACATAGGTAAATCAGGAGTCGTATAATTGCACTTCCTCGGGATAAACCCTCGTGCAAGTCATGCTCCTTAAACATCCTAATATCACCAGAGAATATATATTTTCCCACATGTGCATCCAAATACAACAATCATGAACAATCATACCCTATCACCTTTTCGAACCATCATAAGGCATATAAACAGTCAAGCCCACAATTTGCAACATATACACAATCATCAGCATAAGCATGGCCCATATCGGCTAGGGCAAGTCAATAATATCATACAACAATCAATGGTTCATCATATAGCATAAAAGTTCATACACCCCTAATCATGTCATTCTAGTTCACCTAGGTCAATTCTAAGCATCAATATAATTATCGTGATACGACAAACCCGGTATGCCGTGCTAATCCCTCACCAGTTCTGGTCGTTCAAATACCGATTTATGCTTCCCGTACTAAAACGTCAATTTCAGGAACGAACCCCGAATTAAAATCCAAGACCGTCCTAATATCCCCTGCAGGATCCCCGTCAATATTAGTTCTAGGCTCCGGGTCAAATTCTTGATAAAAACACATCAAACCCTGGCCGGAGCTAAATTCAGCGGTTTGGACCCCTGCCTAAATAATAGCCGAAATTCAGGGATTAGAACTAGAGGATTGATTACCTCGCTGCAGGAAGCTCGTATATGAAATTTGGGCTCAATCCGGCTTCCGGATACTCCGAAACCCTAATTTGCCTTATCGGGGATTCAATAAATTCCTGAACCAAAAACTCGTTTTAAAGCTCTAAATCGATAAATCACGATGTATAGATGAATTAGGCATTACTTACGGGATTTTTGGATCACTAGGGCTCAAGATTGGAGCTTTGGAATTTTTGGCCGAGCGCTCCGTGCGTGCTCTGTTTCTCTGGTTTTCTCTCGGTTGAGAATTGGAAAAGATGATGGGAATTAAAATGGACGGGGACTATTTATATGCGGCCCCATATATATATATATATTATATATATATAATACGTATACTTATCCGATCGATTGATAATCCGATTTTCGTCGAAATATTGCCAAAATGATCGATTTTAAATCGTGAAATTTTCTAGTGGCAGTAATACGATTTTAGTCGAAACGGGGTGTTACAGAAATTCAGGGATTAGAACTAGAGGATTGATTACCTCGCTGCAGGAAGCTCGTATATGAAATTTGGGCTCAATCCGGCTTCCGGATACTCCGAAACCCTAATTTGGCTTATCGGGAATTCAAGAAATTCCTGAACCAAAAACTCGTTTTAAAGCTCTAAATCGATAAATCACGATGAATGGATGGATTAGGCATTACTTACGGGATTTTTGGATCACTAGGTCTCAAGATTGGAGCTTTGGAATTTTTCCATAGTCGCTCCCTGCACTTCGCTCGCTCTGCTTCTCTCTCGGTCCGAAATGGAAAAATGACGATGGTGATGAGAATAAAAGGGACGGGGAAAAGGGTTTATATATATATATATGCCCGTCCGCTTAATTATATATATATATATGGTGCCTTCTATTGTACCCCGGGTGAAATCCGGGGTATCGAATACCTTGAGTATGAAAACGGTATTTAGACCTCGAATTATCAAGATTTTTGGGCATGATACTACACCCTAACCCTTAATGAGTGAACCCTAGGTCCTAATTATCTTAATCATAAACTATAAACTCTAAGATGGTGCATTGATTTTTTTGCCTATATTTGGACGAATCATAATCGTTGATTATTGTTTCTAATTCAATTGATCTTGGGATATAAGATTTAGAGAATTAAGACCTAGATTTTGATCTTTAAAGTTTAGAGTATAGTATCATGTGCGAAAGATCAGTCAATTCAAGTTCTAGATAGTGTTTTCTTACTCAAGGTATGCGATACCCCGGATTTCACCCAGGGTACCATAGAACTCCCCATATATATATATATATGGGTCACACTCGTATGCGTCAGACACATACTATGCGACAGGATTTCTACACCATAGATTTAATCTAACGATGTTTATTAATTGGAATTAAATTATTTAATTTTTACAATTTTTAAATGATTAGTTGGTCCTATTACTTTTTTATGCGTACCCTTTAACCCCTAAACAAACTTTTCAACATATTTTCGAATTATAGTACCAAATTTTATTCTAATCATGTGTCCAATCCATTAAGTTATATTTACTTACAATTTTAGTTTGGTGATTTATTCCTTTTCCCACTCATGTCAACGCTCAAACCCCCTTTCCAATTGCTGTCTGTAGTGGCTGACGAACCCTCTCCTCTCATCCTGGCCGATTGAAGCAATTGGATTTTGCGCTTCCCATCGATGTTTAATCCCTCTATGGATTAAGAGAGTGATCTGTTCGAGGCATGATGGATTGAGTCTTGTGCTCGAGAGGCGGATGAGGAAGGATCGGAGAAGTGAAGAGTGCAGACTCAAGAGGTGGGCCGAAGTGAGGATCGCCGATAGCGGTGGGTAGGTACGCTGCCGTCAATTGACGGTGAACGACTATGACCTTTACGTCCTGTAAACAATCACTAAGGCTGAAATGGAGAGAGGGGACTGGGTCTCGTCAAGGGAATTCTCTTGGTCGGAGTCCAGAATCGTAACAGAGTGAGAAAGTTTGGACGATGAAGAGAGACGACCGTCGGATTACGGTGGTGACGGTGGCAACTGGATAATTGGGAATTTGGGGGGCTAGGGAAGACGACGATACATGAAAAAACGGTATCGTTTTGTGCTCGTCTCTGAATCGAAAGTGGCCTGGAGAACGGCGTCGTTCTATAGGTGTAGCTGAAAACAAAAAAGAATTTGTAATGGTATGAGGGTCGAACCAGCGTCCTGGTCATTACCATGGGCATTCTTCACCATTCATGCTGAACAAGTGATAAATATAACAGTGGAAGTATATTGAATCAAAATCCTTGTTCAGCATGAATGGTGGAGAATGCCCATGGTGATGACCTGGACGCTGGTTCAACCCTCATACCATTAAAGTATTTTTTGTTTTCAGCTACACGTATAGAACGACGCCGTTCTCCAGCCCACTTTCGATTAAGAGACGAGCACAAAACGATGCCATTTTTTCATGTATCGTCGTCTTCCCTAGCCC
This sequence comes from Linum tenue, assembly GCA_946122785.1. Taxonomy (NCBI): domain Eukaryota; kingdom Viridiplantae; phylum Streptophyta; class Magnoliopsida; order Malpighiales; family Linaceae; genus Linum; species Linum tenue. Next base: position 26,809,854 of record CAMGYJ010000004.1, on the reverse strand, counting down.
CCCAAATTCCCAATTATCCCGTTGCCGCCGTCGCCACCGTAATCCGACGGCCGTCTCTCTTCATCGTCCAAACTTTCTCACTCCGTTACGATTCTGGACTCCGACCAAGAGAATTCCCTTGACGAGACCCAATCCCCTCTCTCCATTTCAGCCTTAGTCATTGTTTACAGGACGTAAAGGTCATAGTCTTTCACCGTCAATTTATTCGGATTCGTCGCGAAAGGGTAGCTGTCATCTGCGACCTTAAAAACAGATGATGAGCCAAAGTCGATGTAGGTCAGAAGCAGGGACGATGATGATGATGGTAAAATTAGGGGTTTGCAATTGGGGTATCTAGAAAAATCGTAATGACGATGATGGTGGTTTAGGATTGTCGAATTGGGGCAACCTTTTAATGGAACTTTATTTTATCAATTGTATAATTTTTGGGTGTTCATTAAAAGATCTAGAAGAAATAAGGTATCATCTGAGTTCTCACAAAAACGAATAGGTATCATGTGAGAAAATAAAACGCAAATTATTATTGGGGGGCTACATAGCACATATAATTATTTAAGGGGTGCAAGTAGTAATTATTATTACTAATTTTAATATAATTTATAATGACCGTTAGATTAGATCTACGGTAGAGAATCCTGTCACATAGTATGTGTCTGACGCATACGAGTCGTTTCCATATATATATATATATAATATATGGCAAAGGCTAGCGTACGTCCGGGCGTACGCTAGCCTACCGTACGCCCCATTGAGTTTTTCTATTTAGACAAAGAATTAATCGGAGTATATATATATATATATAATTAATACGTATACTTATCCGATCGATCGATAATTCGATTTTCGTCGAAATAGTGTCGAAATGCTCGATTTTAAATCGCGAACTTTCTAGCGATCAAAATATGGGTTTTGCCGGAATGAGATGTTACAATTCTCCCCTCCTTAAAAAGATTTCGTCCCCGAAATCTAACCTTGAGTTGTACCCTTACTCCGCTTACTTACCCTTGACATGATCGATCGTACCTAAGGTTATTACCTAACTCTTAGGTTAGGAGATCTGAATTACATAACTAAACACATAACACCTCAAGTTCCCAATATAAGGTTTCAAAAACCTACACTGGGCTATCACAACAAAACACATCAACAAGCGCTTCTTTCACGTCGTGAGCCGGACGATGGCTCCTAAGTTTCGGTCCATGCTAGAACCTCCTTGAAGTTGAGGTTCTCGTCGATGAGGTGGAGTCTCAAGTCACAAGCAGGTGGTGTGGCAGGTGATGAAGGCTCGTGCACTTGATGCAGATGAAGTCTCCACCCTCGAGACCTCTTCTTCTCTTCTCTCGTCTCATTGCCCCAAACCAGATAAGACAACATCGATTGGCCACCATCGCGTCCACCAAGAGGGACCGATGTCGATGTGGCCTTGGTCTGGCAAAGAGACACTACAAATGGGTCCTTGCCAAGCAGCTCCTCGAAGTTTGGTGGAGATATCACATGTAACTCATGGCCGGTGCAGGCCTCTTCCACCTTAACTCCGTCCTCACCCTGGACGCCAATTTCTTCTTCAACCTCCCTTTCTTCTACATGTGGTATCACCCCTGGGAAATGATCGAGAACTTCCTCTTCTTTGCTTTCTTCCTCATCCTCCACAACTTCTTTCTGCACCCTTTCTTGCTCTTCTTCTTCTAGCACAGATTGGAGAGCAAGTCGCCATGCAATTTCTTCAATGAGATCATCTTGCATCTCCTCGATCGGGCCCAGCATGTTAGAGCAGAAATAAGGAATTTTGTGATCTGCAACCAGAGGACTTTGCTGATCATGATTATCATGGGAGTTCTCTGTGATAACTTCTGTATGCTCCTCAACATCCCCATAGCCTTTGTCACCCTCCACCTCTTCTAGCATGGTAGCAGAAGGGTGATCTGGAGCAGGTTGTGCACAAGCTCGCTCAAGATCATCGACGCTCTTCTTAAGGCTTATGAGGATCTCCTCTGTTTCACGATAGGCCTGGGTACAAAGATCCAGCCTGACACATGATCTCTCACTGTCTCGAGCAAACTGCTCCATGAGAAGCCTCAATTCATAGTTTGGATCTGGCTGTGGAGTGTAGCATGGCTCTGCAGAATGGCCCGTGAAGGCCGCCATGGGTAACTCCAACTCTGATGGCCCTTCTGGTAGTGGAAGAAAGTCTTCTTGGTAATGAGGTTGTCCTTGATATGCCCAGGGGTCTGATTGTTCTCCGTAGTAAGGGGGTTGGTACTGGAACCCGACTCCATAGTCTTCTCCTCCTTGGTTGCTCCAGGGAGTCTCGGGGTAATACCACTCGGATGGTGGTGGATACCCCCAATGATTGGAGAAGCCATGAGGGTCCATGATTCAGATCTGCACCAACAAAAACAAAAAAACACCCAAGTGAAAAGCAAGGGCGGAAAACAAAAGAAAACGCTAAAGTAACAAACTTCTGCCTTTCCTAATAATCTAGAAAGTTTTCCGGCAACGGCGCCAAAAACTTGACACGCTAAAACACAACACCTAACAGTGGCCCAAGTATAACCAATGAAAGGGACTGCAGTATAGTGGCACAAGTAATAAATATCGAATCCACGGGTCTCTAGAGTTACTATTACTCAGCTTCAGTTCATTATCTAGCAAACTAGATTAAGAATTGATTGATAAACTACTCTACTGACTACTCTACTAATTACAAGTTGGGAACTCACTTAGGTATGATTCCCCCTAGCTCCTCAATTAGGTCCAAGTTGCAATTACCTTTGGTTGATCTACTGTTGATTAAACTGCGGAAGATCCTAAATTAGCTTGGAATCTCTTAAGCTGACCAAGCCCTCTCAGACAGAATACCCGGCAGGCGACTAGCCTTCACCGGGATAGACTGCTAAGGCGATTCACACAGATCTCCACTACTGGAATGAATTCCAGTACAAAGCAGTGAATTGATTGACTCTCGCACAACCAATTCACTACTATCAATCAAGGAAGCTCTCTTAACCTAATCAGATTCTATCTATCATAGGTTAAAGCAGAAATCAAGAGAATTTGATCAAGATCCAATTGACTCAATAAATCATGCCTCAATCAATTATAATCAAACAATATAGCATCCAAAACTTCATACAAGAAAGATCCTAACTCATGGAACTAGGGTTCCTCAAAACCTAAGTGAAGGGAAGTTACTCCATAGAGAAGAGAGAGACTGCAGAAATCTGATCTAGATCTTCAATCTTCATCTCCAAGCTTGATTCCTGAGCTCCAATGGCGAAGAAATCCTCCAAAATAGCTCCAAGAATGTTCCCAAGTCGCTCTCTCTCTCTAGGGTTCGTCCCTTGGGTGTTTGGGATCCAAAACCCAGCTCTCCCTCTCCAAAAATCGCAAAACAGCTTTTATACCCGCTGAAACTCGCACCCCCTACTTGCACGGCCGTGCAAATTGAGGTTTTGGCCGTGCAGACCCCTTGGGAAACCCGCACGGCCGTACAGAATTTCACACGGCCGTGCACAATTTCCAGCATGCACTCCTAAGCTTCGTTGATCTCGTTTGAGCTCGTTTGACCTCCGATTCAGTCGCCGTTTGATCCCAGATGCTCGTAGTCTCGTCCTCTTTCTTTTCATAGCAAGCTTGCATGATTCTTTGTCCATAAAGAGAGGTAGAAATCCATTCTTCTTCAGGTCATGGCCGAGTTTCTTCTCCCGAATCGTCAATTGATCTCTGATTGACTTGAAACTTGCGCCTATACTTCACTTTATGTGCTAGGACCTGAAATGTGAGAAAGGAACACAACCTAGCATAAAATAGGCCAAAGACACGATAATTCAAGCTCAAACAATCAAGAAACAAAGGGGAAAACATGTGCAAATACCGAGTCATCAAATCCCCCCACACTTTACTGTTTGCTTGTCCCCAAGCAAACCGCACTCAAACCAATGCAGCTCTCCAGAGCTCTATAGCAACATACAACCCCGATCGTCGGTAGAGGATTTCCTAGATCATATAGCAGCTTACGAGGTCAACTGGTCTTCTAAGACGTTCCCTATCTCTCTCAATGCGAGTACTAGACTCAAGCCAGGATCATGAGAAAAAATAGAAGTAAGACAGTCAGTTCATGGATAAAGGGACTCACACCATTCACAACCAAGGACTCATTGTACCGGGGTGCTCTTTCACTTCATTTCACCGTTAGAACCCCTTTTTCACTTTCATTTTATTTCTTTTTCTCTTTTTTTTTCATTCACTTGGCGGGAGTTCCAACTGCATTCTTTCGCACGGTCGACCCTTATTAGTCGAGCAAGAGCAATTTTTGTACACCTGGCGCTCGCCAAGGTACTTCTTTTAACTCCTTTTCCTCAACTCGTGTGGAGGGTCAATGAAATTAAGGGGGGTCGGAAGCTCTATCCGTGCCCTTAAAAACACATCCTCAAGTAGGCAAACCGTTCAACGGGTGAAAATTTTACTTGTACTAGAGACAGCTTAGCTTCACCTTGTAGGAGTACCCCACTAAGGATCACTAAAATCTCTTCCAAAACCCGATTTTGTGCAATGAACGGTGCCACACACGTTGGGCTTACCCCATGTTTAAGATTTCAATGATTTCGACATGGAGGACCAACTGCTTTTCATTTCCCACATGAGCACCATGTTCGATACACTAGTCCATAACACAATCCAAACAGAGTCACCATTACCACATGAATTCAACGGTCTTAGCTCCACTAATTCACAAAATCAACTGGCACAGCAGAGAGCTAGATAGGAAAAATCTTATACTTCAACATCCTCCATAGTGCTACACTACCTCCCTAGGTTGCACATTACTATAGAGACTGTCAATTCAAAGCATACTGAGCAGGCAATTTGCAAGGAAACACGTACTTGGAGCCCTCAAATCGAAATTTGGACAGTGGACTAGGCTCCAAGCACACAAACAGCCAAACATTCACCCGCATACATAATCGAACACCCCCCGACACTTAAGCACGACATTGTCCTCAATGGAGGAAAGATAAGGAGGGTAGAACGAAGTTACCAGATCAAGGGTGAATGATGATGTACGGGTCAGGCGGTGCATTCCAGGAAGAGAGAGTAATCAGAACACAAACACCACACAAAATCTCACAAAGGTTGAGTTATTGACTCTAAAATCAAATAACAAAACTGACTCAACCGAGGATAAATAGAGAAAGAAATGCAAACCGACTGGTTGGGTTGCCTCCCAACAAGCGCTTCTTTCACGTCGTGAGCCGGACGATGGCTCCTAAGTTTCGGTCCATGCTAGAACCTCCTTGAAGTTGAGGTTCTCGTCGATGAGGTGGAGTCTCAAGTCACAAGCAGGTGGTGTGGCAGGTGATGAAGGCTCGTGCACTTGATGCAGATGAAGTCTCCACCCTCGAGACCTCTTCTTCTCTTCTCTCGTCTCATTGCCCCAAACCAGATAAGACAGCATCGATTGGCCACCATCGCGTCCACCAAGAGGGACCGATGTCGATGTGGCCTTGGTCGGGCAAAGAGACACTGCAAATGGGTCCTTGCCAAGCAGCTCCTCGAAGTTTGGTGGAGATATCACATGTAACTCATGGTCGGTGCAGGCCTCTTCCACCTTAACTCCGTCCTCACCCTGGACGCCAATTTCTTCTTCAACCTCCCTTTCTTCTACATGTGGTATCACCCCTGGGAAATGATCGAGAACTTCCTCTTCTTTGCTTTCTTCCTCATCCTCCACAACTTCTTTCTGCACCCTTTCTTGCTCTTCTTCTTCTAGCACAGATTGGAGAGCAAGTCGCCATGCAATTTCTTCAATGAGATCATCTTGCATCTCCTCGATCGGGCCCAGCATGTTAGAGCAGAAATAAGGAATTTTGTGATCTGCAACCAGAGGACTTTCCTGATCATGATTATCATGGGAGTTCTCTGTGATAACTTCTGTATGCTCCTCAACATCCCCATAGCCTTTGTCACCCTCCACCTCTTCTAGCATGGTAGCAGAAGGGTGATCTGGAGCAGGTTGTGCACAAGCTCGCTCAAGATCATCGACGCTCTTCTTAAGGCTTATGAGGATCTCCTCTGTTTCACGATAGGCCTGGGTACAAAGATCCAGCCTGACACATGATCTCTCACTGTCTCGAGCAAACTTCTCCATGAGAAGCCTCAATTCATAGTTTGGATCTGGCTGTGGAGTGTAGCATGGCTCTGCAGAATGGCCCGTGAAGGCCGCCATGGGTAACTCCAGCTCTGATGGCCCTTCTGGTTGTGGAAGAAAGTCTTCTTGGTAATGAGGTTGTCCTTGATATGCCCAGGGGTCTGATTGTTCTCCGTAGTAAGGGGGTTGGTACTGGAACCCGACTCCATAGTCTTCTCCTCCTTGGTTGCTCCAGGGAGTCTCGGGGTAATACCACTCGGATGGTGGTGGATACCCCCAATGATTGGAGAAGCCATGAGGGTCCATGATTCAGATCTGCACCAACAAAAACAAAAAAACACCCAAGTGAAAAGCAAGGGCGGAAAACAATAGAAAACGCTAAAGTAACAAACTTCTGCCTTTCCTAATAATCTAGAAAGTTCCCCGGCAACGGCGCCAAAAACTTGACACGCTAAAACACAACACCTAACAGTGGCCAAGTATAACCAATGAAAGGGACTGCAGTATAGTGGCACAAGTAATAAATATCGAATCCACGGGTCTCTAGAGTTACTATTACTCAGCTTCAGTTCATTATCTAGCAAACTAGATTAAGAATTGATTGATAAACTACTCTACTGACTACTCTACTAATTACAAGTTGGGAACTCACTTAGGTATGATTCCCCCTAGCTCCTCAATTAGGTCCAAGTTGCAATTACCTTTGGTTGATCTACTGTTGATTAAACTGCGGAAGATCCTAAATTAGCTTGGAATCTCTTAAGCTGACCAAGCCCTCTCAGACAGAATACCCGGCAGGCGACTAGCCTTCACCGGGATAGACTGCTAAGGCGATTCACACAGATCTCCACTACTGGAATGAATTCCAGTACAAAGCAGTGAATTGATTGACTCTCGCACAACCAATTCACTACTATCAATCAAGGAAGCTCTCTTAACCTAATCAGATTCTATCTATCATAGGTTAAAGCAGAAATCAAGAGAATTTGATCAAGATCCAATTGACTCAATAAATCATGCCTCAATCAATTATAATCAAACAATATAGCATCCAAAACTTCATACAAGAAAGATCCTAACTCATGGAACTAGGGTTCCTCAAAACCTAAGTGAAGGGAAGTTACTCCATAGAGAAGAGAGAGACTGCAGAAATCTGATCTAGATCTTCAATCTCCATCTCCAAGCTTGATTCCTGAGCTCCAATGGCGAAGAAATCCTCCAAAATAGCTCCAAGAATGTTCCCAAGTCGCTCTCTCTCTCTAGGGTTCGTCCCTTGGGTGTTTGGGATCCAAAACCCAGCTCTCCCTCTCCAAAAATCGCAAAACAGCTTTTATACCCGCTGAAACTCGCACCCCCTACTTGCACGGCCGTGCAAATTGAGGTTTTGGCCGTGCAGACCCCTTGGGAAACCCGCACGGCCGTACAGAATTTCACACGGCCGTGCACAATTTCCAGCATGCACTCCTAAGCTTCGTTGATCTCGTTTGAGCTCGTTTGACCTCCGATTCAGTCGCCGTTTGATCCCAGATGCTCGTAGTCTCATCCTCTTTCTTTTCATAGCAAGCTTGCATGATTCTTTGTCCATAAAGTGAGGTAGAAATCCATTCTTCTTCAGGTCATGGCCGAGTTTCTTCTCCCGAATCGTCAATTGATCTCTGATTGACTTGAAACTTGCGCCTATACTTCACTTTATGTGCTAGGACCTGAAATGTGAGAAAGGAACACAACTTAGCATAAAATAGGCCAAAGACACGATAATTCAAGCTCAAACAATCAAGAAACAAAGGGGGAAACATGTGCAAATACCGAGTCATCATTTCCCCTAGGAGATCTCGGCTCAAGGGTCTAGAAGAGAGAAGGCATCCCCAAAAGATGGTTTCCACTTTTTTTCCTTTTGTTCTTTCCACTTCTACCATGGAGTAGACCTCCTTTCACTTGGGTGTAGTGAAACCCTAACTCTACCATGTAGTTTTCTTGTATGTGGTTTCGATGATTGATATTGGGAATTGTTCAATCCAATGTTTGAGGCATTTTTCACCATGATTATGCATGCTTGTGCTTAGCAACTTAGCGGTTGTGTTTGTTTTTTGTTTAGCATTCTATGGATTGTGCATAATTGTGCTTAGCACCTCCTAAGTTTGTGCATTTTGGTGCTAGTAATCTAATTTGCCACCTTAGCCTAGTTTAGAGAGGAACATCCCCCTTTCAAGGGAGACTCAATCGAGTTGGTTTTCCTTCCGCTTTCTAAGCCACCTAAACTAGGTTGAGATAGGCCAACCCTCAATATTGAATTAAACAAGTCGATTAATCTTGGTTAAACCGTCTGACCTTCGAGTTGAGTGAGGAAGTAAGCCGATTACCGATTGTCTAAACCGAGAGGGTCGAGCGACACGACCTTTCATCCTCACCTCGGTTTAGCAGTTGAGACTGTGGTCTCCAACGACATACGCTTTCCTCTACGGTTCACGATTAACGTGCCCAAGGCAATCGTTCCAATCCAAGTAGCATGGTAGCGGTTAGGGGGGGAGCGAAACCCGAGTGACTTTCCCATAAAAGAGTTTTCAAACTAAATTACCTTTGCTTTCTTTCATTTCAATTAGCAAACCTTTAAACCAAAGTTTAGTTGCTAGATAGTTATTTCAACAATGGAAGTAGGGATAGACGGACCGGCCCGGGTCGATATCTAAATACTTGACCTATACTGCACCCAATTAGAGTTTAAAAACTTGGGTTCTAATTGGGGTTTAATTGTGGTGTAGTTTCGTGCGAGTCATTACTCTAGCTAGCATTTTCTATTTTGTCTTTGGTTTTGTTTTTCATTTTATCTTTTTGTGATGCAGAGTTGAGTTATTGATCCCCGATAGCCGCTCCTACAGGTGGGGGTATCAATCAACACCCGTATGGTGCTACCCCGAGCCGACATGGAGCTATCAAGAAGTAGATGAGTACGGATCCAGGGTCGACCACTGATTCGGGCCTAAGTGTACATGTTTTACCCCAGTTTACTTAGGTGTTTGTGGCAAATTCACTCCTAAAAAGTTGGTTTTACGGTAGTTTTCTCGTGTTTTAGGGTGTTTCAGGATTTAACAGGTGAAACCAGCCTCAGAGTCGAAAGTAGGGCAAAAAGAATCAAAAACCGGGAGAAGAGGTGAAAAAAGGCCAATTCACGGCTATCCAAGGAAGTTCATAGTCTTGCATGACCGTAAAGAAGAGCCCTTGACCGTGAATCGTGAGGCGTCCAAAGCCAAAAAAGAGGTTACTGACGCAAGGTGAGTTTGGAGGCTGTTGACCGTGAAAAGAAGTGATCAAAGCGGTGCGTTTTGGCGCACGCCTGCAGTTCACGGATGTGTTTCGTGGTTCACGGCCGTGAACTCAGGCCGTCTCTGGTTTAAAAGATGAGCTGAAAGGAGGAGAGAGGAGAGAGCCCACTTTGTGGGAAAAGCCTTCTTCAGATTTCTAGAGAGAGAAACACAAACCAAGGGAGAAGAAGGCTAGGGTTTTGCTTCAAGGTGGATTTTGGGAAGATTTCCTCCAAGGAAAGCTCAACACAAGGGCCAAGAAGATTGGGAGCATCCTCCAAGATGGTTTCCACCTCTTCTCCTCCAGTTTTTCCCATTTCTAGCATGGAGTAGATCTCCTTTCACTTGGGTGTTGTGAAACCCTAACTCTACCATGTAGTTTCTTTTATATGAATTGAATGATTGTCATTGGGTATTGTTTAATTCAATGATTGAGGTATTATTCATGTTGATTGTGCATGCTTGTGCTTAGCAACCTAAGGTTGTGCATGTTTTGTGCTTAGCATCCTTAGGTTTGTGCATTTTGGTGCTTAGCAACCTAAGGTTTGTGCATAATTGTGCTTAGCACCCTTAGGTTTGTGCATGTTGGTGCTGGCAATCTAATTAGCCACTTAACCTAGCTTAGAGAGGAAAATCCCCCTTTCAAGGGAGACACAATCTAGATGGTTTTCCTTCAGCTTTTTAAGCCACCGGCCCGGGTTGATATCTAAATACTTGCGCTGTATTGCACCCAGCTAGAGTTTAAGAACTTGGACTCTAGTCGGGATTTAATTGTGGTGTAGTTTCGTGCGAGCCAAGTTTTTGCAAGTGTGTGTGCTTTGCTTGTGCTTGACTTGGCGTGTTTTCCGAGTGTGTGTAGGTGGTGCATGACCAGGAGTAACCCGAAAACTTTGCTACCACTTGACGATGACATAAATCGAACTCTCCTGCTCCTGGCACGGGAGAGAGATCTAGCGGAGACAAGGAGAAGAGGAAGCCCCGACTTAGATGGGATGTTTTATGGCCCCACTTGAAGCGAAGTTACATAAGTTGATCAGGGTAATGCTCGAGGATAACGGGCAAGTAAGCGGGGTAGCAATACCTATGGAGTGGGGTGCAAGTTGGGACTATGAGGAAGTGGAGTATCAATGGATGACCCGCCTGCAGGAGGTGGTGATGACCTTTGTCGCCTCCAGCAATAAAAAGTTTGAAAGAATCGACAGATTCATTAGAGAGGCAACATAGAAGTTCTCGGCCATAGAGGCGGGGTTGGAGAGTCAGAAAACCCACTTGATCAACCTGGCCACAAGCATAGGGGTTATCTCGCAAGCGGCTCGGTCTTTCAGCCGACGAAGTTGACGTAGTGACCGTTACTCTTTAAAGTGGAAGAGAGGCCAACGAGCTACCCCCGAAGAAGAAACAGCTCGCAACAGAGGAGCAACAAGGGGGTGGTAACCTCCCCTCGCAGCTGGAAGCCACCAGTGAAGGGGACCTCGACTCTACGACTCCTCAACCGACCTCCCAAGAAAAGGATGTCACTCCAACCCCTCAACCGGAGCAAGAAAAGAAAAAAGTGACCCCAACTCTCCCTTATCCTTCGCGACTCCGCAACGACCGCATGGCAGCGGAGTTCTCCCACTTCATGGAGTTGATGAACCAGTTGCATTTAAACATTCCCTTCCTGGAGGACGTCACCCAAATGCCCAAGTACGCAAAATAATTGAAAGACCTCCTCACAAACAAGAAGAAGCTTGAAGGGGTAGCTACTGTGAGCTTGAATGAGGAATGATCCGCCCTCGTACATAACCACTTGCCTCCGAAACACAAAGATCCAGGGAGTTTCACTATCCCTTGCTTTATTGGTGATGTGTGCATAGGAAAGTCCTTGGCGGACCTAGGAGCTAGCATTAATGTGATGCCCTATATGTTGTTTCAAAAGCTAAAACTATGAGAACTTAGAGCCACTAGGATGCACGTTCAGTTGGCAGATAGGTCTGTAGTACAACCTAAAGGTGTTGTGGAAGACCTGCTCATTAAAGTAGGACCTCTCGTTTTTCCTATCGACTTAGTTATCTTAGACATTGATGAGAAAGTTGAGGTCCCCCTCATCTTGGGTAGACCTTTCTTAGCCACCGCCAAGGCCTTGATTGATGTGCATGGGGGTAGGCTGGTGCTTAGGGTAGGAGAGGAAGAGGTCACATTCTCAATTGATGATAGCATGAAGTTGTCTCGTTCCCATGATGATTTTGATTACTGCAAATAGGTTTTTGACTTCATGGAGGCACTTGCGTCTACGGGTGCCCTCACCTCTGACCCTTTTGAGGAGTGTTGTTTGGTAGGGACAGACGCCCCGGAATCCCGGGAGGATGGAGGCCAACCCCCGCAAGATCAAGAATTGGAGGCATTACCCTCAATGCCGAAAATCCCTACCTCTCTGGAGGAACCCACCGAGTTGGAATTGGAACCGCTACCTCCTCACCTCGAGTACGCCTTTTTGAGGGATGACAGAAATCTTCTAGTCATCATCAACGCCAATCTTACACCCGAGCAGAAGGTAGAATTGATTGGGGTCTTAAGTCATCACGAGAGGGCAATGGCATGGAAGATCACAGATATCCGGGGAATTGGGCCAAATTTTTGTTCACACAAGATCCATCTGGAGGAGGGATCCAAACCGGTCTGGCAACCGCAGAGGCTAGTGAATCCTAATATGGAAAAAGTGGTGAAAGCAGAAGTGATCAAGCTACTGGATTTCAGGATTATCTACCCTATCTCGAATAGCCAGTGGGTGAGCCCAACCCAGTTGGTCCCTAAGAAAGGAGGAATGACTGTGGTAGCCAATGAAAAGAAAGATCTTATACCAACAAGAACAGTGACGGGGTGGAGGGTATGCATTGACTATCGAAGATTGAACGAAGCCACTCGAAAGATTGGTTTCTTCACATCGCTCAAGGACCTATCTAGCTATGTTGTCCAAACAACATACCTATCTAGCTATATGAACTTGAAGAAGGTCCTTGAGCGATGTGAAGAAACTAATCTAGCTTTGAGTTGGGAGAAGTCCCATTTTATGGTCTGGGAGGGCATTGTGTTGGGTCACAAAATCTCCAAGCGTGGGATTGAGGTGGATCGAGGCAAAGTTGAGAGAATAAGCAAGCTCCCTCCTCCAACCACATTCAAGGGCACCAGGAGTTTCCTTGGGAATGCGAGGTTTTACCAACGTTTCATTGAAAACTTATCGAAGATTGCATTGCCCTTGACCAAGCTTTTGGAGAAGGACGCCCCATTCCTTTTCACAAAGGAATGTTTTGAAGCTTTCAACATCCTTAAAGAGAAGCTCACAAATGCCCCCGTAATGGTCTCACCGGGCTGGGACCTTCCCTTCGAGCTCATGTGCGATGCTAGTGACTATGCAGTGGGAGCAGTTTTGGGTCAAAGGCGGGGTAGATAATTCCAACCTATTTTCTATGCCTCAAAGACATTGAATGATGCTCAGGAGAACTATACAACCACGTAGAAAGAGCTGCTGGCAGTAATCTTTGCTTTCGATAAATTTAGGTCTTATCTTGTGCTTTCCAAGGTTGTTGTCTACACAGACCACTCCGCCATCCGCTTCTTGATGAGCAAGGAGGATGCCAAGCCCCGACTGATTCGATGGATACTGCTGCTTCAAGAGATCGATGTGGAGATCAAGGACAAAAAGGGAGCCGAAAACCTTGCAGCTGACCACCTCTCACGGCTCGAAGGACCTGGAGGTAGCACTCCTCCGAGAGAGATAAATGACAATTTCCCCGATGAACGTTGACTCGCCCTTGCCGCTGCAGAGAGTATCGACTTGTGGTTTGCCGACTTCGCCAATTATCTGGTTGGAAGGCAGCTACGCAAGGGGATGACTACACACGAGAGGAACAAGTTCTTCTCCGACCTCTATGCTTACTTTTGGGATGATCCCCACCTTTTCCGAATTGGGGCTGACGGAGTCAGTTAAAGGTGTGTACTGGAGGTGGAGATGGAGGGTATTCTGAACCACTGTCATACGGAGCCAGCTAGAGGCCACCACGGAGGCAACCGAACTGCAAAAAAGGTGCTCTAGTCGGGATTCTACTGGCTGAGCCTTTTTCGGGATGCCTACAAATTTGTGAGTCATTACGACAAATGCCAAAGGACATGTAATGCTTCTAACCGAAACGAGATGCCCCAAAAGATTTCTATCACTTGTGACATCTTTGATGTTTGGAGCATCAATTTTATGGGACCTTTTCCCTCATCTTTTGGTAACAAATACTTCCTTGTGGTCGTAGACTATGTCTCGAGGTAGGTTGAGGCTCAAGCTCTCCCCACTAATGATGCAAGACGAGTCTGTGGATTTCTAAAAAAGCTATTTTTACGGTTTGGGACCCCGAGGGCCATCGTTAGCGACCGAGGAACCCATTTTCAAGGGCAATTCGATAAAGCTCCTCGCTCGCTACGGTGTCACCCACCGGGTGTCCATGGCCTATCACCCCCAACCTAGTGGACAAGTCAAGCTATCAAATAGGGAGCTAAAACAGATTCTAGAAAAGACGGTGGATCAACCCCGGAAGGATTGGTCCGCAAAGCTCGATGATGCTCTATGGGCGTACCGCACGTCTCTCCTTACCATTTGGTGTATGGCAAAGCGTGCCACTTACCCGTAGAGCTAGAGCATAAGGCTTTCTGGGCCACAAAGCTTTAGAATATGGACCCTAGTTTGTGTGGAAATGGAAGGAAGTTGCAGGTGCTTGAACTTGAGGAGTGGCGTCTCCAAGCCTATGAGAACACCAAAATTTACAAGGAGAGCACGAAGCGCTTGCAGGATGCTCGCCTAAAAGGAGGGAAGGATTTCCAGCCGGGAGACCAGGTTCTCTTGTAAAACTCTCGATCGAAGTTGTTCCCTGGAAAGTTAAGGTCGAAATGGTCGGGCCCGTATGTGGTAACGCAAGTGTTCACATACGGGGTGGCTGAGATCTCCCACCTGGAGGAAGGAACTTTCAAAGTGAATTGACACCGCCCGAAGTGCTACCTTTGAGGAGAGGTAATGCAGCACAAGGAGGTGGTGTTCCTGCAAGATGCATGACCCAGAGTCTCCGTCTAGCTTAAGACGTTAAAGAAGAGCTTGTTGGGAGGCAACCCAACGAAGGTTAGCAAGTTTGAACTACTACTACTACTACTACTACTACTACTACTACTACTACTACTACTACTACTACTTGTGCTTGTAATAACCTCGCCACGAGCGAGTCGTATTGTGTTGGTGTGTGTGTTTTTTGTCTCTCCTCGAAGCTCAATTATCCTACCCCGGTTTGATTCCTACTTTCACTCACCAAGACCAAGCGGTAACATCATTCTACCCCTTTCTTACGCCATTGAGGGCAATGTCGAGTTTAAGTGTGGGGGTGCAGTTTACTAGTACACTTGTGTGAGTGTGATTTATGCTTGGAGCCTTTTTTATGCCCAAATTTCAAAAATTTAAGGGCTCCGACCAATGTTTGCATGAGCAAAGTGGCCGGATGGTGGGAAATTCTCGTGTTTATTGGCATTGGTCTTGAATTGTTGCATGTGATCGAGTATATACTATGATGATGAGTGAGAAGTTCATTAGCATAGGGCTAAAATTTAGTTCTCAGGTGTGCGTAAATGAATGGATGTCTTGACTTGATCACTTGTTGCTTACAATTGCCTTGCATCGTATTAGGAATTGGAATATATGGTTGGGTAACTAGGTAGCCTGTGAGCTTTGAGCTGATCGTTTCTTCCGGTGTGATAGTTCCCTCTTACCACGGTGTGTAGCATCACAGTTGTCACTAGCAAGTATGATGGAGGCATAGGATTAGTCCACGCCCAAATGTTGATTGTCCCAAAATGTGTCATCCTTTAGTCAACCCCTTTGAGCCTTGTGACTTCGAGGGTCATTCTCAATTTAGGAGCTTCATGCGTGTGAGCTTAATGGTGTTAATAGAACGACCCACAATCCTTTCTTTGTGTCTAAACATGAGTCGTCCTTGTGTCCTGGAGCTCTCACCTTTGAGTTTCCATAGAGGTTTTACATAGGAGGTTTGTGTGCGATCCTTGCTAGGGATGAGAAAAACGAAGTGTAGTGTTGGATTGAGTTCCTCAAAAAGAGAGCATTGGTCGTTAAATGTATAGGTGGCAAGTGTTTTACTCTCTAGTACCCCCCTCAAAAAGAAAAGAAATAAAAGAAAAGAGAAACGAAAAAGAGGTAATAAAATGGGGTAAATAAAGTAGAGAGTGCCACGAAAAACCAAAGTACATGCTCTAGGAGGGTTTCTTGGCACCCAAGCCATCGAAACTCCCACATTGTTTTAGAACTCCTTCACTACTAAACTTTAATGTGCTAGCAAGAGTAGACCGAGGAAGAGTGCTTCAATGTAGTTCATGATGGGTGATAGTTTGGAAAGGATAGATAAGTGTTTTGGCTGATGCTATTGGCATTGAGTTGAAAAGAGGGGTTTTAGTCGAAACCATAGAACCTTCGTGTTTAGGTTGAAGATGTAGTACCTCATGCATGATTGCCACCACCCAAAAATCATTTTTCCCATGTCCAAGACAATTGCCAGTCATCTGAACCCGTGTCTAAGACCTCCGGACGAGCTAGGGCCAAGAGTTTATGATTGTGTACATCTTTTGCACCAAAAAGGTCCCGACCCCACTGGTCTTGAGAGTGAGTGATTCATTCTTGCTTTGCATGTCATATCATACCTCGGTGAGGACCTTTGTTGCCTTTCCATTTGTTCCTCGGACTTGAATTCCATGCATGGTTGGTTGTGGTCGATAAGTGGTCTTGTTGCGACTTGTATTGATCCATAAACAAGGTGAGAACTTTTTGTTTGCCCGTTTTTTGTCGCTTTGAATGTCGTTTGTGGTGGATGTCGATATTGCTTGCAAGGTTCATGTATTGATTGCCAATAGCATTGAGAATCCCCACGTGGTGCACTTTGAGTTGTCCTCAAAGTATTTGAGTAGGTTGAAATATTACCTTGTGTGAAATGGTTTGCTTGGGGACAATTGTACATGTTTGGCCCCTGTTTTACTTAGGTGTTTGTGGCAAATTCACTCCTAAAAGGTTGATTTTACGCTAGGTGTTTCAGGATTTAACATGTGAAACCAGCCTCGAAGTCAAAAGTTGGGCGGAAAGGATCGAAAACCGGGAGAAGAGGTGAAAAAGGGCCAGTTCACAGCTATCCAAGGAAGTTCACGGTCTTGCATGACCGTGAAGAAGAGCCCTTGACCATGAATCGTGAGGCGTCCAGAGCCAAAACAGAGGTTACTGACGCACGGTGAGTTCACGGTCACTAAGACCGTGAACGGTAGGGGTGAAACTGGGCCAAACCCAGCCCTGACCCTGTCACTACCCAAAAAAACCCAACCCTGTATGCTCAAATATTCGGCCCGACCCGGCCCAACCCAATTCTCATTTGGCCCTGTATGACCCTGTTGGGTCGGGTCGGGATGGGTCGGGTCGGGTCATAGGGTCGGCCCAACTTCTTTTTATACAATATTAGCCCACTTAATTATTTAATATCAAATTAAATTTAAAAAAAGTGCAGATATATACTAGAAAATTTAAATAAGTTCATAAAAAAATCTAAAATAAAAAATATTTAAACTAATTCACAAAATAAAAGTTTGATTACAAAAATTCCAACTAATTCCAGAAAATTTAAGTTAGTCCAATTCCTATACCAAAAATCCTAATTACTTTGCTCTTCTCAAGTCTGGTTAATTACTCTGTATCTGTGGGTGAATCATCACCTGCGCATAATAACATAAACAAAAGGAAAATTTAAGCAAATTCTTCATCTTTTGTACTATTTTAAACAAGTAAATTCTTCATGGCAAATTCTTTTGGGGAAAGCCTAACAACCAAGTGAATTTTGATTGAACATGATTTATACCCCCAAAAGAAGATTACCTAACTCTTCCTCATTTTATCTCCTGGTCGTGAAAAGTTGCAATGTGGACTCGCTTAAACACCCCAACACACCACCCCCTTGGATGTTGGCACTACTTGCATATTTCACGTCAGAGATGAAGCTCCTGCTGTGGGATGTCGGAAGGCACTGATTAAATGCAAACAATGGCAGCTCCTGCAACAGCAATCCGTGTGTAGCTTCATCCCCAGACACAAACAAACAAGGCTGCTGCTGCTCTTTCTGGCATATGATGGTGCATAATATGCTGCTGCTTGCCTGTTCTCTTCAAGTGGAGATGAGAACCCTTAATTCCTTGCCCAATAGCTTGGGAGGACTGGCTGACAAATGGTTGTGAACCAGTAGCAGCAACTTCACAGGATGGTAATGTATCAACCTTGGGACGATATGATGCTACAATGTTCTCAGTGGTTGGACAGTGTGCTAGAGAGATGCAGACTCCTTGATTTCCAAAAGATGGGTGAAGACATCGACATATATGGCTTGCCATGAAGAAGATAGGCAGCTTTCAGTTAAGTCAGGAATCAAGTAAATAAACAATAACCAACTTTTAAGTGAAACCAGCAATCAACTAAACCAGAACCGACGAGTAGTTAACCATTCATCAGTGAGACCAAAGGATCAAATAAATTCGGTAAGGCGCAAGGCTCAACTCATGATTGATCAGCATCTGCTTTAAGCATATAAAAACATATGTATCCCTAACAGAACAACAAGGTCACACACATCTTAAGGATACTTAATCCGATCCTTGATTAAGAACGCCTATTATGACAGACTAATTACACTAGACGGGCATAGATACCAAAAATGACGAGATAAAGCCAGAGTGAAGTTGGCAGGGGTAACTGTAATTCCATTGAGCTTCCTAACAACCATCATGGTTCAGTTACTTTTTCTTGCTTCTAAGCTTACCTAGTGAAATAAGATTATGGGTTATCCTTGATCGTTCAATTCCTCTAGTTTCCACCACCTAAAGAAGTGAAACTAGCTAGCTAGCTCTCGATTCAGTATCCAGACGAATCAAATAACAGTATATAGCAAAACCCATAGAGATCTGCAGAACAACGAAACAAAAGTAAATCTAGCTAGCTAGTAAGATAGTTACCCTGGATTAATCAGACGAGAATACATCAGTTTTTAGATTTAACCCAGATTAGAAGTCAAGCGCAGGACTGATTCAAGCAAAAACACCCGTCACTGCCTGTTAGTGCCCAATTATGAACCACAGGCGGATCAAGCAAACACCATAAATGGCAAAAGCAACCACCGCAAATCAACTGCTTATATAATTGATATTTGATAAGGAATCGTGTAAATAATTAAAAGGTACATGTTGGGTAGTGGAGTCGTTTTTGTCCAACCGTCGAGCGACGTGTACGTTCGGGCGGCGGGGCGGCCTTCTGTAAGAGACCGCCGAGGCCGAGGGGAAGCAAAATCCGGTGAGACACACCGCCAAAATATAGGCCAGAAGCAGGATCAGCCGCCGTCGGCGACCAACCAAGCAGGCCGAGGAGAAATTTCCGGGGAGAAAAGGGTCACTGCTGTTTTGGATTTACTTCTGGAGAAATCGTCGACAATGGCGTCCGGGGAAGGGATTCGAAAACTCGACGGCGCCACTATTGCGAGGAAAGAAGAGATGAGCCGAAATGGGTTAGGGTAATTAGAGACTTAGGGTCAAAATGGGTTTTTAAGGGTAAAACCCAAAAATACCCTACCCTTTTAGGTCAGAATGTGACCCGGTCCTATTATGACCCTAAAGACTAATTTACCCTACCCGACCCACAGGGCTGGGCCGGGCCGGGCTGGGCTGATGGGTAGTATGGGCCAGAGTTACAGCCCTAGTGAACGGAGGCTGTTGACCATGAACAGAAGTGATCGAAGCCGGTCGTGAACTCAGGTCGTGAACTGAGCTCGTCTCTGGTTTAAAAGATGAGCTGAAAGGAGGAGAGAGGAGAGAGCCCACTTTGTGTGAAAAGCCTCCTTCAGATTTCTAGAGAGAGAAACATGAACCAAGGGAGAAGAAGGTGGATTTTGGGAAGATTTCCTCCAAGGAAAGCTCAACACAAGAGCCAAGAATATTGTGAGCATCCTCCAAGATGGTTTCCAACTCTTCTCCTCTTGTTTTTTCCATTTCTAACATGGAGTAGATCTCCTTTCACTTGGGTGCTGTGAAACCATAACTCTACCAAGTAGTTTCTTTTATGTGATTTGAATGATTGTCATTGGGTATTTTTAATTCAATGATTGAGGTATTATTCATGTTGATTGTGCATGCTTGTGCTTAGCAACCTAAGGGTTGTGCATGTTTTGTGCTTAGCATCCTTAGGTTTGTGCATTTTGGTGCTTAGCAACCTAAGGATTGTGCATAATTGTGCTTAGCACCCTTAGGTTTGTGCATGTTGGTGCTAGCAATCTAATTAGCCACCTTAACCTAGCTTAGAGAGGAAAATGCCCCTTTCAAGGGAGACTCAATCTAGTTGGTTTTCCTTCAGCTTTTTAAGCCACCTAACTAGGTTAACTTAGGGCAACCCTCAATGTTGAGTTAAGCAAACCTGTTAATCGAAGTTAAGTCGTCCGACCTTTGAGTTTAGTGAGGGAGTAAGTCAACTACCGATTGCCTAAACCGAGAGGGTCGAGTGACACGGCCTTTAATGTTTACCTCGGTTTAGCATTTGAGATTGTGGTCTCCGACCATATATGCATCCCTCCGCGGTTCGCGATTACCTTGCCCAAAATAATCTTTCCAATTCACATATCATGGTAGTAATTAGGGGGAAGCGACACCCGAGTGATCCTTCCACAAAAGTAGGAGTAGACGGACCGGCCTGGGTTGATAGATAATGATTAACACAACTGAAGTAGGGGTAGACGGACCGACCCGAGTTGATATCTAAATACTTGATGTATACTGCACCCGGCTAGAGTTTAAAAACTTGGATTCTAGTCGGGATTTTATTGTGGTGTAGTTTCGTGTGAGTCAACCATCAACTAACTTTCCATGATGAGCAACCATATCCCCTGAATGTTCAACTGTTCCAACCATACTATGAAGACAACCCTCCACAAAAAGATGTAAAGATCCAATCGGATAATGAGAAATCATATTCCGCATTGGCCTTCCCAACCATGGATCCACCTCACTCGGATTTCCTCTATGAAGCAGACGAAATACGCAAGAGCACGAAGAGGCTAAGATTGAAGGTCGAGGAAGCTTGTGCACGGTTCACTTAAGACAGGTTCTTAGCGGTTCGTGATGAAAAGGAAGATGAAGTGGCAAGCCTCGAGGATGAATTGGAGCCATCTGGAGTTTTCATGGATGTCCATCGTTATGCTCAAGACTTGGAATGTTCTCTTGAGGAAGCCACCGCTCTTTCACACTTTAATTCAAGCGTTGCAGAGGAGAATCTCCATGTAGAGATGCGAGCCAAGCCAATCAAAGATATCGCTTGGAGATTTGCTATCCAATGCTTGTTTGCGAAAGAGCGAGGGAAGATAATGCAAGAAGAAGTTGTGGATGAGTTAGAAGAAAATGAAGTGGAATTTCTTGAGGATCTACAAGAGGAGGAACATGAAGAAGGAAAGGATTTGGGTGAAGCGATTGACTTCCGTGCTAAGGAGGAAGTCTTGGTGGAAGAGGCTTGCATCGGCCATGAGATTTTCAAGAAATCTCCACCGAACTCTGAAGATTTGCTTAGCAAGGATCCTTTTGTGACCACTCTTTGCTCGAACAAAGCCACACCATCATTATTCTTCCTTGATGAATGCGGTGGAGGAGAGTTGACGATGTTCTATCCGGTTTGGAGCAAAGAAGAAAGAGAAGGAGAGGTCTAAAGGGTGGAGGTTTCAATTCACTCAAGTCCATGCGTCGTCATCAACTACTATTCCATATTCTCTTGACTTGGGGCTCCACCTAGACGACGAGAACCTCATCTTCAAGGCGTCCTAGGATGGACCGAGGCTTAAGGAGTAACCGTCTAGCATTTACGTAAAAGTAGTAATTGTTGTGAGGCAACCCAAAGTCGGTTTGTGTTTCTTTTCCCTATTTTTCTCTATTTTTGTTTGTGTTTGAGTAAAGTGGGAGAGATTGCATGAAAACCGTGCCAAGGTCTATGTGTTTGAGTGTTTGAATGAGTGGTGTTTGAGTTAGGGGCACGGTCGAATTGATTAGGGGTTGAAAATTGCCAAAACACTCTATTTTTACCATTGTCAAGGTTTCTGGTAAATTGTCAATGCTCTGTTTTTACCATTGCCAAACCTTGACATCGTCCCAAAACGGTGCGTTTTGCATTTTTCCGGTTTAAGTGAATCGGCCAAAACAGTGCGTTTTGGTCAGATGTCGTGGGTTTTGGGCTAAAGTCGCGGTCGGCTGACCGTGAGAACTAACCACAAACAGGGACAATGAATTCGGCCAGTGTATAAAAGGGTCGTGACCCACCCTTTCACCGTCACTTTTTGTCGCCGGAATCCTCTGTGAATAGCCGGAAAACGGCGACAACCTTCTGTTTACGTCGATTTCATCGACTTCCAGCTACCCAAATTAAAATACCAGACTAGAGCCAATATCCCCACGTCGAGGAGCCCCTTTGCCAAGATTTGGGGCGGTTTGACTTTGATTTTTCCGGGGAGGGAAATTTTCAGCGAGTTTCTTCGGGATATTTTTCAGTTGATTTTTTACACTCTCATCTTCTCCTCACCTCCTCTTCAACCCTACTTATGTCTCCAGGTCTGTTTCAAACTTTCTCTTTGTTAATTTTTCAGGATCGGGTTAGAGTTCTAAGGTGAGGAGAATTGGGAAAATTTTGCATGAATGATGAAAATTGGGCAAGGGGAATGTCGTCTTAGGTTGTTTGGATGATGCATAAAGTGTTTGTTAAGTTAATTGAGCCTTGGTGGGCAAGATTTGGCATGATTTTGTGGTTTCAATTGAAAAATGCCCACCAAGTGCAGTATAAAATTGAATGACTTAATACACATTTTTTACATGATGGTTGGTGGTCACCGGTGCATGATTTAGGTTTGAGTTTGCAACAATTATGATCTATGCATGTTCTAGTTTCATGCCTCAATGAGTTTTGTGGATGTTTGAGCATTAATGTCGGTCAACCGGACTTGCAAAAAGCACGTGAAGGCATTCTGCAACATTCCGGAATACAGATTGTGGGGGAACAAGTTTTCCTCTCTTTGTGTTTCGGTTGACCTTGTTTCCGTGTATGGTGCTTATTTTTTGGCATTTTTTCAGGATGGTTTTAGAATCATGATTACCTCCTCAACTTGGTGAATCACGAGACATACGGAACCGAGTTCGAGACGTGGCACAACATGGACATTGGGCCACATTGGAGGCTCGATCTTGGAATGTTCGAGATACTCCATTGTCGGTCCGTGATCTCAGCCGTTGTGCTTCATCCTCAGTGGCGTGCTCTGCTTTCCAACGACGAGCCTATCTTCGAGGAGCTTTGTGTGGAGATCTGCTCCACACTCCGACATTCTCAGCCTAAGAGTCGGCGCCAGCAACCCTTTGTGGACTTCATGCTTGGAGGGAGCCACCGCAACATGGGCTACCATAATCTGGCCAGTGCCTTGGGACTGCATACCAGCATCATGACGATGACTGAGAGGGAGTACATTCGAGGTATCAATCCATAGATGGTGTACCAAGAGATCTGCGTCACGGGAGAGAGGCAGCGCCAGTTCACTACCTCGCACACCAGTGCCACTCAATTCAGACCCTAGTGGAGGATTCTCCACATGCTCCTAACTCGCTCAGTGATCCCGAGCCTCGAGTCGGGTCACCAGGTGACACTTCTTGCACCTTTTTCTCCTTAGGTGGATTGGATATTCAAATAAGCTCTCCCAAGGTGTTTCCCTCTCTAAAAACAACCCAAAACCCTAACTTTCTCACTCTAGGGCGACTCTCCCTTGAAAAGTGCAGCAAGAGGGGTATTTATAGAAAGCTGATGGCGGTCAAGGCCTTTAGGTCGTTACGTAATGGTCATGGCCGTGACCTGCCCGTGACTAGCTGGAAAATCCCCAAATCGCCCGAAACGACGCGTTTTGACTCCATCTTTAAGCTCCAGATCACGGCCTCCTTCACAAGATCGCGGCCATGATCTTTGTGTCTTGGGACGATCTTTTTCGCGGTCAAAATGCACCATGCCGGTGATTTGACTGAGGAAACTCTTTGCCTTCTTCGAGTTCACGACCGCGATCCTCACCCGCGAACATGGTCACGACATGGTGTCATGACATGTGGCGTGACTAGTGTTTCTTCTCCCTTCTTGCTCATATGCTTCCTAATCATTCTCGAATGAACCCCAATCGATTCCCGATCAATCCCGAATGCATATAAGGCATGTAATTTCATAACATGTAAATGTCTTAAGAATAAGTGCTAAATAACGCCTATTTTAGGTGTTACCAGAATGCCCTCCTGAAGATTATCTGAAGATCAATTTTGATGCTATTGTCGAAGCCTCTTGTTGCTTGTCTGGCCTTGTGGTTCATGGCTCGGATGGTCATGTTCTGCTTGCCTTGAGTTTTCAGCATCAAGGGATTTCAGACCCTACCTTTTAAAAGCTTCATGCAACTAGGGATGCGATCTCGCTTGCAGCTTCTAGGAGTTTGCCTCGTGTCATCGTCCAGGGAGATGCATCAGTGGTCATCCGTCAACTTAGCCTTGGAGCAGCGGAAGATTCTGTGGGTGGCCCCCTTCTTCGAGATTGTATGTTTATCCTTGGGTCTTTGTCTCATTGTATAAAGTATAGGACGGTACCATGGACTGCCAACTAGCCTGCCCATAAAGTGGCACGTAAAGCCCTTTGCTGTCTCGTTAGAATTAACTTCTTTTGACTCTGTAGGTTGGTTTGTTAGTGGGGTGGGGAGAGAGTGTGCATAACGATTATTCAAACTATCTTTTTGATCTTACTGAGACAAAAATAATTATGATTATATAGAGTGGCGGCCAAGTAATATCACTTGCTAGGATTAGGATTAGTTGTTTAGGTAGGATTATGATTAGTTTAGGGTTATGAGTTGTATATATTCGTATGTTTGGTTTTACTCAAATAAGCTAATGAAGAAAAAATCTTTTAGTTTTATCGTATTTTAGTTATTTATTTACTTTTGTAGGAGTAGGAGTAGTCGTAATAGTAGAATTACGATTTCGATATTTTCATAACAATTGGTATCAGGCCACCAGGAGAGAGAAGGTGATACCCGACACAATTGAAGAAACCACGTCGGCCTTCACCATCGCAACCTCAGCACTAGCTACACCTAGAAGTGTCAATTAGAGCTGGTTCAAGTTGGGTTCAATCGGGTTACAGGTTATTCGGGTTGCGGATTAATTGGGTCAGTTGAATTACAGTTCAATAGGGTTATGGTCAATCGGGTTGCGGGTTCATAGAGTTGTGGATTAATCGGGTTACGAGTTGATGGAGTTACGAGATAGGCAGTTCGTGCGCGGGCGTGTTGTGGGTTGTTCGATTGAACATATTGTGTTACTTACGCTTTAGTCACTAAAAATTACACTTTACTCATATATGTACTTATAAAAGTATTTTTGGTAGAAGTACTTATAAAAGTTAAAAGAAAACTAGTCAAAGTGCTACATTAATTTTGTATTCTTTTAGATGATTGAGTTATTGCAATTGTATAACTTAACAACCAAACTTAACCCTCATTTTTTACCAAAATGAAACTCGACCACAACATAAATTGTCAAATCTTTACTTTAGTGTTGTAAACTAACAATCATTTAGAGCAAAAGTTGCAACAAATGTAGTAGTATAGAAAACAAGTAGACAAATTAATTCAAATTTTCTAAAAAATTATTGTAATAACTATTGGTTAATTTAGTTACTAAACCAAGAAAAAAATTATAAATATATATATTTAACTTTCAAATTATATAACTCCATACCCTAAATCGTCAAATGAGTTCATATACCTAGATAGGTATGTTGTTACTAAAAATCGTCAAATGAGTTCATATAGCTAGATAGGTATGTTATTTATCAAAAGTTAAATTATTTCATATGATGGGCTATAATGGTTACTAGTTTTACATCCGGCCAACGGGCCTGATTGTGTTACTCATGTGATTTTATGTTAGGCATTTGTGATTCGTTTTTGTTATTTTGCATTTGAGATTCCAAGTAGTTCCTTGGTAGTTTCAAATTGAGTGCCAAATAACTCTATTTTCCTAATTGAATTAAATTTATTTAATATTAAAGTACAAAATATAAATTATATTCATTTTTTTAGATATTATATATCACCAAATCAGAGCAATAATTTGACCAAAGCTCTGTATTTTCGTTCTATGTGAAATAAGAAGCTCGCAAATGAAGCGGGAAAACTTCTCAATATATGTGTATTTTGATTTAGATATTGCATATTGTCTTAAAAAGCCAGACATATACAAAATATTAGTCTACAAAGATAAGAAAATACAAAATACTGACATATTAATATGTTTGTTAACTTGCAGAGGTATTTTAGAATTTTGTATGCGGGAACGGATCAGGTCAGTAACCTTATGGTGAGTAACTATGAGTAACCCGCCCACATCAGCATGATATCAGCATCCTCTCTCCTGGAAAGTCTTTAATTTTCCCCTCCTTAATCTTTGACGGACGATTTCTCACTCGTTTTAAGTCGAAATTTAATTTTTTTTGCACAGTTAGATCAGATTAATTGTGCTCTTCAAAATGATATCCACTTTGATATATTTTTCGAACAAAAAAAATTGAGCCATTTTTTACCAGTCTATACCATATGGTATTGACTGGTATTGAAATAAGAGCATACCTATGGTTTGAAAAGCGTACCATGGTGGTATGACACAAACTAAAACTGTAGGATGGTTGAATACATGATAGCAGAAGTATATTAATTGTCATTTACGACTTTTAACATTGTATACCATAAGATATCGCCCCATACCAAGGTGGTATTGTATGGTATTGTGTGGTATTTTTTGGTATTGTAATTTTTTCACCCATAAATTTGTAGATCCAATAGATCATGATGAACTCGTCCATGCTGTGCAAACGTTTTCAAAAACGAATTAAAAACGAAGAAGATACCATATGGTATGCAGTTGGTACCGAGAGGCCAGAATTTTTTTCCTCAAAAAATATTGAAAATTGATCTCATTTTGTAGAGCACGATGAACTCGTTCCATATGTGGAAAAAATTAAAATCCGAGTTAAAATGAAAAAGATATGAGTAAATTAAGAAAGCAAGTACCTTCGACTAGTGGATGGCTCCCTAGTTCCCAGGACTACGGGACGCCTCTCTAACCTCTAGCGCGGCGTACTCTGAATCCTAGACAGAATTCCCGATGCAACCTTATGGAACACTGGTGATGGACAATTCGTCAAGTTCTGGACGGATCGTTGGCTTAATGATGGACCGACGCTAGCCGAACTGGCGGTGGGACTCCCCCTTGAAGCCTCCACCTTGTCAGTGGCGGAGATGGTTTTGAATGGGGAGTGGAATATTGATTATATCCGTGCTTTCCTCCCGGCCAGCATAGTTGAACAGGTCATAATGCATGGAATACCCCAGGGAACGGAGGGTGATGTGCCCTTGTGGCGTTATACTGCGAACGGGGAGTTTTCCCTGAAAACTGCCTACGAGAGCCTCGACGAGGCAAGTCATCCCACACATACCCACCCAGTTTGGAAGAAGATTTGGAAAATTCCAGCCATGCAGCGAATCCGATCTTTCTTCTGGCTGGTTGGTCATGGTAGACTCCTGACAAATGATGAGAGGCGGAGGCGTCATTTAACCAATGTGGGAACCTGCCAGATCTGCGGCGGAAATGATGAATCAGTGATACACGTCCTGCGAGAGTGCCCTTACGCAAGGGAGGTATGGTCTTCTTTCCTTATAGATGAGCCGGATGAGAAATTCTTCACTCCGAAGGAGAGCTGGTTGATGCATTATTTGTCGGGGAGGAGTGCGAACCTGGATCCTTCCCTATTTGCTGTTGTCTGCTGGCTTCTTTGGAAAAACAGAAACTCATTTGTGTTCGAGAAACATTTGGCCGCGCCAAGCCACCTCCAAGCCACCGCAAGGAGACTTCGACAGCAGATTGAGGAGGCTTTGAGGTTGGAGGCCGAGGTCTTATGGGGAAATAAAGCTGGTGAGTGGATCGGGGTTGGCTGGAATCGTCCCCAACCGGGGTGGAGCTGTGTGAATACGGATGGATCAGTGGAATTGGCATCACAGAGTTCGACGGCGGGAGGGGTTGTGCGAGATGATCAGGGCCATTTCTTGGGAGCCTTCGCGATGAACTTGGGCGGTGGGTCGATCACCCGCGCCGAGCTAATGGGGATCCTCCAGGGTCTGCGGTGCGCTTGGGAGCTGGGAGTGCGGAAGGTCTTACTACAAACGGATTCTCAAGCGGCGATTCGGATCATCGAGGCGGCCACCAATACACACCCTCACTACCATATTGTGTTGCAGGTGAGGAGAATGGTGCAATGCAACTGGGAGGTGCGGATCGAGCACATCTATAGAGAGAGCAACATGGTGGCGGACTTCTTGGCGTCGACAGGGCATGATTTGCTGGTCGAAATTCATCCGATTCTGGCCCCTGATCTGCGCCTGCATTATTGGTTACTCTTTGATCTTGTAGGGAGTCAGACTCCCAGACTCGTTCCCCCTTAGATGTTTGGGCGCTTTGTCGCCCGTTGCCTTACCAAAAAAAAAAAAAAAAAGCTAGTGAAAATAAAAATGACCTTTAATTCTTCATCCTTAAATCTGTATTTTCTAAATGAAGGGTCCAGATTTGGTTATTGATGGGTGCATAACCATGTTATGCACCCTAACTTGAGCCCTCAATTGGCACCACACTAGGAAGAGATTGTATTTGGTTTAATTTTGTGGATAGTCTCCTATTTGTTCGTATTATTGCCGACTCCACTTCCACTCTCTCACACTATTGGAAACCAAGAGTGAAGTAAACCTCAGGTATGTGAGTTGATCATGAAGAACCATTATTGGTCTTCCATCTAATGAAGTAGAGGGATACAACTTACAAGCTCTAGTTCCCATCCCATACCACATTTATTATTTCTCTGACCCAAGCCAGAGGGAAGCCACCTCCGTGATTTCCACTTCATGCATGAGAAACACCTATATCCCAACCCCATCTAGAGTGCCCACACGTGTTTCATCTTATCATAAGTGTAGGGGAAGTTGTAAAGATGGGAGAGTGAGTAGTTACAGAAGGAAGAGACCATTCTTACCTTTATCTTTCTTTTGGGGATAAACCTTCTGACAACTTGAGAGAGAGAGGGACAGGGAAGAGAGAAGGAAATTGGAAGCTAATCAACATGGTAAAGGAAACCGGATCGTACCGGCCGGTTCAACCGGGAATCGGGCCAATGACGAAACGGCACCCCTACCAGCCCTTTTCTACCGTGTCGGCCGATATAATCGGCGTAACCGGCATATTCCGGTATGCCGCCCGGTTTAAATCAGACCGGCGGTAAGGAGGCGGCCAGAAAGAGGGGAGCCATGGAGACTGTTAAATCTATTTATCGGGTTTCGTATTTTCCCCTTCTTCATCGTCGATCAAATTAGAAGACCCACCTCAGGAACGAAAGAAGAAATTGAATGGTAAGCGTTTCATGGACCTTCTTCCCAAATAGTCAAATTTGATGGGATGGTTCGATCTACCCCTAACTGCATTCTGCTTCTTTTGGATTTCTTTACACAAAGGACATGCAGGAACAGAGAGGACAGAGATGGCGGAATCCTTGAATCCAATTCTCCTGCTGCAAGTTCTGGTGCCATGGCAGCCCAATTGAGGATTTTCTTCCACTCTGTAAAAAACGAAAAGGTAAGATTCATACCAAAACCTACTATTTCAACCTAGGGATGGGAGACCTCCCATTTTAGATTCATCTTCGCTCGAGCCAAATTGAAGTAGTAGAAAACATGGAGATGAATGGATAGATAATAGAATGAGAGAGGGATAGATAAGAGATAGAGAGATGGAGGGGCAGCGGTGGGATACAAGCTAGCTGTCAATTGAGGGATTTTCACTTTCCCCCTATTTAATTGACACAGAATGAATTTCATCGCATAGAATCGATTGTATATGGGCTTGACAAAAAATATATTTTATTATTACAAAATCGGTATTTACCGGTACGAAACGGTTGAACCACGGTCGTACCACAAAATACCCTACCAAAAAGGAATCCGGTATGATGTCCGGTACGGTTTCCTTTACCATGCTAATCAAGGGTGAAGCGAATTGGGTTAACAGAGGTACCCTCCTTTGATGCTTCTTTTGGTAATTTGATTTAATGGAAGGAAGGAATTTGTTCCGCATGCTAGTGATCAATAGGGTTGCCCTCGTTGTAGAGAGTTCTGGTGGGTTATTAGGCTTTGATTAGGTATTGATAGGTAATGATTAAGATAGTTGTATTTATTAAGCATTAGTTTATCACTTTATTTAGATATACATGCGTACATGTGTTGGTTGGGGAACGTGCCCAAATGGTAAATGGGAATGGAAATTGAACCCATGGGATCTTTGTAGAGTAAATCAACGTGGGTTGTGTGTATAATAGGATTAATAGTGGTTTTAGGATAACTAATGGGGAAGTTAAAGTGTTATAATTTAAGTGGGATTTGAGTGCTTTCCCGGTATTGGGAAGTTAATTATCAATTACAAAGGTATTTATGTGCTATAAATGGAGGGTGTGGGGTAGTAAAGTGGCCTAGAATTCATTATTAGCAATATGGCTCGCATGATGTGGTCAAAACTAAAATTTATATTGTTACAACGTTTTGGCTCCTTAGTTTGAATCGGTAACCTAATGTTGGTTTTAAACTATGGGCAGATTGCTAGTATACTAAATGAATCTGCATGACTTTGTTCGAAGGAAAAGAACAAGCTGGGAATCTTCTCAACAAAAGGGCATAGCTGAATAACAATCGTACAGTAAGTAAATTCTAACCTAATGTTTATCTTAATATGATTATGGTATTCAGGTCATGAAGCGGCCCGAGTACAACGTGTATGATGGCTTTGTAGGATTTAAACCGAAGGTGCTAGATAATGATTTCAACAAAACCATTTACCTTTGCTTTCTTTCATTTCAATTAGTAAACCTTTAAACCAAAGTTTTGTTGCTAGATAATGATTTCAACAACTGAAGTAGGGGTAGACGAACAGGCCCGGGTCGATATCTAAATACTTGCCCTATACTGCACCCGATTAGAGTTCAAAAACTTGGGCTCTAGTTGGAATTTTATTATGGTGTAGTTTCGTGCGAGTCAAGTTATTTCTTACTTTTTCTATAACTGTATTGGTGTTTTTCAAAGTGGTAGTGGTTGCCTAATGGATTGGTAGTGATTTCTTATTTTTTCCCTATAATGGTAGTGTTTTTCGAAGCGGTAGTGGTTGCCTAATGAATTGACAGTGATTTCTTGTTTTTTTCTATAATGGTATTGGTGTTTTATGAAGTGGCAGTGGTTGCCTAATGGATTGGTAGTGCTATCTTATTTTTTCTATAATAGTATTGGTGTTTTTTGAAATGGTAGTTGTTGCCTAATGTATTGGTAGTGATTTTATGTTTTTTTTTTTGTGCAGAAAGATTTAGAAAATTAAGAAAAGGAGATCTCGCTGGAGATTACGGAAATGAGAGAAAGATAGAGAATTGTAACTAATAGATTTTTGTAACTGCTTAAAATGTAATTTATTAAAAAAATTATTAATACAATTTATTTTTCCATACCCAATTTACCTTTAGTACCCATGGTGATTACTACAAAGTAGTAATCACCATAACCCCGCCCGCCACTCGCACTTGTCCTTAAAAGATCGTAATTCGTTGGAAAATGGCAAAGAGAGCATTTGGTTTCGGATCCAGTTTATTAACATGATTTAACCTATGGGTAAATTACAAGTTTGGTCACTGAGTTCACTAAAAAGGTTCACGTTTGGTCATTATAAATAATTTATTTAATTTAATTCGTGGTCACTAAAATTAGTTAAACATTTCAAGTTTGGTCACTCTCCGTCCAACTACGTTAACTTTAGCTGATGTGGCAGTCAACTCTCATAGTTGACTGTTAAATGTGTGATGTGACAATTAAAAAATTATAAAAAATAAATTTAATCTTTTACAATTTCCTCCTAATTATCACCATAAAAAATATTTGAAGAATTATAATTAAATTTTTATTTTTCCTCAACCCACCTGCACTCGAAATAAATCCCAAACCCTTCTCCGATTAAAAAAACCCTTAACCCTCCAGATCTAAGCAAAGTGTAACCCCTTAGGCAAATCCCACATCGACAAAGCACGGGAGAGATCCATGGTTCATAACTAAGAAACCGGCTTCAACTGACAAGACGCATTTTGGGGTGTAATGGAGTAGTTCTTGTGAGAACTCCGAAGTTAAAAGTGCTCAGTGTGGAGTACAACAAGGCTGGGTGACCTTATGGGAAGTCACCTAGAATTGCACCCCAAGTCGAAAACCATGCAGTGTATAGACCCAAAGCAGACAATATCTTGTCAGGAAAAGGTTGGGATGTTACACAAAGCATCGCTAGAGCCGCCGCCCACCGCGGCTTCCACCGTTTCCCCCTATACCATTCTCGTTTGAAACCTATTCCGATGCCATCCATAGCTCCATTTTGTACAATACCCTGCACGAATTTTCCTTCCGCAGCAGCAGACGAAGAACTTGAAGCCGCTCTGATTCATGTTATGAAAATCAAAGAAGAACAAACCCAAATCAAAAAAGAGAAAAGCATCAATAATGATGGGGAAAGTGGAATGTCAGAAACTCACGTTGAAGAAGATGGAATTGGATATAGAGGTTGGGACGGGGTTGGAATCTCAGCATCAAATTCCTCCCTCACTCTAGATCCTTCGATGACATACTTCCCCCTAAAACTTCCCCTATCAATAATCGCAGAGCACAAGAAAGAGTTTCAAGAAGCGGAATTGCGGAATCAGAGCAGCTACCGGAGGCCAAATCCTCGGTTTTCAAACTCAGCACCTCTCCCACAGCCGCCTCGTCGAGAAGCCATACCAAAGAAGTGCAGAACCCTGCACATCAAGAGGAATCGGATATAGTTTGGGATGGGATTGGCTGAGAATCGGCCACCTTTTCCATTAGTTGAGATTCGTCATCCTCTGTGAACCCCACTCCTGCAATTGCATAGTTTTCTGGGTGTTTAGGAAATTTGATGCATTTGCACGGATCGGGCATGGGCGGGTAGAGCGGGTCTACCTCTTATTATAATATTCTTTCGGTTTATTAGCTATTATCGGATTATTATTCTTATTCAGTCGGTAGTTCTAGTACGCATAGGACTAGGTTAGGGTTACCATGTTCAATAGAGATTAGGTTTATGGAGACTCTCCTATAAATATGTACTTAACCTTGCGTTTTATTTATCGAAGAAGAATAAACCCCAATATTTTCAGTTTCTTTTAGTTTTCGTATTTCTAGTTCCCGACGCGTGAGGCTGTCATGCGTCAATTGGTATCAGAGCCCGGTTTCGACAAAGAACCGAGACCACGATGCCTCCCAAGAAGAACACTGGCGCCTCGCAGGACGTGGGCGATGATGACGGAAGCGGCCAGGCAAGCCGAGAGCTGGCGGAGATGCGGGCAAGGGCTGAGACCCTCGATCGCCGCCTCCGAGCGACTGAGGAGGAACTCGGGCTCATCAGGAGCACGACGGGGAATCTGGAGAGAGGCCAGGCGACGCTGCAGGTGGTTGTGGAGGAAATCCGATCGAGATATCAGGCTGGGTATGAAACCCTAGCGAAATGGCAGGCTGAGGCTGATGCGAAGCTCGATCGCATCACTAGCGGCCAGGAAAAACTCCGAGCGAGCAACGAGGGGTTGCAGGCAACGATCGCTCAGCTCGCGGAGATGATTGCAGGGATGGGGAACCGCGAACCAGCTAGACGGACTGTCGATCTGATCCTGACAAGCGATAAACTCAAGGGGGCGCTGACGGTGACCGAAGAGGAGAGGGGAAGCTCATCACCACTGCCTGCGACCCCCACATACCACGCCACCTCGGGGAGCTCAGGGCGGCGAGCTGTTGAAGACTCGGGATCATGCGATCCAGGCCTTGGGCGGCGCATGGGGAAGTTTGGCGATGGACACCGGGGACTACCGGACCTCGTCGGGACTGCCGACGGGCATGGGTGGCGGCCGCAGTGGGAGCGCCATGGGAGCAGGGATGGGGGCGAGCGGCTCGGGTTCTCGCCGACCGGAGCAGGATGAGCCGAGGGAGCTCGGCGGGCTCGGCGCGGGCGCGGCAGGTGGGGGTCGGACCACGGGCTGGGGCTCGTCCGAAGGCGGGTCAAACCGCGAGGGTAAGAACCCCGGGGAAGCTGATCGGGTCGAGCTAGGCGAACCGAACCGGGGAGCTGTGGGTCCCGGACGATCGGAAGCGAGAGGGGAAGCCGCGGCAGCTCTGTTCAAAGGGCGGCAGGCTACTATTGAGTTCCCACGCTTCACGGGTCATGAAGATCCATCCGGTTGGATGTCGAGGGTGGAGAAGTACTTCAAGTACCAAGGAATCTCGGAGGAGCAAAAGGTGGCCCTGGCTTCATTCCATCTAGAAGGTGACGCCAACCAATGGGTAATGTGGTTGGCAGAGGAGTTTGAGCAGAGCGGGAAGGAGTTGTGGTGGGAGGACTTCCGTGATGAATTCTGGAAACGATATGGGGCCTCGGAGAAAGCTGCGGGACATGAGGCGCTGGCAAAAATCAAACAGACAGGCACCGTGGAGGATTATCAGCAGACGTTCGAGAAGTTGCTCAATCGCTGCCGTGGGTGGGGAAAGGAGGCGATCATGGGGACCTACATGGGCGGTCTAAAGCCGGAAATTTCGGCCTACATCCGCGCCTTTAACCCACAAAATACCGGAGATGCATACCGGTTGGCCAAGATTCGAGAAGAGGAGATGCGGGTCGTGAAGGCGGCAATGAGAGCTGTTTCCCGGGGAACGTCAGCGGCGCCAAAGGGGAGCTCCGGCCACCCCCCGCCACCTGCTGCTGCCGCCACGCCAGTGCCGCCCCCGGTGGCGGAACGAGGACCACCACAGCAAACCCGCCGAGTCATTCGCAACCTAACACCAGAGGAGGCTGCTAGGCGTAGGAGAGATGGGCTCTGCTACAACTGTGACGAATGATTCACCTATGGACATCGTTGTGCTAATAACCATGTGTTCGTCATGATCGGGGAATTCGGATCGTCTGGAGAGGATGGAGTTGAGCTGCAGCCTCGGGACGAGGATTTCGAAAGGAGGGAGGATTGATGCATTTGCGCGGATCGGGTATGGGCGGGTAGAGCGGGTCTACCTCTTATTATAATATTCTTTCGGTTTATTAGCTATTATCGGATTAGTATTCGGATTATTATTCTTATTCAGTCGGTAGTTCTAGTACGCATAGGACTAGGTTAGGGTTACCATGTTTAATAGGGATTAGGTTTATGGAGACTCTCCTATAAATATGTACTTAACCTTGCGTTTTATTTATCGAAGAAGAATAAACTCCAGTATTTTCAGTTTCTTTTAGTTTTCGTATTTCTAGTTCCCGACACGTGAGGCTGTCACGCATCAAAATTACAAAAAATTAATTTTATTTTTAACTTTTATTAGTTATGAAAATGAGGTGTAAAGTTCAAAAGATTAAATGTTATATTTTTTTAATTGCCATGTAACACATTCAACGATCCTTGAATATCACATAAGCCAAAGTTAACAGAGTTGGACGGAGAGTGACCAAACTTGAAATGTTTAACTAATTTTAATGACCACGAATGGAATTAAATATTTCTAGTGACCAAAGTTGAACCTTTTAGTAAACTCAGTGACCAAACTTGCAATTAACCCTTTAACCAATTGGTCCAAAACAAATCTAAGTTGATGATGTGTGCATTAATACATTTATGACTCCATGTTAACATAATTAGTAACTAGTTACTTATCGTTTTTTTTGTCATAGATAGGGTAAAGCATAGATATCACATGACACTCAACTAAAACGCGATAGTCGACAACTACTCGATCTGCCGATGAAAGAGCTATAGAAGCCACTAAATGGACAGCTATATTGTACAACCTAGGAGTACAAATACAAGAAAAGAAGGCAAAAGATGGAGCAGCGAAACAAATATCCTCCAAAATAGTGCCACCCGATCCATGAGCCGAATCCGGGCATGAACTCATCGCACCAAACGCCTTTGTAGGTCTTGTACTATCTCTCATTGTTGAAAAATATAATAAACTTGCCCTATCGAGGGAAACAACGACCCCTGCAAAACAAACAAATATCCAAGTCCTCTATTA
Organism: Linum tenue; assembly: GCA_946122785.1. Taxonomy (NCBI): domain Eukaryota; kingdom Viridiplantae; phylum Streptophyta; class Magnoliopsida; order Malpighiales; family Linaceae; genus Linum; species Linum tenue. The sequence continues at coordinate 26,774,098 of CAMGYJ010000004.1, read as the reverse complement.
TGGGGAGAAAAACTCCACCGAAATGGACTCAAACAAGCCATTGAGGCTTAGACGGAAACACTTATTGCAGTGGGCACTTACGACAAGGAAGCGGATAAAAAAAAATCAAACATGAAGATAACAAAAGAATTTCTTAATCTCAAAAATGAATTATTGGATATTAAGAACTACTATTAATAAGCAAACTCAATCTAAGCAATATAATTAAAATTAATAGGCAGGAATTTTAAAAGATGCCTACATGAATCGAACGTGAAAGCATAAAATAATAATACAATAAATAAATTAAAAACAATAAAAAGAAATTCTCGTGAAAAGATAAATTGACTTAAATAAAAAACATTCACGAAGAAGATTAAGGAGAATTAAAAACAAATAATAAATAAAAAAGAGTTTTTTTTGCGCCAAAAGATCACTCGTATTACCGAGAAAACAACCAGATACAAAATAGTCACATAGCTGAAAACAACCAAGAAACAAAATTGAACCCCACCAAAGAAGGGGACAACGAAAGGGCTTTTCTTGCCACCAAATAGGCAACCTTATTAGACTCCCGACCCACAAAAATAACCCGAAACTCCTGGAACAAGTCACGCATACTTCGAATCTCCTCCAACAGCATCCCTCCATGGACATCATCTACCTCATCCTCTCGGATCTTCCCCATGATCACTTGGGCGTCACTTGCAAAAATCATCGAATGGAATCCATACGCCAAGCACCATCGAAGCGCATCCCGGAAGGCCAGTAGTTCCACAAGAGCCGACTCCAAAATCCCTACATACAATGCTGTCGATGCTGCCACCACCATGCCCGTGGGATCCTGAAGAGCCCAACCGCCCGCTCCATGTGAACCAGGCGCCATAGCTCCATCCACGAACATTACGAACTCACCCAACGGAACATCCTCACGGCCTCTGGCACCTGAGCCCCCTGAGTAACGGCTAATACCTCGGCTGGTAGGTATGCCATCCCACTCCGCAACCTGCAAACGAAATTGAGATAACAACACCGAACCAATGTATTGAGTAAATTCAAAGACCACCCAATTACGGGCCTTCCAAATGTGCCAAAAATGGGCTACAATATGCATCATGGCCCCCTGATCAAGCTCCCGCCACTCGAGTAACATGCGCCAAAAGATCCCAACATTGCAATGGGGGAAGCGATCGCGAATGGCCATTAGCTCCGCCCCTTCCCACAACCCCACCGCTACTCGGCAGCGGAAGAAGAGATGTTCAAGAGAATCCACCTCCTCCCCTCAGACTGGACATGGCTCCAGCCCCCTACCCCCCCGAGTACTCAGTGCCTCACTAGTTGGCAAGACACCGCGAACCATGAACCATCTGCCATATGAAATACCGCAACTTGGGAGGTATGGGAGACCCCCAAACCCTTTTTCAGAGACTACGATCCCACAACTGCACTTTCGCCTTAACCCTTAACTCCTTATGCCTCCTTAACTCCACTGCTAGGTGATAGCAAGACTTGACCGTATAGAGACCTGATTGCTATCCATTCCATACCATACAATCAGGCACCGGAGAAATAGGCAACGAAATGGCCAGAATAGCTCGGACAGTATCCTTCTCAAAGATCTGACGTAGGTAATCCACCCTTTAAACCCTTGATTCGGGCAAATTAAAGATGCAATTGATCCCTTGACCCTAATGATCCTCGGACGAGGTGTCGGGGGAGATGGATGCAACATTGGCACCCAATTTTTTGCTAGCACATTTATCGAATCACCCGAGCCAACTTGCCATCGTAGACCTTGGACCTGCAAATCACATCCATGCAACACCCCCGCCAGCCCCAAGAAGGTAAAGATCCAGCCTTGGCCTCCAAAATAGAGGAGTTGGGAAATTACTTACCCTTAAACACTCGAGCTAACAGATAATTAGGCTCTTTCCGAATTCGCCACGCCATCTTTGCCAACAAAGCCTGATTAAACTCCTCAAATCACCTAAAACCCAAACCTCCTTCATGTTTACTTAAGCACAACGATTTCCAAGAAACCCAATGAATCCACCGCTCACCCTGTTTCACTCCCCACCAAAATCTAGCCAAATGCCTATCCTGCAAACGACACAGGGACAAAGGTAGAAGGAAGCAAGACATTACATAGATGGGCAAAGCATTAGCAATAGACTTAATAAGGACTTCCTTAGCAGCCTATGACAAACATCGCTGCTTCCACCCCTGGAGGCGTTGAATGACTGCTCCTCGATATACCTAAAGGTATCATATTTAGAGCGCCCCACCAGGGACAGCAGACCCAAATATTGATCTGTAACACCAATGGAACCCACTCCAAGCATACGCCCTATCTCTTCTCTATCAGCTGCTAACGTATTTCTGCTAAAACAAACCGCTGACTTAGCTAGATTGAATTTTTGACCACTGAGCTCCTCATACTGCTTCAGAACCCCAACAAGGTGTCCACATTCAGATCGTGAAGCTCGTATGAACAAATACGAGTCATCCGCGAAAAATAAATGCGAGACAATAGGGAACCGAGGGCTAATACGAAGACCCATCAAAACACGATTTGAGATCGCCTGCTGGAGCAAAGCAGCGAAACCCTCGGTGCTAATAGCAAACAGTAGTGGAGATAAGGGATCACCATGACGAAGACCTCGCGTCGCACTAAAATACCCTGAAGGCTTTCCATTCATCAAAATAGAAAACGTCGGAGAAGACACTCACACGCCAGTAGCCATTTGATCCATTGCGCACTGAAACCAAGTTTCTCAAGCAATGCGAATAAAAATGGCCATTCCAACTGATCATATGCTTCTACATATCAACTTTAAATGCCATAAATTTCAGTTTGCCTACGCTCTTATTCTTCAGGTAATGCATAACCTCGTGCCCGATCAAGACATTATCCACAATCTGCCTACCACGAACAAATCCATTCTGCCCCGGGGACACAATAGATGGTAAGTAGCGGGCCAACCGTTTAGCCAAAATTTTGGCTATGATTTTGTAGGAAAATTGACAAAGACTAATAGGACGTAGATTCCGCATATGTTCTACTCTGTCAACCTTCGGAATAAGTACAAGCCGAGTATGATTACAATTCTTAAGGGGAGAGCTCGTAGTAAAGAAGTGAGTAACTGCCTCTATTACGTCCTGTCCCACAATGTCCCAAAACTGGCGAAAAAACACACCAGTAAATCCATCCGATGAAATGGGAAAAAGATACAGAAGATAAGGTAATCCTAACCATTACAATTATAAATTATGAAAGAATTTTAAAAAAATTAATTATTATTAAAACTAAAAAAAGGAGAATAAATTTAAAATAAAATTTATATTATTAATCAAAAGGAAACGATTGAGTTACTGACCTGTAACCGCAACCTCACTTACCGTATCAGTTACCCGCCAAACTAGCTACTTATAGTTGCACCTCCATCCTTTTGGGTTTCATAGACAAATTGCAGTTTGGTATCCAAACTTAACATATCTAAAATTTAGTATCTAAATTAATTCTTTTGCATATAAGTTCGAAAAATGTTGATGAATAGTTACATTTTAGTATAAAAAATTTTCATATCTTACATTTTGATACCTAAACTTTTTAAATTTTAAAAATATGAATTTTTTTTAAAAAATTGTATGCTTTAAGAAACTTATATGTTTTAATAAATTAGTGGCTTATTTTATGAGATTTCTAATATGCTTTATGAGGTTTCTGGTATGATTTGACAAATTTGTGTCGTGCTTTAAGAAATTTGTGGTATATGCTTTAAGAGATTTCCTGTATGCTTCCAGGGATTCGTGGTATGCTTGTTGGGACAAAACAAATTTAAGTTGATGATGTGTGCAATACATTTATTGCAGATCTCATATAGTGAAATGTAAGAGTTGGGTTGGGTGTGCATGCTCAAGTTTGGTGCCAATCTCTTTGATTACTTGCAATAAAACTCGTCGTTGGGGACCTCGTCCAAGCTTAGGTCAGCATAGTAGAGGGTTAAAAGCATAAATTTATCTTTTTATTATGATAGTTTTTCATGGCTAATATCACTAAAATAGTCGAACTATTAAAAAAAAGTGCACTTTTATCACAGATTTTTCGATATGAAAATTCTAGTATCAAGTAAGGGTGTTTCATAACATTTGTGTCATATCGTTTACGTTGATTATTAGAGATAACAGATGACCCAATGATAGTCAAATTATTGTTGAATTTCTATGACGTGACAGATAATTGACCTCCACCTAGATGTCTCGTCACTAACACATATGGTTATTGTTAATTTCATAATCTAATGAAATTAAAAAATACCAAAAATAGAAAAATGATGCCTCTTATTCCTTTGTTTCAGGATTTCCTATTTCTCTTACCAGATCCAACGAGCGCTTTGGACACTGAAATTATAGTGACAACCGATGGGATCTATTTTTCCAGCAAAATACTTCACTCTAGAGCAGTGTTATTAAGACTGACCTGGCCCGACCAATCGGACTGGTAAAACCTGCACCCGATAATCAGTCCTTTCTGGAACTCTCCAGAAGACACAACGGTTGGGAAGGTTAGTGTTTGAGCGGCCAAAATGGTTAACCATTGAAATCGCTCGAACCGTTTGACCGGTTCATGATTTCTGACCATCTGAAATACAAAATATAGACAAAAAAAAAATTTGGGTTCCAATTTGACTTGCGTCAATGAGCTATTTCCCGACCTTATTTGACTTATCCTCTCCGACCAACAACCCATCGACGAACATGCTGGTGAGCTCCCTCTCTCAGTCGTTTTCCTCTTTTTGCTTTCCTCTCTATGTCGCTAGAGAGAAAGAGAAGAGGAGAGTTTAGCGAGTAAGAGGAGAGAAGCAGATCGGGAGTTCGAGAGACGAAGTAGAGAGAGGGATGGAGGAAATCAATCGTGTATGGTGAAACAGAGAGGAAGAAATTAAAACAAGGCATCCATAGTGATTGAATTTTGAGGGAGGAAGATATATTTTGATGAAAGAGGGAAGAAGAAGTTTGAAGAGAGGAGGGGTTGATCGGCTTTACTTCTGGGTGGGATGTGTGGTAGGGTTTCTTAAATTTATATAGGGTTAATAGCATTTTATGCCCCTGTACTATTGCGTTTTAACTAAGGTGCCCCTATACTATGATTTTGAACGAACGTGCCCTTTGTACTATTACGACATAACAAAAATGGCCTTCTGTCGAAAAATCCGTTTTCTCTCCGTTAACTAGGACTGGAAATTACCGAAATACCCCTGTGACTAATATTAAAATTTCATTTTAATTTACGGCCGAATTTAGAAAGGCAAAATGGAGCCCCATAATACGCTGACTCCTCGTTATCTCCTCTCACCGTTCAGCAGCCGATCATCGGCCGGCGGCGTCTTCAACCCCGGCGTGATCCAACTCTGTCGGCGTCCACCAACTCGTTCATCTCTCATCCGCCGAACCTCTCATCTAGCTCCGTTGGCGGCAACCAACATCTTCTCCTGAGTTCATCGTCTTTTCCTCTAGCAGTGTTGCCGGCAGCATAAGCCTAGACAAAAACGGCGACTCAGCCCGTCGAAGTTAATTCCACCAACAACCTCTGAGGTGCGGCTGCAACCATTCTATTCTTAAACCCTAATTTATACTAAGAGGACAAAAAGAGGAAATAAATATTGTTCTTTCCTGGACCACGTACAAAAGATAGTTGGGCAATGAAATTAATAATGAAGTTGGGGAAAGCAATCGAGGACAGATCTTTGGAGGAACGTTTGGGACGAGGAAGCATCTGGGTCCCTGTTCGGGTGGAGGGAGCGGTAGGTCTGGCGGAGGGAGAAGTTGGGTCGGCGGAGGGAGAAGCTGGTGCGGCGGAGGAGATGATGAACGAGAGTTGGTGGATGCTGGCATAGTTGGATCACGCCGGTGGTGAAGACGGCGCTCCCCTCGTTGCTGTGGTCGAAGGCCGATGATCCCTTTAAAATTAATTCGGTCGGTACTCCTTTTTGCCTTTCTTAATTCGGCCATAATCCCTTCAAAATTAAAGTGAAATTTTAATTTTAGTCACAGGGGTATTTGGGTAATTTCCAGTCCCAGTTAACGAGGAGAGAACGAATTTTTCGACAGAAGGGCATTTTTGTTACGTCGTAATTGTACAGGGGCACGTTTGTGCAAAATCATAGTATAGGGGCACGTTTGTTAAAATGCAATAGTACAGGGGTATAAAATGCTATTAACCCAATTTATATATATATATGGTGGCTACTTCGGTGCACTCACTTTTTTGGGTGCACTCAATGCACACATCTCTAAAAGTGTCCATAATACATCAAATTTTGAACTTTAATGAGTACTCTCAATCTAATATGATGATATGCCATAGAATCATAACAAATCAATCTATTACTCTAACCCTTTAACCTTCAATTTTGAATCCCAATGCAAAATCCCAAACTATAAACCTAAACCCTAACCCTAAATCCTAAAAATTAAAGTAAATTTTAAATGATTTTTTTTTTCAAATTCACGTGCTTCTTATCCAGAATATCATAAGCAACAATTGATACCGTTTTGACATGAATCGCATGCTCAGAATGATGATTATGAGACGGGTGCACTGAGTGCACCCAAAAAAGTGGGTGCGCAGAATATATATACTATACTATACTCCTGGTGATCTGGCCATTAGATGTATTTCGATTAGCTTTGACCAATCTCAACGATCAGTTATTGTTTTCTATTAGAATGAACTTCAAGCCTGGGTTTATAAATCGGGGTCTAGGTTTTATCAATTAGAGGTTAGGATATAGTATCGTACCCCAAACTCGGTTTAATTAAAGGTCTAGATAGAGATATCTCACCACGAGTACCTGGAGTATAGTATACTCTAGGAGTACACCAGTCTGACCCATATATATAATGTAAAATTACTAAGTGGTACCTGTAAAGTAAATTTTATTTTAGCCATTAGATTATTAATTTCCTACCTTATGTGTCTTCTACTTATGATATTGTTGTTTATAAGGTAGGTTCTCTAATGGAATTTTAACGCCCCAATATCTGTTGGACCACTAAAGCGTGATTCGTTTACATTATCGTGTCATGCTCTGGTTCGGTGTTGACAAGCTCTAGAGACCTCTGCCCTGGAAACAACGAAACTCTTTTCGAATTCGGCGATCCCTTTCTCATCTCATTCGGCTATGCCTGTCTCATCTCATTCGACGACAGCTGTCGGTACCTCAAAATACCAGAAAAATTACCGAGATTACATGGGCTAGCAATGAGTCATATACTAAATAACTAAACATGAGAAACCAAGGAACAAAAGGCACGTAGAGTAAAATTCATAATTTCACCAAATCATCTTGAAATTACGTCTAACTAAACTCAATTGAAAAGTACAAATGTTACCCTTTGTCCCAGCTCGTGAATCCATTAACCCTAAAAAATCTAGAGTCACAATCTAATGTACAAAAATGCCACAAGAAAACCTTTCTCAGCCAAGTGAAATCGTCCCTCTTGTCCCTTCACAAACTGCAACAATACAAGCACATCTTTAGTGTCGTTTGCCGGCCATCATTGTGACCAACCCAAAGCATTCATAGAGAGAGATCTTCTTCGTGGGCGACAAGAATTTAAAGAAAAAAGGAAACCTCAACTATAGGAATTTAGACTGATAGAGATGGCTCGATCTTGTTCAGGGGCAATTTTTTTTGCCTTTTAGCCTTCTCGAAATCATAAACTACTAACTTATGAACACTTAAACTTATGTTTTGCAATTTAAGTTGTTTATATTCGTTCATAATAACTAGATAAAAATATTTCGATAAAATTTGAACAATTTCTAAGATACTTTTGTTTTTTGTTGAAATCAATCAATTCATCAATTTATGAGATAATTTTGTTGTTTGTTGAAATTTTATCACTAAATATAATTTTCGGTCCTCAAATTGTAATCTAACGAACGAAAGTTACATCGAAATTGATTTGTTGGCTGAAAAAATACCACAACAAACATTTCTTCGCCTTGGCAGTTCCCCAAAATATTTCTCCAACTCTCCCAGTCTAAATCCATGCGAGGATTCTTCGCTTCTTGCCAACCATCTAAGATAATAGTTTTTCTTAAAAATTCTTTCTTCTTTTCCATGGCTCTCTGCTAAAAAATTAATTAAGCTCATTTAGAAACAAATCATTTCCCAGTTTTCTGACTGTGCTTTGGTTATGTAGGTTTTTTTCATCGCAAAAATGTGTATTCCATTAGACTATGTGTGTTTCCTAGCGAGGAAACTTGTGTATTGATATTAATGAATGCACCTTCGACTCTTTGAACAACAATCAATAACACGATTAACACCTCTCCGAGCAATGTTTGAATGAGAGTGTTTGATGTTTTTTATGGGTTTTTGGGAACAAGATATGTTAAATTACACTACTCCTATGGGGTGGCACACTGACCTACTTGGGGTGGCATCATGGTTTTAGGGTCTTGACAAGGTGTTCAACCATGTGATGATACACATGGCTGACACTTAGAGACTTGATGACCTTGTAGGTACCATGTTCGACTGCTCATGATGCGTACCATCCTTGGGTGAGGGTGTTCATATGTAAACGAGAAGGAGGTTCCATACTTAAGCATTTCATCCCCCATGATTCCACCATACTTTACTATGTCTCATGCCTGATAGGTGAGTCATCCCCATTGCACTCTACCTTGCTTGGGTATTTGATGGTTAGGTGGCAAAGGATACATGCACCAACCCTCCATCGATGATGTCATGCTTAAAACCTAGATCTTGGAAGTTCTTGCCCCTGCATGACGTCATGCTTGGCAGCCTAGTGCTCGGTAGGTGGGCAGTCAACATACTTGACAGCTAGGTATATGATGTGCTTGATAGGTGAGTACCTGATACTGGGATACCTATGTCAACCCTCCTTGCATGTTGTCATGCTTGACACCCGAGTGCTTAGTAGGGGGTGGCGAGGTCTCAACACTTAGTCAAATTCCACTCCGTCATTTATGCCCCTCTTGGATGATGTCATGTTTGACACCCTGTGCTTGGTATGTGGTGGTTATATGCTTGACTCTTGAGTAAGTGGCCTGCTTGATAGGTCTGTGCTTGGGTGGTTGATGGCTAGGGGGAGGGTACCGATGTACGTTGAAAGATAACATTAGTAGCACAAAACTTCATCACTTACATCCAACTTAGACCAATTTAATATGGACAAGTTGGCCTTATAAACCACAACCACTCATTGAAATTAATCAATGTGGTATTAAATTAATTTTTAGTGGTACACAAATGCCCCCAACTACTTAGTGGTACACAAATGCCTCGTTGAGATTTTTGGAAGATTTGGAGCTGAATTTCCGGTGGGGCGATTCCCGGCGAGCTTCCGGCGACCCCTCTCCTGCCTGTTTTCGTGCAATTTTTCGACTCCCTCGCCCTAACCTCACTTCCCCTACAATCCTTCTTGAGTCTCCAGGTTTGTTTTCGACCTTACCTTTGTTAATTGTGGAGAATCGAATTAGGGAGTGAAGTGAGGTGCATCTAGTGAATTGATTGTTGAACATAGAAATAGGGCGAGGGATTAGTGGTACATAAATGTTGAATGTGATTTGTATGAGCTTAATTGAGTCTTGGTGGGCATAATTTAGGACAAATTGCTTTCAAATGCGAAATTTGCCCACCAAGTGAAAAATTATTAATGAATGTGGAACTTTTATGTTTGAGTGGTGGATGGTAGCCACCGTGGCATGGTTTGGGTTAGATTTTTGTGTGGATAAACCGTGAAACACCTAGAACCATGCCTTAGTGTGCTTGAGCTTAATTGTTTCAAATGGCATGGAACCTTAGTGGGAACATAATTGTGGATGGAATTCTTTTTCCTCCCAATGAGTTGAGATTGACAATTACTTCCACGTATAGTGCATGTTTGCCTGTTTTGCAGAATGGTCAATATGAACCACCTGTACCTTTCGGTGCTTAGAGGGAAACCTGCAATGGAAAAAGAGCTGAGATTTTGGGCAAGCGTTTACTCCGGAGACCACTGGAAACTCGGCTTCACCCAGTTCGATGGTCTTCATTGTGGAGATTTCATGAGGGAGGCTGTGGCGCACCCACAATGGCGTCGGCTCCTTGAACTGGAAGATGACATTTATGGGGAGTTGTGTGTCAAGTTTTTCAGTACCTTCACCATCTCTAAGAACATGAGCCCGTTCTAAAACCGGAGGCGCACGATGAAATTCCATTTGGGCAGAGAATGCCGCACCTTGACTTTCGACAGGCTAGCCCGAGCCATGGGAGTTGGAGCCACATCTGGAGCTTAGTGGGAAGAGGACGCTACAAGAGGGTGTGACATGAATGCAGCATTTTCACCCGTTCTAACTACAACGTCCCGATCGACGGCCAAGTATAACCGACGACCGTGTGCAGCATAAGGAAAGCAAGCAATAAAGATTTATCGTACCACGGGGGTCTAGGCTTACCCTACTTCAGGTTTAGGGTTTGTTATCTAGTCAACCTAGGATAGTGATTAATAAAACTAAACTAACTAACCTGGACTAACCACTAACCTAGCTATTTACAAGGTTGGGAGCTCTCTTGGGTTTAATCGTCCTAGGTCCGTTCTTTGGATCGATGTTGGGTATCCTCATAGCTCGATCGACTCAAATACAATACCGTTTGGAGATGGACTCCCTCGGGAATGACCCGGAACAACAAATTGATGGATGGGTAGTGCTTTATAAAACCTAGGGTTTCGTATAATGCTAGGAGACCGGTCGAATCAGCTCCCTTGGGGACTACCCGGACAATATAAGACGCCAACCGGTCGAAGACGCCAAAAGGGGGGCTCTAAGGGGTTTATCTCCCTCCTAGGTCAAAAGCTCAATGCATGAAAATGGAAACCCAACTCATGCCATTCCTGAAAACATCCGTCAATTAAGTAAAATCATCAATCAATCATGGAGTTTGTCACATACATCAACATTAAACCCAAATCTAGACCTAGGGTTCTTAAACCCAAGAGAAGAGGGGAGAGATTACAAAGAAACCTCTAGATCTTCATCTTCTTCTAGGCTTGATTCCTAGCTTTCAAGCTTGATCAATGCCTTCAATTAAGCTCCAAGATCACTCTCTCTCTCTCACTAGAACTCCCCTTTGGTGTTTTGGGTTGAAACCCTGGAGAAAGAAATTGTTCCTTGCATGCTAAGAAACACTTCTAAGAGCATGTTCAACATTTATTATATTTTTAGCAGCCACTCTCTTTTCTTCTCTTCTGTCCTTTTATTGATTTCTTTTTATTTCTTTTCTTTGAGGGCTATAGAGAGCTATATACACATGCCACATTTTTGAAATTAAGGAACAATGCTCGCTTTGAAAAACTACCTCCAACACTCACTTTTTCATTCTTATTAAAACCATACACATATCAGTCATGTGGAACCTCATTTAAGCTCAAATGGTGTGAATGGAGCTTCCAAACACAAGGGTGACTCGATAATGGTTTAGACATGAAGAAAGTGGGGTCATTCTATCTAAATCAATCAAGCTCAAGTAGCGTGAGCTACCTAACACGAGAATGACCCTTAGACACACGGCTCAAAGGGGTTGACTAAGGGATGATATGATCGGGTCGGTCAACATTTGGGTTGTTGATTAAACCTATGCCTCCATCTTCCTCGCTAGCAACAACGTGAATGCTATGCAACCACGATCGTCGGTAGAGGACTTCCTCGGTCATTTAGGAGCTTATGAGGTCAACTAGTTTTCTAAGCCATGCCCTATTTCTCTCAAGGCACTAGACTGAAGAGAGGATCATGCCAAGTAGTGGACTAATGACAGACAATTCAAGGATGAAGGGACTACTCCAACACAACAACCAAGGACTCCTTGTATCGGGTGCTCTTTCCATTTCATTTTATTTGTTAGAACACCTTTTTCTTTTTCTTATTTTCTCATTTTCCATTCACAATTTATTGGGGTTCCAAACTGTAGTTTGTATGCGCGGTCGACCCTTATTGGTTGAGCAAGAGCAATTTTTGTACATCAGTCGCTCTGTCTGTGCCCTTAAAAACCCGTTCAAGGGGTGGAATTTTTACTTGTACTAGAGACGACTTAGCTTCACCTTGTAAGCCTACCCCACTAAGGATCACTAAAATCTCTTTCAAAACCTGATTTTGTGCAATGAACGGTGCCACACATGTTGTGCTTACCCCATATTTCAAATTTTAAATTTCCAACATGGAGGACCAACTGCTTCTAATTACGCACAATTGAGCTCTACTTTTCGATACATGAGCCCACAACACAACACACAAGGGAGTTATCGATATCACATGAATCAAGGTCCTAAAGCCACTAGTTCACACAATCAACCAACACAACAAAGAGAAAGATAGGAAAGACCTTATACTTCAGCATCCTCCATAGTGATACAACTACCTCCCTAGGTTGCATAGTACTATAAAGGCTGTCAATTCAAAGCATACTGAGCAGGCAATTGCAAGGAACACGTACTTGGAGCCCTCAAATAAAAGATTTGGAAACTGGACTAGTCTCCAAGCACACACATACAACCAAAAATTGAAAAACATAATTGAACATCCCCCACACTTAAGCACGACATTGTCCTCAATGGAGGAAAGATAATAAGGGTAGAATGAAGTTACCAGATCAAGTGTGAATGATGGTGGACGGGGCAAGCGGTGCATTCCAGGAGGAGATAGAGTAGTCGAAACAAAAATACCGCACAAAATCTCACAAGGCTTGAGTTATTGACTCTAAATCAAAGAACAAAACTGACTCAACCGAAGCAAAATAGGGAAATCAATGCAAACCGAATGGTTGGGTTGCCTTCCAACAAGCGCTTCTTTTACGTTTTGATCCGGATGGTGGCTCCTAAGTTTTGTTCCATCCTAAAACCTCTTTGAAGTTGAGGTTCTCGTCAATGAAGTGGAGTCTCAAGTCACGAGAATGTGGTGTGCCATGTGAAGAAGGCTCGTACACTTGATGCAGATGAAGTCTCCACCCTCGAGACCTCTTATTCTCTTCTCTCGTCTCATTGCCCCAAACTAGATATGACACCATCACTTGACCACCATCGCATCCACCAAGAGGGACCGATGTCGATGTGGCCTTGGTCTAGCAAAGAGACACTGCAAATGGGTCTTTGCCCAACAGCTCCTTGAAGTTGGGTGGAGATATCACATGTAACTCGTGACCAGTGCCAGCCTCTTCCACCTCAACTTCGTCCTCAGCATGGACGAAAGTTGCATCTTCAATTCCCCTTCCTTCCTAAGAATTTGGTTCCTTCCCTTGGAAAAGTTCAAGAATCTCCTTATCCAGTCTTTCTTCCTAATCCTCCACAACTTCTTCCCTCACCCTTTTTCTCTCTTCTTCTTCTTATTCTTCTTATTCCATAACAGATTGGAGAGCAAGTCTCCAAGCAATTTCTTCGATGAGATCTTCTTGCATCTCCTTGCTTGAGCCCAACATGTCATAGCATAAATGGGAAAAGGTGTGATCTGCCACCAGAGAACATTCCTGATAATGATTATCACGGGGGCTCTCCGTGAAAACTTCTGTATGCTCATCAACATCCTTTTGATTGGCTTCTTCTTCCTCTGTTTGTATGGTATTATAAAGTTTTTCTTGAGCAAACTGTGCACAAGCTTTCACAATGACCTCTATGTGCTTGTTTATGCACAAGAGGGTCTCACCGTTTCACGGGAGGAGAAGTCAATTTGGATAATGGTTTAGATATGAAGGTCCATGTTGGAGCATGATCTTTCGGTGTCCCGAGCAATCTGCTCCAAGAGAAGCCTCAATTGTTTGTTTGGATATGCTCGTGGAGTGTAGCATGGCTTTGTAGAATGGCCCACGAAGGATGCCATTGCTAACTCCAGCTCTGATGACCCTTCTGGTCATGTGATGAATTCTTCTTGATAAGGAGATTGTTCTTGAGATGCCTAGGGGTCTAATTTTTCTTCGTAGTAGGGGGTTGTTCTTCCTGGAACCCAAATCCATAGCCTTCTCCGTACTGGTTATCCCATGAAGTCTCAGGGTAATACGAACCGATTGATGGTTGATACCCCCACTAGTCGGAGAAGTCATGTGGATTCATGATTAGATCTGCACAATCAAAAACAAAAACACCCAAGTAAAAGAAAGGGTGGAAAAGAAAAGAAATAAAAGCTAAATTAACAAACTTCTGCCTTTCCTAATAATCTAGAATTTCCCCAGCAGTATAATGGAACAAGTAATAAATATATGAATCCACGGGTCTCTAGAGTTAGTATTACTCAACTTCAGTTCATTATCTAGCAAACCATATTAATGATTGATTTACTAAACTACTCTACTAACTAAACTAAGGCTAAACTACTAATTACAGGTTGGAAACTCACTTAGGTAAGATTCCCCCTAGTCTACAGATAGCCCTAGTTGTAATTCACCCAATCCAATTCAGTTGACAGACACACTGCAGAAAGTAATTGATAAGTCTGGAATCTCGACTAAACTAAAATGCCGCAAAAACGCATTTACACAGCTCCTCGAGGCCAAGTTACGAGCAAAGTTACAGCCAGCCCGTAACTTTGAAAGCAGCCTGTAACTTTGGAATGCGTTATGATCCGAGCCGTAACTTTGGAGAGGTTGATGTCTTTCGGTCATTTCTCCCTCATCCGAACTCCGAATCATTCGCCGTTTGATCCCAGATGCTCCTAGTCTCGTCCCATTTCTATCAATTCATGGATTAAATGATTATTTGTCCATTAAATGAGTTAAAATCCATTCTTCTTTGGGTTATGCCACAGTTTCTTCCCCCGAGTCGCCAATTGATCTGCGATTGACTTGAAACTTGCGCCTATGCTTCACTTTATGTGCTAGGACCTAAAATGTGAAAAAGGAACAAAACCTATCGTAAAATAGGCCAAATTATGATAAACACCAAGATAAAAAAAATCAAGAAATGAGGGGTAAAAACATGTGCAAATTCAGTATTATCATGCCCCCTGGCGATTTGCATCCACCAGGCCGCTTGATGTTGGACGACATCGAGGTAGGGTTAGCTTGAGTTATGACTCGTCCCGAATATCATAATAAAAATCCCACTTAAGGCACACATATACCTAAACTGGGCGCAATATAGGGCAAGTATGTTTTAAAAGTCAAACCCGGGCCGACCCATGTACCCCTACTTCGATTGTTTGAAACATTATCTAGCAAATGGTTTTTAGTTGAAACTACGATTGATAAATAAAACTATTGGAAAAGTGAATGATGTAAACACTAATTGAGAAGGCGTTACCTCAGTGTTGCTCCCCCTAGCTAACAATCATCATTTGTCAGATCGAATGCAAATGTTTGGTAAAGTCCTTTGTAAACCATAGGGAAGTGCAACAAGTGAACAACCGTCACTCTCTCTGTCACTAGGCCAAGGGATTTCAAATCAAGTTACCAAGGTAGCTCACTTGGCCCAATCGACTAAGGGTTGCTTAGACTTCACCCTCGAACCATAGTTCAGACGACCAAATTACAACCTACCAAAGGTGCTAATACGTATTAACCTAGGTAGGTGACATAATTGGCAAAGGAATTCCTCGCTCTTCACGGCCCACGCCTCTTCTTCACGATCTGGATGACCGTGAACCTCTGACCTCCACCGTAAACTGTTGTTGTCGCTCCCTTTTGATCGGTTTCTGCCCATTTTCGTCCAACCTTCATGCCGTGCGTAGGCCTGTCAATTCGGCTTCGGGTTTTCGGTTTAACCCGAACCCGAACCGATATATTACAGTGCCGGTTTCGGTTTTTTCGGGTTCAACCCGACACACACTGCAGCGGTTTCGGTTTACCAAAACCCGCAAAACCGAAAACCCGCAAAACCCGATAGCATCAGTGAGCACACGCCGCCGTTTTGCTTTTTTGATAGCAAGTAGAAACCCTACCCGCCCTTCAGCCCTTCACCTGCTGTCGTCGCTGTCTCTTTCGCTTGGTTGCATTCCACCTCGTGCCGAAACAGAGCGAGACGAAACAGAGCCTCCTCGCCGCACCGCCATCATCGTCCTCGCCGCCAGACTGCCATCAAATCCATCGCCGGCGGCCAGACTGCCATCAAATCCGTCGCCTCGCCGCCAGACTGCCATCAAATCCTTCCCCTGTTATTCTGTTCCTCGTCGGCCGCATCTGGGTAACACAAAGATTCAGTGTTCCTCGTCGCTGATCCACCCATCGACGACGAAGAGCCAGAAGCAACTCCTCTGGGTTCGAATCTTCTGCCTTTGGTCACATCCTAAATCACCGTACAAAACAGAGATGGAATCCCAGTAAGCTTCTGCCTTTGATTGCTTTCTGGTTGCTTGCTGTTGAGTTGTTTTGGTTGTGGGTTGATTTTCTTTCCTGAATTTTGATTTTGAGGCACCATCGGAAGGATTTGATGTAACTAGGTGGTTGTGGA
Source organism: Linum tenue (assembly GCA_946122785.1). Lineage (NCBI taxonomy): Eukaryota > Viridiplantae > Streptophyta > Magnoliopsida > Malpighiales > Linaceae > Linum > Linum tenue. Next base: position 26,757,676 of record CAMGYJ010000004.1, on the reverse strand, counting down.
TTGTTTGGTCAATTTGTTACTTTCTTCTCCGATGTATGGAATGGTCAATTTGTTGTTTCTGGGTTCCCTTTTGCTCCAAAGGGAATGGTCAATTTGCTACTCTCTACCCAGTTGCTACTTTCTGGTCAATTGGAATGGTCAATTTGTTTTATGTTTGTGCATCAATTTGTTTTATGTTCCCCTGTTATTCTCTGTTAGGTTCTTAGCCAGTTTGCCTTGCTAACTAGCTCCTGAGTCCTGTCTGAAGAAGGAACCAGCCTGTTGATCTATTAGATAATTACACAAGTTGTTCTTGCATCAACTGAATAATTGCAGTGGCTATATCTTTTAGGCTGTGAATTGGATTTTTCTGAAGTATGAACCAGTCTCTTGATCTATGAGATAAGTACGATGAGGTGTGTGGCTCACATTATTAATTTGGCTGTGAAGGATGGGCTTAAAGAAACTGGTAAATCTGTGGAACGAGTGAGAGAATCTGTGAAGTGGGTTAAATCTACACCAGCTAGGAGCAGAAAATTTAAAGATTGCATTGAGTTTGAAAAGATAGCTTCGAAGAAATTTGTTTCGTTGGATGTAGCTACAAGATGGAACTCAACGTATCTGATGTTGGAATCTGCAAAGCCATTTGAGAAAGCATTTCAGACATTAGCTAGAAATGATAAGAAATTCAAGAAACATCTCAATGAAAAAAGATATGGAAATGAAAGTCTTGGTATCACGACTTCTGATGATTGGTCTAGTGTGGGACGGTTGATTGATTACCTGAAGCTATTCTATGATTTGACTGTTCGAGTTTCTGGGACTTCATATGTGACTTTACACCTCTTGTTTGATGAGGTATGTGAAATGTATACTATGATATCTGAGTGGGCTGATGGTATAGAATTTGAGGTGTCTTGCATGGCTGATAGAATCAAGTCCAAACTTGCCAAGTATTGGTTTGAAGATGAGTTGGAGAATTCAAAGATGAATCGGTTGTGTTATATGGCAGTCATATTAGATCCTAGGCGGAAAGTTGAATATCTTGAACAAGCTTTGAATATCTTGAAAAAGCTTGGCAGTTCTCCCATTGTGATTCAGGAAGATGTGCAAGAACCTAGTGGAAGTGGGGATGGGAAGAGGAAAGGGAAGATTTGGGGTGATTTTAGGAAAATGAAAAGAGATGCCATTCTGAAAGGAACTAGAAAAAGTTCCAAATCTGAGTTTGATAGGTACCTTGAGGAGGAGGAGGATGATGAAGTGGTTACACGAGCATTGGTGGGTTCAGAAGAGGATGAATACAAGTTTGACATCTTGGGATGGTGGTCTCGAAGTGGGATGAAATATCCTACTATTTCTGAGATGGCTAGGGATATTCTTGCTGTTCCTATTTCCACTGTTGCTTCTGAGTCGGCATTCAGCAAAGGAGGTCGAGTTTTAGATTCGTTTAGGACCTCCTTATCCCCTGAAGTTGTGGAGGCGTTGATTTGTTGTGAAGATTGGATAAGATCTTCAGACTCCGAGTTGGTGGCTGATAGAGAAGATGAGGGTGATGAAGTGGTATTTCAAAATGGTAAGGTTTTAATCTTTCTCTTTATTCTTATATTTGTTATCTTGATCAAGTCATATTCTAACAATTTGTTATTGTTTATGTTATCCAGTATATGTAGCTTTTCAAGCTCGGAGTGCAAGTGCACCTGCAGGACCTAGTGGAAGCTCTCGTGCAGGACCCAGTGGAAGCTCTCCTGCTACCCATGTTTTGGTCTCGAGTCCTACTATGTCACAAGTGGAAGAAGACTATGTCGACAACAATTCCGATGAGAATGATGAGCCTTATGTAGATGTAGAGCCTGATGAGGAGTGATAATGGTAGTAGTATTTATCTTGTATGGTGGATGAATTTTTATTTTACTTGGATGTTATCATTTGAGAATTGTAAAACTAATGTGTTTAATTACGAGTTGAAGATAATCTCATCTATGATTGTCGTATTTTATGTTGAACAAAATTATTTATAATTTTGCGCCAAACACCAAACATTTTTTTGCATATGATAGTTGATATACCTTCAATTTTGGACCTATGCTATTACTAAAACATTTAATTATACGAAAATCCACAATTAAATAAGATATGATTAAGTTACGTATAAAATATATTTAAGTATTCTACTTTGTCTCTAAAATACTAATACTATTTAATAGTTAATAGTATGTCTATAGTTATAGAATACATAAAATTAAATATTTCAATAATTAACTAATATTTTAATAATAATGGTATGTCTATAGTTATACTGTCCATGTCCCATAAAATTAATAGTATGTCTATAGTTATACTGTCCATGTCCCATAAAATTAAACATAATGGTAAAATAAGAATGTACAAATAATAAGAATAAAATTGTTTTGTACAATGTAAAATTCAAATCACAAAAAAAAAAAAAAAAAAACTCAAGCCGGTTCGGTTTCGGTTTCACCCGAACCGAACCAAACCCGCCAACATCAATTTCGGGTTCAGTACCCGAAACCCGCAGGAGATCATTTCGGGTTCGGTTTCGGTTTGTGAGGGGGCGGTTTCGGTTTTTTCGGTTTTCACGGGTTTCGGGTTCGGTTACCCGACCCGAACCGAACCGTCAGCCCTAGCCGTGCGTTGATTTCACTTGTTAGGATGTGAAACATACTAAAAAAAAACCTCAACCTAGCGGAGTAAAAGTACCTCGGTCGAGCCGTGATCACTCATCAGCGACGGTAGAGACTCCCTATTGTCTAGCCATCCACTCCAAAAGAGTGTTGGATCTATCCAACCGTGTGGAGACCCCTGTGAATTGCTCCGCAAGGCGAGTGACTCAGTCCTCGAGGTAGACTACGGATGTGGAGGGACCGGCTTCAGCCAATGAAGAAGATGATGGTGGTTTAGGATGCCGACGGCGGCACTGGTGTGGCTAAATAGGTGGAACCTCTGTGGGATCGGGCTCCATCGATGCAAGCACTACATGTGGCCTCATTGCAGGCAAAGGTTGGAGTCCCTCAAGGTACGCCACTGATAGACCGTTAATTACACATGTTTTCACCCCTATTCTTGAGCCGTTTGAGGCGTTGATTCTCGTGTTTTAGGCCGATTTCACGCTAGGTTGTGCTTGTTTATGATATTTCAGGTCCTAGTAAGTGAATGAAGGTTTAGGAGCGAGTTCGGGGTCGATTGGACGAAGATCGGGCGCGAGGCAAGCCGCTGAGGAAGCCACACGGGCACACACAAACCCCACGCAGCCGTGCAAGTGACCAATGTGGCCGTGTGGGATTGTGCGAGCCTTCACACAGGCACAAATAAATTCCACACGGCCGTGTGAAGGAGCAATGTGGCCGTGTGGAATTCTACGGGAGCAAACACGGGCAGAGTGGAATTTCCACACGACCGTGTGACCCTGGCCGTGTAGGTAGCCTGAAGTTCGACTTATCGAGACGCTGCGTTTTGGAAGCCACACGGGCAACTGGGTATGCCACACGGCCGTGTGGCCTGCCTGTGTGATCGGGATTTTCAGGTTTTTACCCAATTTCGGGCCACAAGTGAGAGAATCGAATTTTTCAGAGCAAAAACAGAGCCCTAGAGAGAGAAAGTGCGAAGAACACATCCTAGAAGCTATCTTGGAGCTGGGTTTCATCGAATCGAGCTTGGAGATCGTCATAGGAGTGGAAATCATCATCCCAGAGCAGATTTTCCTCATCTTTATGAGTATGACTACTCTGATTTCTGTTTTCCTCTCTCTCTCTCTATGGAGTAGAACCCTTCTCTCACTTGGGTATGAAGAAAACTAGTTCCATGTGTTAGGGATTTGATTGTAATGACTTGGGATGATTATACTGTTTGGTTTTAATCGAATGATGCATGTTTTATTGAATTGATTGAAATCTGATCAGCTTTTCTTGATTTTTGTTGCAACCTGAGATATATAGAATCTGATTAGGTTGTTAGAGCTTCTTCATTCGATAGTAGGAGATTGGTTATACGAGAGTTAGCCAGTTTACTGCTTTGTACTGGAATCCAATTCCAGTAGTGGAGTTCTGTGCTCATTGCTTCAGCTTTCTGTCCCGGTGAAGACTAGTCGTCTGCCGGGTAGTTAGACTGAGAGGGCTTGGTTAGCTTAACAGATTCCAAGCTACTGTCGGATCTTCCGTAGTCAGGGTAATTACAATTGAACCTAACTAAGGAGCTAGGGGGACTCATTTCCCGAGTGACTCTTCTTTGCTTGAGAAAACCGAACCATTTCCTGCTTTTTACTACTTTTAGTTAAAACAACATTCACTCGACTTAGTTGGCTAGATAATAGATAATCACGGAGTAGGCAGTAGATCTAGACCCCGGGTTGATAATAGAACTTGCCTGTTACTGCATTCCCGGACTGCGATTACACTTGGTCGCAGTTTGGTGTTGTGTTTTGGTGTGTCAAGTTTTTGGCGCCGTTGCCAGGGAAACGTCTAGGTTATTGGAGAAACGTGAAAATTTGTTACTCTAGCTTTTTCTTTACTGCATTGTTTTCTCTTCCACCTGTGTGCCTTCACGGGTTGCTTTTGCTGGTTGTGTGCAGGTAGTGCATGACCCGTAGCCAGTCAGGAGAACTACTACCATTAGACCAGGAGCTTGAACGGACCTGCAGGAACTTCAAGCGGGCTCTAAAGGCGCGACTGGCTGCGGAGGAGGCGCTAGCACAGCTGCAGATCACTGACGAAGAGGAGATGGCTGATCCACAGAACCATGATGTGATCAATCCAGAGGAGCAGACCATGGGATCCTACTAAACCGCCAGAGCCGCGGACATGAGGTCACCCATTCAACACCCTCATGTCCCAGCCAACAATTTTGAGGTGAGCACCTCAGTAATCACCATGCTGCGCGGTTCAGTGGTGTTCCGTGGCAAGGAGGGTGAGTGCCCCCGATCGCATATGAGGGGATTCCACGAGCTGATTGATGGAATCAAGATAAATTGGGTTCCAGCCGATGCCATCCAGCTGAGGTACTTCCCATTTACTCTGGAGGGGCAGGCAAAGGAGTGGCTAGACACTCGACCTCCGGGCTCTATCACCACATTCGCCAACCTGGAGGACAAGTTCCTCACCCGCTACCATCCTCCATCTAAGACGGCGGACTTGCAGAAGCAAATTACCCATTTTGATCAGGATGAGGATGAGACCATCCGGGACGCATGGGAGAGATACAACAGTCTCTTCCTGAGGTGTCCCAATCATGGCTTCAATGATGCTTTCAAGGTGGGCACCTTCTATCACGCCCTCTTCCCAGAAGACAAGCAGCTGATTGACTCGGTTTGTGGCGAGAACATGCTGACCAAAACATCGCCACAGCTGAATCAACTCTTTGAGGAGATGGCAGAGAACGGGTATGATTGGGGAACTGCTAGGAGGTCGAGGAGAGCACCAAGCCGGGGTGTACATTCTGTGGGAACCCATTCCTCTGATTTGGTGCAGAGAACGGGTATGATTGGGGAACTGCTAGGAGGTCGAGGAGAGCACCCATCACACGGTGGAAGACTGCCAGGCGATGAAGGAATCGACCACACCTCAGGAGCAGGTGAACTTCATCAATAATGTCAGGCGCAATGACCCCTACAGTAACACTTACAATGAGGGGTGGCGCCAGCATCCCAACTTCTCCTGGGGTGGGGCAAATTCCAGACCAACAGTCCCCCAGGGACCACCGGGCTTCCAGAGGCCGCCATATCAGCCCAGACAGGGGCAATTCCAGCAGCAGCAACAGTCTCTCTACCAGCCCATGCAGGGGCATGCTGCTCAATCACAGCCGCGACCTTTCCAGCAACCAGGTGCAGCCCCTGCTACCCCAGTGCAGAATGATCAGATGGATGAATTGCGGGACTTGGTGGGTTCTCTCGCCAGTTCTAGTGCTCAGAAATTCAACACTATCGAGTAGTTCATGGAAAAGGCCACGGGTAAATTCCTGGCTCTTGAAGCTGGCCAGAGGAACACACAGGCTGTCTTGCAGGATATCCAAACCCAGCTGGGGAGCGTGGCTCAGGCAGTGGCACAAAGGGCTCCTGGTACTCTACCTGGTCACACCATCCCTCATCCGTAGAACCCGAATGAGCACTGCAATGCCATCACAACCAGGAGTGGCAAGATGACTGCTGATCCACCTGTTCGGGCACAAAAGAGAGAGGCCCTTGCCTCGGCATCTCCAGAGGCTGAAGAAGAAGTAGAGAATGAGGTTGAGGTGCCTGCGCCCAAACCGCAACCATCAGTGAAGGAGTATATCCCTCAACTCCCCTTCCCTACTCGGTTGCACAAAGACAGGCTGGAGGCAGAGTTCGAAAACTTCATGTCCATGCTTAGGAAGCTGAATGTCCAAGTGCCCTTCCTGGAGGCACTATCTCAAATGCCTAAGTATGCGAAGTTTCTGAAAGAGCTTCTCTCAAAGAAGCAGAAGCTGAGTGAGCTGGCCACTGTGGAGCTCAGCGAGGAGTGCTCGCCTATTCTGCAGAACAAGCTTCCGCAGAAGCAGAAGGACCCAGGTAGTTTTACTATCCCGTGCTCTATAGATAAATTGCATGTAGAGAGGTCCTTGGCGGATTTAGGTGCTAGTATCAATGTTATGTTGTATAAATTGTTCAAGAAACTAGGCCTAGGTGAACCCCGTGCTACTAGGATGAACCTTCAATTAGCTGACCGATCTATAGTGCATCCTAGGGGCATAGTGGAAGACCTTCTGGTTAAGGTTGGAAAATTCAATTATCCTGTGGATTTTGTTGTCTTGGACATTAATGAGGACACAGAAGTGCCCCTTATACCGGGAAGGCCTTTCCTGGCCACCGCCAAGGCTCTCATAGATGTGCATGATGGGACCTTAGTTTTGAGGGATGGCGAGGAGCGAATAACGTTTTCAATTGCTAATACTCTCCCTGCTTCGTCACCTCTGCATGCTGTTTCTCACCAGGACCACGAGTTTGTCGTGTATCCTATTGTGCTTCATATTTTGCAGGATCCGCCTCCCATACCTTCGCCGCCACCCCCGTCCACTCTGTCACCAAAAGAACAAATCAAGAAGGGGTGGCGGCCGAAACTGCAGGCAGCTAAGCCTGCTCGAGAGAAAGCCGGCGACCACTATGAGCTGGTCCCGCCCCCACCTTGGCCATCCGAGTATTCACTCACTTGCATCTTGCCGGATGGCCAAGTCGAGTTGGCGAATGCTGGCGGCCACATTCGTCGTGTGCATGGCCACCATTTGAAGCTGTACCTCAAGAGCGATCCGCTCTTGAAGGCACCTGATCCTACACTTCTCTGAGCATCCACCCACTGGCGTCCAGCTAAAAGACGGTAAAGAAGCGCTTGTGGGGAGGCAACCCCACCGAGGTTTGCATTTTCTTACTTTTTTCCTTTTGTTTTTTGTGTTTTTTGAGTCTTGAGGTGTTGTTCTAGAGTTGAATGTCGTTTTTGAGTGAAAACAGGTCGAATTCGAGGCTCCAGCAGTTCACACGGCCAGGCCTGAAACTCACACGGCTGTGTGGATTTTACCCCTTGGCCGTGTGAGCTCTCGGCAAATTCCACACGGCCAAATGTGCAATTGGCACGGCCGTGTGGCTTGCCTTGGCCTGGCCGTGTGGCCGACACGGGCATCTCATATGCTCACACGGCCGTGTGGATTTTACCCCTTGGTCGTGTGAGCTCTCGGCAAATTCCACACGGCAAATGTGCATTTCGCACGGCCGTGTGGAAAATCCTCGGCCTGCCCGTGTCGGCCGACACGGGCACGTGTGCACCTCACACGACCGTGTCAGCCTGGCCGTGTGGCCGAGCCACGGCCTATAAATTTGGCCGACACGGCCGAGTGGTCAGAAAATTCAAAACCACTCGCCGGAAAACCGCGCCTTTTCACCATCCTTGCCGATTTTCGGCCATTTTTGGTCGATTTTTCACAAATCCAACACCACACCCACCCTTCCCACACCATTATCGGCCTATCCCTCGTTTTTTAGGTGATTTAGCTCGATTTTGAGTCACCGGAGGCGATTTCCGGCGAGGCTCCGACGAGCACTTCCGGCTTGTTCGGCTTTCCGTCACTTCCATCGCCTTCCCCTCATCATCCCCTACACCTCTACTTGAGTCTCCAGGTTTGATTTTGCCCTTAACTTTGTTATTTATGGAGAATTGGGTGTTAGGGTGCATGTTTAGAGAACCTCATTGAATCTTGTGATTTTTGTGAAATTGATTGAGGGGAATACATGGATTGTGTTTGAATTGTGTTGGGAAATGTCCCCCTTATTTGTTTGACCCCTTGTGTGCAAGAATTTTGCCAATTTCATGCTTAACTTAATAGTGCACACAAGGTGTTCGATGAAATGCTTGTTTTCGTACCATTTTGTGGGAGTCGGTTGGGACCCTTAATGATGTGTTTTGAAGGTGTGTTTGCTATGGATGTGAACCTTGAGGTGCCTACTTTTTCATGGATGTGCACCCCCACTCAGATTATGCTTGATTTATCGAGTTTTTGACCCCCGAACTATGGATGAAACCATGGTTAGGCTGTTTGCTATGGATGTGAACCTTGAGTTGCCTACATTTTTCTTGGCTCTCTTGGTTCCACTTTGGGTTGTTCTTTTGCAGGACGATGACGAAACCTAACCTCAGGCACCCGTTTATTCAAGATTTGAGAAGGGGGCCCCACCAGGATCGGTTTAAGAGCGTCCTGGCCTGCAAATTTGGGCAGCATCATTGCTGGTCCAAGCGAGAGTTGGAGAAGCTGAACTGCTACGAGCACTTCTCCGCCATAGTCACCAACCGCCCCTGGCGCCGCCTCCTCTGCATTCACGAGAAGGTCTACCACGAGCTCGTGCTTGAGTTCTACACGACCTTCAAGCATGCAGATACGGATGATTGGAAGGACGGAGAAGCCGTCCAGTTCAGGCTCGGCGGTGCACCCCGATCCATGAGCTACCGGGAGCTGGCGACCGCCCTCGGCCTCGGCCTGGTCGATGACAGGGACTACATCACCGAGCTTCTCGAGCCAGAGGGGGTGAACTTCCAGACGCTGTACACCCGCCTCGCTCGGCCAGGCCAGCGTCCCTTCTCGGCGGGGAAGACGAAGGCCAGCACATTGCAGCTCGACAACCGCATCCTCCACCACTTGCTGGCCAAGTTTTACATTCCAGCCTCGGACAGTGCCAGCGCCATCACCCGGCGAGCCATGTACCTCATTCAGTCTATGCGCCAGAGGGATCATCCTCTCCACTTGGGTTCGATGGTGGCGAGGACCTTCGACAAGAGTGCTTCCGAGCTGAAGAAACTCCACTGGACCCCCCTCATCACCCGCCTGGCAGCCTACTTCGAGATATCCCTGCAAGGGTGCATAGAGCAGGGAGACACCAGTGCCTTTGGCGAGTTGACCATCAGTAAAATGCACCTGCTTCGGAAAGAGCAAGGTGTTAAGTGGATCGAGGGGTTTCCTCAACCTCAGATCCCAGAGGAGGTCCAGCCGGAGGTTCCCGAGGGTGCGGCTGATGAGGATGTGGAGCTCGAGGAGGTGGTTGAGGCTGTTGCCCCCCGCCCCACCACCTTCGAGTACGGGGGTGGCAGCTCCACTTTCCCCGGGCAGGACTACTTCACCCACCAGTTCGAGCAGCTGCGTCTCTAGAACCAGCAGATCCTTGACCGGCAGCTCCAGTTCCAGCAGCAGTATGCGGCTCACCAGGCCGAGTACCAGCACAGGATGGCTGCTTATGATGAGCGCCTATACATGATGGCAACCCAGCAGGGGGTGACTCTGGCTCATATCGAGCGAGAGAAGGCTCGATGTAGGTGCATGCAGTAGGTCCAGCAGCACCTGCTCTAGCTGCTGCCGGGCGAGCAGCCTGTCTGGAGGACTCCCTAGGAGGACTCTCCACTTCCACCGCCCCCAGCTGATGGTGATGATGGTGCTGATGGTGATGACGCCTTCATGGACGACATCAACCTGGATAACCTTCGCGACGAGTAGGCTGTACTCCTTGCCCATCTCAGTGTGTCTTTTTGTTTTAGACTTTTGTGTGTTTGCTCCATGTGTGAGGAGCTTGAACTTAGTGTTGTTTGTTTTTCTTTTGTGGATTGTTTATGTTGTGGCCGTCTGGGCTAACACTTATCCCTAACGCACAGTGTGCTAGTGTGTTCTTGGTGTTCGATTCGTGCAGAACTGTCCATCTTCCCGTTTGTTTCTCGCTGACTGGTCCACTTCCAGTCCCCCAGCAGTATTTCAATCCGGTAACATCGTTCCCCTTATCTCTCCCTCTACTCCATTGAGGGCAATGACGTGCTTAAGTGTGGGGGGGTGCTTTGTATTGGTTGGAATATATATATGTGTGCTTGGAGCCTAGTCCGCTGTCCGAATCTTACGATTTGAGGGCTCCCAGTACTGCTGTTTGATCATATTGGCACTGTGTTGTGATTGGTGAATTGAATATTTTTTCGGATTGATGCATGACAACTGGATTGTGACTAGGACAACCTATGATGAGGACTGAGACGTGCAGTAAACTTGTGTAGGGGTTCAGTTTTTCAACTGTTTGCTTACCAACTGTGACTTGGATTGATCACTTGTTCTTGACAGTCGTTTATGCATCTAGTTCAGGGAATCAGAATGTGAGATAGAGCATATAGGTAGCCATGTGAGATTTGAGCATGCTCGTTTCTTTCTTGTGCGTGCGATAGATCCCTCTTCCATGATGTGTAGCATTCACGTTGTCACTAGCTAAGATGATGGGGGCATAGGAGTAGCCCACGACCAAATTGACTGTCCTGATGTGTCATATCCCCTAGTCAGCCCCTTTGAGCCGTGTGTTATCCCTTCTTTCGGTCTACAATGAAAAATCACCCTTTTGCATCTTTTAGAAGGTTCCACAGAGTGGTTTTTACATGTTCTCTGCTGTTTCTGCTAAATTTAATGTGAGTGTTGGAGGTAGTGCTTAAAAGTTGGGCATGTGTTTGAAATATGTGCAGAAGTGGTGGCTCTCTTAAGAAATGAAAAGAAAATGAAAGAAAAATCAAAGAAAAAATGAAAGCAAAGGAGAGCCACTACCAAAAATCTGAATAATGCCCAGTAAGTAGTGTTTCTTAGCAGTCTGGCTTGGAAATGCTGACATTTATACCTCCTTCGCTCTTGTGCTCTTGAGATATTGGGTAATGCAGAATGGCAGAAAGGAAATACTGGTTTGTTTGATTGTGATTGTGCGGGTTTGGAAATGTGGCACCTTGTGCTATGAATACTTCCACCACCTAAAAGGCCTTTTCCCCATGTCCAAGACCCTAACCAGTCATTTGAACCTGTGTCTAAGACCTCCGGATTAGTTAGTGGTGACACCCCATATGTGAACTCTAGCATTTAGAGGCTGCCATCATGGTGAAGAGATGTTAGGGATTGAGAGAAATAACATGCGCATTTTTCGCATCAAATTTTCCTGACCCCACTGGTCGAGAGTGAGTGATTCATTTTCATATTCTATATACTCTTGTACCCTGGTGAGGACCTAGATTGCTCGGTCTCTATTCTGATGTCTTGAGTTGGATGCATGAGGTGACTGTTTTGAGTAAGTGGTTGAGTCAAGTCTAGGTTAGTTGGTGAACAGAAGGGAGACTCTTCCTTTACTCGATTTTGCTGCACTCGAATGTCCTTTGTGGTGGTTGTCCAGGTTGCTATTGAAGTTGTTCATGTGTTGATGTTTGAAAACTAGTACGATTCACGTGTTCTGTGCCTTTATGACTTGTCCCCAATGTTGGTTGATTGAAATATGTGAGCTTACCTTGTGTCTGACTTGGTTTGCTTGGGGACAAGCAAACGGTTAAGTGTGGGGGAGTTTGATAGACCGTTAATTACACATGTTTTCACCCCTATTCTTGAGCCGTTTGAGGTGTTGATTCTCGTGTTTTAGGCCGATTTCACGCTAGGTTGTGCTTGTTTATGATATTTCAGGTCCTAGTAAGTGAATGAAGGTTTAGGAGCGAGTTTGGGGTCGATTTGACGAAGATCGGGCGCGAGGCAAGCCGCTGAGGAAGCCACACGGGCACACACAAACCCCACACGGCCGTGCAAGTGACCAATGTGGCCGTGTGGGATTGTGCGAGCCTTCACACGGGCACAAATAAATTCCACACGGCCGTGTGAAGGAGCAATGTGGCCGTGTGGAATTCTACGAGAGCAAACATGGGCAGAGTGGAATTTCCACCTGGCCGTGTAGGTAGCCTGAAGTTCGACTTATCGAGACGCTGCATTTTGGAAGCCACACGGGCAACTGGGTATGCCACACGGCCGTGTGGCCTGCCCGTGTGATCGGGATTTTCAGGTTTTTACCCAATTTCGGGCCACAAGTGAGAGAATCGAATTTTTCAGAGCAAAAACAGAGCCCTAGAGAGAGAAAGTGCGAAGAACACATCCTAGAAGCTATCTTGGAGCTGGGTTTCATCGAATCGAGCTTGGAGATCGTCATAGGAGTGGAAATCATCATCCCAGAGCAGATTTTCCTCATCTTTATGAGTATGACTACTCTGATTTCTGTTTTCCTCTCTCTCTCTCTATGGAGTAGAACCCTTCTCTCACTTGGGTATGAAGAACCCTAGTTCCATGTGTTAGGGATTTGATTGTAATGACTTGGGATGATTATACTGTTTGGTTTTAATAGAAGGATGCATGTTTTATTGAATTGATTGAAGTCTGATCAGCTTTTCTTGATTTCTGCTACAACCTGAGATATATAGAATCTGATTAGGTTGTTAGAGCTTCTTCATTCGATAGTAAGAGATTGGTTATACGAGAGTTAGCCAGTTTACTGCTTTGTACTGGAATCCAATTCCAGTAGTGGAGTTCTGTGCTCATTGCTTCAGCTTTCTGTCCCGGTGAAGACTAGTCGTCTGCCGGGTAGTTAGACTGAGAGGGCTTGGTCAGCTTAAGAGATTCCAAGCTACTGTCGGATCTTCCGCAATCTAATCAACAGTAAATCAACCCAAGGTAATTACAATTGAACCTAACTAAGGAGCTAGGGGGACTCATTTTCCGAGTGACTCTTCTTTGCTTGAGAAAACCGAACCATTTCCTGCTTTTTACTCCTTTTAGTTAAAACAACATTCACTCGACTTAGTTGGCTAGATAATAGATAATCACGGAGTAGGCATTAGATCTAGACCCCGGGTTGATAATAGAACTTGCCTATTACTGCATTCCCGGACTGAGATTACACTTGGTCGCAGTTTGGTGTTGTGTTTTGGCGTGTCAGCCACTCCCCGCTCGTCCCAGACCAGCTTCATGTTATGCAAGGTCTCGATGGGAAAAGAGTGTGTCCGGCCAATGATGATGCCCCCCAAGTGCATCGTGCCCACTCGGTCTCGACCCAAAACTCTCGAGAAGGTGGTAGCAACCACTAATCCCCGATGAAGTGGTGTTGTAGGTCTGCTCAAGGTATGGAGGGCAATCAACCCCCTGTTGGTGACCATGTGCCCCGACTGAAGACTGGGGATCACCAACCGGTTGAGCACCATATGTAGGATCCTCCAAGGTGTCCAAAACTTCACAGCATTGGTGTTAGAGGCCCGGAACTGGTGGTCTCGATCTTCTGGCCGGCAGATAGCACTGTATGCCTCCTGGTAGTAAAAGTCTCTGGTGTACTCCGCCTCTGTCATCGTCATGGCGGTGGTGTCAAGGCCCATGGCATGAGCAAACCCGTCATAGGTCAGCACATGATGCTGACCTCCTAGCATAAACTCCACATATGGCTTGTTCTTTCTAGTGTTGGGTATCTCGTGGATGAAGGTGGATTATACCTCACACAGAGCTCTCTGTAGATGAGATCTTCCACGGATAACAGACTTCGCCACTGGGGATGGATGAGCACCCCAGACATCGCCACCCGACACCTGAACATGGTGAACATGTCCTTGTCCAAGAACCAGTGAGGTTCTGCATCATTGTTCCTCCACTCCTCAAACCTATCCCCGTACTTGTGATAAATCACTAAGTAGCCAATGTACGGGTGGTCGGGATCTTCCATCATGCAAACACATTTAAACCATACACCATACGTGGAAACATCTCATCAATCTCAAATCGATGGGGAGAAAAAGAATCCCCCACACTTGGGATCCCACTATGATAATATGCTCAATTGCACACAAGGAACACTGAGGCATGCTTCTAGGTGATTCATAATTCAGTCAATCATAGCAAATTCGAACCTAAACCATGCCTCAATTGCCACCAACCATCATTCACAAAAGAGGATCAACATTCATTCATAAATAGTATTTGGTGGGTAATTTTCTCAATTCAACAAAAATCATACACAATTCATACCCCCCAAGGCTCAATTAAGCTTATAACCACTTCATTCATCATTCAAATAACATTAAACGACTAACCCCTCGCCCATTTTCAACATTCATTAATTAAATCACAAAATCCCCTTCACCTACAACCCTAATCCGATTCTTCAAAATTAACAAGCCAAAAGTTCAAAACAAACCTGGAGACTCAAATAGGATCGAAGGGGAAGGTGAGGAGAGGGCGAGGGAGTCGAAAGATGCACAAAAAACTGCCCAGAGAAGCTCGTCAGAAGCTCGCCAGAAATCGCCTCGCTGGAAAAAATTGATCCCATATCGCCCCAAAATTTTGGTGAAGGTGAGCCTGGACGAGGGATGAGTGGGTCTAGCTTTTGTTTTAGATTTGTGTGGCCGGAAGTCGCCGAAATTGCCAGAAAATAAAAGTTGTCGCGGTTTTCCGATGAAGGTTTTAGAAAATTTTGGTGGAGGTGGCGGCGTGAAGTGAAAAAGAAGGGTTTACGACCCTTTATTTAGCACGAGCACGAGGTTCACAGACGGAGGTCGATTTTCACGGTCATGATGATCACGGTCTCCGCCTCATTATCACGGTCCGCTGACCATGATAATAGGGCTAAAACCTTGAACTGGTGAATAATAGGGCATTTCCCAAAATTTCAACACTTAATCTAATCAACCGTGCCCCTAACTCGATCACAACACATCCAAAACATACAAACACACAACTGCGGCACGATGATCACCACTCAAATACTTAAACTCATCACTCAATCACAAATAGAGAAAACAAGGAAAAGAAAACAAACCTACGTTGGGTTGCCTCCCAAGAAGAGCTAGGTTAAGGTCACTAGGTCGACATTGCAAATCTTTCATGATTGAGAGCATGAGGCTTCCAAGAGTGGATCCGCCATGGTCTCGGGGCGAGGCTTGTCGCCTCTCATCTTAAACTCCAAAGTGATATGATCCCAAATTGCTTTCATTTCAAGCTTTCGTGGATTGATCACGAAAAAGTTAATTAGGGAAGAAGGGATTTGAATTTTGGCCAAGTGTTTTCTGTGTTTCAGGTTGCCAACTTGGGAGGCTTGGTTCTCTCAATTGGCGTGGTGAAAACTCAAGTTCAAGGGCTTGTTTTGAAGGTGGCGAGTTCTTCTACAAATGGGAATTCTTGGATGCTCAAAGGAAAGCCTAAAAGGTCATGTTCGAAGCTTGCCAAAGTTCCTAGTTGAAAATGGCTAAGGTAGGAACCATGACTGAGAAGCTATCTTGTAAGCGTAACTTGAACCAGATTAAGGAGAATCAAGGCCATGGAGTTATGCCACATGAAATTACTTGTTTCAATCTACAACCTAAAGGAGAATCAAGGCCATGGAGTTCATTTGATCAATGTTCAAGACATCCCAAAGTTGCTAGTTAGAACTGTTTGTTTGGCAGAATCCTTGTTGGGTTTGGATTAGGAGTAGCATTAATTTCCTTGTTAAATTAGGCTTAATTCAAGTTTTGTTTTAGTTTGTTTGAGTTTTTTTATGCCTATAAAAGGCTTGCTTCGTGTAAGATACAAGGCAGAATGAATATGAGTGATTTTTGCCCCAATTCTCAAGCTTTGAGTTTGTGAGTTGAATGTGTTTTGGAAGAGTTCCAAAACTTACTGAACCTTGTTTATCAATCAAGAAAACCCACTTTATTGAATCGAAAGCTTCACTATAACAATTGTGCATTCTCCCTGGTGTGATTTTACCCTTTTGTTACCATCAAATCCAAGTTCCAAACTAGTTAATCCCAACTTGTTTTGAATTATGTTCGTTCTTGATCAATCTCTTGATTGGTTAAGTCTGGTTGTGCAATTATGATCCTATTGAGACCCATCCAGGATCATCAAGTGGTATAAGAGCCTGGTTCAAACACAGTGGCCAGGACAATGATTTCAACGAAGGAAATTGGCGCCGAATCAACACACTGGACGAGGTCGAAAGGCCTTATTTCTGGTGACCCTGTTGAGGTGCTCTCATAAAAGAAGAAGAAGAAGCATGCGGCTGAAACTAAGATTTATAACTAAAACAATTGACAAAGTAAATGGGGTGGACCCTAATTGAGAAGGCTTCACCAGGTGTTGCTCCCCCTAGCTAACAATCATGATTTATCGGAATGAATGCAAATGTGTGGTAAAGCCGATTGTAAACTTCAGGGAACTGCAACAAGTGAACAACCGTCACTCTCTCAGTCACCAGGCTAAGGGATTTAAAATCAAGCTACCAAGGTAGCTCTCTTGGCCCAATCGACTAAGGGTTGCTTAGACTTCACCCTCGAACCATAGTTCGGACTACCAAATTACAACCTACCCAAGGTGCTAATACGTATTAAGAGGTTTTCCCTAATTCAGTCTAGGAAGGTGACACAATTGGCCAAGGAATTCCAGCATTTACAAGCCTCTTAACAAGAAGGGGAATTCCCTGTACCTAGGTTGAAATGGCATAAGAATTGGAAATGCAAAAACACAACACAATCTTCATGAAAATACCTCATAACTTGTATTAAAACACAACCATACATAAGTCATTCAATCCATATAAACATTCACATAATTGTAGCTAGGGTTTACAAACACCCAAGTGAAAGAAAGGTCTACTCCATGCTAAGTAGAGGGAATACACAAGGGAGAAGAGAGAAAACCATCTTGGAGATGTTTGCCTTCTTCCTTGTGGTGTGCATATCAACTTTGGAGGAAGAAATTCCCAAAACCTTGTTCGTGGATGAAACCCTAACTTCTCCTCTTCTCTTGTTCGTCACTTTCTCACTCTAGAAATCTGAAGAAGAAGAAGAAGAAGTCTCTCTCACTAGGTTTCTCTCCCTTTCTCTTTCAGCTCGGCTCCCTTTATATACCCAGATTGATGATGTTTCACGATCCCAGTTCATGGTCGTGAACATTTGGCTCAAACCGTGATGCCGAGCAAAGACACGCCGTTTCATTAAGGTGCTTTACGGTCGAGCGACCGTGAACTAGTTTATGCCCGCGAGATGGACAAAACCTTCTGGACTCCTTGCTCTTCACGGCCCACACGTTTTCTTCATGGTCTGGATGACCGTGAAACTCTGGCCTCCATCGTGAACTACTATTGTTGCTACCTTTTGACCGGTTTCCGCCCCTTTTCGTCCAACTTTCGTTCTATGGGTTGAATTCACCTACTAGGATCTGAAACATACTAAAAAAAACCACAACCTAGTGTAAAATCGAATCTAACGGAGTAAAAGTACCTCAAACATATAAGGAAAAAGAGGGGGAAAAGTGTACAAATAGACCCGAATCAAGGTAGCACTTGGTATAAAACGAATGGAGCTCCACCCACTCTCACATCAAGGCATAGTCTAGCCTGTAAGAATATTTTTATGGTAACTTTCTGCACATGAAGTTGATTTAAGTTGGATTTAAACATGCGAGCGAGATTCTTTCCATCACTGCCATGTTGAAGAGATGGTTGACTTGTTGTCGGCGACAACAATTTTCTGGACTAGGCTGCGTATTGCAACCACTCCAAGATAGAAGAATTCTATCCCTAGTAGTATGTCTTGGTGATGGTTCTATACCAATTTTTAGTAAAGACATTTCTTGTACCACTAGTAGTATAAAATCTTTTTTTTTTTTAAATTTTCAAGCAATTTTGATTTTCAAAAGCGGCTTCAAACAATTGATCTGAACGTTTATCTAAAGTAAAACTAAGAGAAGCAAGTTTGAGACTTGTCTGTTGGGAACTTCTAACAAGTCCATCCAAACTCTCCTCCGCGAATTGGCATTTCTCCAACGTCGCTTGATGGTTCTCTGACACCAACTTACGATTCTCGTCCATCATCTAGCGAAGAGACACCACTGCCTAGCCGAGATCTATACTTGGCACCAGTGAGAGTTGAACCTTTATGCTGGTGAGGTTGCCTAAAGCTCCTCCGACTTGGCCTGCTTTGCCACCGGCCATTTGCTCCTCCTTGGTACCTTGTCGGAGATCACAATCTTGATTCTTTCACCTATGAGCCCTCAAATCAAACACACAATAGTCCCACCAAGGTTGGCAATTTATTTTCCATCGAGGAAACTTGTGTGTTGATATTAATGAATGAACCTTTGATTTCTTGAATAATGATTAATAACATGGTTCACAACTCTTCAAACAATGTTTGAATGAGGGTGTTTGATGTTTTTTTATGGTTTTTTTAGGAATAAGCTACGTTAAATTAATCTACTTGTATGGAGGTTCAATAGGAGCTGCAGAAACTAAAAGTTACGACTAATTTGCAGAGAAATGATAAAGTTTGACATTGGGAGTCAAATGTTTTGTTGTGCAACCCATGCTTTGTCTTTCTTTCTCCTTTTTATAGCCATAACCGCCCCTTGGTAATTGGTCATAGACTGTTTGGTGCTTGATGTAGCTTGCTTGACGCCTTAACCACCTTTCTTGCATGCATAGCACTTGGTACCTTAATATCTTGATGACTTCACTTGCTCAATCTTGATATTTGATGCCTTAGTGATACTCATGCTGACACGCTTTCATGATGTCATGCTCGCCATCAGGTTGCTTGGATAGTTGATGGATCCACACTAATCCCCTTAGGGTGACATCAGGCTGGTAGGGTCTTGACAAGGTGGTTTACCATGTGATGATATGCATGGCTGACACTTACAGATTTGATGATGTGTTTGGGGATTCAAACAGCTTTTTAACGTCCAAACTTCATCTTCTATCTTGCATCGACCCCCAAACACCTCTCCTCATCACGATACGATGTATGTTAGGAGACCTCGACTCTTGCTATTATCTCACATGCGTGGAAACCCATTCGCTATTGAGACGAGAGTGCGGGCTGAGAAGCGGTGTTTGAGAGATAAGAAATCACGTACGAATGCTTCACATTCCAGCACTTTTCCATTCTTTCTATCATCACTTTTCCCATATGAGGCTAAGAAAGAGAAGTCAATTGTGGTATTCGGGACGAGTCAGGCACTAGTCTGATTGGGAAGCCGGATTAAGTTGGACTATCTAGATCTTGGGTCCGGATACTATAACAACACCCATAGTGTTGTTATAGTAACAACAGGGGTAAAAACGAAAACTCACAAAAAAATAATAAATTAAAAATTAAATTAAATCATTTATTACCCCACCCGTACCCTTCTCTATCCCCACTCGATTCTTCTCCTCTGTTGCCGGCGCCATCCCCCAGAACATCGCCGTATTTCCGAACACCGCCACCCTCATCTCCTCCGCTTTGTCCCTGTACCTCCTCCCGGATTCCTCCCCCATCACCGCCAGCACCGATTCGGCGACGGATTCGCTGGAGTAGTACCTGTCTTCCTCGTCCCTCGTGAACTCAACTCCGGCGCCTCTCTCGACGAACGTTCGGGCGATCAGGCCCTGATCGACGACGTGGATCGGCAGCATGATCAGCGGTCGGCCGAATTGGAGTGCCTCCACTATGAAGCCCCAACCTCAGTGGGTCAGGAACCCGCCTACGGATCCGTGGGCCAGGATTTCCACCTTCAGGGCTGACTCCGCCGCGCTGCTAGACCCGCTGCCGGCAACGCCGAATGGCATACTACTATCAAAGCGGATCCAGAAATCCGGATCTATATTTCATATATGGTGGTCGGGATATTGAAGAGGATCGTCGCGATTAGCACTGGCCCCCAATCCGCCATTTCTTTCCTCCTCAAGTCAAATCATCAAAAACCCCACCTGTGAAATGAAGTGCAGTGCTGTGGGATTGAGAGAGCAATAGAGACAGAGGAGGAGGAAGAAAGAATGGGTTGTTTGCTGAGATACAAATAGTGGGAGAAGAAGTATAAGCCTGCAAAAGCCAAAAGGGGGAATATAGATGGGAATGGCGATGCATTCCAACATTGAGCAACAGGTTATGGGGCGAGTGGTTTGAGAGTTCGGTTCTCTTTGAGTTATATGCTTTTGTGTTTGTTCTTTGTTGTGTCTTGAACTAATACAGCGCACACAAAATTGGTTGCCAATAGCTTTCCAGGGAATCAAACATGGTGGCCTTTATATCTCCTCCTATTTTCTTATGAGGATCCCAATAGTTTGCTGCAACGGGGAAGGTTTTTTTGTGTTTGTTCATTTCCAAAATGCTCCGTGAAGAGTTAATATATATATAGTAGTGGCAGGAGATGGAGAAGAAGTTCTTTTTTTAATGATTTATTATATTTCTCATATGCATTTGTTGAGGGTATGAATTCGTGTTCGTGTTTCGAATACTCATTATTGATTATGAAAAGTTCGTTTCAGTTGTTGCTTTTGTTGGATACTCGTTATTCATAACCACATAAAAAATCTTCTACCACAAACACAGTAAATCAAACCTTAAAAAGCATACCAGAAACCTGCTAATGCAGACCACAACTCTCCTTAAACATACCAGAAACCCCATAAAGCATACCATCAACCTCCTAATGCAAACCACAAACACGGTAAAGCAAACCACAAGTCTTTCATAAGCACACCAAAAACCTCCTAATGCAGACCACAAACGTGATAAAAAAAACCACAAAAAAACAAACCAGAAACCTCCTAATGCATACCACAAATCCCCTAAAACAAACCAGAAACCCCACAATGCAAACCACAACATTTGCGAAAGCACACCAGAAACCTCCTAATGCAAACCACAAACACTGTAAAGCAAACCACAAAAACAAGCCAGAAACGTCCTAATGCAGACAAAAAATGTATTAAAACAACCTCACAAAGCAAACCACATAATTTTCAAAAACACACCAGAAACCTTATAATGCAAACCACAAATACGTTAAAGCAAACCACAAAAACAAACCAGAAACCTCCTAATGCATACCACAAATCTCCTAGAACAAACCACAAACCCCTCAATGCAAAACACAAAATTTTTGAAAGCAAACCAGAAACTTCTCAATGCATACAAAAATGTGAGAAACCAAACCATAAATATCACAATGAAGATCATAACATCCGGTGGTCGTTGACCGTTGACCGGTCAATGAAGTTCGTTGACCGAACTCCGATGACCGTGAGTGAGCAGATTCCGATGCCGATAGGCATATTCCGGCCCCGATGACTAGATTCCGACGCCGGTAAGCATATTCCGGCGACAGTGGCATATTCCGATGAGAAACTAGCATATTCCGGCGACGAAAAGCATATTCCGGTAACCGGCGACCATTTTCCGGCGACCGGTGGCAGAATTCCAGCGACCAAAATTTTGAGCCGAAAAATAAAAAAAAATTATAATTTTTATTTTTTATTTAAACATATTTTTCATAATGACAATTATACCCCTGCTTTGATTTTACACTAGGTCAACTCATCTAATAAAAAGTCATCACAACCCTAGCTTCCTATTGGTTGGAGACTAGTGTTGTTACAATAACAACAAATATGGTGTTGTCACAATATCCGCTCCCCTAGATCTTTGGCAGAGATGCCACTAAGTGTGTTGTAGGTAGGCTGCCATGGCAGTCTATGGTTAAACATCTATGGCGAGAACGATGCACCAGATTGTATAGATTTAACGGAAAATCGATTGCTAGATAATGTTTCAAACAGTTGAAGTAGGGCTATATGGACCGACCCAGGTTTGACTTTAAGTTATACTGCACATGATTAGAGCTTATACTTGGGTATTAGTCGAGATTTAAATTGTGGTATTCGGGACGAGTCAGGAACCAGTCTGATTGGGAAGCCGGGTTGAGTTGGACTATCTAGATCTTTGGCAGAGATACCACTGAGTGTGTTGTAGGTAGGCTGCCATGGCAGTCTATGGTTAAACATCTATGGCGAGAATGATGCACCAGATTGTATAGGAGTGGTCAAAAGAGGTTTATGCTCTAGTTAAAGTGAAAAAGAATAAAATCTTTGTTCTGGTACAAAGGAAAGATCAGGAGCAATTCTGGCCATCTTTTAACTGATGAAGGTTTCCCCATGGCCAGACCCGACGTTTGACCATTAACTTAGACGGTCAAATGCCTTGACTAACGGTCAACGCGCCATGTCGCTGCCAACTCTGCAAATTTCAATTATTATTATTTTTAATTTCCACCTATTTTCATTTTCCTTTCCTTTTTTCATTTTGAACCAAAAAAATAGAAAATAGCTTTTCGATTTCGAGTATACCCATCATCCACTCCAAACGCACCCGCCACTTGCTTGCTAGCTAATGGCGGCCTTTCGTCGAAGTGAACCAACTCAAGCTGCCCGCTCGCAGAGGAGAAAAGAAAATGCTGAGCAGCAGGACAGTCGTGGCAGTAGCCTCATCCTCTTCTTTCCTCTCACTCTCTACGCCTGCTGCTTCCACCTCCACTTCCGTCGCCGCCGCCACTTACCATTTTTGAACAGACGACTCGAGTTCTCCAAATGCCCCACCAATCGTGATCACAACATCATCCCGAAGCCGCAGCAGCATAGCAGAATGATGGAGGGTTTCACGGCTCGAGCGGCCGAGGCATCGGCGTCGCAATTGGAGGACGCCGACGCACTCATCGACTCCGTCGAGACCTTCATCTTTGATTGCGACGGTATAATTACCCTTTCGTGGTCTTTCATTCTCAATTCCCGCAATTAGAGACTTGGGTCGGAGAGATATACCCGAAATCGAAAAGCTATTTTCTATTTTTTTTGGTTCAAAATGAAAAAAGGAAAGAAAAATGAAAATAGGTGGAAATTAAAAAAAAAGTTAATTGAAATTTGTTGAATTGGTAGTGACATGGCGCGTTAACCGTTAGTCAACACGGTTGACCCTCCAAGTTAAAGGTCAAACATCGAGTCTAGCCAAATTAGTTATTTTGATGTATAGTTCGGGCCAGTATGTTATAGATCGAAAAAATTAGCCAGGATGTTTATTTTGGTCAAAGTTCAGGCCATACAAATATATTAACCCATTCTTTAATATACAAGTTAAAATTGTACCATAACGTTAAATGTATAAGTTGAGGTTGTACCATAAAGGAATTTGTACATTTATGTTATAGTACAACTTAAAGTTGTCAAGCTGTACCATCACATAAAAGTACAAGTTTAATTTGTAGCATAAAAGAATTGGGTTAATTGCATGGTTGGTCACTGACATTACAAAAAGAGTTCAAGTTTGGTCACTCGAAATATTTAAATCTATTGGTGGTACTTCAGTTTACTGAAACTGTTCACGTTTGGTCAATTTCCGTCCAATTCCGTTAACTTTTGCTTATGTGGCGCTCAAACTCTAAAAGTTGACCGTTAAATGTGTGATGTAGCAATATAAAAATAATAAAATTAATTTTCTAATTTTTAATAGTTAGAAATTAGATGAAAATTTAAAAAAATGCAATTTTATTATTTAATTTTACCCCGGTCAAAAGAGCTACCGCCACCATAGCGATTTCCATCTCTTTCACCTTCCTTCTCTTTTTTTACCGCAACGTCCGCCGCTCCCCTGATTTCGACTCTTCCATCTCTCCGGCCAATCGATAACTTCGAAGCACTCCTCCCTTCGATGACCAGTTCGTTGGCAGACAGGACATTGAGGGCGATCTCAGTTTCGATTCCGCTGATCTGTATTTCTCTTTCCGTCTCGTGGAGGCTGCGATTGGAACACCGTTGCTGCTGTCGAACTTTGAAGCGTCAATGCTGGGATAACGAGTCCGCCTGCCAAAGTTTGGAACGTAGCTCCCGCTGTGGTCGGTTTGTGCGCTGCGGAAATCAGGCGTTGTTGTTCGTCTTCTAGAACCAAATGGAAGACGGCTACCAAATTGGGCGTTGGTTGGAGGTTTAAGATGTTTGTTCTTACGGTATTAAAGCTCTCATTTAAACCCATAATGAAGTCATACAACATCTCTCTATTCTTGGACTCTCTTAACTGTTTTTGGATATGGCAGGTACAGAGCCTTCAGGAGCATTGTTGTGGTGGAGAGATTGCTTAGATGGAAATTTTAAATTATTTTATTTTATTTTTAAATTGCCACGTCACACATTTAACGGTCAATTTTTAGAGTTGACCGTCACGTTAGCAAAAGTTAATGGAGTTTGACGGAGAGTGACCAAACGTGAACCGTTTCAGTAAACTGAAGTACCACCCATGGATTTAAATATTTCGAGTGACCAAACTTGAACGTTTTTTGTAATCTCAGTGACCAACCATGCAATTAACCCTAAAAGAATTTGTACAAAATAAATAAGTACAATCTGAAATTATACCATAACTTTTAAAGGTACAATTTCAAATTGTACCATAAAGACAAAAACCTATATCACCAATCACCTATGCTATCGTAAAATTCCTCCTATTATCTAGTTTTAAAGTTATTGGATGGAAAAGTAAAGGTGTATACAAAAATAAGACGTAGATCAAGAAAAAGTAGTGCCACAGGTATCTCAAACCCAGTTTCAACTTTGGTTTCTACTCCAGATGAAGTGACACGATCGTCCTGGAAGCGCACAACAATCTCTCGGGGAACTGTTATTGGAATCTACAATGTTAGTTCTTCATGAGTTCAGGTCTAACGCTGTTCTTAAACAAACTGTTATTGCATGACGTAAAGACGCTGTTCCCGTCAACCAATCGATCTTAGGCTTTCAGCACTACAGAAAAGACAAACGTAGCTGTCCTGGCAGGCCGCCAGACTACCATGCCTGTCGAGCGAGAGGGCGTCTGATGACAATATGCACATTCAATTTCAAAATAAAAGGCTTAGAAGCAGTGCCCCGGGTCTTTCTGTCTTCTAAGATCCCACTTGAGCGATGCCTTTGGCCTTGGCAGCTGCAGTAGCTGCAGCAGCAGCCGCAGCCGCTGCAGCTGAAGCAGCTGGATTGGGAGTTGAGGGAGGTACTGGTTTGGATTGTGAACTACTGCCCCGTGGCGGAGCAACCACCTGCTGATGCTGCTTCTGTTGTTTCATCTGCTGCTGAGAGTTTACTTGCGCAAGCAAAGCCTTTATTTGGCTGCCTGAGAGCGTCTCCTGCTCGAGCAAAGCATTGGCAAGAGCATGCAGCTCTTTGTTATGAGTAGTGAGTATAGTTTTTGCATTGTTATAGGCCCTTTCTAGGAAGTTCCTAACTTCTTGCTCGATAAGAAGCCTAGTCTCAGTGCTCATGCTCTTCCCATTGTCATCATAATTGTGGCTGACAAGTCCAACCTCTTTACTCATCCCATACTTTGTAACCATTGCTCTGGCCAGTTTAGTAGCTTGCTGGAGATCGGAAGATGCACCAGAAGTAACTTCATTCTCCCCAAATATGAGCTCCTCCGCGACCCTTCCCCCCATGCAAACATCAAGCCGAGCAAGCATCTGTCTACGAGATATACTTGTCTCATCCTTGTCTGGCAACTGGGAAACCATACCAAGAGCCATACCCCTAGGGACAATTGTTGCTTTATGAACTGGAAGCGCCCCATCAGTATGTACAGCAACAAGAGCATGTCCACCCTCGTGAAATGCTGTAAGCTTCCGGGACTCGTCCGATATCACAGCAGATTTACGTTCACTTCCCATCATGATCTTATCTTTCGCATACTCCAGATCCATCATGTTGACAGCTTTAGCACCATCCATTGCAGCCTTAAGGGCAGCAATGTTGACCAAATTCGCAAGATCTGCACCTGAAAATCCAGGAGTCCCTCTCGCAATTATCATCAGATCGACATCATCAGCCTTTAGCACCTGTAAGTAATAGAATGGGACCGATGAGACTTGGTTCGTATTTTGGTTCTAACAAATAGACATGAAGTATGCCTGCTAATTAGCAGAGTAACAAATATGCAGCAGCTTCCAGGTAGCCTGAAGACAGCATATGACTTTGTGGCTAAACTTGAAGGATCACTAAAAATAAGAAGACCATCAAGTCTGATCTGAATAAACTAAAGCAACACGTCATAGTCTATTGCATCAACATCAAGGAAGATGGCTCAGAAGTATAATAATGCAATTTCAAATTGGTAAAGAGGGACAGCATGCGGACATCTTTGTTAATTAGAAGATTCGGAAGAAAAGGTGATGCAGCATGATATTGTGTTCTAAGTTTTCAAGAGCTAGGAAAAGGCTTGGCTAAGTCAGTTAAACCCAGTAGCAATCTATAATTGGCAAAATTTTTAGAAGTACATTCTTTATAGGTAACTATCTTCATCACAATCACATGTGACATCTGGTTTCATCAGCAATGTGCGGAAGAAATAGTTTAAGTCATCCACGACAACATCCACACAAGCTAACCATCAAACATGAGGCTACTAACTGGGGAGCAATTAACATTTAGTCCAACTTCATGCAAAACAGAGAAACTAATGTACTTCCAAGTTGGCATAGTACCTTTGACATGTGGGATTCCAAGATTTGCCGTCTTCCTTCCACATCTGGATTCGGTACAACGATGTGACGGTCAAACCGGCCTGGTCTTACCAGAGCTTTGTCCAATGACTCTGGGAAGTTGGTTGCTGCAATGACAATGATCCCTTCATTTTGCTTGAAGCCATCCAACTCAACTAGTAATTGATTCAAAGTCATCTTCATGTACTGTTGATCTTTAGGATTGCGGCTCCCACCAATGGCATCTATTTCATCTATAAATATTATGCATGGTGACCGCTTTTTAGCAGCTGAAAAGAGATCCCTGACCCTCCTGGCTCCAACTCCAACAAACATCTCCTCAAATTCACTCCCACTGCACGAGAAGAAAGGAACCCCAGCTTCTCCAGCAATTGCTCTGGCTAACATAGTCTTGCCAGTCCCAGGCGGACCAACAAGCAAAACACCTTTTGGCAACTTGCCACCCAGACGAGTAAATCGCTGATACCATAGAAAATAACCAATTAAGGGGTTAACAATCACACTTCTTAGTTCTTAATAACAACAGCACTGCAGTAACTCTATACATAGGAATTTCACAAAATAAAGGTGTCCGCACAACGAAGGAACAGGTGATGAAACACACCTTTGGATCTCTGAGATAATGCACAATTTCTTCCAGTTCCGACTTTGCCTCATCAACTCCTTTGACATCACTAAACTTGGTATTGGATTCCATGCTAGGCTGCACCTCCTCGTGCAGACCAAGTCCTGCAACATACATGGAAGACAATAACTAAGAAATATAGTTGACCTCTGTTTGAGTGATTAACAGACCAAGTTGAAGAGCAAAGAAATATCATAGTACATCAGAATACAGATACCTTTACTAATTCCTCTGTCCTCAATAAGTGCTCCAACACCAGAAATCAATAGGAAGGCTAACGCAATAGAGCGAACAGTACGCCAAAGTTGCTCCTTAAAGTGACCTCCTTCTGAAGTAACCATGTGAATTGGTGTACCGGCAGTCCCCAGAACACCGTCTTTCCCTGATTTGCCAACATTACGGAAAACCGAAAGACCGCCCGTACTTTCTTCATCCCTCACTGCATTAGACATGCCTACAACATATAAACAGGTAGCTCCACCTTAGTTATGACATATATCAATGCCACAGCGGCAGATAGAAAGGTGACCAACAAATAAAAATGGAATCCAAGACTCAATCCATAATACTGTTGATCTTAGTTTCTCCCTCATAGACAGTGACAAACAAAACGGCACAAATTCTGTTGGTCAATGTATTCTGCGAGCACCTATATTCCACTAGACAACATCCGGACACAACACCAAGCAGAATGCACTAAGCAAATATTGAATGGTCAATCAGCTTCAACTTTTGAGTTAGCAGTTGACAGGTTAGTAGTGTGCTACTTTTGCAAGGACACGAAGATTGAAAATAAAATCTCCAAGAAAGACATTATCTGATAACGGAACCCTCATCCAGCACCAAAGGAGAATAAGCCATCAGATAATATAAGAACCTACATACCTCTCTGCAGGGTCTTCAACAACTCGCTCTCATCTAGTCTGTCCACTCTGACTAGAGCTTTCACATACTCAGCAAGCGCTGAAGGATTATGATGCAACGATGATTGACTTTCAAAGATTCTAATAATTGCTTCAGGATCATTTCGGTGGTAGAGTTCTTTGAGGTGTGCAACTTCAGTAGCTTCATCTGCATCACGAACCCTACGAGCTAGATTGCCAACATAGCTTGATTGAAACTTCCTCTGAATATTGGGAGCTCTATTGCCTGTAGATTGAGAACACCGGATGATAACGACATTTTACGATACAAAATCCAGAAAAAGCAAAAAAATTGAATTATTAGACTATAAAGATGCCAGGAAAAATGTATTTAATAATACGGAGAACTCAAAGGGTTGTTTCTTGAGGCAGGTACAAGTTTCTTTATATACATATATATAGATGGATTATGAGGGATGTGGATAACATGCACAGGAAAAAGTGAGTACCTGTAGCACTTCTGAATTTGTTAAGAGACAAATAGTTCCTGACAAACAAGCTTCTGCATTGTCGTAACTCTGATTGATGTCTTGAAACCTATTAGAAGATGAATATTCAAGACAAGACACACATAAACATAGCATGTTTTGCACCCCACGGAGAATGCTATGATAAAGCAGAAGCACAATTACTTCCAAGGCAAGAACTGAATTGAGCAGGAGCAAAACAAACAATTGCATACTGTGTTAAGTGCATTTTCACGCATCAAACAAATTAAAGTATAATGGGATCCAGACATGCATAACTTATACTGGGAGATGAATTCTTCAAACTTTTAAAATGCACCATGACTTCAGATAAAACAAGAAAGCGGTTTGCTGTCACACGTGATCCTACAATGACAAACCCAGTGGACTGCACCAGCACTTCTAAGCACAAAAAAAAAATTCTACTTTCACTCAAAAGAGTAAGATGGGTAGCCTGGTGAAACGAGAATGCAGACAGTAACTAAGCTCTTATAACCTATTCACATGTAACGAAGGAGGTCAACCGCCAATTAGTTCTCAATCCATTGCGCACAGGTATTCAATTCGACTATGATGATAGTTTCCGAGGCCCTATACTGATCGGCTGTAGAAGACGACGACGAGAAGTTAGGGTTTTTCAGCTACAAAGCTTGATCGACCAAACAGGGAGACCACACAAGGACAGGAACGGAAACAAGGGATAATGCGAGATAGAAATATGCACCGCTGTTTGGGAAAAAGGAAAAATCGAAGAAGATATGAAGAAGTACTCACCTGAGAGATTAACTGCCTCCAAGCCATGGCTAAGGAACTGTGGCTGTGGCTGTGGCTGTGGATGTGGGCGATGAGAGGGAGGTATAAAAGTGTCCGTCTCTGGAGCGCGCTTCCGATCCGAAACAAGTCCCGGGTTGTATTTGGTCGAGAAAAATCCCCCGACTCGATTTCTGTTCCCACAAAGGAACACAACTCCTACCTCTCTTCCACTCAGCATTGATTCAGGATTAAATAACATGTTTCATACTTCAACTATTGCATATTTCCCATTTACATCTTTAACCTTAATTATTTTCTGTTTTGGTCCTCCGTATTTTTAACATTAGCTTATTTTGGCCCTACGGTAGCTTTTGCAGAAGCAGCTTCTGGCTGGAGCTTTTAAATAAGTACTTTTCAAAAAAAGCAGTTGAGTGTTTGGCTGTAAAGCTATTAGAAGTGCTTTTTAATTTGAAAGATTGTGTAAAATGACTATAAAGGACTTATAATATAAAATATGAATAAAAATTCTAAACAATAAAAAGTAAACAAAATGGATCTTGTTAGATTTCTTTTATATTAAATAATATGATTTTATATTTTATTTTATTTTTAAAATGATATAAATGAAGGAAAATTATATTTTCTGAAATAAAATTAAAATATGGTAAGGATAATCTTGTATTTTCAAAACAACTTTTCGCAGAAGCTCCAAATTGGAGCTTCTGCTTTTACGTTATAAAAAAGCGCTTTTCGGCTTTTCAAAAGCCGAGCTTTTACAAGTGTTTGGCTCTGCTTCAGCTTTTGAAGGCTAAAAGCACTTCTAAAAGCCGGGCCAAACATAGGGATTGTATAGTGTTCTAATTCAAGGCTTGAATATTGATGAGTCTCAATATTGAGATTGGAAATGAAATTGTTGTCTAATAATATATATTCTGAATCGCTATTCATTGTACTAGAATTCAAATTTTATCACCCTAAAATACAATAAATAGACATATTTATCACTCAACTCAATTTCAATTCGAAACCCTAACCAAACAATCCCTTGTGCCTTCCCTCACCCCCCAACCCACATCTGCCGCAGAAACCAGAAACAAAGCTCAGCCTCCCCTGCTCACCAAACCAGTGGCGGAGGGAGAATGAAGGGAGTGGGGTCCTAGGACCCCACTTGGATAAATTAAAATGGTTAAATGTATGTACATACTTGTTTAATTTGGATAGATTTAGAATTTAGGATCCCGTTTATATGGAATTTAATTGTCCTAGTATTATGAAACAAACAAATAAATTAGACTATATTGGTCATATATCATTGAAAATTCCCAATTTTATAGTCCTTATTCTAAAAAATTCTAATTCTTCTAAATATATGTACAATAACCTCCAGTTATATCTAAAAAGCTTTTAGTTCAACAAATTTTTCCTATCAATATACAATTTCTATGTCATCAAATGTGTTTTATAAAAAGTTTGTGTGTATTAGATTTTACTTGGTGATTCGGGTCTAATTGTACACATTTTACCCCTCATTTCTTGATAGTTTGGCTTTGCATTTCATCGTCCCTCGATATATTTCACGCTAGGTTGTGCTTTTTTTTTTTATACATTTCAGGTCCTAGCACGTGTGGAAGGGTCGATGATGAGTTTTGGGACTATTGGAGGTCGAAAAAAGTGCAAAAACTAAAGAAAAGTCCAAAGTCATGCCCGTGACCATTGCCTCGTAACAGTGAAGTGCAGGCGTCCAGGTTTCAGGGCATGTTCACGGTTTCTCATTGGAGTTGACGGTCTCCTAAGGTCATGAACTTATGCCGTAAATCGTGAACCGTGAAGCGTTCAGGGCGATTTCTGAGGTTATTGACGCCGCATGAGTTCACGGTCACAAAGACCGTGAACTTTGAGTGCAAACTGTGAACTCAAGTGAGTGAAGAGGTGCATTTCGACACAGCACGTCGAGTTCACGGACGCGTGGAGGAGTTCACGGCCATGAACTGGAAGGTCGTGAACTCAGCTCGATCTCAGTACAAAGGGAGAGCTGAAGGGAAGAACAAAGGGGGAGCTTCATTTTTAGGTTAGGTTTTCATTTTACAGAATAAAGAGGATTCTAGTGAGAGGTTAGGGTTTCTTCTAGAGTGAGAAAGTGCAAATCAAAGGAGGAAGAAGGAGCTTTGGGCTTGTTCCTAGCTAGAGGATTGAAGATTTCTTCATCTCAAGGGTGTCTCAAGCAACAAGGAGGAAAGATTGGCATCACTTCATGGTTCTTTCTTCCCCTTTTATTGTTTTCTCTTGTCTAGCTATGGAATAGCCTACCTACTCACTTGGGTATTGTGAATCCTAGTCTCTCTATGTGTTAGGATGTAAGAACATGGACCTATTGTGTTGATTGAGTGTTTTATATGATATTTGAGGTATTATTCATGAATGATTGAGTGTGCTAGCTTTAACTCAATATTGGGTAAAATTGACTTAGAGGGTGGAAATCCCCTTTTGGTCCAATAGGAAGCTAGACTTCTTAGCCATTTGGGTAACCTCCTTTAGGTCGATTTAAGACCAAAATATCAAGTATCGAAGTAGGGCCGTGATTCCACCGGGATTAGTCTCTCCGTCGACCGGATTAAGTTCCGAGGGTTTGGTTTGCAATCCTTATTCGGCTAGTCGAGAGGGTTAGGTTTCCTAGCCTATCGTTGCCACCCTTAGCCGAGAGGTTAAGTGAGTTAGCTTTCTAACTTGTTGCAACAATTATCAACTAGCTAACTAAGAGAGTTATGGATCTCTTTGGTTGATTGGTGAAGAGGGCTAGGTTCCCTAGCTATGAATCACAATCCATAACCTAACGGTTAAGATAGTTACTTCTCCTAGCTTATATTTGTCGATTTTCCTTCATCAATGGACTAAGGGAGTTTGTCCCTAGCTATTTGCACCCACCTCGCGGTGTATGAACACGTCCTTCACACTGGTTCTTTGTTTGTCGCTTCTTAGCATGAGGCTAGGGGGAACAATACCCGGGTGAAGTCCTCTCGAGTAGAATTCTCCTCCATTTACCTTCCTTGCTTGTTTAGTTTGTAGTTTTCTTAGTCTTAAACCCAAAATTGTTTTGCTAGATAACAACTTAAGCGATTGAAGTAGGGTTATATGGATCGGTCCGGGTTTGACAATTAAATACTTGCCCTATACTGCACCCGGTTAGAGTTTAAAAACTTGGCTCTAGTCGGGATATAATTCTAGACCGTGAACAAAGGCTGCTGACCGTGAACATAAGAGATCGACGCGGTGCATTTTTGCGCACGCCTAATGTTCACGGACACATTTCGTGGTTCACAGCCGTGAACTCAGCTCGTCTCTAGTTTAAATGATGAGCTGAAAGGAAAGAGAGGGGAGAGCCCATTTTGTGTGAGAAGCCTTCTTCATGATTCTAGAGAGAGAAACACGAACTAAAGGGAGAAGAAGGCTAGGGTTTTGCCTCAAGGCAGATTTTGGGAAGATTTCCTCCAAGGGAAGCTCAACGCAAGGTCCAATAAGACTGGGAGCATCCTTCAAGATGGTTTCCACCCCTTTCCCTTTTGTTTTCCCCACTTTTAGCATGGAGTAGACCTCCTTTCACTTGGGTGTTGTGAAACCTTAACTCTACCATGTAGTTTTCTTTTATGTGTATTGGATGATTGTCATTGGGTATTGTATAATTCAATGATTGAGGCATTATTTTTCATGATTGTGCATGCTTGTGTTTAGCAACCTAGGGGTGTGCATGTTTTGTGCTTAGCATCCTTAGGTTTGTGCATTTAGGTGCTTAGCAACCTAAGGATTGTGCATAATTGTGTTTAGCACCCTTAGGTTTGTACATTTAAGTGCTAGCTATCTAATTAGCCACCTTAGCCTAGCTTAGAGAGGAAAATCCCCCTTCCAAAGGAGACTCAATCGAGTTGGTTTTCCTTCCGCTTTCTAAGCCACCTAACTAGGATAAGTTAGGGCAACCCTCAATGTTGACTTAAGCAAATAAGTTAATTGCGATTGAACCGTCCGACCTTTGAGTTGAGTGAGGGAGTAAGTCAATTACCGATTGTCTAAACCGAGAGGGTCGAGTGACACGACCTTCATGCTTACCTCGGCTTAGCAATTGAGATTGTGGTCTCTGACCATATATGCATCCCTCTGCGGTTCGCGATCACCGTGCCCAAAGCAATTGTTCCAATTTACATATCATGGTAGCAGTTAGGGGGAAGCGACACCCGAGTGATCTTTCTACAAAAGAGTTTTCAAAACCATTTACCCTTGCCCTTTTGTTATTTCAATTAGCAAACCTTTAAACCAAACTTTGTTGCTAGATAGTGATTTCAACAACTAAAGTAGGGTTGGACGGACCAGCCCGGGTCGATATCTAAATACTTGCCCTATACTGCACCCGACTAGAGTTTAAAAATTTGGGCTCTAGTTGGGGTTTTATTGTGGTGTAGTTTCGTGCGAGTCACATTCGAAATTAGTGGGTGCCGGTATTGATTGTGACGGTTCATTTGTTGATGCTAAATAAATATTGAGATTCATCCATTGTGTGCCCTTTGATTGGACCCCAAGTTTTTGTTGTTGGGATGAAATATTGCCTTGTTCGAGATTGGTTTGCATGGGGACAAGCAAACGTTCAAGTGTGGGGGAGTGATTCGGGCCTAATTGTACACATTTTACCCCTCATTTCTTGATAGTTTGGCTTTGAATTTCATCATCCCTCGACATATTTCATGCTAGGTTGTGCAGGGTCGAGGACTAGTTTTGGGACGATTGGAGGATAAAAAAAGCGCAAAAACCGAAGCAAAGTCCAAAGTCAAGACCGTGACAATTGCCTTGTAACAGTGAAGTGCAGGCATCCAGGTTTCAGGCCATGTTCAAGGTCTCCTAAGGCCGTGAACTGATGCCACAAACCGTGAACCGCTAAGCGTCCAGGGCGATTTCCGAGGTTACTGATGCCGCGGGAGTTCACGATCACCAAGAACGTGAACTTTGATTGCAAACCGTGAACTCAAGTGAGTAAAGCGGTGCGTTTCGACACAACACACCGACTTCACGAAGGCGTTGAGGAGTTCACGGCCGTGAATTGGAAGGCCATGAAGTCCGATCGATCTCAGTATAAAGGGAGAGCTGAAAGGAAGAAGAAAGGGGGAGCTTTATTTTTAGGTTAGGTTTTCATTTTTTAGAATAAAGAGGATTCTAGTGAGAGGTTAGGGTTTCTTCTAGAGTGGGAAAGTGCAAATCAAAGGTGGAAGAAGGAGTTTTGGGCTTGTTCCTAGCTAGAGGGTTGAAGATTTCTTCATCTCAAGGGTGTCTCAAGCAACAAGGAGGAAAGATTGGTAACGTCCTCAGCCTGACGTTCATGGAGCTTTCAACCAATGGGTATGGAAAGGTATCCAGAATACCCTCCCGAGCAATGATAGAACGCATACCCTCCATCCAACATATGAGTCACCTCAGCAGGGCCAGGTGTGCGAAAATTAGGTATGACCTTCTTAGCTGGCATGTTGGACCCTTTAGTGAGGCGTAGGTGGTATTGCAGTGCCTCAAGCAAGTACTCTTCCTGTTTCAATGTCCGCGAAGAAGGAATAATAACAGGAAGATTGAAATCCTTACCCAAATATCTACATTTGAGGTGATCTGGCAAGGATTTCTGTCCTTGCTTTGATTTTAGAATCTGAGCAGATAGGACATGTGATAGTTGTTCAGGTTGTCCACTATCACAGTAAGAGGATTTTTTCCTTTCTCGAGCTCCACTTTCAAAGTCATCAATTGCATCGTGATTATGATCAACTTGAAAGACATTAAAAATTTCCTCCTCCTTACCTACTCGGAATGTCAGTTTGCCTCTCCCAACATCGATGAGTGCATCTCCAGTTGCTAGAAAAGGTCTACCAAGAATGAGAGGCACTACCCAATCTTCTTCCATCTCCAGAATCACAAAATCTGTTGGGAGAATAAACTTCCCCACCTTCACCAATACATTCTCCACCACTCCCTTTGGAATTTTCACTGATCGATCAACCAATTGGAGAGTGATCCGAGTAGGTTTAAGAACATCTCCCAATCCCAATTTCTTATAGACTGAGTATGGCATCAAATTAATTCCTGCTCCAAGATCACAAAGTGATTTATTAAACTCTCTATCTTCAATGACACATGGAATGGTGAAGCTTCCTGGATCATCCCTCTTTTCTGGTAATTTATTATGAATCACAGCACTACATTCAGAAGTAAGGGTTACCTTCTCTAGATCAGCCCATTTACGCTTCTTTGTCAGTAACTCCCTTAAGAATTTAGCATAAGTAGGCATCTGTTCAAGTGCCTCCGCCAACGGTATGTTGATATGAAGTTGCTTGAATATATTCACAAATTTCTTGAAGTTTGGGTCTTCCATAGGCTTCATTAACCTTTGAGGGAATGGTGCGGGAGGTTCATAAGGCTTTACCTCTTCATTCTTCAGTTTTTCCACCTTTGGAGGTGCACAGGCAGAATGCTCATGCACAGGTAGATTGCATGCAGTTTGCCTGTGCAAGTTAGATTTTTCAGCTTTTGCACTTTCTTCCTCTACAACTCCTTTGCCTTCCTTTTCTACTGGATTTTTCTTGCTCTTTGGATCCTCCAACTCCTTCCCACTCCTCAATGTGACAGCTACAACCATGGCGTCCTTCGGATTCCTCTCAATATTTGCTGGTAAAGTCCCGGGAATCCTACCTTGAATATCTGCCAAAGTTTGAGCCATCTAGCCTATTTACCTCTCCATAGCTAGCATAGATGATTGCATATTGTTGTTGATGGCAAGCTGTTGAATGACAAATTGATCAAGACCCTTGAAATTATTGTATGTTTTCTGCATATCAGCCAAAATCAACTCCTCCAACTGGGGCTTCTTCTCTGGTTGAGGCTGCTGCTGTTGAAAACCATGAGGTGGGATGTTTCGAACACCAGTTGGATTATTGTTTGACCATGACATATTGGGGTGATGTCTCCATTGAGGGTTATATGTATTTGAATACATACCACCCTGGCCTTGACTTCGCGGATTATTAATATATTGGACATCTTCCAACTGAGCAGCTCCCAGTGGACACATATCCCTATGATGAGGACCCTCGCAAAGTTCACATAAAGAAACCTCCTCTTGTCTACCCAGAGCAATCTTGGCCAGCCTTCGTTCGAGTGCATCGAACTTAGAATCCAGCTTGGCATCTATCTTGGCTTCGAGACTTGTAACTCTGTCAACTTCATGAAAGCCTCCTCTTCTTCGAATACTGGTCTCACTACCCCATTCAGTGACTTCTGAACAGATATTCTCTACTAGATCATATGCTGCTGGTGCCTCCATACTTGTGAAACCATTTCGAGAAGCATTATTCAGGGCATCCCGGAACTCCCTTCTGATCCCATTGAACAAAATAATGATCACATTCCATTCTTGAAGACCATGGCTTGGGCATCTCATCAATAGCCCCTTATTGCGCTCCCATGCCTCAATCAGACTCTCATCATCAGCCTGCTTAAAAGTAACAATCTCCTCTTGCCTCTTCATTGCCAAGGCAGGTGGGAAGTATTTATCCTAAAAGACCTTCTCAAGCTGAGCCCATGTCATGATGGAACGTGGTGTTAAGTTCTGAAACCAGTGTGATGCATTCCCTATAAGAGAGAATGAGAACATCCGTAGGCGAATTGCATCATCAGACACTGTAGGGCTCTTCATCGTATCACAAATGCTCGCAAACCGGTGAAGATGCTCGTGAGGATCCTCACTGCTAGCCCCGGAGAAAGTATACCCATTGGTGATCATGTTGATGAATGCTGTGGTAATCTCCATGGTTGCATCCCTAGCCGGAATGACAACACATGAAGCTCGGGCTCCAGTTCTTCGATTCAAGCGAGCCCTGATCGAACGATCCTGGTCTGCCATGATGACAGGCTCGATGTCGCGCGATGGTGGTGTCGGTGGTGTAGGGATGACAGGTGATGAAGCCTGTCCTCTTTGTTGATGATTATGGGTTAGGGAAGGCCTAGGATTTGTGGTGGTGATAGGCTGCTTCCCTAACTTGGCCTGCTTCTTGTTCTGACGGCAGGTCTTCTCAATCTCCGGATCTAGTGGCAGTAAATTGCCAGTCGTCCTCCTAGGCATGCACAAGGAGGATAAGCCTGAAAATTCTTCTGCACACTAACACCCAGATCAAAATAGTTCACTCACAAAAATCAACAAAAATAAGGTATGGCAGTCCCCGGCAACGGCGCCAAAAACTTGATAGGGCAAAAGCGTAATGCTAATTCCTATCTTGTAGTAAAACCGGAAATCCGGGTATCGTTTCTCAGGGACTGGTACAACCTTATGCTTTACCGATTCTATGGAGCAAACTATAGGTGAAAAATGGTTTGGTTGATGAGATTATTAACTAATAGCAAAATAATTAAACTAATTAAGGAAAGTAAACTTGTCGGGAGAAATTCAGTGGGAGAAAGCTCTGGGAGAAACACTGGGACTCACTACATATCATATCCAGATTAATTCACATATTCCAATCAATTTAATCCATAACTCTACAGCCAGGATATCACTACTGTGCTAGCTATCCCTGTCGGGCTTTACTACATACTAAACAATTAAATCAAATCCTACTGTTGTAGCTCAATGACTTAATTATTTAGCCTGAAGATCGATATCCCATTTAAGACCGCATAGTACCTTATTTAATCCACTGTCGCTTCGATAAGTTACTATGTCACAAGAAATAGGTTCAGTTATTAGGGTTTCACTGTCGCTAATAACCTAATTAACTACAAATCGATGTATTGGTGGCCAGTCAACACAAAGCATTAAGTAATTTCATGCAATAGAGAGTGGAAGAAAAGAAATATGAATCAATCCATCTGATGGACCCAGAATTTCACCATCTATCAACACATACACATGGGTAAAAAGGATGCAAACAAATCCCTATGTGAAAAGATTAAGGATGTTTAATTACCTTCTCAACTAATTAACTTGTTAATTGGTGGTTCCTTTTCTCCCATTGAAGCCACCAATCCACTTCCCCAAAACAAATCCACAAGGAAGAGACAAATAATGCACCAAATGACCACCTCATGGCCACGTGTTCAAAGGTGAAAATTGAAGGGTTTGAGTTTAACTCCTCATAACAACCCACCATTCCATTTTAATAGGCTGATAAATATTTGACATCTCATCAATTTCACTCTCCTCCATGAGTAAAAGCTATTAATTGGTGGATGGCTTGTAGCAAAATCCCATTAAGCTACACGTGGACCTGAGCTGGATTTGGATAATAAAAAAAAAGGCCTAACTCTTCTTTACCACTTCACATATACGGAGAAGAAGTATAAGCTCTCAGGCAATCAAACATTATGATAGTTTGTAGTGCTCATCTCTTTTATCCACCCAAGCCACCAAAACACACATCCCTTTTTGCCTAGGTACTACACGTGGACAGGGAGAAGAGGAAGGTAAGTGGTTTGGTTCATATGTTCCTTTTTGCCATCAAATAAGTTAATTGAGGTAATAATTTTGTTTGAAATGTGTTTGTGCTACTCACGCCAACCATTGCACATTAGGTTGGTGGTGAGCTAAAAGTATTTTTTTATATTATTTTATTCTTCACACGTCATCCACGCCAGAAGCACAAGGCACCTATAAATAGGACGCTCATTTATGCTTTCTCGGCAGTTCATTCGTGAGAAAAACTCTGAATCTCTCTTTAGAGCCGGCTCAATACGCCGCTCCCGGTTACTCTCCTCTCAAATACTGACTTGAGCTTCGGAGCAGGTCCCCGCCGACCACTGGCCGGCGGGTTCCTCTTTTGCAGGTGTCCATCTCGGAGGCTGGTGGTGGCGGACGTTGGCCAGGAGGAAGATCGGCGCTCACCGGACCTCAAACACATTGAAGCAGGCTCCTCGGAGCTTGGCATCAACAAATGGCGCCCACCGTGGGGCCCGGTGAGATTAATACCAACAAACCGTTAATCCAGCAAGACGAGATGATCGCACAGGATCTGCAACCAGAAGTCGGGATTCGTCAAGATGCAACTCCAAACATCAATAGAGTTGCTATCACCAAGAATCGAGGATCCCAACGAGATGGAAATGCAAGATCTGCAACCCGAAGAAGGGATTCGTCAAGATGCAACTCCAATCATCAATCAAGT
Organism: Linum tenue; assembly: GCA_946122785.1. Taxonomy (NCBI): domain Eukaryota; kingdom Viridiplantae; phylum Streptophyta; class Magnoliopsida; order Malpighiales; family Linaceae; genus Linum; species Linum tenue. Next base: position 26,718,123 of record CAMGYJ010000004.1, on the reverse strand, counting down.
TGTTATCTTCAAGAATCGAGGATCCCAACGAGATGGACATGCTGGATCTGCAACCTGAAGATGGGATTCGTCAAGATGCAACTCCAAACATTAATCAAGTTGCTATCTTCAAGAATCGAGGATCCCAACGAGATGGGCATGCAGGATCTGCAACCCGAAGAAGGAATTCGTCAAGATGCAACTCCAAACATCAATCAATTTGCTATCTCCAAGAATCGAGGATCTCCCGATCAAGATTAAGTTGTGTCAATCTTTGATCCGAAGCTGCGGACCCTCAACCCCACTTGTTCGTCCTTCGATTTGCCGCGAAATCATAGGATCCTCGAGTCCTCCCATGGAATGGCGCCTGACATCAACAATTGGAACCTATAGTGAGTCTTGATGAAAAGTTCCATCAACAATTTGCGCTTACTATGGAGCCCGGTGAAAAAAATTACAAATTGTCTTTGTCAACGTCGAACCCGCTAGGAGAGATGGCGGAGAAACCTGATGTCGTGGAATTCACAACGAGGCCGTGGGGGCAACGATTTAGGTCCGTCTCTCGTAAGACCTACGTTTTATCGGTGAAGCCCATGTTATCTACTAATTTAGTAGGCACACCTCCATCAATGAGGTCAAGGGTTCAATTCCCCGCGAATTGCTATTGTGAAAAAAAGATCCACTTTATCACCCACACTACTCTACCTCCATCTCTTCCGAATCTTGACGGGAAAACTTTTGCATCATCATCACCAATCTGACAGGGGAACCTCTTCCCTTCTCATGCTTCAATCAAGGAAAATTCAAGTGTGAGAAAGTTTTTGTAAACTCAAAAACTATATGGTAATCCCTCCTAACTCTCATATATACTTAATATCAAAATTTTCCTATGATGTTGCATAACCCAAACTATTGTCCTTATCACTCATACACGGACAACACTAAACACACAACATAAGCCCGCAACGATTGGCATTTGTCGCTTGCCATGATTGGTTTGGGTCGTCTACTATGATTGTCACGATTCTCCATGGTGCCCACCACGACTGGTGCGGCCTGCCTGTCCCAATTGACACGGCTTTCCATGATCGGTCGACATGATAGTATGACCCATCAACCATGACCGACACCACTCTCCAATAATTGCTCGCTCAATTTGTGTCGCCTCTACATGTCATGATATAAATCACTCACTTAGTGAGGTGTTACCAATAGAAAACTTTAGTTCAACCTTAACTTTTCTATTGGTAAGGGGGCAATTGATGGACCCAGAATTTCACCATCTATCAACACATACACATGGGTAAAAAGGATGCAAACAAATCCCTACGTGAAAAGATTAAGGATGTTTAATTACCTTCTCAACTAATTAACTTGTTAATTGGTGGTTCCTTTTCTCCCATTGAAGCCACCAATCCACTTCCCCAAAACAAATCCACAAGGAAGAGACAAATAATGCACCAAATGACCACCTCATGGCCACGTGTTCAAAGGTGAAAATTGAAGGGTTTGAGTTTAACTCCTCATAACAACCCACCATTCCATTTTAATAGGCTGATAAATATTTGACATATCATCAATTTCACTCTCCTCCATAAGTAAAAGCTATTAATTGGTGGATGGCTTGTAGCAAAATCCCATTAAGCTACACGTGGACCTGAGCTGGATTTGGATAATAAAAAAAAAGGCCTAACTCTTCTTTACCACTTCACATATACGGAGAAGAAGTATAAGCTCTCAGGCAATCAAACATTATGATAGTTTGTAGTGCTCATCTCTTTTATCCACCCAAGCCACCAAAACACACATCCCTTTTTGCCTAGGTACTACACGTGGACAGGGAGAAGAGGAAGGTAAGTGGTTTGGTTCATATGTTCCTTTTTGCCATCAAATAAGTTAATTGAGGTAATAATTTTGTTTGAAATGTGTTTGTGCTACTCACGCCAACCATTGCACATTAGGTTGGTGGTGAGCTAAAAGTATTTTTTTATATTATTTTATTCTTCACACGTCATCCACGCCAGAAGCACAAGGCACCTATAAATAGGACGCTCATTTATGCTTTCTCGGCAGTTCATTCGTGAGAAAAACTCTGAATCTCTCTTTAGAGCCGGCTCAATACGCCGCTCCCGGTTACTCTCCTCTCAAATACTGACTTGAGCTTCGGAGCAGGTCCCCTGCCGACCACCGGCCGGCGGGTTCCTCTTTTGCAGGTGTCCATCTCGGAGGCTGGTGGTGGCAGACGTTGGCCAGGAGGAAGATTGGCGCTCACCGGACCTCAAACACATTGAAGCAGGCTCCTCGGAGCTTGGCATCAACACCATCAAATATAGAAATAGCTACATCCTATGGTGTTTCCCCCAGAAATCGGGGTTTAGTTCATGACGAAAATAAGATAAAACAATATGGTTTTGATCATCATATTCTAAATCAACAATAAACAACTACTTCGGTTTAGAAAATCCAACCAAATTAATCGCTTTCGTTGAATTCAGCTCAAGCCGCCTGGGAGAACTGATCAGCGATCACCGCTCGATGGAATCAGCTCGTCCCCAAGCCTTCCGCTCGCCCTCTGCCTTCTTTTCTTTTTCCCAAGAATTTCCGTGTCCAGAGATTGCCCTGCTGCTTTCTTTTTCCCCAAAAGAGAATTCCGTCCAACAATTCCTCTTCCTTTTCCTTTGTGTGTCCCCAAAAAACCCAAGAATGGCCGAATTCCTCCACTAAGTTAATCCCCAGTTCCACTCAATAATTCCCCGGTCCAAATTCTTACCCGTGTCCAATTAAATCCCCTAGCCGGTCCAATGAGTCCTTTAATTAACGAGATTAGGTCAAGAATCCGGTCCAACTTGATTCGGTCATAGACTTGATTTGTGCTCCACTTGTCTGCTTGTACTTCCACAATTTCTATCTTTCCATCTAAAATATATCGAAATTCTAACACATGGTGGTAATGGTCTTATAACCATTCCGGAGTCCGTTGGCCTTTAAACAAGCAATATATGTCTCAAACATATCATGAAATAATCACATTAAGCACATAATATCAATATGTTTTCGACAATTATCAATTGGCATGACTTCATGGTTCGTTCTTCCCCTTTTGTTGATTTCTCTTGTCTAGCTATGGAGTAACCTACCTACTCACTTGGGTATTGTGAATCCTAGTCTCTCTATGTGTTAGGATGCAAGAACATGGACCTATTGTGTTGATTGAGTGTTTTATATGATATTTGAGGTATTATTCATGAATGTTTGATTGTGCTAGCTTTAACTCAATATTGGCTAAAATAGACTTAGAGGGTGGAAATCCCCTTTTGATCCAATTGGAAGATAGACTTCTTGCCACTTGGGTAACCTCCTTTAGGTCGATTTAAGACTAAAATCTCAAGTATCTGAGTAGGGCCGTGATTCCTCCGGGATTGGTCTCTTCGCCGAACAGATTAAGTTATGAGGGTTTGGTTTGCAATCCTTAGTCGGCTAGTCGAGAGGGTTAGGTTTCCTAGCCTATCGTTGTCACCCTTACCCCAGAGGTTAAGTGAGTTAGCTTTCTAACTTGTTGCAATGATTCTCAATTAGTAACTAAGAGAGTTAGGGATCTCCTTGGTTGATCGGTGAAGAGGGCTAGGTTCCCTAGCTATCAATCACAATCCTTAACCTAACGGTTAAGAGAGCTAGTTCTCCTATCTTATATTTGTCGATTTTCCTTCTTCGATCGACTAGGGGAGTTTGTCCCTAGCTAGTTGCACCCACCTCGCGGTGTATGAACATCCTTCACACTTGGGCTTTGTTTGTCGCTTCTTAGCATGAGACTAGGGGGAGCAATACCCGGGTGAAGTCCTCTCGTGTAGAATTCTCCTCCACTTACTTTCCTTGCTTGTTTAGTTTGTAGTTTTCTTAGTTTTAAACCCAAAACTGTTTTGCTAGATAACAGCATAAGCGATTGAAGTAGGGGTACATGGACCGGCCCGAGTTTGACAATTAAATACTTGCCCTATACTGCACCCGGCTAGAATTAAAAAACTTGGGCTCTAGTCAAGATATAATTCGCGGTGTAGTTTTGAGCGAGTCACTTAGAAACTATTTATTTTAACTAGTTATTGAGTTACACAAAATGTAAGGTACAAATCTAATAACTAATGGTTTGATGAATGACTGAATATTTTTACCTAAATCTAATAACTAATGTTTGATGAAAGACTACTTGACTGAATATTTTTAAGAAAATTTACTTAATAATTGAATATGTGTAATAAGAATTTTTTCGTAAATGAGACCCCACTTAACTCGAATCTTGGCTACGCCACTGCTCCGCCTCCCCTGCTCCCGCCATCTGCTCTGCCGCTGTTGCTACTCAACCGTCGATGGAAGGATGAAGAATAAGCAAGTCGGCTGGCCGCTGCTGTTCCCGAGCAGCTCGCCGCCAACAAAAGAAAGAAGACGCCGCCAAGCTTATTACTTGCAAGGGAGGTTGGAGGCAAGCAGTGGAAATGCTTTCCTGCGATTATCCATGGATGAGAATTCTTCCTGGTCGATACTCCCTCTGTTTTATCACAGTTTAACATGAGTGCTTTTTCATTTCGGCGATGATCCATGCCATTATATGCTTTCCTCGTTGAAGTTGAACACCGTAACTTGTCATAGTTGTTTAATTTATAGAGTTAGATTTCCTCCAACCTCACCATGTCCCCTTTTTCCATTTATGCAGAGGGAGGAAATGCTATACCTTTGTTTGCAACTTTTCTAAGAATACTGTTTGTAATGTTTGATAATCAACTTGCATGCTGATAATCAGTGTTATAGGGCAACGAATAATGTACAAAGTTCGCCTTAATTGGTGTATTATTTTGTTATTTGGTGTAGTATATGTATATGAGTTTATTTTGAGGTTTAAGTGTTTGAAATACAAATAAATGAGATAAGGGCATAAAAGTAAATTTAACTTAGTTAGAGCGACGAATAAGGAATTTTAGGGCGACGAATAGCAATGCCCTATATATTGCATACTTTCACTCAGTATTGATGAGCTCACCTTCCGCTTTAAGCACTAGAATGAAATTCTCAAATCCTACCAATACTATATACATGTTCCCTGTGAGAACATACATAATTCAAAAAAGCGAGCCTCCTGCGCAACCCACGGAAGGGCTCTTTGGTCTTTTTGGACCAATCAATTTCTGCCCGCCAATTGATGTCCGCCCTGATGCTTCAGTAGCTTCCTCTTTTATTTGGGTTATGCTATACTGTAAAATGGGCTTGCTACTTGGATCATTTTTCACATTAAAAAGAACTCCGTAAATCAACTTCATAAATCATCCAAACCACTAATCAAATTTAATTCATCCACTTAATATACAACTAATCCAATTCATTTAATCCAAATTCAATTGGATTCATGGATCTTTGACAAATTATCTTTGGTACCTAAAACTTTTATTATGAAATTTTAGTACTAAAAGTTTTCAAAATTTACATGGTCCAATGTTTAGATGTCACTTGAATTGATGATCCAATCCACCAATCCGTAAGATTCCATCTAAGAATCGACCAATCCATTTGATCCATAGATCTACCAATCATATCTATCACTCCATGGATCCAATCCATTTGTCACCTCTATGACCATGTCCAATTTCCAAAACATATGGGTTTATCATGTGGATTTCACTTTCATGTCACCGTAGCCATTAGTTTTAGTTTGGGATAATGCCTTATTTTGATCAGAATTCTGACATAAATGCAATTTCAACCTCAATGTTTAAATAAAAGATTTTTAACCAAATTTTGAAACAAATAGATAAATGTGGCTTGAAATTACGGTTGGTCGTTAATATTGGTAGTCAAACATTTCTTTCATCTATGACTCAATTTATTTATAAAAATGAATAATAACTTATTTTGGCCTGAACTTTGATGTAAAAGCAAATTTTGACCAGAATTTTCAAATAACGACATTTCTTCTATCTACAACTCAACATTTAGTTACGAGGTGGTTGTGACATGTATTTCACATCATTTATTTATATAAAAAGAATAATACCCTACTTTGACTTGACTTTGACGTAAAAGAAAATTTTTGGCAGAATTTTCAATATGACAGTTTTGTCTTGATTTTTTGCCAGAATTTTCAAATATGACAAGTTTCATGAAGCAGTCCTAAAGTCCCAGAAAGCATACAAAAATTATGCTTAAGCAGACCATAAACCTCATAAAGCATACCAGAATTCACATAAAACATATCACAAGTTCATTGAAGCAAACGAAAATATGTGCAACCACCACAGAACTCTCATGAAACAGATTAGAAACACAATAATTCACACCAGAAACCTCAATAAGCAAACCCAAACGTATATAGGATGACAATCAATAAAAAAATAATATGATAAAATACATTTCTAATGCTAAAATAATATTTTTTAACAATTAAATTGTTGGGGTTTTTTACAAAGGGGGGATTGGAGGGGTAGAAGACGACTTTTTTTTTACAAGGGCGGAAGATGACTTGGAGAGAACATAAAACACATGTGGAAGGAAGGGGTGGGTAACTACTGGGTAATTAGCATAAATGGTAACAAACCTTTGCACTTAGTACAAAATGGTCACAAACCTTTAATTTGTAACAATACGGTAACAAAACTTTGAAATTGTATAAAATGGTCACCGCTATTTAATTTATGACCGTTTTGTTTTAAGTGCAAAGGTTTGTTACCGAATCGTTACAGATTAAATGTTGGTCATGTTTTGAGGTCGGGTAGTTTGTTCGTTAAGTATATGACACTAACCACTTGAACGACATATAAGACGTCAGGTCATGTGTTCATCGACATATTTGCTTTGCCGAATAAGAATATCCTCAGTTGACCTTTCAATTTCGATACCAAGAAAGTAAGAAAGTAGACATAGTTTTTCAACTAAAAAGCAGTCTGGAATCCGTTTGTGAGCCATTGAATTCTCTCATTGTCATCCTAAACAACATAATATCATTCACATACATTAACAAAACCACCATACAACTAGAGTGAATTATAACGGTGATTGAGCGTTCAAACTTTTGAACTTAATTTGTACAAAACGGTCACCAAAAGTCTAATTTGCAACGACACGGTAACAAAAGTTTGAACTGGTATGAAATGGTCACACTGTTTAATTTGTGACCGTTTTGTTCTAAGTAAAAAAAATTTGTTATCAAATGATTACAAGTTAAAGGTTTGTGACTGTTTTGTACTAAGTGCAAAGGTTTGTGACCATTTATACTATATACAGTAGTTCTTTCTCATTGATATAATGTAATTCCAAATTTATACTACGTGCATTGATCAACAACAAAGATTACTTGAGAAAAGTATTTCATGGATGTTCTAAACTTCATCAAAGGACAAACATCTTTTTATTGCGAAGATCTCATGGAAAGAAATTATTATGTTGTTCTTTACCAACTTTTTACGTCGACAAGACTTTTTTACAAAAATGTAGTTGAATTAGAGAATGAATATAAGGTATATATTAGGTACATGTATTCTATAATTGACATGTTATTTATACGTTGTTTGGTATTTAATTTTATTACCTTTTCTCTAAATTATTCATTGGCAACTCCCAGAAGAAAACAATCACTCAAACCTTTACAATATATAGATAAAAATAAACTACTTGCTTATCACACTAATACCTCTAAGTTGAGTACAACCTCTATTTAAATATCAAACTCTTAAGCCAAACGAGGCATACCCTCCCGCCAACGGGCGGGGCCCTGTGCTAGTAATATATAGTAGATTTTTTTGTTTACTTTTCAACATTTCAATAATTTTGGTTTGTCCTAAATTGTACAATGGGTATAGTAAATGGGTATAGTAGTAATAATCAAAGTTCAAATTTTTTTTATACTTATTACAGATTTGTTCCCCAACTGTTATCTAGAGAGAGAAAAAAACAAGTTCTATTGTCCCACGTTTGTATTGAGCGCAAGAGTCGCTACCTCTTTTTCAATTAATCGTCCAGGTCTCAAGTGTCTCTTTCACTCCAACAGATCCATTATCAATAAATCTTAGCCATTTTCATTCGTAATTGTTAATAACCACCCGCTTTCTTTCTCCTCTTTTGTATACCAGTTTCTCTTCCCGCTTGACTTTTTGTTAAGGTAGAAAAATTTGCGTCTACAATTTTTTTTTAAGATTAGCATGTGCTTGTTGAAACACACCATCGATCTTCTCTTATATTATCTTTAAACAACCATACTTATCATTCTCGACAACCAGTAACACTTTGGGGTCTCCCCCGAGATATGACTACAACTTTAATTTATGCGCTCCTTTCTCTATGTTCTTGAAAAAAAACAACATTGTGGAATGTCTCTCCTTGGATATGATTGTATAGGAATTCGACAACAATGGTTTTCTCCAAGAACTCATATTTAACCTCTTAAATACACCTTATTCATCGAGCGGAATAAGGAGAAGAAGGTGATGGCTCTACCTTGCCTCCACATCCATAGTAAGTTGATCTTCATAGGTTTTATCTTTCCATTTGCATTCATGTATTTCTCCTTTCATGTGTGTGGCTATAGCATAGGTTGTTTAGGTAGTGGAACATGGAGCAATTTCAGGATTTTTAACTATAATATAATTATATTTATCGAGGTATTAATCATTTGTGCTTGTTGTTCCTGCTTGATTGTCACAATTTCGTAAAAGTATGATAGGAAATTGTCCTTGTATGTGTTGGGAATGAATAGCTTTGACAACTATATTGAATTAATTATCCCGTATTCTTTATAGATACGAAAATAAGAAGGATAATTAATAAAAAGAATATTATGGAGATAATTAGGATTAATTATCTTAATATAATATAATATAATATATTTTAATTATTGGAGTAATTATCTCCCTAATTAAAATATGACTTATTCCCAAAGAAAGAGGGAATATTCTGGGTTTTCTGCTCCTATAAATAGGAGACGCCCCAGACCCTCTAAACACACCTCAGAGAGCAGAAACACGAGAGAGAGTGAGATTCAAAGAGCTCCGGTTTTCCGCACAAAGCTGCTGAGCAAATCAAAAGAGTGGCTGTTTTATCCTGGAGGCGACCGACTGATAGTCTGTTGTGCGAATAACGAGGCAGTGCCGCGAACGTCTTAAAGAGAGCGACCTAGTCCGCGACTCAGCCAGATCGGTAACCCTAATTTTTCTGTTCAGTTTCTAACAATTTTAAGACGTCTGGTTGCTGTCATGTGTACCGAACAGGATACCGATTCTGGCTCGATTACTATCGCCGTGCCGATCAATGGACCGGAACTTCTGTGTTGTTCTTGCCGGGCATCGCGATTGTTGTTTGCCTCAGGTCGACGGAAAGGAAGCAATATGATCTTGTGCCCTTCACGAAGCAGCTTGCTGACGGTGTGGCCTTGCGTACAGTCACAAGGGAAAGGCAGAATGCCTTGGTTTCAGAACATGGTCCACTGCCGGGAGTCGATCAACTTTAGTCGGTAGTGAAATCGAGGGAATTGTGGTTCTGCCAATTCTACGACTTATGGTTTTGATTTATCCTTTCTGTTTTGTTTGGGAATAACAACGTTTAGTGGATGTTTTTGTCTGCTAGAGAAATTTCCTGCACTGATAATTTCCTAGAAGAGGCCTTGTTGTTTTCGTTCAATTGCAGGAGCAGCCTAACATAATTTGCTGAATCGACTAATTGCCGGTTCATTGGTGGATTCCGCGGAAAAAGAATAAGTAGATACGGCGAGGCGTCTTCTTGTGGTGATTGAAACGATCCCAAAGTGGGTGGTCTTCCTGTTCGTCATGCTGGTGCTTTGGCTGGAGTCGGTAGCCGACTTTAGCAGCGGAAACAGGTGAACTACCAGCAAGAAGGCGACAAGAAGATGATCAACCCTAAGCTCGTCCTTCTCGGTGGGGAGGATGTTTCCGGGTCCGGCCCACTGCCACGGAAGCAGGCTGGGGAACGATGGTTAGCGGGAATGAATGCCTCACGACAATCCCGTCCCGGGCCAAATTAATGAAAAAGGCCAGAGGTCCAATCAATTTCCAAGTGCCACCAACAAAAGGACAAGTAGACGAACGTGTCCATTTCTGTGAAGTTACTTAGGCCTTTTAAATTTAGTGGGCCTGGAACTATTATGGGTAAAAGAAACCCAGCTCCCCTCTCATGTTGCTGCCGCTACTGTATTTGATGAGCAAGAACTTCAATTAAAAGCTTCTTCGTGGACCGGCTGAATGTGTCTGCGCCGGTAGGACATGGAAGTCATACTCGACCACCATAAAGCAAGTATGCGGCGTGATGTTAAGTGCTAACATCAATTGTCAAAGCTGCCCTTTTCCAGCAAATTTATCAAGAAATAAGGAAGCTATGCGTGGTGCTAGCTATTTGTTACTAATTCAGAATGCAATGACTTCTTGAAAAGAGGTAAGAACTGAAATCTTACTTCTCAATTATGAGTGACAAAATTGCATTCTATTCAATATAGATTTGAGCATGGAATTGAGAAACATGTTGAATGTTAGAGAAGAAGCTAGAACTGATGCATGAATAAGTTGACATTGAGATATACTACGTATCTTGATGATTAGAGCATAAATTGAATACATGCTATGGAGTATAATGATTTTGTTTAAATGCTTTCATATATGTGAAGAATCTATGGGAATAGAATGAGTTTATTGCCCATAATAACGATATTATAAGAGGTACTATTATCAGTACTACACGAACCACTTAGGTTGCTGTGAAACATTAAAGTTTCAAGAATGAGAGCAGCAAGCTGAACCAGATCCACACCAATTAGAATGGTACCCTTTGTGGTAACCATAAGATTGTCATCCAATCCTCTAAGAATGACGCTATGTTTCTCTGTTAAATTTGTGAGAAACTAGGTCATAAGACACAAAAGTGTAAGAACAAGTTTAACCTAGTGTTAACTTGACTAAAGAAGAGGATTTGGTAATAACATTCACTGAGGCGATGACAGAGGTTAGCCTTAATGGTAACTCTAAAGAATGGTTGTTGGATAGGACCGCTTCAAGATATGTGTGTGATAAACGAGCTAAGCTCAATCATACATTGACGCGTATTGAAGGAGAAAGTGTTGTTGGGCAAGACCCTCACCACTATTGTTAATGGTTCTGGGAAAGTGGAAGAGAACCCTACGTCTAGAAAGTCATTGACTTTCCTAGACATAAGGAATGGTTAAGTAGATAAGATAAATTCTTCCAAGTGTGTCTTTGTGAAGAATTAGAATATCTTATATCGCATTCCCATATTATTATTGGATGCTTGAGAAAAATATGAATTTTGTATATTCAAGCTAAATGACCCATAAATATGTGGTTAGAGAATCAGAATCGATAGATCTGCTTTATTTTGATATGGGTAAACTTGATGGAAAAGACAATAAATGATTTCTTGCTCTTTAGAGTGCTCTGGTTGTCTAACTAGTTATTCGAAATAGTTTGAAATGCCTAGTTGCATTATGATTGCACTGATTATTCGATATGTGACATGCATGTGGTAGCATTAGAGAATCAGTGACATGATAACTAGAAGAGCATATGAGTGTGTAAGTTATTGTAAAACACATAAGCCTATGAGACAAAATACTCATTAGTTTGTGAAAACCATTGATGCTAATAGATTCCATTTATATTAAGAAATAGTGGGGGTGATATCCTGCCTACTATTAGAAATAATGGATAACTAGTGGGGGTGATGAATCTGAGTATGAGCTCAAAAGAGACAAATGAACCATAAATCACGAAAGGATTTTGGTTATAAATTTGTTATTTACACCCTAAGAAAGAAAGATCCTACAAGTCTGCTAGAAGTTCAAACTTCCATAAAGATGCAGAATTGTGGGAGAATCCATTATTAACGAAATGGAATTATTGGAGTCTAATAAGACTTAAAATCTTGTAGAGTTACCTCTTGGTTGAAAAGCCTTGGATAATATATCGATAGAATCGAACAAGATTTGGCATCTTTGAGAATTACCTCTTGGCAATGATGCCAAGGTAATAAATGGATTCCTAAAAGGAAAACTGATACCTGATGATTTAGTTTATGAGTATAATGATCGCCTAGTAGTGAAGGCTTTATGAGTATATCTATTCACCAATATGTAGAATAACATCCATCACATGGTCGTTAAAATACTTTTTTGAATGGTGATTTGAATAAAGAAATCTACATTGGCACAATCTTAAAGATTGTTATTCTAGAACATGCTTCTGGAGTCTATGGTTAGACAAATCATTATATGATTTGAAATAGACTCAGAATTAGTGTCATGAATAATCAGATTCTCTCTCATGGTTTTAAAAGTGAAAGTGACAAGTGCATTTAGTACAAATTTGAGAATGACACTTGCATTATGAATGACACGTCGATCTTTGGGTACAAAGACTCGTGCTGTCAATATTGAAAAACCATGATGGTTGAGAATTTTGAATGTGAAGGATCTGTTTGAAACAAATGTTATGCTTAGAGATCCTAATAACTAGGAAAATACAAGATGTACACCTGCATACATGTTTGATGGTGCTAGTATAAATATTTAAAGAACACCTAAGACGGTGTAAGAAAGTTAGAATATACTAGCATTTACAGTCTGCGAGAGGCAGCTGATAAACATGAGACCCGATTTAGTGGGGGTACTTGGCAGGATTATTGATTGTCCTAGTATGAAGCATTGAAATGCTATTGAAAGGGTCATGATACACCTTAAAAGAACAGAAAAAACCTTGGTATTTGTTATCAAAGGTTTTGCTGTATTGGTAGGGTATAGTGATGCGGATTAGAATACCCTATAGAGGACTCCAAGACAACAAGAGGATGTGTTTTAAAACATCGATAGAGAAGCTATGTCTTGGAAGTCTAAGAAGTAAACGATCCTGGCTCAATCAACTAAGAAATCGGAAATGATAGAACTAGCAATGGCTAGTACAGAGGAAAGTTGATTGAGAGGGTCACTACTAGAGATTCCCTTATGGGAAAGAACGATCCCTCCGGTAGTTGATTAATTGTGATAGCACCGCAGCTATTGCAAAAGAAGGGAACCGGTTCTAGAACGAAAAGAGACGACAAATTTGTCGTAAGCACAGTACTGTAAGAGAACTCCTAACGATAGGAGCAGTGAGGGTGGATCATATAAGATCCAAACAGAATCTAGCTGATCCTTTGACGAAAGGATTACCCAGAGAGAAAGTCCAAAATACCACAAAGGGTATGAGACTTATGCCTACCGAACCATGGATTACAAGTGATGGTAACCCGACCCGATAGGCTAGAGATCCCAAGAAACGGGTTCAATGGGTAATAACAAGTCATGAGTGGGCCTGGAAGCATGAATCCCAAAGCCTTGGAGGTTGAGTTAAACTCTTAATGAGATCTATACTCTATGTGGAGTGAAGTACTTTACTTTGGGGGTACTTCTGATAGACTCACCTATGTGAATGTGGGAGTGGGGCCGCTCCCTATGGAACTTTGGAGGCACAAAGTTGCTAGAGAGTTCACTAAACCGGGATAACGTGCATGGCCATAAATGCACGGCCTATGAGAGAATATCACTCAATGAAAAGATCCGGTGTGCTACATTGTCTGAGATAGGGTTCAAGACTACGAGTCACCCTTATGAAATCGGAAGTGTAACCACTATGCTAAGGTTCAAATCTTCGCGATACCTTAGCTTATGCCCGATCTTATGGAACTATTGATGCTCAGAGATAGTTTCAAAACTATTCAAGTGGGGGATTGTTGGGAATGAATAGCTTTGACAGCTATATTGAATTAATTATCCCGTATTCTTTCTAGATACGAAAATAAGAAGGATAATTAATAAAAAGAATATTATGGAGATAATTAGGATTAATTATCTTAATATAATATAATATATTTTAATTATGGGAGTAATTATCTCCCTAATGAAAATGTGACTTATTCCCAAAGAAAGAGGGAATATTCTGGGTTTTCTCCTCCTATAAATAGGAGACGCCCCAGACCCTCTAAACACACCTCAGAGAGCAGAAACACGAGAGAGAGTGAGATTCAAAGAGCTCCGGTTTTCCGCACAAAGCCGCTGAGCAAATAAAAAGAGTGGCTGTTTTTCTCTTGGAGGCGACCGGGTGATAGTCTGCTGTGCGAATAACGAGGCAGTGCCGCGAACGTCTTAAAGAGAGCGACCTAGTCCGCGACTCAGCCAGTTCGGTAACCCTAATTTTTCTGTTCGGTTTCTAACCGTATGATTTATCTCTGATTTTCGCATAGGCATGATAGAAAAATGCATCCATGTGTTCTTAATTTAGATATGATTAGGAATTGCGCCTAGAGTATTGCTAGATCACAATGTTAGGAATTACTTGAATCCATTAGTCTTGCATGTTATTAATGATATATGTTAGTGCAATTTATGTTAGCCAATAATATAACTAGACTGGTCACTCAACCATATTTTCCCATCACCCTAAAACTTTGTCAAACCATTCTAGTATTGGTTGAATTGTATGCCAATTATTTTGTTGTGATGAGTCTTGACACATATGTGCCAATTCTAAGGGAAAGGAATAAAGATGATGTATATGACATATCCATAGATGTGGGTACGGTTCATTTATCCATTGTCATTATTCATACTCAAGAACATTCTAGGCATTCTCAACTTGCTCATTCGTGGGTACGGTTCATTTATCCATTGTCATTATTCATACTCAAGAACATTCTAGGCATTCTCAACTTGCTCATTCCTCTGTCAAGTCCTTATCTAGTTTGCTTTGGTCTTAGTCTCTTTGATGCTTAGCTTTGTGATAAGAGTCATAAGGTGTGATTTTATGTTACCACAGTAACTAGTGCTTATCCTTTCAACCTTCTATACTCGGATGTGAAGGGACCAACTTCCATTTTTTCTATTGCATAGCTCAATATCTTACTTCTATTGATTATGGTTTTATCCGGTTAACACAAAAAACCTTATTATTTTGGATGTCTTCATTGATTTTCAAGAAATGGCGAAAAAAGTTATCGACCACCATTTGCATAATCACCTCAGATGGTGGTGTTTAATTTTCCAAACTTCGTTCAACTCTAGCTCCTCATGCTCATCTTCGAATTCAACCACACACGTTGGAGCACAATGGCTTTGCGTCACAATAACATCATCACATTGAGGGGTGACTATACAGTCCGGTCCGATTAAATTGGTATGATTTGATCTGGTCCCGATCCGGTCTATTCGGGAATATGAAGATAAAAAATTGGATTGAATACAGTCTGGTGTTAATCCGGTTCGGTCTTGACACAGTTCGATCCCACTCCGATCTTGATTTTAGATTGAGCTTGTGGCAATTTGAGTGGGTGGAGGCCTGAAAGTGATAAATTCGTAAGGCGGAATCGAAGCAATCACACGACATGAGAATTTAACGTGGTTCATGCTGCTCGATGTTAATGTCGCTACTCCACAGAGAAACTAACATGCTCTCAGGGTTTAGCGTTTTGTATATTATGATGCCTACATACTCTCTACAGAGAAGAGCTACATATATATACTCTACACCTCAGGCCCATCATATAGTAACTAGGGCACGGAAATAAGAAGGACAAAAGACAAAATAGTCCATGCAAATGCACGCACAACACGTGCGAGTCGCGACCTACAACTCATGACCTCTAATACACCTCCTCAAGCGAAGGCATGGATGTCATACATGCCAAGCTTGGAACGAAGAAAAGCAAAACGCTCTGCGTCCAAGCCTTTTTGGTGAACAAATCAGTCGTCTGATCTTGTGTAGAAATCTTTTGCGGCACAATCTCTGAAGAAGCAATACGCTCACGAATAAAATGACAATCCATCTCCACGTGTTTAGTACTCTCGTGGAAGACTGGATTAACATATATATGTAAGGCCGCTTGGTTGTCACGATGCAGCAGGGTAGGACCAGAAGAAGACACCCCTAGCTCATGAAGTAACCAACGCAACCAGGCCACTTCACTAACCCTACTAGTCATGGCACGATACTCGGCTTCGGATGACGATCGGGCCACCACAGTTTATTTCTTAGTACGCCAAGAAACAGGGATATCACCAAGAGTAATAAAATAGCCGGTTGTCGAGCGTCTGGTATGCTGACAGCCTCCCCCATATGCATTGCAGTAAGCAGTTAAAATAGGCGTCCCTGCAGCTGCGAAAAACAATCCTTTACCAGGCGCACTCTTCAAGTAACGAAGGACGCGATGGGCTGGTCAACATGAGCTTGGAGCGGAGAATGCACCGCATGACTCAAGATGTTGACTGCATAAACAATATTAGGTCGAGTCACAGTGAGGTATAATAGGCGACCGCGACCCATTAGACGACGATATGCAGCAGGATCGGGGGTAGCAGCGCCCTCATCTAAACAAGTGAGCCGATGATTTTGCTCAATGGGGAAGGAACAAGGCCGAGCACCCTGTACACCAGCATCAGCAAGAATGTCGAGCACATACTTCCGCTGAGTGAGCAAAATACCCTTTCGTGACCGGGCAACTTCAATGCCCAAAACGTGCTTCAAGGTGCCCAGATCCTTGATGTTGAACCAAGCATGTAAAAACTCCTTGACTTGCTGAATGTCAACCAAAGAATTTCCTCCCAAGACACATCATCAATGTAAATTAATACCATGAGAAACACGTCACCACGATGATAAGTGATAAGCGAGTGATCGTCCTTGGACAAGGTGAATCCAAACTCACCGATGGCAGAGGTGAACTTAGTATACCAATTACGAGATGCCTATTTCAAGCCATAAATAGACTTGCAAAGTCGACATACTCGATTGTTGATAGCATCGTATTTGCACGTGTTTTCACTCGGGTTTCCTGTCCATTTTGGCTCGAATTGATTGTTCCTTGGCCTATTTTACGCTAGGTTGTGTTGTTTTGTCGTATTTCAGGTCCTAGCAAGTAAAGAGGTGCATAAGCGCAAGTTTCGGGTCATTTGGAGGTCGGATGGCGAATCACAGAAGGAATTACGGGCAGGCCCTGCCAAATTACGACCGTAATTGGTCAGGGCATGCCCGTAAAACAATTGCCGAGCCTTTCCCCAGAATTTCCTCTCGGTGCTAAAATTACGGGTAAGACCCCCAAGAATTACGACCGTAATTCCTAAAATACTGGCGGTAATTTGGAAATTACGGGCGTATCTCCTCCTCCTTCAGCTTAATCGAAACGTGCGTTTTGGGGCGAATTACGGGCAGGACGTGATTACGGCCATAATTCAGCCCGTAATTCGCCCAGAGTCGGGTTTTTGGAGGCAGATTCGAGCCCAGGAATGGGTATTCGAGTTTCTAGAGCAAAAACAGAGTTTTAGAGAGAGAAAGAGAGAAGAACAAACCCTAGGAGCTATTTTGGAGTGGATTTCTCATCATTGAAGCCCAGATTGCGTCCCCAGGAGTGAAGATTGACATCCCAGAGCAGATTTTCCTCATCTTTATGAGTATGACTACTCTGATTTCTGTTTTCCTTTCTCTCTCTATGGAGTAGAACCTTTCTCTCACTTGGGTATGAAGAACCCTAGTTCCTTGTGTTAGGGATTTGATTGTAATGACTTAGGATGATATTACTGTTTGATTTTAATCGAATGATGCATGTTTATTGAATTGATTGGAGTCTGATCAGCTTTTCTCAATTTCTGCTGCAACCTGAGATAGATAGAATCTGATTAGGTTGTTAGAGCCTCTTCATTCGATAGTAGGAGATTGGCTATACGAGAGTTAGCCAGTTTACTGCTTTGTACTGGAATTCAATTCCAGTAGTGGAGTTCTGTGTTCATAGCCTCAGCTTTCTATCCCGGTGAAGACTAGTCGTCTGCCGAGTAGTTAGACTGAGAGGGCTTGGTCAGCTTAAGAGATTCCAAGCTACTGTCGGAACTTCCGCAGTCTAATCAACAGTGAATCAACCCAGGGGAATTACAATTGGACCTAACTAAGGGGCTAGGGGGACTCATTCCCGAGTGACTCTTACCTGCTTTCTTACTGCTTTTGCTTTAAACAACAATCACTCGAACTAGTTAGCTAGATAATAAATCATCATGGAGTAAGCAGTAGATCTAGACCCCGGGTTGATAATAGAACTTGCCTGTTACTGCATTCCCGGACTGCGATTACACTTGGTCGCAGTTTGGTGTTGTGTTTTGGCGTGTCAAGTTTTTGGCGCCGTTGCCGGGGAACCTCTAGGTTATTGGGGAAACGTGAGAATTTTTACTCTAGCTTTTTCTTTATTGCATTTTTCTCTTCCACCTGTGTGCCTTCACGGGTTGCTTCTGCTGATTGTGTGCAGGTAGTGCATGACCCGTAGCCAGTCGGGAGATCTACTGCCATTAGACCAGGAACTTGAACGAACCTGCAGGAACTTCAAGCGGACTCTAAAGGCGCGACTGGCTGCGGAGGAGGCGTTATCACAGTTGCAGATCGAAGAAGAAGAAGAGATGGCTGATCCACAGAACCATGATGTGATCAACCCGGAGGAGCAAACCATGGGATCCTACTGGACCGCTAGAGCTGCGGATATGAGGTCACTGATAGACCGTTAGTTACACATGTTTTTACCCCTGCTCTTACTCCGTTTGAGGTATTGATTCTCGTGTTTTAGGCCGATTTCACGCTAGGTTGTGCTTGTTTATGATATTTCAGGTCCTAGTACGTGAATGGAGGCTTGGGAGCGAGTTTGAGGTCGATTGGACGAGGATCGGGCGCATGGCGAGGTTCTGAGGAAGTCGCACGGGCACACCCACAACCCGCACGGCCGTGCAAGTGACCAGTTTGGCCGTGCGGGATTGTGCGTGGGCACGCACGGGCACAAGTGAAATCCGCACGGCCGTGCAAGGTGCAATCCTGGCCGTGCGAGTTGGTTGAGGTTCGACTTATTGATACGCCGCGTTTTGGAGTGCACGGCCAGAATGGTGATGTGCACGGCCGTGCACCCTGGCCGTGCGAGTCGGGAATTGCTGTTTAAAACCCGATTTTCAGCCAAAGGAAGGGAGAGAGCTGGGTTTTGGATCCCAAACACCCAAGGGACGAACCCTAGAGAGAGAGAGCGACTTGGGAACATTCTTGGAGCTATTTTGGAGGATTTCTTCGCCATTGGAGCTCGGGAATCAAGCCCGGACTTGAAGACTGATCATCTGAAGATTCTTACTGCAGTCTCTCTCTTCTCTATGGAGTAACTTCCCTTCACTTAGGTTTTGAGGAACCCTAGCTATGTTTGTTTGATTGGATGATTGTATGAGTACTCTGACTTGATAATCTTGAGTTCATATTCAATCTATGCATGTTTTCACGATTCAATTCTGCTTTAGTCGAGATTATTGATTCTGCTTTGATCCTATGAGAGCGAATACCTGATTAGGTCAATAGAGCACCATAGATTGATAGTAGTGGATCGATTGCTTTAGTCGAGGGTTGATTCACTGCTTTGTATCGATTGAGAACCTCATTCGATAGAGGGAGTCTAGTTCAGAACGCCTTGATCGATTGTTCTAGAGAAGGATACGTCCCTCTAGGCAATTGACTCAAGAGGGCCTTGTTCCTTTAGTCGAGACTCAAGGTCTAGTCAAGGATTCTCCGCATTGTGAATGAAGTGAAACAAGTTAGAAATCATCGATCGTTAATCTGGCTAGTGGCTAGGGGGAATCATACCTAAGTGAGTTCCCAACCTGTAATTAGATTAACTTTAACTGTAGTTTGCTAGAGTAGTTTTAGTTCTTTCATCTTGATCTGTTTTGCTAGATAATGAACTGAAGCTGAGTAATAGTAACTCTAGAGACCCGTGGATTCGATATTTATTACTTGAGCCACTATACTGCAGTCCCTTTCATTGGTTACACTTGGCCATTGTTAGGAGTTGTGTTTTAGCGAGTCAGTCACCCATTCAACACCCTCATGTCCCAGCCAACAATTTTGAGGTGAGCACATCAGTAATCACCATGCTGCGCGGTTCAGTGGTGTTCCGTGGGAAGGAGGGAGAGTGCCCCCGATCACATCTCAGGCGATTCCACGAGCTCATCGATGGAATCAAGATCAATGGGGTACCAGCAGATGCCATCCAGCTGAGGTACTTCCCATTCACTCTAGAGGGGCAAGCCAAGGAGTGGCTAGACACTCGACCTCCGGGCTCCATCACCACGTTCGCTAACCTGGCGGACAAGTTCCTCACCCGCTACCATCCTCCATCCAAGACAGCTGACCTGCAGAAGCAAATTACACATTTTGCTCAGGATGAGGATGAGACCATCAGGGATGCTTGGGAGAGATACACCAGTCTCTTTCTCAGGTGTCCCAATCATGGTTTCAATGATGCATTCAAGGTGGGCACCTTCTATCACGCCCTCTTCCCGGAGGACAAGCAGCTGATTGACTCGGTTTGTGGAGGGAACATGCTGACAAAAACCCCGCCACAGCTGAATCAACTCTTTGAGGAGATGGCGGAGAACGGGTACTACTGGGGCACTGCCAGGAGATCGAGACGAGCACCAGGACGGGTGTGCATGCTGTGGGCACCCAGTCATCTGATTTGGTGCAGGTGGTATTGAAGCTGGTTTCAGCTATCGATCGTTCTGGGTTGATTGCAGGTTCAGGACAGCCGCAGGCGATGCACTTCCAGTGGTGTGAGAGCTCTCATCACACCGTAGAGGACTGTCCCCAGGAGCAGGTGGACTTCATCGGGAATGCCAGGCGCTTCGACCCCTACAGCAACACCTATAACGAGGGGTGGCGCCAGCATCCTAACTTTTCTTGGGCTGGGCCAAATCCCAGACCACCAGCTCCCCAGGGACCACCCGATTTTCAGAGGCCTCCATACCAGCCCAGACAGGGGAAATTTCAGCAGCCGCAGCAGCCACTCTACCAGCCCAGACAGGGGCCAGTTCCACCTCAGTCACAGGTGCGACCATTTCAGCAGACAGGGGCAGCACCAGCAGCCCCAGTACAGAGTGACCAGATGGCGGAACTGAGAGATCTGGTGGGTTCTCTGGCCACCTCCAGTGCAAATAAATTCAATAATATTGAGCAATTTATGGAGAAAGCTTCAGGTAAATTCTTGGAGCTAGAAGCTGGTAAGAGAAACACACAGGCTGTGCTGCGAGATATACAGACCCAGCTTGGGAGTGTTGCCCAAGCTGTTGCTCAGAGGACTCCAGGTACCTTGCCTGGTCAGACCATCCCTCACCCGCAGGATCCGAATGCCAACTGCAATGCCATCACAATCAGGAGTGGCAAGGTGACTGCCGATCCACCTGTTCGGGCAGTAGAGAGAGAGACCCCTGCTTCAGCACTTCCAGCTAATCAGGAAGAAATGGAGAAGGAGGTTGAGGTGTCTGCTCCTAAACCGCAACCAGTGGTGAAGGAGTATATACCACAGCTTCCCTTTCCTACTAGGTTGCACAAGGACCGACTGGAGACTGAGTTTGCCAAATTCATGGCAATGCTGAAGCAGGTGAATATTAGCATGCCCTTCGTGGAGGCATTATCGAAGATGCCCAAGTATGCCAAGTTCATGAAGGATCTCCTAACCAACAAGAGGAAGCTTGGGGAGTTGTCCATGGTGATGCTAAACGAGGAGTGTTCTGCCATCCTGCAGAACAAACTACCAGAGAAGCGAAAAGACCCAGGAAGTTTCACTATCCCTTGCATGATTGGTAGTTTGCATGTAGGGAAGTCCTTGGCGGATTTAGGCGCTAGCATAAATGTCATGCCATATTCACTGTTTAAGAAGCTAGGCCTAGGTGAACCCAGTAATACTAGGATGAGCATCCAGCTTGCTGATAGATCTATTGTGCATCCTAGGGGTATAGCAGAGGACTTGATAGTTGCAGTAGGGCCATTTTCATATCCTGTTGATGTGCCATTGATACTGGGTAGACCTTTTCTCGCCACCGCCAAGGCGCTGATTGATGTTAATGATGGAAAACTGATTTTAAGAGCTGGGGGTGAACAAATCACCTTCTCTGTTTCTGATAATATGAAACACCCCCAGCTCCATGATGATCTAGATTACTGTGATGTTGTTGCTGATTTTGAGACCGCACTCGCCATCACGAGTGCGGGTACTGATGATTTCCTTGAGCGTTGTCTTTTGCTAGGGGAACAGGCATCACAGGATATGCAGTTGGAGGAGCAGCTTGCGGAGCTGGACGAGGCTGCGAGCGAGGGGCGAGAGATACCATTCAAGCCGATCCCCATCTCGCCCCGGCTCGCTACATCATTGGAGGAGCCACCAGAGTTGGAGCTTAAACCCCTCCCATCTCATCTGGAGTATGCATTTCTCCGGGAGGGGAATAAGCTCCCGGTTATTATTAGCTCGGATCTGACCCCCGAGCAGAAGAGCAGGCTGGTGGCTCTGCTGCAGAAGTATGCCCGGGCCATGGCATGGAAGATCACCGACATCAGAGGAATTAGCCCATCCTTCTGCTCCCACAGAATTTCGATGGAGGATGAGGTTAAGCCAGTCCGGCAGCCGCAGAGGAGATTGTCTCCTAACTTGGAGGCAGTGGTCCGGGCAGAGATTGTGAAGCTCATGGATGCAGGGATCATCTTTGCTATATCTGCATCGATTACCGGCGCCTGAACAACGCCACCAGGAAAGATCATTTCCCCCTACCTTTCATTGATCAGATGCTGGAGAGGTTGGCGGGCCATGAGTTCTATTGCTTCCTGGATGGCATGTCTGGTTACTTCCAGATTCCTATTGCACCGGAGGATCAGGCGAAGACCACATTCACTTGCCCCTTCGGCACTTTTGCTTACCGGAGGATTCCATTTGGGCTGTGTAACGCACCGGCGACCTTCCAGAGATGCATGCTGGCTATCTTCGACCGACTGGTTGGAGAGATCATGGAAGTCTTCATGGATGATTTCTCGGTATATGGAGACTCCTTCACTCACTGTCTCCATAACCTGGAACTCGTTCTGAAGAGGTGCGAGGAGACTAATCTGGCACTCAGCTGGGAGAAGTGCCATTTCATGGTTCGTGAGGGTATTGTGCTCGGGCACAAGATCTCCAAGCAGGGAATCGAGGTGGATCGCGCGAAGATTGAGACGATCGGTCAGTTACCTCCTCCTGTTTCTGTGAAGGGGATTCGCAGCTTTCTGGGTCATGCAGGCTTTTACCGGCGCTTCATCAAAGATTTCTCGAAGATTGCCCTGCCGTTGACCAAGCTGCTGGAGAAGGATGCACCATTCCAGTTCACCCCCGAGTGCACAGCTGCATTTGAGACTCTGAAGGAGAAGCTTACCCATGCTCCTATCATGGTGACTCCTTACTGGTCTCTTCCTTTTGAGCTGATGTGCGACGCGAGCGACTATGCAGTCGGAGCAGTTCTGGGTCAGAGACGCGAGAAGCACTTCCAGCCCATCTACTACGCGTCCAAGACCTTGAACGATGCACAGGAGAACTATACCACCATAGAGAAGGAGCTCCTCTCTGTGGTGTATGCGTTTGACAAGTTCCGACCCTATCTGGTGCTCTTCCATGTGGTGGTCTACACTGACCACTCGGCGATTCGCTACCTGATGAGCAAGGCTGATGCAAAGCCTAGGCTCATCCGTTGGATCCTGCTGCTGCAGGAGTTTGATATCGAGATCCGGGACAAGAAGGGAGCCGAGAATGTTGCTGCAGATCATCTTTCACGGTTGGAAGCCCCTCCGGTGGACAACTTCGTGGAAGAGATCGACGACTCCTTCCCGGGTGAGCGATTGCTGGCAATGACACTGGTGGACAGCGTTGCCCCTTGGTATTCTGACTTTGCCAATTATCTAGTGGGCAAGCAGTTACCCAAGGGGATGGCTACTCATGCGAAGCGCAAGTTCTTCTCCGATCTGAAGCACTACTTCTGGGAGGATCCTTACATCTTCAGAATCGGAGCAGATGGCGTGATCCAGCGCTGTGTCATGGAGCATGAGATGGGAGGCATCCTGTCTCAATGTCACGAGGGACCTACTGGAGGTCATCATGGAGGAAACCGCACGGCGCGAAAGGTGCTACAGTCGGGCTTCTATTGGCCCTCGCTCTTCAAAGATGCAGACACCTTCGCACGCCAGTGCGACCGCTGCCAAATGTCAGGTAACATTTCTGCCCTGGATGAGATGCCCCAACATATCTCTGTTATTTGTGAAATTTTTGATGTTTGGGGTATCGATTTCATGGGCCCATTCCCTCCATCTTTTGGCAATCTGTACATATTGGTTGCAGTGGACTACGTCTCGATGTGGGCAGAAGCTCAAGCCATGCCCACCAATGATGCAAGACGGGTCTGCTCATTTCTGAAGCAGCTGTTCTCCCGGTTCGGGACACCTCGAGCCATTATTAGTGATAGAGGAACCCATTTTCAGGGGCAATTCACTAAACTCCTCTCTCGCTATGGCGTTAAGCATCAGGTGTCGGTGGCCTACCATCCCCAGTCAAATGGGCAGGCCGAGCTGACGAACCGGGAATTAAAACGGATAATTGAAAAGACGGTGGATCAGTCCCGCATGGATTGGTCCACCAAGCTCGATGATGCTCTCTGGGCGTATAGGACTGCCTATAAAAACCCGATTGGCACTTCTCCCTATAGGCTTGTCTATGGGAAGGCGTGCCATTTGCCGGTAGAGCTAGAGCACAAGGCCTTCTGGGCCATTAAGCTGCTAAACCTGGATTTGAGTGTTGCAGGTACAGAACGTAAGTTGCAGCTGCTGGAGTTGGAGGAGTGGCGTTACCACGCCTACGAGAACACCCTGCTCAACAAAGAGCGCACCAAGCGTCTCCACGGCGCTAGGTTGAGGGGCCCGAAGGAGTTTCAGGTAGGTGATCGTGTTCTGCTCTTCAATGCACGCCTGAAGCTCTTTCTGGGCAAGCTCCGTTCGAGGTGGTCGGGTCCCTTCACGGTGACCCAAGTTTTCCCGCATGGTGCGGTGGAGATCAGCAATGCTCAAACTGAGCCATTCAAGGTGAATGGCCACCTCCTAAAATTGTACTTGGGAGGTGCTGTAGAGCGCGCAGAGCTACTGATCAAGCTCGAGGACCCTTAGTTCCTCTACTGGCGTCCAGCTAAAAGACGGTAAAGAAGCGCTTGTGGGGAGGCAACCCCACCACGGTTTGCATTTCTATCCTTTTTTCCTTTTAATTTTTGTCATTTTCTAGTCATTGAGTCTGTTTGGAGTCTTTCTGGAATGTTTCTCGTGCCCCGGATGGTCTATTTTGGTCTATGGTGTTGTATTTTTTGGTCTATTTTGAATCGGGGCACGTTTGGGTTTGGATGTTCGAATTTACAGCTCAAAAACTGGAGAAAAAGGGCCCTCGGTCGTAATTCCCCTACCCCCTGCCTGTAATTAAGCCAGACAAGAAAATCAGCCTCGGCATTAAAATTACGGGCAAGGGGGGAAGAATTACGGCCGTAATTCTACTTCCCCTGCCCGTAATTCGATCAGAGGGGGCAGAGTGCTATCGGCCATAAAATTACGGGCACGGCCAGGGGTAATTACGGTCGTAATCCTGCCCGTAATTACCCCCGAAACCAGTTTAAAAGTGCTCGGCCGCGTCCCCCCCTCTCTCTTCCCCATTTTTTCAGACCAAATTCTCTCTCCTCTCACCGGAAACTCGAACCACTCTCTTCTCCGGTGGTTTTCCGGCCATATCTCACTCACCGGAGGTCCAAATTGAATTCCAAGACCACCCCCGTGCTCCTCTCGTCGGCGCCCACAAGTCTATACCAGTGGGGTTGAGTTTCGTAGTGGTTTGGGTCGCCGGAAAACCACGACCCTTCGGTGTTCCTCCGGCCTGATCTCCCTCCTCGGACCTCCGATCGAGAAACCGCGACCACCACCACGTTCCAGGTACTTGGGGCTTCATTCTCCAAAGTTTTGGGTCAGTTTGGATCTGGTGAAGTCGCCGGCGACGAAACTCCGGCGAGTTTCCCGGCGATTTTTGTGGTCTCTCGGTCTTCCCTCACCTTCCCCACGATATCCTCTTGTGCCTCCAGGTGTGCTTCTCTATTTTTACTTGTCATTTGTGGAGGATTGATATTGTGGGTTTAGTGAGGAATTTTGGGAATTGGTTTGTGCTTGAATTAATTCGGTAGGCCTACATTGTTGCTTGCTTTGTTTGTTCATCTTTCGGTTGGCCTACCGAGTAATATGAGTTGTGATTGTCCCGCTTGGAGCCTAATTTGCTGTGCGGGTTTATAATCCGAGGGCTGCAAGTGCGTTTGAGTTTCTGTGAATGGTGAATGATTCTGATTAGTTGTGAATGTTTTTCCTTTCTCGGGGCCTAGTCCACTGTCCGAAATTATGATTCGAGGGCCCCGGGTGAGGATGATTGTGACCTCACCATTGACGAAATTCCATGTATGTTGTTGGGTTTCTGCTGTTTTGTGGCTGCAGGAAAATGAACACGTACCTGAACATGCTCGACGCCGACCAGAGGAAGACTCTGCGAGACATCCGACGCCGCAAAGTCGTTCAGCACCATTACCTCGACTGGGGGGTCTTCGAGGAGCTGGGTGCTCGCGAGGCAATGGAGGCTTCCATCCGTGCTTTCTCTTGGCGCCGCCTCCTCTGCCTCGCTGAGCCGATCTATCAGGAGCTCCTCTGGGAGTTCTACTCCACCTTCGAGCACTTCCGGACCCACGCGGGCGCGCACGGCAACGCCATCCAGTTCCGCCTCGGTGGGGAGTTCTACTCACTTAGCTATGATGACTTTGGTCGGGCACTCGGGCTCCTTCCACCATTCCCCTGTCACCTGGCAATCGAAGAGCCCGGCAGTCCCATCTTTCGGGACCAGCAGTTCTTCGAGAGGATCTGCCTCCCGGAGTTTGCAGGAGCTGTTTTCACACCGGGCCACACCACGGCTACTCAGTTGCGACCAGAGTGGCGCATCATTAACCAGCTGTTGGGGAAATCCTACACCCCCAGCGATGGCTCCACCAGTCATCTTCAGCTCCGCACCCTGCATTGCCTGCACTCCATGAGCCATGAGGTGGACAACCTCCATCTGTCCTCTCTCATATCCAGGACCATTGTCAAGGCTTCTCGGTGTAATCGACCCCTGGCGTGTGGGCCGGTGGTCACTGCCCTGGCACGGTACTACAACGTCGACCTCTCCGGGTTCACTCTCATCCAGGCAGCGACGCCCTTCTCCAGGGAGACCCTCCGGCGCCAGCTGATACTGGAGCGCGAGGGGAACGTGGTCTGGATCAGGGGCCTTCCTCGCCCTGTTCCTCGTGCACCAGAGGGTGAGGAGCTACCCGAGGCGAGTGATGCTGCAGCTCGTCGGACCACTCGTCGGACCAGGACTCGGCCCACCCCCTCTGCACCTGGCGACCCCACTTCCGCTGCCGGCCCGTCTGCTGCGGCACCCACCACCTACATTGCCGAGCAGCTGGCAGCCCTGTCCCGCCAGAACGAGCAGATCCTAGCTGGCCAGGAGCACCTCAACGCCCGCCTCGACCGTGAGAGCGAAGATCGCCGCCGCATCATTTCAGCTCAGCATTACATGATGAGCTACTGGAACATGGATCCTGCTGCTGTGAGCTACCCTTGGGAGGCGTCCACGGGGCATGAAGACTACTACCCGCCTCCCACTGGCGATGGAGGCGAGGAGCTGTGATCTGGTTTTGCCAGCCCATCGAGTTGGGGCTTGGCTTTTGTCTATCTTTTCAGACTTAGACTCCAGATTGTGTTTGGTTTTTATTTCGTGGACCACGGTGGTCCCATTGTGTGGATTGTTGACTTGGAACTATGTTTTCTTTCACCCCATGTGTGCGTTTTGTTGGTTCTAGCTCTGTGCCCGTCGGACTGGTCCTTGTCCAGTCCTCTGCTATTGAATGGTCCGCCATCCAGTCAACGTTCCTGACCACTGTTTCACGGTAACATCGTTCCCCTTCCCTCGGCTCCATTGAGGGTACTGTCGCATCTAAGTGTGGGGGGGGTTCTTTGTATTTATTGGAACGTATATATGGGTGCTTGGAGCCTAGTCCGCTGTCCGAATCTTACGATTTGAGGGCTCCAAGTACTGCTGTTTGATCATATTGGCACTGTGTTTTGATTGATGAATTGAATGGTTTTCGGATTAATGCATGACAACTTGTTGGTGACTAGGACAACCTATGATGAGGACTGAGATGTGCAGTAGAATTGTGTAGGGGTTCAGCTTTTCAACTGTTTGCTTACCAACTGTGACTTGACTTGATCTCTTGTTCTTGACAGTCGTTTATGCATCTAGTTCAGTGTATCAGAATGTGAGATAGAGCATATAGGTAGCCATGTGAGATTTGAGCCTGCTCGTTTCTTTCTTGTGCGATAGATCCCTCTTCCATGATGTGTAGCATTCACGTTGTCATTAGCTAAGATGATGGGGGCATAGGATTAGCCCACGCCCAAAATTGACTGTCCTGATGTGTCACATCCCCTAGTCAGCCCCTTTGAGCCGTGTGTTATCCTTTCTTTTGGTCTATAACGAAAAAAGTCACCCTTGTTGCATCTTTTAGAAGGTTCCACAGAGTGGTTTTTACATATTTTCTGCTGTTTCTGCTAAAGTTTATGTGAGTGTTGGAGGTAGTGCTTAAAAGTTGGGCAGATGTTTGAAATATGTGCAGAAGTGGTGGCTCTCTTAAGAAATGAAAAGAAAAATGAAAGAAAAACAAAGAAAAATTGAAAGCAAAAGAGAGCCACTACCCAAAATCTGAATAATGCCCATTAAGTAGTGTTTCTTAGCAGTCTGGCTTGGAAATGCTGATGTATATGCCTCCTTCGCTCTTGTGCTCTTGAGATGTTGAGTATTGCAGAATAGCAGAAAGGGAATACCGGTTTGTTTGACTGTGATTGTGTGGGTTTGGAAATGTGGAACCTTGTGCTATGAATACTTCCACCACCTAAAAGGCCTTTTCCCCATGTCCAAGACCCTACCCAGTCATTTGAACCTGTGTCTAAGACCTCCTGATCAGTTAGTGATGACATCCTATATGTGAACTCTAGCATTTAGAGGCTGCCATCATGGTGAAGAGATGTTAGGGATTGAGAGAAATAGCATGCGCATTTTTTTGCATTAAATTGTCCTGACCCCACTGGTCGAGAGTGAGTGATTCATTTTCATATTCTTTATACTCTTGTACCCCAGTGAGGACCTAGATTGCTCGGTCTCTGTTCTGATGTCTTGAGTTGGATGCATGAGTTGACTGTTTTGAGTGAGTGGTTGAGTCAAGTCTGGGTTGGTTGGTGAACAGAAGGGAAACTCTCCCGTTGCTCGATTTTGCTGCACTCGAATGTCCTTTGTGGTGGTTGTCCAGGTTGCTATTGAAGTTGTTCATGTGTTGATGTTTGAAAACCAGTATGATTCACGTGTTCTGTGCCTTTATGACTTGTCCCCAATGTTGGTTGACTGAAATATGTGAGCTTACCTTGTGTAGTACTTGGTTTGCTTGGGGACAAGCAAACAGTTAAGTGTGGGGGAATTTGATAGCATCGTATTTGCACGTGTTTTCACTCGGGTTTCCTGTCCATTTTGGCTCGAATTGATTGTTCCTTGGCCTATTTTACGCTAGGTTGTGTTGTTTTGTCGTATTTCAGGTCCTAGCAAGTAAAGAGGTGCATAGGCGCAAGTTTCGGGTCATTTGGAGGTCGGATGGCGAATCACAGAAGGAATTACGGGCAGGCCCTGCCAAATTACGACCGTAATTGGTCAGGGCATGCCCGTAAAACAATTGTCGAGCCTTTCCCCAGAATTTCCTCTCGGTGCTAAAATTACGAGCAAGACCCCCAAGAATTACGACCGTAATTCCTAAAATACTGGCGGTAATTTGGAAATTACGGGCGTATCTCCTCCTCCTTCAGCTTAATCGAAACGTGCGTTTTGGAGCGAAGAACAAACCCTAGGAGCTATTTTGGAGTGGATTTCTCATCATTGAAGCCCAGATTGCGTCCCCAGGAGTGAAGATTGACATCCCAGAGCAGATTTTCCTCATCTTTATGAGTATGACTACTCTGATTTCTGTTTTCCTTTCTCTCTCTATGGAGTAGAACCTTTCTCTCACTTGGGTATGAAGAACCCTAGTTCCTTGTGTTAGGGATTTGATTGTAATGACTTGGGATGATATTACTGTTTGATTTTAATCGAATGATGCATGTTTATTGAATTGATTGGAGTCTGATAAGCTTTTCTCAATTTCTGCTGCAACCTGAGATAGATAGAATCTGATTAGGTTGTTAGAGCCTCTTCATTCGATAGTAGGAGATTGGCTATACGAGAGTTAGCCAGTTTACTGCTTTGTACTGGAATTCAATTC
This sequence comes from Linum tenue, assembly GCA_946122785.1. Taxonomy (NCBI): domain Eukaryota; kingdom Viridiplantae; phylum Streptophyta; class Magnoliopsida; order Malpighiales; family Linaceae; genus Linum; species Linum tenue. The sequence continues at coordinate 26,687,858 of CAMGYJ010000004.1, read as the reverse complement.
CAGTAGTGGAGTTCTGTGTTCATAGCCTCAGCTTTCTATCCCGGTGAAGACTAGTCGTCTGCCGGGTAGTTAGACTGAGAGGGCTTGGTCAGCTTAAGAGATTCCAAGCTACTGTCGGAACTTCCGCAGTCTAATCAACAGTGAATCAACCCAGGGGAATTACAATTGGACCTAACTAAGGGGCTAGGTGTCATGAAAGTCCACACCTTCCACCCGAGTGAACCCTTTAGCAACTAGGCGCTCTTTATAGCGTTCAATGCTGCCATCAGAATGATACTTGATTTTGTAGACCCACTTGCAGTCAATAAGTTTGCGGCGTGCTGGTAAAATGGTAAGCTCCCAAGTACCATTAGCTTCAAGAATTGTCCCCTCCTTCTGCATTGCCTCACTCCACCACACATAACGAACAACATCATGGAAGAACAGAGGCTCCGTAGTGCGTGAGATAGCCGCATGAAATGATGAGCCCAAGACGGGACTCGAACGATCAGAGCACACAACTAGGGTAGTTGTCTTCGAGGTGGTGATGATTTCATGGTAAAAACGGAGGGAATGGATTGTCGAATGGGGCAAACCGAACAAGTGATCGCCCATAACTATCACAGGAAAAATAGGCAAGGGTACCTATCGTTCTAATGTAGTATAGCAGGTAGCAAGGTCGTATCCACAGAGACTTCGTGTACTAGTACTCAGCTTTTACCTATTATCTAGTCAATCGTTTTTAGTTGATTTTCGTTTAGAAATAAAGACACACGCAATAATAAAAACACAATAAAGTAGTTTTCAAAGTAAAATCAAGTGGAGAAGGCGTTGTCTCGGAAGTGAATCCCCCTAATATGCATTTTATAGACAAGTTGAATTTAACATAGACGAGTGTTAATATCTTAGACCGTGAAAATTCCCAATTTAGTGTTAACCCGTTTGCACATGTATTAACACCCTTTTGACTTAAGAATCAAGTGAAACCGTGGCTTACAAAAATCTTAAACCAAAGCAATAACCAGATTTATGAACTTTCGTATTAGGTTTTTAAGCTAATCCAGAGGAACTACGTGACCCCATCACCGGTGGCTCCGATCAATTCCTTCTTTTCACGAGGGATCTAACATGCAAAATTACCTCGCAGTCTCATTTACATGTATCAGACAAAATATACAATAGACGCGTACTATTGATACTTGCACATGATAAGTCGAGAAAAGATCGTAAGAACGAGAACAACACGTCTATATCAAAAATACCACTAAATCAATGTAAAACATATTAGGGTTCATCAAATCCGGAACAACTAGAAGATTAGCCGGACATGATGAGATTTAGAAAGATGAAGGTTGAGAACATTACCATGATGATGACACGACGAAGACGGAGGGGTTGAGAATACGGTATGTATATTGAGTTAATAGATTACACCTAGCAAACTTCCGACGGGGGAATAATCGTTGGGCGAAGACGGTGGAAACCGACCAATCTACCATCACAAATGATTATCAAAACCCCACAGAATAGAAGCTCGCTTCGGTAATCTCAATAACACAATATACCACGGTATTCCCAAATACGAACACAAACATAAGAACCACGATGGATGAAATACGAGATATGATTAACGAAATGAAAAGAAGTAACAAGAGTTTGGAATAAAAATCGACAGAGTTTCGGCTAACTTCAAATACAAGAAAGGGAGAACAAAATATTGAAGTGGTGTCCATAGTGTTTAGGGTGTCCCTCTATTTATAGTATGAACTTGGCATCTTTGTTGATTTGATTATTTCAGCAACTTGCTTCAGCTACTTGCTTCATTCATGTCCGAGAGAAAGGCCAACAGCTTGCTTGTGCAATTAATTCATCCACCCAACCTTTAGCAGCTTGCTTCCGTCTCATTTCCATGGCTGCCGAGATACACCCACCAACAGCAGCACCATTCTATATAGCCCATTCTTCAGCTGCTTGCTTGACCAGCTAGCTTCCATATCTTCCCCGTGGCAGCAAGCTTCCATTTAAGCAACTTGCTTCCCATCCAATTAATTCAAGCAGGCTGGTCCATTCCCATTTCTATGCGCGTAATGCCCACATGATCAGAAGTTAGCTTCACCAGCCAGCTTGCTCCAATAAAGTAACCAGCCAACTTGCTCCCATTTAACGTCACTTGCTTCATCTACTAGCTTCCCACCATGTCATGCACGAGAATGCCAAAATGCTTCAGCTGATTGCTTAATCTTCCATGTAATAGATGACACCCCACACGAGCCAAATGCTTGTCCCTTTCATGCATACGTACTTGATGGTTTGTTCACTCTTTCTTACTTGGAAATCATGCGGCCAAGCATAGGTCGGTGATCGTATATTGATAACAAAAGGGGACGCGGCTGAAGTGGTACGACTCTTTGCCCTCGCCTGGGACGTCGCGGGCTCCAGTTCCACCGACGCCAAATTTCGAACCCTAACCATCTTTTTGTTGAATTGACTCATTATTCCGTTCTTATTGGATAGAATACCCTGAAACATGACTTAAACACAAAACCAAAATAAAATCGGGAAATCGAATGAACTTGGTACAATTCATGTTATTTTAGGATGTAAAAGTGTAGGCGGATATATGTATAATTTAGGTGTTATCAAATTCCCCCACACTTAATCCTTTGCTTGCCCTCAAGCAAAGCACGAAAAATGTAAGTTCAATCAAAACCAATTTCACAAGAACTTTAACCGTGAGTTGGGAAAATGTGAATTTCATATGATTGCTAAAGATGGTGCAATAGGTAGCGAGTTATGGATGCGTTCAACCACCACAAACAACATTCGATCATAATACTCCTGTGACATTGGCAACTCTGACTCAGATTTATAAGAACATTCTTCTATCTTTATTAGTCATTCGACACAATCAATTGTTCAAGCATAAGGTTCACAAAACATAGCATGAGGATCAAGCCAATAGATCTTACTTGGGATTTTAGAACTTGGAAAGTCTCTCTCACTCGACCAGTGGGGTCAGGGTAAATGCATGTAGCATGTAATTATCACTCTCTCCCTACCATCTCTCCGCCATGAGCTTATTGTTTGAGTCTCCAAAGTTGTGTCACCACTGACTTGTCAGATAGGTCTTTGATCGGGTGTCAAATGGGGTTAGGGTTACGGACATGTGGAAGTACTTTTGATCTGGTGGTAAGTTCAAGGTTCCAAATTTTTTTTCTTTCGAAAACCATGACTTTTCTGCTTATCTTTGTAAGATGAAAATATAGACAAGGGAGAAGATTTTGAGGATTAATAGGAGTTTAAAATGTAGCCAATGTGGCTTTTGAAGAATGACTCCTATTTATCATAAGTGCATGAAAGATGGTGGCCAACTGATAACTTTTTTTTCTTCCTTTTTTCTTTGTTAATTTTTTTTCGAGTGGCCAACAATTCCATTTTTGAAAAATGCACTTACAGAAATCGTTTCTCCCTATCTCAACTTTTGTATTTAATAAATGAAGCAGAAAGTCATTTGTTTAAACCATTCACACGGAACCTTGAAAAAGGGTTCAAAATGAATTGAGGCTTGAAGAACAGGGATTGGTTTAAAACAGGTTGTCACCGAACAAAAAGGCTCGTCTCAACGGGGTTTGACTAAGGGATATGATGTTTAGGGTAGTCATTTTGATTGTAGGGGTAGAACCTATTGCCTCCGTCATCCTTGTCAGTGGTGTCACGACTCAAACATGTATAAATCAAGCATATCATCATGCACAGAGAGGGATCTAACACACAAGAAAGAAACGATCATGCTCAAGTCTCACGTGGTTTACTATATGCTCAGTTTCCCATGCTATGCTTCCCAAACATTATGCAACAACAATCAAAGATGATAAATTTCTTTTTCAAGATTTCAGATAGTTCTTTCCATCAAAGAATGAGTAGCACGAGAAACATTTGTTTTAATCCCTCAGTCGTCATTATAGGTTGACAAGCATCCAAATTGCACTATTCTTGTACCAATTTTAGACAAAGATGAGACTCAAAACAAAACACTCTTTTTAGTATTTATTTGAAAGTTTTTTTAAATTTTATGATTTTTCAAACTTTTTTTTTATGAGATTATTGAAAACAATCACAATGATTCTTTGTCAAAACACATGAAAACGAACGATTATACCCCCCACACTTGAATTGGACATTGTCCTCAATGGACGAAAATATAGGGAGTAAGGATTCGAACTGTTACCATTTTCCTTGTCATGGGATATAGTGGCATGATGTTCGGTGATTGTGGTTCTACTTGGCGAGTTCTTTGGTCGATGTTTCGTGATGGTTTTTATTCTTGAAATTGAAAAACTCAAAGAAATGTAAAATAAAAGAAAGGGAAGAAAAATGCAAACCAGCATTGGGTTGCCTCCCAATAGCGCTTCTTTAACGTCGTATTAGCTGGACTGTAGTGTACTTTGTCAAGGTTTCTGAAGATGAAGTGCCTCGGCATTGGGGTCGAAATTGCCACCGAGGTATGGTTTCAGACGATGACCGTTGACTTTGAAAGTTCCCCTCTCGGGATGCGAAATTTCAGCAACGCCGTAGGGAAATAGTTGTGTGATCACATAAGGACCGGTCCATCTGGACTTGAGCTTCCCAGGAAACAACCGAAGACGAGAGTTGTATAGCAAGACTTGATCTCCAACGTGGAAGTTTTTGTCTTGCTTTATCTTGGAATCGTGGAGTCGTTTCGTTCGTTCCTTGTATAACTTGGCGTTTTCATAGGCTTGTAGGCGCATTTCTTCAAGCTCATTGATTTGGGCCTGACGATGGTCCTTGGTAGCATCTCCGTCGAGGTTGAGGTATTTGAGCGCCCAATAAGCTTTGTGTTCCAACTCGACGGGGAGGTGACAGGCTTTGCCATACACCAACCGATATGGTGAGGTGCCGATTGGTGTTTTGTATGCCGTACGGTAAGACCATAGTGCAGTGTCGAGCTTTGTTGCCCAGTCCTTTCTTGATTGACTGACTGTTTTCTCCAATATCCTTTTGAGCTCACGGTTGGTGACCTCCACCTGACCACTAGTTTGAGGATGGTACGCGGTGGAGACCCGGTGAGTAACACCAAATCGTTGGAGAACTTTGTCGAATTGACCTTGGAAATGGGTTCCTTGGTCGCTGATGATTGCTCGCGGTGATCCAAACCTGGAAAACAGTTTCTGCAAAAACTTTCCAACACTTCGAGAGTCATTAGTTGGCAAGGCTTGTGCCTCGGCCCACTTGGATACATAATCCACTGCCACGAGTATGTATTTGTTCCCGAATGAGGTCGGGAAAGGTCCCATGAAGTCAATTCCCCAAATATCAAAAATTTCACAAACAATGGATATTGTTTGTGGCATTTCATCACGTTGGGAAATATTACCTGACCGTTGACACGCATCACAGGTGCGTACATATGCATCACAATCTTTGAAGATTGTTGGCCAATAAAATCCACATTCCAATACCTTTCGCACTGTGCGGTTGGCTCCGTGGTGTCCTCCGTTCGGACCTTGGTGGCAATGAGAAATTATGCTCCATGCTTCGGGTTGCGGGATGCATCGGCGGATGATACAATCTGCACAGACTTTAAACATATATGGCTCTTCCCAAAAATAAGATTTAAGGTCAGAAAAGAATTTCTTCTTTTGTTGGTACGAGAGCCCAGTTGGCAGAGTCTTTCCCACCAAGTAATTGGCAAAATCCGCATACCACGGGGTGTCAAGTTCAACTCTTCCTACAGTATAGAGTCGTTCATCTAGAAATGTTTCATTGATTTCATCCGAAACGTCATCTTTTGGATTTTCCAGTCGGGAAAGGTGATCTGCTGCCAAATTTTCTGCGCCTTTTTTATCTCGAATTTCGATGTCGAATTCTTGGAGAAGAAGAATCCATCGAATCAGACTAGGTTTAGCATCTGTCTTGTTCATTAAATACTTCAAAGCAGAGTGATCAGTAAAAACAACGCATCGTGATAAAACTAGGTATGATCTGAACTTATCAAATGCAAACACCACAGCTAGTAATTCCTTTTCAGTTGTTGTATAATTTTCTTGAGTATCATTAAAGGTTTTACTTGCATAGGAAATTGGTTTGAAATGTTTGTCATACCTTTGGCCGAGGACAGCTCCTACGGCGTAGTCAGATGCATCACACATGAGTTCGAACGGGAGGCTCCGGTCGGGACCCACCATAATCGGGGCGTGGGTCAGTTTGTGCTTTAGTGCCGCAAATGCGTCGTTGCATTCCGCCGTAAAGTCAAATGGAGCATCCTTTTCGAGAAGCTTTGTCAATGGTCGAGCAATTTTGGAGAAGTCTTTGATGAAGCGTCGATAGAAGCCGGCATGCCCCAGAAAACTCCTTATTGCTTTCACATTGACTGGTGGTGGAGCCTAATTTTGTATTCCCAAATTTGAAAAAAATTGAGGGCTCCAAGCATAGTAACTTCTACCTTTGCATGATCATAGTGACACTTTTGGTGTTTTTTTAATCTCTTGGTTATTACATTGATGTATGGATGACTTGTTTGCAATTGAGAGCAACATATGATGATGACTGAGATATGCATTAGGGTTGTGTAAATGTTCAGTTCTCATGTGTTCGTGAATCAGTGCATGTTTTGGATTGATTAGTCACTCTTTACAATTGTTCATGTTCAAAATTGGGAAGTCCAAATGAATGATAGAGCATATAGGTAGCCATGTGAGATTGTGCCTGATCATTTCTTTCTTTTGCGATAGATACCTCTTACCATGATGCGTAGCATTCACGTTGCCACTAGTAAGGAAGATTGATGCATAGGATTAGCCCATGACCCAGAAATTTGACTTCTCTTGATTATATGTCCCCTAGTCAACCCTTTTGAGACGTGTGTCCTAGGGTCGCTCTTGTGTTGTGTAGTTCACGCTATTTGAGCTTAATTGAGATTCAATAGAGTGACCCTTGCTTTCTTCGTGTCTATACCATTGTGAAGTCATACTTGTTTATCTTGGAGCTCCCGTTACTTGATTTCAATTGAGGTTCCATATAGCGATTCATGCATGGTTCTTCTAAATGTGAAAATGAGTGTTCGAGGTAGTTCTTAAAAAGTGATCATGTGGTTACCAAGAAGAACATCCTTCATACCAAGGATGGAAACCTACCTCGCTCCCGGAACCTAGATCATGCTTGGAGTTCGAATTGGCGAGCTTCATGATGAAGTGTGCATCACGCCAACTCTCTCACCCAACCTTCTACAGGAGCCCTAAGAGTTGCCCTGATAGAGGGAAAGTACTAGACGTTCAAGTTCTTTTCTTCCTCAAGAACTCCATCAAGAGGTTGGTTAACCTTGCATTGTTGGAAAAAGGGAGAGGGGATAAAGTTCAAACTCCAACAATGAAGAGATCTTTCATCCCACACCATCATTAAAGGCCAAAACCACGACAGACTTAGCCAAGTACGTAGATACTAGTGCCCCTAACCTTCCTCCAACTTGTTTCTACATGTAGTTTGTTAACCTAGCTAGCTCTCATTAAGCTCTTTTCTATGCATTGTAAACTCAGTTTTTACCCTAGTTAAATACAAAGCATGAGTTTGATTCCTTAAGCTTGTTACTTATTGAATTGTCGAGCTTTCTAGTAGATTCTAGGTTGTTTGAGTTGCATGTATTTATCAAGTACACACCTTGATCGTGGCCAGCTTCTATCTTATACTTCTCGAGTCTTCTTCCTTGTGTAAGATTGCACAAAAAGTTACATCCCAACACACCTAAACACTACCCTGTTCTTGAGTTCTTTGTTTCAAGTTTTATTTCAATCTTTGAATTGAAAGGCTATGTGAATTCTGATTTAAAGAGACCGAACTTAGGGCTCATCATGACGATTGCATCATCTCTAGCTTGTCTCATGAAGGCATTCCTCTAGTAGGGGTACGATCATCTCGTCCAATAAAAGGAACCCTAAGTCATTCATATATCTTTAATTATCCTTAAAGCACTCAAATCCAGTCTAACTCTAAAACTCACACCTAGTTCTAAGACTCAGTTGTAGGCTAGTAGAGAAGATTTGGAGAGACAAGCCCCACATAATCAAGCATAAATGAAGAATATAATCAATTAAACAAAAAAATCCATACACAAACCCTAACACAATCACATCTATATTTAGAACCTAATTCTAGTGTTTAGGAGTTTTAACCCTAGTACCTTAGAGGATAACTCCATAAAGGAGGGAAGAAGATACATGTAGATAAATAGAAGAAGACTTGAATCCTCATTGTCTCCTTCTTTTCTTCCTTCTTCTCTTTTTCTCCTTCCTTCAGTTTCTCTCTCTACTATCTCTCTCTCAAACTAGAAAATTATCAATTGATTTGAGCTCCCTAAATGAGGGAGGAACCCCTATTTATAGATTTTAGGGTCTCGGCCAAGTTCACGGTTGAACTGGGAAAGATCGCGGATAAAGAAAGTTGTGAGTCGACTATCAAAACTTTATGTTCCTTCCTTAACGACTGCTCCAAGAGTTCATGCCTGAGGCCTCCAAATTCGAGGTCGTGATCCTGACTCCCAATGCTGCTATCTTGGTGCCCAGCTTCGCGTCCCCAGTTTTCGGCTGTGATCAAGCATGTTGTGATCGTGATACTCTATTTTTGCACATTTCTCTACACTTGTTCCCTCTTTTGTTACCTAAAACACTCATATTTTCTCCAAGGAACGAATAAAGGGTATATGTAACAATATATAGACCTTAAAGACCATCGATTGGCTCAAACGTACCTAAATATGAGATTTAATTAACACTATTTGGTTGTTATCAAGGATTCCTCGAGATTCCTCATACTCCTTCTTTGCTAGGAGATCCTCGAGTACACTAGCAGAAGGCTATCAATAGATAGTGGGAGATAAATAAAAAAACAAGAGGGGACAACTTCCACCAGAGTACGAGGTGATGGAGAGTGATAGTGGTTTGCAAATTCATGAGGATATACCCGAGGCTCCGCTACATACCTTCGTGTAGTTTCCCCGTAGGATTCCTAGTGCCATGAAGATAGCAAGACTTTGACCAGTCCAAAGATGGGGAACACAACTAAGACATAGATTGGATGATGCTGGTCTCCTATCACTATTCAACATTTGAGGAGAGAGCATTGATGTCCTCACTCGGAGTTCTTGGGCACATGGATAGTTGAATCACCGGTGCACCCGAGTATGATCTGCAGCACCTATCAATTGTGGAATGGATCTTCGAGGATAGATATGGCAGCTTTGAAGAGAATCTTGGGATCTCGTAGCATCATAGGGGGATTCTCTCTAAGGATAGCCTTGTATCATATTGGGGGCCGACTTTACAACCATCCATCTTCCAGGAGCTTTGGGAGAGACATGCAAGGAATGATCGTGTCGTGTTTTCTGCTGGTTACTCACAACCCACCATGATCAAGATGCCCTTCATAAAGTTTGTGCACTACTTTGGACGAACATCCTTTAGCTAGAGACAGAAGAGTGATGGTGGGTAGGTGACCTCCAGTGATATGATTCTATATCATTCTCTGATACATCACTAGTGGGTTCACCCAGCATGGTTGGTGATATATGAAATTCTAATGTATACGTATGTTGTTTCTCATAGAGGACTGCCACGAGGAGGATATGTTCATACCATAGCACAGTACATTGACGAGCATCAATAGGAGTATGGCTTTGCTTTGTCAGACACATAGGAAGAGGAAGGATGTATGTATCGTCACCCTACTCTCGTCTTCTGTTTCAAAAGATGACAAGCAAGAGAGTTCATGTTCCAAGTGCCACTTGCCCTACATATGTTTTGTGGTAGGATGCTAGGAAACCATCAGTGCATTTAGAGAGGATCGTAGAGCATGGACATGGAACTAGAAACCCACCACCACCACATCACTATGATGACTATGGAGCTCAATTGGTAGAAATACAAGCAGCCATAGGACATAGGGAGGAGAGTCTGATTAACTACCAAACTATGAACAAGCACCATTAGGATGCTCTAGCTTGGCGCAGACAGCAAGAGGAGGCAGAACAACAAAGTCGTTTGTGGATTGAGGATATGACTAGATCATTCGGAGGTCTTCGCCTAGAGATTCTTCAATAGGAGGACCGAGCATGTAGGAAAAGGACTTTGAGAAAGCCTTATGTACCCTTTTGTTTTGTTTTTTAGAACATCGATGGAAGATTTTTATCGACATTTGAGGTAATTCGTTCCAACTTTACCACAACTCACTATCTTTTAGTCCATTGAGGACAATCTCCATTTTAAAGTGTGGGGTGGGAATAGTTGATATGCTTTACCTTGAACGCTTGCTACGTGCTATATCTTTTAGTCGATAAAATTTTTAAAATTTTAAAATTTTCCAATGCAAAATGTTGTGCTATGTGCTTTATTTTTTTTTTTTTAAGAACTAAAGATGTTCTCCATCTAATGACTTTAGCCATCTCCTACAAGAATGAGTCTAGTTATCATCACTTGATCTAGGGAGGCTAGTGTAGTGATTATGAAGAATGTGATAGTCAATGGGATGAAATGACCATTTGATGTGTTTGAATGTCATATTATGTGATATATGTAAAGATTTCTAATTATGAAAAAAGAGTCTCCTATTTTCATAAGTTATAAAAAGACTGAAGTCTATCTTTAGAAAAATGCTAAAATTTCTACCATCAAGACATTATTTCAAAAATTTATGATAGTTTGTTGAAAAATAAAGTGCGGGGGAAAGCCCAACATGTGAGGCATCTTTTCATTGCACTAAATCGAGTTTTGGAAGAGATACTAGTTCAACTTTGGTGGGGTAGTCCTACAATGTGATGCTAGTTCCTCACTAACAAAAATAAAAGTTCCACCCGTTGAATTGATTGCCAACTTGAGGATGTGTTGTTAAGTGCACAGATAGACCTTCAGACACCCCTTAATTGTATTGACCCTCCACAAGAAATGAGGTTATGGAACTTTTAATTTCTTGCTCGACTAATAACAGTAAGGTTAAAAAGAGCTCTCCACCATGTGAAAAATAAGAAAAAAAAATTTGGTTGAAAGAGAATGAAAATTCGAAAATCCTAAAAAGAATTTAATTTTGAGAAAGGCAAACTACATTAAAGGAATGTAAAGTTGATGGTAGAAAGCATTCAAAACATCAATGTTTATTAAAAGCTTCATGCTTACATTATGAGACTCTGATGCTTGATTTGGTTGTTAATGCATGGACTATAAGGTATACTATCCTCGCATATTGATGTAGGTAGGAGTCTCGTTCTATAGTTGACCTTGTAAGTTGCTTATGATCCACTACCTAAGATCTGGGTTGAGTGGTGATAACTTGACTCGCACGAAACTACACCACAATAAAACCCTAACTAGAGCCATGTTTTTAAACTCTAGTCGGGTGCAGTATAGGGCAAGTATTTAGATATTGACCCAGGCCGGTCCGTCTACCCCTACTTCGGTTGTTGAAATCATTATCTAGCAACAAAGTTTTGGATTAAAGGTTTGCTAATTGAAATAACAAAAAGCAAAGGTAAATGGTTTTGGAAACTCTTTTGTTGAAAGATCACTCGGGTGTCGCTTCCCCCTAACTACTACCATGATATGTAAATTGGAACAATTGCTTTGGGCACGGTGACCGCGAAACGCAGAGGGAGGAATATATGGTCGAAGACCACAATCTCAATTATCACTCGACCCTCATGGTTTAGACAATCGGTAATTGACTTACTCCCTCACTCAAGTGAAAGGTCAGATGGTTTAATCGCAATTAACCGATTTGCTTAAGTCAACATTGAGGGTTGCCCTAACTTAACCTAGTTAGTTGGCTTAGAAAGCGGAAGGAAAACCAACTCGATTGACTCTCCCTTGGAAGGGGTATTTTACTCTCTAAGCTAGGCTAAGGTTGCTAATTAGATTGCTAGCACCAACATGCACAAACCTAAGGGTGCTAAGCACAATTATGCACAATCCTTTGGTTGCTAAGCACCTAAATGCACAAACTTAAGGATGCTAGGCACAAAACATGCACAACCCCTAGGTTGCTAAGCACAAGCATGCACAATCATGATAAATAATGCCTCAATCATTGAATTGAACAATACCCAATGACAATCATCCAATACACATAAGAGAAAACTACATGATAGAGTTAGGGTTTCACAACACCCAAGTGAAAGGAGGTCTACTCCATGATAGAAGTGGGAAAAACAAAAGGGAAAGAGGTGGAAACCATCTTGGAGGATGCTCCCTGTCTTCTTGGCCTTGAGTTGAGCTTTCCTTGGAGCAAATCTTCCCAAAATCAGCCTTGAAGCAAAACCCTTGCCTTCTTCTCCCTTTTGTTCGTGTTTCTCTCTCTAGAATGTTGAAGAAGGCTTTTCACACAAAATGGGCTCTCCCCTCTCTCCTCCTTTCAACTCGTCATTTAAACCAGAGACGAGCTGAGTTCACGGCCGTGAACCACAAAACGCGTCTGTGAACTGCAGGCGTGCGCCAAAACACACAGCGTCGATATCTTCTGTTCACGGTCAACAGCCTTTGTTCACGGTCTTAGTGACCGTGGACTCACCTTGCGTTAGTAACCTCCATTTTGGCTCTGGAAGCCTCGCGATTCACAGTCAAGGGCTCTTCTTCACGGTCATGCAAGACCTTGAACTTCCTTGGTTAGCCGTGAACTGGCCCTTTTCACTTCTTCTCCAGGTTTTCGATCCTTTTCGCCCAACTTTTGACTCCGAGGCTGGTTTCAGCTGTAAAATTCTGAAACACACTAAAACACGAGGAACCTAGCATAAAACCAACCTTTTAGGAGTGAATTCGGCACAACCACATAAGTAAAACGGGGGCAAAACAAGGACAATTAGGCCGAATCACTAGGGTTCATTGAGTTGTATGATTATGAGTAGTATTTGCTTTGGACAAGAAAGTACCAAGTTTGGGGTATTTATGATGAGACTTTATTTATAGTGTTTGTCACCCCATTGTTGATATATTTTCCCCTTCTATTGAAGCATCTTTAGTCATTTCAATGGTATTTCTTGTCTAAATCACAACTATTTGATCAATGAGCTTTAAATAGACCTAGGTAATGTTCTTGTACTATTTGAAGGTACTAAGTAACCTAAGGAAGATTGGATCAAGCATTGAAGAAGTCCAATGACGGAGTAGCCAACTACAAGTTGAAGTTGCTAGAATACGTCAAGACGAGCCCATAGTCGGAAGAATCAGCTCGTTCTGAAGAAGGAATGAGTAATGACCCAAGCAACGGATCCAACCGTCTCTCCCCCCCCAAGTTGCAACCCATATCATCTGGAACAGAAGTCCATGGATCAAAAATCACAAACCAAGAAGAATTAGATCGGGGGATCCAACCGATGCCATACCATTGCCTTCTCTTTGCCTTGTTGACAAAGTTTCCTAAGTGTACTAGGTTTTGGAGACTCTTTCCTAGTCGATTTAGGTTGTAATAGGATGGATTTCCCTTATAAATAGAGGGAATGATTACATTGTATGAGTAAGGCTTCACAAATACATAAATCTAAACTCCACACAAAGGCCTAGTCTAGTCTAAGTAGGGGGATCTGCAGCCAAGGAGATGTTGGCAACATCAATGGTGGTACCTTCCTTCTCCTCTATGTAGCTAGTCGAACTTGATTGTATTAGGATGCAATTTTGATTATTGTTATGTGAATGAATGATATGATTACATCTCATGCTGGTGTTTGTCTATGAAGATTTCGATGCCTTTGATTATGTATGGCCATTGATGTTTCCATAGTATGAATGCTCTTATACCACCAATGCTTATGATTCTATTGTATGCTACCATATTCATTTTGTTTAGTATTGCGTAGATTGTCAAGAAATTACGTTTGAGGGATACCCCATTGATTTTACACGAGTAGAGATAATATTGATCACACATCTATGCTTTGAGTAGTATCAATGCTTGATTGTGAGATTAACAATGTTATGACTATAGTTATGGTTTGTAGAAGCCCATAACTAACTATATGCTATCCTAATTTTTCTTCATTAATTAGTTAATGGTATGAAGCGAAAACACACATTGGCTAGTTAAATCTCTATCGCAAGAGCGCATGCACGGGTAGAGAGTGGCCTTAGAGGAAGGGATAGGGTGCTACAATAGATGAATAATAATTTCATGATGTGAATGAGCCATAGTTTGCAAGATTTTCTTCGAAACCACTACCTATTACAATAACGTATCTTTACTTTTATGCATCTATAAACCAAAAATCTCTAAACAACTTTATTCTTCTTGATTTGCTTAGTTGTCTAGTTGTAAACCCTTAAATTTCTTTATACTTATCGAGGATGTCTTGTAGGTTGGTGTGAGTAGTTGTGCATTAAAAGACCTCGAGAAATATGATTCTAGGGCATCCTAGGACTTCTATCACTTGCATGAAATACTACATCAAACCGCATCACAAAAGCTTAACCACTAGCCACAAAGTGCGATTATTGGTTAATTGCATCACTAACTATTCTGAAATCTTTGAAGCCACTAGCTGAAGCGGTGCAGAATAAATGAAGACTCAGAGATGGGATTGAGGATGATGAAGACGACTGGAGCAGGCTCGATGAGTGACGTCAACAGAGATCTCTGAATTGCGATGAGGCTCCTTAGTAGGGGTGAGCATTGGGTGGTTGAACCCATAAATCCACCCAAAACCACCCACAATCAACTCACCCATTATGATGTGGGTGGTTCATATGGGTGGGTGTGGGTTGTAAAATAGGTGACCCACTAAAGATTGGGTGGGTATGGGTGGACTATGGTTGACCCACAACCCACTGAACTTTTTAACTTCAAACCATCAAATCTCTAACATATAGCTTTATTGAAAATGAGACCTTTGTAATCATAAAAATTCCTCTCAATTTCGACCAAAGGACTATGTTGAGAGGTATGCTTAGACAATTAGAGGTACGCTTAAGCATAACTAGTAGACAAATGGCAAAAATAAGACAGTTGTCTTCCCGAAAATGACATCATCTCAAACTACCACCGATTCGTCCTTCATTCCTTCCATCAATTTGAAATTGTAATTTGCGACTATAGGTTAAAAATCTATTTACACTCAAAATGCCTAGGCGAATGAGGCACTAGACACGACCAAAATGTTAGTGACTCGCTCTGACTATCACAATAAAATTCCACCTAAGGTCCAAGTATAAATTTTAGATGTGTGCAATATAGGGCAAGTATGTTTAAATATCGATTCGGGCCGGTCCATGTACCGCTACTTTGACTGTTTTAAACATTATCTAACGGATTAGTTTTGGTGAAAACAAAGGTCTCAAACTAAATTGATTTGCAAAGGTAAAATGGATTTAACATTAGTTGAGAAAACTTGACTCATCCCGAATATCACAGCAAAACCCCACCTAAGGCCCAAGTATAAACCTTAGATGGGTGCAATATAAGGCAATTAAGGGTTGACTTACCATCTCCCTCAAACCGATGGTTGGATGGCTTAATCACGATTAACCTAGTTGATTAATTCAAGATAGAGGTTTGTCCTACATTAACCTAGGTAGGTGGCTTGAAAAGCCCAAGGAATCCCAACTCAATTGAGCCTCTTTTGGAAAGGGGGGTTTCCCCTCTAACCTAGGTTAGAATGGCCATTTAGATTGCTAAGCTCAAACATGCATAATCATCATGAAAAATACCTCAATCATTAAATTAAACAACACCCATAAGAAATCATTCAATTACACTACAACTACATGGCAAATAGTTAGGGTTTCACAACACCCAAGTGAAAAAGAGTACTATCCATGCTAGAAAGGGGAATAACACAAAAGAAAGAAGTAGAAACCACCATGGAGATGCCTCCACTCTTCTTTCATCTTGTGTTGATGTTATCTTGAGGACATTCTTCCCAATTCACCACTTGGAGCAAACCCTAACCTCCTTTCTTCTTTGGTTCGTCCTTTCTCTCTCTAAAATCTGAAGAAGAAGACACTTTCTCACTCTTGGGCTCAATTCACGGACTTAGTTCAAGGTCGTGAACTCCTCAACGCGTCCGAGAACTTGGAGCGCTGTGTCGAAACGCACCACTTCACTCACATGAGTTCACGGTTTGCACTCAAAGTTCACGGTCTTGTTGACCGTGAACTTGCCTTGCGTTAGTAACTTCATAATTCACCCTGGATGCTTCACGGTTCACGGTTTCGGGCTTCAGTTCATGGCCATAGGAGACCGTGAACTCCAATGGGGAACCGTTAACCTTGCCTGAATCACCCTCTTTGCCCGGTCTTTGCTTCTTTTCTTCCAACTTCCGACTCCGGGGCTAGTTTCACTTGTTAGAATCGGAAACACACTGAAACGCACAAAACCTATCGAAAAACCACCCTTTCAGCAGCACAATTGCTACAAACACCCAAGGGAAACGGGGCTAAAATGTGTGCAATTAGTCCCGAATCACTCCCACACACTTAGACGTTTGCTTGTCCCCAAGCAAACCATTTCACACAAGGTAATATCTCGACCTATCAAAATGCTTTGGGGACAAATCAAAGGGCACAAAGTGGTGAATCTCAAATGGCTATTGGCAATTAACAAGAGGACCGTTGCAAGCAATACCGAAATCCACCACAAATGACATTCGAGGCTACTAGAAACGGGAAAATTAAAAGTTCTCACCTTGTTCATGAATCAATGCAAGTTTCAAAGGTCACTTACCAACCACAACTAACAATGTATAAAGTTCAAGTTCAAGGAACAAACAGATGGGCAACAAAGGTCCTCACCGGGGTATGATATGACTTGCAAAACAAGAATGAATCACTCACTCTCTTGACCGATGGGGTCGAGAGGTTTTGGTGCAAAGAATGTGCACAATCGTCAAAACTCGGCCCTATCGTCTCAACACCACGACGGCAACCTCTAAATACTAGAGTTCACGGAATGGTTGTCATCACTAGCTAGTCCGGAGGTTTTAGACACGGGTTCAAATGATTGGCGTATGTTTAAATCACTAGCTCTGACTATCACAATAGAATCCCACCTAAGGTCCAAGTATAAACCTTACATGGGTGCAATATAGGGCAAGTATGTTTAAATACCGACCTGGGGCGGTCCATGCACCGCTACTTCGACTGTTTGAAACATTATCTAGCGGATTTGTTTTAGTGAAAAGAAAGGTCTAAAACTAAATTGCTTTGAGAAAGCTTCACCCGGGTGTTGCTCCCCCTACATAACAATTATGACTTGAAGAATCGAACGATCGTGTGTGGTTAGAGGGTCATAAACCGCAGGGAAGTCTATAAAGCAGCCGAAGCTACCCTCTTAGCCTCTAGGTTGAGGAATGGGACACGATCCAAGCCACTAATGTGACACTCTCAACCTATCAACTAAGGAATGGTTAGACTTCACCCTCGAATTGGGGTTCAAAGAATGCCCAAGGGACCCCATCTCTAATAGAGCCTCTTAAGTTAAGGAGGGTTCTCTCTAAACTAACTTAGGAGGCATTGAATGCCCAAGGAAACCCATCTCAAAATGAGCCTCTTAGGTGAAGGAGGGTTCTGTCTAAACTAGTTTAGGAGGCATTGAATGCCCAAGGAAACCCTGCTCAAATCGAGCCCCTTTTGGGTAAAGGTGGTTTCCTCTCTAAACTGGCCAAGGAGGCATGAAATGCCCAAAAACACCCATCTCAATATTGAGCCTCTTAACTTAAGGAGGTTTCCTCTCTAAACTAGCGGTTGAGGAATGAGATACGATCCAAGCCACTAATGTGACCCTCTCAACCTATCAGCTAAGGAATGGTTAGACTTCACCATCGAATTGGATTTCGGACGGCCACCCACAACCAAACCCTAAGTGCTAATTTGAAATAGAAGGTTTTCCCTTTAACCAACATAAAATAGGAGGCATAAAATTCCCAAGGAAACCATCTCTAATAGAGCCTCTTAGGTTAAGGAGGGTTCTCTCTAAACTAGCTTAGGAGGCATTGAATGCCCAAGAAACCTATCTCAAAATGAGCCTCTTAGGTTAAGGATGGTTCTCTCTAAACTAGCCTAGGAGGCATGAAATGCCCAAGAACACCCATCTCAAATTGAGCCTCTTAACCTAAGGAGGTCTCCTCTCTAAGCTAGGTTAGAATGACAATTAGATTGATAGGCTTTCACAGAACACAATCATTTCTGAATAATACCTCCACATTCACATTAAAACACAACCACACACAAATCATTCAATTCATATAAGCATTCACATAATTGTAGCTAGGGTTTACAAACACTCAAGTGAAAGAAGGGACTCCTCCATGCTAGAAGAAGGGAAAATACAAGAGAGGGAAAGGGAAAGCATCAAGAAGATGCAAGCCTTGCTCCTTGTGCTGAAAAAAATCCTCCTTTGGGGGAGCAATTCCCTAAACCTTGCTTGGAGATGAAACCTTAGCTTTTCCTCTTCTTTGGTTCGTCATTTTCTCACTCTAAAATCTGAAGAAGTAGAATTTTTCTCACTCTAGGTATCCCCCTTCTTCTTCCTTTCAGATGGCCTTTTAATTTGAGATCGCGCCCAGTTCACGGTCATGAACATTGAAACGCGTCCGTGAACTCAATGCTGACCTCGAAACGCACCTTTTCATTGGCTTGGGTTCACGGTCAGTGGCCTCTGTTCACGGTCTTAGCGACGTGAACAGCGTGGGCATCAGTAACCTGCAAACCCTCTCTGCATGCTCCTCGGTTCATGGGTTTTGGCTCCAGTTCACGGCCCTGTGAGACTGTGAACTACAACATCAGGCCGTGAAAATTGGCTGTCTAAACCTCTTTGCTCCTTTTCTTCCAACTAAAATTGGCCGTGAAAATTGGTTTTACCTGTTAGGATCTGAAACACACTAAAACACAAGCAACCTCGCATAAAACCAACCTTTTTGGAGTTCAATTGCAACAAACGTCAAAGAGAATTGTGGATAAAAAGTGTACAATTAGGCCCGAATCAGTTTGCCATGAGCCTAGTGTCTTTTTGAACCTTGGTTACCATTATCAATATTTTAAAATAAATTATTCACTTGATTTATGGATTATATGTTGTAAACCCACCGAATCCACCAAACCACCCATCATCCGCAACAACCAACCCAACCTTCCCACATGTAATGCTTGGGTGGGTGTGGGTCATTTTCTCCTTCCCCCACCACGTAGTGGGTGGTTCCAAACTCACCCAAATCCACATAAAACCACCCACTGCTCATCCCCTACTCCTTAGAGCATTTTTATTGGAATTGCATTTAGAATTGCATTATGACATGACATTCATTTGCAATTGAATTATGCAATTGCATTGATGTAGATGACAATTGCATCTTTGCAAGCTTTCAAATAATGCAATTATGGAATGCAAGCCACATCATTTTTTTTATTATTAAATTATTCATTAATTTTATTATTTGAGTGTTTATGTTTTAATAAATTAAATTAAAAAAATTAGTTGCAATTGCAAGTTTATTGCATTGATGTGGTGCAATGCAAGTAAGATGAGTTGGATTGCAAAAAAATGAAGTAACAATAAAAAAACAAATGCAATTGTAAATACAATTGCACCAATGGAGATGCTCTTAGGAGTGGTAATCTCGTGTTCATCGAAGGGTGTTCGTCGTATTTTAAACAAGTGAAGCAGGACGTGGATGAGGTCGTTAAAGGGAGCGAGTTCATGATGATACTTTGCGATTTCCCGGGTTACTGTTGTTGGAAATTTGATTAAGTTACTAGCCTATAGCCCGGCCCGTTGCCCGCATTTGTTTAAGGAAATGGAGTTACAATATCTATAATGATAGTGTCGAGAAATGAGTCTTGTTTTATATTATCATAAGATTGTTGCAATTTTGCAATTCGTTGAAGATGAACATGTAATTTGAATGAACATTCATAATAAGTTAGAAATACATTTGAAGATTAGCTAATCAAGATAAAAATACTTACATGAAATTTTACTAATCACAAATCTAATCTAGTTGAGTATTACGATAAATAACATGCAAGTCCAAAATAAGAAAAATCAAGACATTGTCTCATTGTTCATGACATGGTACTCAATTCAACAAAGGCAAAAATAATTTCACCAACACAAGTTCACAATAACCAAATACATTCTTCCAGGGACCGACTGTGACCATGACTTCAAATGTCTGTTCTCCAAGCATGTTCAGAAGGGCCATATAGTCAGCATTGACAACATCTACATGACTGAATACAGATCCAACAATCATTCGTAACTGTGATGACGGGAAGACGATGTCAACACCAATGAAATCGTCCTTAATTGTGAGGTGGACGAAATGGATTCTGGATACAGGGGACCAGGACGTCGTCAAATTCGTTACACGTCCGGATAACAGAAAAGAGGTGCCCTGATGTAAACAAAGAAACGAATATTGTCAAAGCAAATCGATAAAATGCAGCATGCCACAAAAGGCGTACGATTAAAAAGAAATTTATTTGTTTAGTTACCTGATTTTCGACATCCACTTGCAACATAATGAGATCGATGGTGTCGGCACGCTCACAAATTTCAACAGCATCATCGTATTGCAGATTAGCAATAAAACCATGGGGAAGCCTATATATTGGACTGTAAGTTTTGGCACTAAGTAGTGAAAAAGAATCGAAATTACATGATTTAGTATTCGTTGGATGCATGAGCAGTACTTACTGATTGAATTGAGGTAGGCCCGCCATATTGAATACAATTCGCACGGTGAATGGAACCGAAGTGTTTTGTATGGGAAGTAGTAAACGGAAATTGTAACGGGAGAGAAAGTGGTATCTCCATTATATAAAGGAGAGAAAGTGATTCTACACACGTGATTCACTTGGCCGCATGCAGTGGAGTACGTGTGTGTGTGGAAAGTGGGAGAGTGGAGAAGGATTTGTGGCCTCGTGGGGGAGTGGAGAAGGATCCGTCGAAAAGGTAGAGTAGGTTGGCCATTTAGAGTTCAAGAGGCGGCTGGGCAATCCCAAAACCCTCCCTAACCATTTTCTTTTAATCACTAATTGCAACTGTGTCAACAATTCTTGTCCAAAATTGCCTCTCAAAGTTGCTAATTATTATTGGATGCGCCAACCCGGCCGGCCCGGCCCACCCCACCACTAAATAGCATGAAATGAAAATCATAATGAATGTAATTAATAAAGAAATAATGAGTTGGTGTGCGGCAAACTTGGCCTTCACCTCATAAAAGTTGCAAAAAATTCGGTTACTGGGAAGTAGAGGAGGTGGGGGAGTGGAGAAGGATCTGCCGAAAAGGTAGAGTAGGTTGGCCATTTAGAATTCAAGGGGCGGTTGGGCATTCCCAAAACCCTCCCTAACTATATTTTATTAAACTGAACCATGCTAGGGTTGTTTTGTGGGTTGGGTTGTGGTGTTTAGTGTGTTTGGGTTTTTTCTGGGTTGGGTTACCGTGGGTGTCGGGGTGGGTTTGGAGTTTTTCTCTTGTGTGTTTTTCTGATTTATGTATTTGTGGGTGAGCTTTCATTTTTTGTTTTGGGTGGGCTCAACTTTACGATTTGGTTAGACTTCTATTTTTCAAGGACCATGGTCCAACTCTTTATCATTTTCCTATTTCGTAATGAAATCAGGTTTCGTCAACAAAAAAAAAAAAAAAAAACTGAACCATGCTTAAAGTATCATTAATTAATGAATCTCGAGTCACTACTGAATGAATTTAAATCATTTTATATAGCTTAATTTATAAAATAATAATTGAAGGTAAATGAGAAGAAAATCTCGCAAATCAAGTGTGATAATAGAAAAATAATACCTAGAGAATGAAAGGGGTTGACACTTTCTAATTGCCCATTTTCTTCTCGGTTATAGAAATCCAGAACAAAACAAATAGGGATGAGAAAGCAGGGTTGTTGAGGCCATGGTTGAACACAACGGGCTGGGTTGGCGGATAGGTAAGTAGGTTTGTGGGCTCCAAATTGTTAGGAAATAATCATTCTCAAATACGTGGGCTGTTCATTAGGCCCAATACAGTTTGAGACAGTTGTGATGGGCCTTTATGTAATGCTACTTTGGTTGTCATGCGGGCGGCATGCCACCCAGTTGAACCTGGTTCAAACTGCGCCAGTCATAAAACCAGCATGACATCACCGATATGACCAGTCTGATCGAATTACGCATTCTAAGCAAAGTCATATCATAATGAATGTAATTAATTAAAAAATAATTTTGCTTTTCATTTTGTGAATGTAATAGTTAAAAGTTGATGATATTTGTTAGATTGTAACTAAATTCTCCAAAAATATGTTTCATATACAGATAATTCACATTGGATCATAACCAGGACTAAAAAAAATAATCAAGTGCATAACACAAAACCGACAATATTTCCTGGTTCATATGCGAATAAATTCTGACAACCTATCTGCTTAACTACCATCTTGTAAAACAACAGCAAACCAATCCAAATAAATAATTGATTCTCCATTATAAACAAAGCTGCGGAAATCAGTTACAGCTAATCTCTTGCACACTGGGTGGTTTAAAACCAAACCATGAAACTAAAAGGTTAAGCTCCAACAATCTGATCATCACAAATAACAGTAAAAAAGTACGGTGGAAGTAGTAAATAGAGCTGAATGAAGAGAAATGCCTAGCCAACCACTTCCTATTAAATGTTTGAGTGTGGTTGATATTTAGGAACACAGTCGAGGAATCCATTAAAAGCACTCCATCCTTAAAAGGCAGCAGGGAACATCTTCAACAAAACCAAATCACAGTGACGGACCATGCGGTTCCACGCTCCAACTTCAATGACAAACTGGTAATACTTCGAATGAATGCAGTTGAGAATGGCGATGATGTTAGTGTCCCAATCGATATCCGTCTACGCAACCACATCACCAACAATGCGTCTAAGGTTGACAGAGGGAAACACAACTTCCAGCTCCTCAGTTACATCATTGATGGTGAAATGCACAACACTGACCATAGAGTGCGCCGAAGTTGAAATTCCAATGGCTTTTAGTTTTCCCAGCATGATGTATACCGTCCCCTAAAACAGACACATGGGTTATTGATGACCAAAATGAAGCAAATGTTGAATTGGGTAATGACTGTGTTTAAAAAAAAAATTGGTGTTTAGTTGAGTTTGAGTGATTTACCGTACTATACAGATTCAACTTTATCATATTAAGCTGTGGAACCGTTGTGTGCTCAGATATGGCGAGAGCTTCCTCGTATAGCAATGGTCCAACAATATAGTTAGATCCAAATTGGGGTACATCTTCCCTGATAATAAATTAACCAGAATTACCACTATCAATAGATACCACACACATTAGAAATTAAAGTTTCAAAGATAGAGGTTTGTGAAGCTTACTGTTTTAACAAAGGATGCAAGTGAGGGCAGTGGATGTTGAGATAGATTTTAGTTGCTCGTGAGTAAGAAAACGAATAAACTCCTAACATCCATTTAACAATAAAACCACAAACACATGAGTAAATAAAATTACAGTGATAAGAACTGTTATTAATTTACAAAACATGATGACCAGAATTGAAGTGAGAAAATAAATACGGAAGATACTGCTTATCTTATTAACATGTATCTTCAAACAATGTTTTACTGTCCCAAATGAGTAAACCAAAATTTAATTAATTGTGCTAATTGGATAATAAAATTCTGTTTTGTAAACGACTCCATATTCTGAACTTAGTCATTGTCAAATGAAACAAAAGGCAGCATCTACCGTGTCACGAAAATGGTTACAATTCTCAAGGACAGGATAACCAAATGCATACAAATTAGCTACTCAATGGATGCAAACAATGCAAATATTCATTTGTTCTCACATGACCACAAAAAAGGTTAGTATATTTCTAGTAAGAAAAAGGCAGAAAATTTTCACACCTTCGTTTTGCTCGATGAATAGTGATGTGAAGACCGCGATCTGCCCCAAAGCTCTGGCGTCAGAAACAACTTCTTCAAAACTTGGTATTGTCGAGTCCGACAAAAAACATAAGCTATCTCTCCCCTAAAGAAAATAAACAGAAGTTGGTAAGATAGAAATAACCTTGGTTTTTAGAATGAGCATAAACAAAAGAACCATTTTACGGACTCTGGCAGTAGGAGTTATCCGCTTCTTCCGAACCGGTAAACAAAAGAACCATTTTACATACAACAGGGTATCCGCACGAAATGACAAACGAAAATCCGCTTCTGCCACTCGATGAATAGAGTTGTTGTCTTCAATGTAAAAGAACATTACTCCATAAACACGGCCTTCATGAAGACTTGACAGAAATCGATTTAAATGTGGTCGCCGAATGATGGCTTCAACCAACTGACCCTGCATAGTCAAGGAAAATGAATTAATGTTTGTACAACTGTTACTGAGAAAGAGGCCAGAAGGAATAATACACATACCTGGTTGTTAATGAATAAGAGATTAACTTGTCGAAGTGAATCCCCGGTATGATACAGCTTCCCCCATAACCTCAGCAGACACAGCCGCAACACCCAGTTTTCGTTGTGATCATAAAGAACAGGAAGAGGATTAACAGACATGATTGCGATTTTGGATTGCTAAAGTGATTGTCAGAGTTGGAACGGAGGAAGGTTGTTTTCCTTTGGCTATATAAATGAAAGTAAGCTTAACTAATTCTCTTTTAAATTAAGAGGGGGAGGTGGTTATCCGCGCGAGAATTGGGGGAAGTGGAGTACTGGAGGAAGGATGTTGGGGCTTCGGCTATATAAATGAAAGTAAGCTTTAACTGATTCTCTTTTAAATTAAGAGGGGAAAGTGGTTATCTAGCCCCCACGAGAATTGGGGGAAGTGGAGTAGTGGCTCAAAATTTTAATGGCTAAATCTTTCAATTATTTGTTTACAATAATGCACGTCTGGAATTAGTTAAGAAAATTAACCAAAATGGTTTCAAATATGCTGCTATGACCCAACCCAGGAACACATTACCTGACCAGTGGACAACGGGGTTAGCAACCTCTTTCTCTTTGCTTCTGGCAGCAAATTACACTCCGATTCCTTATTTCCCCTCAACCCTAATCCCCTTGCCGCAGCAACGCCGACATCGACCATTATCCGCCGGCGACATGCGGTATTGCCGAGCCGAAACTGTCGACCGAGCTCAACCATCGACGGAACTCTGCGCGACCAGCACTCTCCCCTGCCGGATCGTACCCACCAGTCCCATCACTCTCCCTTGCCGGATAGGAGCAACCAGTCCTGTATTGCTCAAAGTTAGATAGCGGCTTCGCGATAGAGAGGTTTCAATCTGCATCCTTGGTTGGGAAATTGTCAGCCGAATTTGCCTCCACTCTCCTAGAATGATGAATTTGAGTTGAGAGTTCCCAGCTCCAAATCATTTCTCCAAATAAATGATGATTGCTGGCGTTAAGGGGAGGAACAAAGATGCAGCTGTGTAATTGATAATAGGGTTGATTGAAATGGCAGAGTAGAGCTGTCGACTACAATGAAAATGGGGCTGCAGGCGGCAGCTATGCTTAGGGTTTGGGTACATGAGAATGAGCTATTCTCATATGGATTGGGCCGATGATAATGTAAAAAGGCTCACATTAACAAATTATGGGCTTTTACAAAAGGCTAATGGGCCGTACATAGTAAAGACATGTCAGACTAAATAGGTTTCGGTTGTCTTCACTGGCCCAAGTGCTTGCCTTTAAATATCTTCTCTTCTCTATAAATTTGCTTAAATCTTATTAAAGCACTTTTAAAAACAGACCCATCCACTTAAGCAGGGGAATCACCACGGCAAACGTCGGACTTGCACTATTTTTTTGGCCGACTTTCTATATAAAATTGGGTTTTGAATATATGTATTGTTTTCACAGAGTTTTTTTTTTGGCATCAGAGAATTTATATTATCACAATTTCAACATGAGAATTTTTTTGGTAAAACTTCATTGTGGGCAAGTGTCAAACTTAGATAATAGACGAACTATAATGAGATTGATGCCCAATATTGAAATTTTTGAACAATAGTATGTTATAAATGTTGTCAAAAATTAATTTGTTTTATTGAAAGTTTATTGTCTTCACTTTGAAACGTGTATTTCATACGTCAATGACTAAACATTATTAAAAAATTATTGAGTTTATAATTGATACCGTTAAACCGTACGGGTTTGGGACATGGCATTAAATTTACCCTATACATGGGTTTGGGTACCCGTTTCAAACTGGACGGGTATCCCGTCCCATCCCGTTGCCCACCCCTAAATTGAAATACATTTTCTTGGTGTTTAGTTAGGTTGATAAGAACTGGCCGTACTGCATAAAGAATGGGCCACAAATTAATAAAAACCATTTTGACGACTACCATTTAAGAAAGAGTACCATCTGAGAATACATGAATAAAAATAAAAGGAAATGAAGCATGTTTATCCGACAGAGACATGTAATTAAGGTCGTCGTGCAGTTGGTAGCTGATGTTCCTAGTGATCCGGGGGTGCATGGAGGTGGTTGTTTCCGCTTCAAGGAAGTTGGAGTTGCGCCTTCAGGTTCCGCGGCTTCTATTCCATTGCCATCAGCTTCAGCGGTAGTGAAGTCCTGTGATGATTGCTGTGGAGATGGAGTGATGGCGATAGATTCTGAGGAAGACTGAGCAGTCATCACATCAGCCTGACAAAAACAAATAAATTGTAACCAATGAAATCTACAGTTAAATTTCGTAAAGGAAAATATATTTCTTAACAACTGCATAATGAAAGAGGCAATCATTCTAGTTTTCCAATCACCTTAATCTGATGAGCAAGGTCCTGGAAATTCCCATTTCTCGGGTCAAGCTCCACCACAATCCTCATCACGCTTAGTTTGCTTGATGGATGAGATAGAAGTCGTAGTCACTAATCTTGACATCCACTTTCAATGCTTTCCCCTCTAGAGATAAAACTGTAGGAGGTATGGTGGTATCTAGGGATGGCAATGGGTAGGGTCGGGTGCGGGTTTACCCTATACCAACTCCTAACCCGCCGGGTAGAGCCTTCTAAAATACCCGACCAAATAACCACCGGGTATGAAAATTATATAACCATACCCTACCCACCGGGTAACCACGGGTATTCGGGTAACCATGGGTACGAATCCTAAACTATGAACTTATACACATATATGCACATACATACTGTTGTCCATTAAAAATTCTCAATGCTTGTAACTGTTCTAGCTTCAACAATCCACACAAATAAAAACAGCAAACACATAATAATTGTTCTTGCTTCTACAATCCACACAAACATAATAATCGTCGACATCTTCATCATCAATAATGGTAGCTAAACTCAATTTCTCAAGGGAAATTGACCCTTTGGTTAGCGGGGCGGGTATTATCGATTACCATACCCGTAGCCTACCCTTTATTTTGAAACCGGGTATTACCCGTACCCGTCCCTTAACCCGTCAAAGCGGGTAATTACCCTCGTTGACCAGGTACGGTCGGGTAGGGTACCCATGGTTACGGGTTGGATTGACATCCCTAGTGGTATCATGTGGATCTTTCATCGTATTTACCAACTCCTGGGTAGAGGTGTTCAAGAATTTGCCAGCCGCATAGTCTAGTAAAACCAAGTCAATGGTATCTTGCAAATCCCTCACAGTCATAACAATGCGAAACCTGAAACATAATAGAAGAATGAGATCATGAAGTTCCAGTTGTATAGTAGCAGAAACAATCTATTTGCCGGTACATTTGAGTGTAGACGAACAAAAATCTTTCTCCTTTCATATGTAGTAGGCATATTAAGTGGCATAGGGTATGATGGCGGCCATCTACACGCTTTCTACAATCAAATTGAAATTAAGAATGCAAGGGAAAGGGTTGTGGACGATAGGACTCACCTTTTGATTGCTTTAGAAGACGTAACTCCGCATTTTGAGAAAAAAAATCCACCTATATCTTCTTTAACCAAACAGCGGCATTTAAATGATGCACACCCATTGTATGCCCAGTTATGGTCGACCTTCGTAACAATGCAATTGACCTGCACAGTTTTCTGGTGACAGACAAACAAATATAATGACACAACATGATTAGAGTGGTCAAACGCATTATGAGAACGGATTTTGAGTGCCCCAAGATATATGAACTGGATTAAACCTGAACTCTATCACCCGATCGCAACTCATTAAGTTGACCAATTGTCACTTCTGGGATTACAACGATGGGTTAAGAGTCTACAAATCGCGGCGCAGGAAGGGGCACATTCCTACCAATATGAATTATACACATGTTATCAAATTGTTTGCCAACCAATCACTTGCCATACAGTTCAACTTGGGGGGTTTGGGGACTACCTTTCAGGATGAACCATTTCAGCAGGAGGATCGATGTCTGCATAGATCCGCGTGGCACTCGAGGAAGACAAATAATATTCGTCTGCAAAAATTGTAATGCAAGTCAATAATTAGATAGGAGTAGCCTATATTGATATAAATGTAGGGACATACTATTCCATTTCCGAACAATTATAGATGTCAGAACCAATGGAACAGAGATTTCATGTCCTGGTCTAGCAAAGGGATCCAGCTGCGTCATAATTCTCGCCCACAATGAAACCTTAATCGACTGACCTCTACAAATAATCCAATGGTGGTGGTGTTAGAAAACAAAACATACGGAAAGTGAGAGCAACTTAGAAGTTATGGTAATTCAATTGGGAAGCTATTATTAAATAACATTAAGAGGAATGGACGGGGATCGTATAGAATGAAAAATGTTACTCCGGAAGAAGGAGTTTGATATCCTTCCGTGGGGTCCTTTTGGTTGAGGATTTGGGAAGCAGGACATTAGAACATTGTTCTAAATGGCCTCTCACATCTGTTAAGCAATGATAAGAGGATACCATTGTCAGTTGTATTTCAAGAGCAAGCAGATGCGCCGTAATGAGGATACCAACCTAGCAAATCTCCGGTGACATTATGATATTTGTGGATGTCAACAGCTTTGATGAACCGGAACTTGGACGGCGGAGCAGTTGGGATCGGATCAATAGGCTGAACAGTAGTGTCTCCGTTGAACTGAATCATCAAAGGGTTTGGAATAGGACGGAAATCCTCCTTTGTGGAAGTTACTTTAAATTTTGCCAGCATATAGCATTTTTGTTCCTCAAGCTGACTACCAAATATTCGGACGGAATCTAGTGGAATTTGCGCCCAAATGTCATTTCCCTGCCACGACACAAAAACCTGAGTGAAATTGAAACCAATATGCGAAGAACAAAAGAGGTAGAAGATAGGGATGGCAATTTACCCACCCATGGTAATTTTGCCCAAACCCAAGTAGACCCATTTATTATGGGTAGGGTTTGGGTGATGTGTGTATGGGTTTGGGATTTGTATATGGGTTTGTGTTAGATATGGATATTATCTAAATGGGTATGGGTTGGATATGGATATCCATTTACTTGAGGGTGTTTTAACTACACATGCAAAAATTGGACTTATTTGTAAAACTTGAAAAATTTAGGTACCAAATGTAAGACCAAAAAAATTTAGGTACCAAAACGTAATTTTCCATCGATATTTTGAGGACTTATATGCAAAAAAAATAAATTTAGGTACTAAATATGCATATCTATTAAGTTTAGGTACCAAACAGTAATTTGTATTTGGGCATGGGTACAAACCCAAATCCATTTGTTATAAACCCAACCCAACCCAAAGTAAATGGGTATGGGTACAAACCCATCAAACTTAACCGATATCCATATATTTGGATTTCATACCCAACCCAATTGGGTTGGATAGTAAAATACCCATGGGTATGGGCAAAATTGCCATCCCTAGTAGAAGAGGAGTTAAAGATGACATTACCTTATATAATGAGTTGGCTTGCGGCAAACGTGGCCTTCAACACATAGAAGTTGCAAAAAATTCGGTTACTAGGCTCTAGAGGTCGTGGCCTCGTGGAGGAGTGGAGAAGGATTCGTGGCATCGTGGGGGAGTGGAGAAGAATCCGCCGAAAAGGTAGAGCAGCTTGGCCATTTAGAGTTCAAGGGCCGCCTCGGCAATCCCAAAACCCTCCCTAACTATATTTTATTAAACTGAATGCTTAAAGTATCATTAATTAATTACTCTCGAGTAACTACTGAACGCAATGAAATCATTTTATATAGCTTAATTTATAAAATAATTATTATAGGTAAATGACAAGAAAATCACGCAAATCAGTAAGACTATTCGCTGCTCGTGGCATGGAAATTTTTGTTGCTCAGTCATACAGCAAAATTCTGAGCCTGTACTCCGAGAGAATTGGTGCTATCAACGTCGTCTGCTCATCTTCGGATACTTTAGCAAGGTTAGAATCCTCTCTTAATTATATAAAAAAACATCAAGTTACTGTTTGCCTCCTGCTGAAGAGTCTCACTAATTATTTTCCCCTTGTCTCTTCATCATTTCATTTTAACTCACAGGGTTAAGAGCCAGCTGAAGAGAATCGCCAGGCCAATGTACTCCAACCCTCCAATTCACATTTTTTTTTAACTGGCCTGAAGCGGCACACTGGTATAAACCGATTTGGAAATCTTGGCTCAGACCGATTTAAGTACTTAATATGATATATTCTGAGATGTGACCATCGCACAATAAACTGGGGTGAAAATGATATTATGTAATTTTGTAATCCGGGTTCGAAACATACGCAAATTATCTATAAAATACGTACGAGTGTTTTACTTACCCACTAAACTAATTTTATGTTTAATAGCAAGGTACTTGTCATACTATAAAAAAAATTGTGCCAAGGACAAATATAGTAACTCTATGCATCAAAGTTTGGCATAGTGAACATAATGTCTCAATTACAAATAAAACAGTGATTGAAAATAATTCCCCACTACAAGATAAACACAATCCTAATGAAACCATTGCAAAGTAGGACAACGGATAGGAAGAGGGATACTTTCAGCAAATTAAATCACCAAAGAGTTTCATCAAGATGAAACCACAATGATCGCTCAGATGGTCCCATGGACCTAATTTAACCAAGAACTTGTACGTCTTTCCCTGGATGGAATCAATGATATTGTTCAAGTTGTTGTCCCAATAGGTATCATCCCTGCCGACCACTTCTGCTGCAATCCATCTGAGACGGGTACAGGGAAACATGGTACGAATCTCACCAGTAGTGTCGTTAATGGTCAAGTGCAGAACATCCAAGTTGGTTTGACTTGACCACGAAAGGGTCAAGTCCGTAACTTCTCCAGCAAGTATATAGGCCTTTTCCTATGAAAAACAAAAAAGCTATCGTCATATGGAATGGGAACAAAGGTGTTACACTAATAGAAACAATTGTGTACAAAATAAAGACAAAAGAAAGGATATAATACCATATTATTATAGTTATATTTCAGAACATTGAGCTCATGCATCGTAGCAACTTCAGATATCTTGAAAGCTTCGTTGTATGGTGATGGACTTGCCTAATTGAAATAGACATAATTGGTTCACAAACAATCTTATTAAGTTAGCAGACCATACAATCTTATAAAGCTTTCAAGTGAAACGACTTACTTTTCTAACAAAGGATGGACGTCAGGACAATGAAGGTTAATATACATCTTGGTAGCACGTGATGCAGCAAAAGAAAATTGGCCTACACACCATAGCACAAGGGATCAAGGTCATTGGTCGAAAGCAAATATATAGGACACATTCCAAATTTAAAATACTTGCATATATGTCGATTACACTTGTACGTCCAGGTTAACATAATTTTAGATTTAGTCCTTCTCCATTGCAGAATATTTTGTTTTTTCCTATTTTGTCGGTATCACCAAACATAGACACAACAAATGATACTGTGTTTAGTCACTTAAATTAGATCGACATCCTAACCTAATTGCTTTATGCGCGGAAACCTAATGCAATGGTCAATACATATAAGGGTAATTAGGATAGCCAAATATAATGCACCACATGCGTGTCCACATTATATTTAATTAATAACAAATTACTTAATTTTTGTAGTCAATCAATGAAAACTACTCAGCCCATAAAGATTATCGAATTCAACAAATTTACGTCAACGTAGTAAGGGAAAGATACATACCTTGTTCATAATTAATGTATATGGAGGTGAAGGCCACAACCTTTCCTAATGCCATCACATCAGTAATGATTTCTTCGAAAGCAGGTATCATTGAATCCCAAAAATAAACATCTGCTTTCTCGTCTCTAATATTAATGGGGGAAAAAATACAATCCCTTAGCTAGGCACAAACATTAGTTTTAAAAATGGAATTGACAACGTCAAGCATAGCCTCACCCAATGAGTTCGAGAGTAATCCGCTTGTTTCGAAGCGGGAAGCTTGAGTACAACATTTGGCTTGGTTGACAGCTGGTTACAATGCCTATCAAATCTACATACAAAATCAATCATTAGACATAATTCACATTGGATCATAACCAGGACTACAAAAAAAAATTCAAGTGCATAACACAAACCCGACAATATTTCCTGGTTCATATGCGCATACGGAAAGTGGGCGGGGACCAAGAACCGAAAGCTGACGTCCGGGATGTCAGCTGTCTCATCCATTAATTCTAACATCGTTCCAGCATGGAGGACAAGTTGGAGAGGGCTCAAAGACACTCGATGGAGGGCAGGGTTCGATTGTACATCAAAGAAAGTAAGACTGTAGATACAGCCTTCATACAGGCTGGACAGAAATCTCATAACATCAGCCTAATGAATGAGGGCTTCAATCTCAGCACCCTACAAAACG
The DNA here is from genome assembly GCA_946122785.1 of Linum tenue. Classification (NCBI taxonomy): domain Eukaryota; kingdom Viridiplantae; phylum Streptophyta; class Magnoliopsida; order Malpighiales; family Linaceae; genus Linum; species Linum tenue. The sequence goes on along the minus strand of CAMGYJ010000004.1, from coordinate 26,655,151 downwards.
AACAAAAAAAAAACCGAGGTCAGGAGAAGGGCAAGGAGAATATTGTCAACTGAAACAGGACAACAATCAACGCACCTGATTATCAAGCATGAGCAGGTTGATCTGTTGTATTGCATCACTAGTTGAGCAGATTTCTCCCCACAAGCGCAGCAGCCGGACGTGAAGGACAAGCGTCGGGTCAGATACATGGATGACTGGAAGAGTCTCGGCTGCCATTGGATGAAATGCAGACGATTCCAACACAGCTCGGACCACTGGAGAGGCTAAGCCGAGAGCTATATAGCTTACACAAAGGATTTAGTACTGGTCACGTGAGAATTCCTACTGATAATGGAATTTTGGTTCAAAGAGGAATGAGAATGCCAAAAGCCATGTTGGATTTAAATATATCGCCACTAACTATTTTTTGGAACGTTGGAAGTTCCCCACAACTGCCGTAGCGGGCCGCATCCGATGGCGATTATGTTGAGGTCGTGACCATGTGAACGTTGTTTTAGGGAGAAAGCTTGGGTGGGCTGGAGTTGGATTATCCTAGGTTGGGATTTGCATTGGGCCTGGTCGCAGTGTGGGCCTCGGTGGAAGTGACCCTTTTCCCGGATCCCTCACCCAGCTATTTGTTGTATGAACCTGTTCCGCACTCCTCAAGCGTCCACGTCAATGGGGCGAGCTGGTGGTGTGGGCCCATAGTGGGCCTGTGGAGCTGGATTGAACGAAGCACCAAGTGACAGGAAGAGCCGACTTTTCCTCCGGATTGGGCCGTGGACCGAACGCTTGCCCCAGTTGGGCAGGATGTGCTAACGTACGCTGAGGAGAGCCATGGTGCACCATGAACTGAGGTGGGTAAAGAAAAGGTAGGTAAAAAGCATCCGTATGGAGCAATTATAGAGCGGTACCATTTCTAGGGTTCGTTACGTTTGGCAGATTTGATGAGGTCACACATAGCATTGTTGAAAGCTCCCTCTTATATGGGCAGAATTGATTCTTGTTTTTAAATATTGTTTGTTAAATCGTATCGTATCGAGAATCAGACCGGAAAAAAATTCCATCGATATGCAGTTTTTAATAGTGTGAAATAGTTGAATCAGAGTTAAACCACGGATCAGCGTAGAACACCCTACGACTAACGTTTCCGGTACAAATCATTTGTTTTTACCACTCGAATTATCATAATTGACGGTTAGACTATGTTTACCATATATAGGCAACAAAGTCCTTTACGTCTCTCGATTAATAGAGATTATTAATTTATTTATTTTAATATGTTTTCTCTACAATTCCATAAAAAAAGTCTGTTGACATCCCATAAATATATTTTAATATATTTTAAATATGCAGTTGACATTCCATAAAAAAAAGAAGTTTGTTGTCCACGTTATTTTATGAACAATTGAACATCCACAATTTTCACCATTATCCTTTTTTTCCCTATTTCTGTTTAGGTTGAACTTTTGTTTAAATTTCGGGATAAATTGATAGTTGTCAAAGGTTTTTCAACTATGCTATTTTAAAACAAACGATTTCTTCGGTTCATCTCATCATTAATGAATCTCATCATTAATGAATAATTATTCCTGGCATGAATTCATAGTGGTAATTTTATAATTATAATGTAGTATGTATTGCTTCAAGCTCATTTGTAAGACACGCTTGTTAATAACTTTAGATTCTAAAACACACCTCTATTTTGAATGGAGGGGAATGAAATATGTCAGGGAGTTAATTTAGTTTAGTTCAGTTGAGACTGTGGAAGGTCCTCTTTGTATTGCAATATAAGGGTCACACTGGCATACCATTCGGTAGAGTAAATTGAGATACAACATTTCATATAATTGGCTGTTAAAAACAGGAAAATAATTTGGAGAAATTGAGAACTCAAGATTCAAATTGTAACGAGCCGATAAATTTGACAGTCTTAGTCCTCAAATCGCATAAAACATAATACATCAATAAACCACTACTCAAAAATCTCAGTGAACACAATGTTCTGCATAGTCTTTACCGGTTTACCTTGAGAGTCACAACTAAGAATTTTGAGTCCCCTTTCCGATGTAACTCGAGACATAGCAACATACAACTGTCCATGAGAAAATACTTGTCTTTGCAAGCAGATGCCAGCATGATTTAATGTTTCACCTTGACTCTTGTTAATTGTCATTGCATATGACAGTGCAATTGGATATTGCCTTCGAACCAGAGTGAAATTTAAGCTCTTGTAGTGGACCGATAGACTTAGGCGTGGTAAGAAAACTGTATCACCAACATGTGTCTCGGTTAAAATTTGGACCTCAATAAACCACTTACCTAATCTCTTAACGATCATCCGAGTTCCATTGCAAAGCCCAGTACTCTGATCAAGATTTCGAAGTAGAATAACAGGGCACCCCAACTTCAATTTCAACTCATGTTTGGGAAAATTCCCAATCTTTAAAGAGTTCAAGAATTCAACTGTGTAGTCCCCTTCTTCAACATGCTGATTCTTGGCATCAATCTCTAGTGAATCCGAACTAAAATAAGAAACTTCTTCACCAGGAAATAGACCAAATACATAATTGTTAATCGCCGCAACAGTGTCATTATGAGGGGCTAAGATAGCTCGCTCAACCAAATAGGTTGACATATTTTCAGTGGAGAGTAACTGACCATATATTTCAGCAACAATATCAGGAATTGGATCACTGCGACGGGGAACACAAATGTGTAGAGGTATCGGGATAATTGATTCTCCAAAAATATTACTATTTGTACCATCACCAATTTCCGAAAGCCATTTGCTAAAATTTGAGATTGCTAACCTTGTTGATGCTTCAGAATGAGGCAATTTTAATCGCATGTTCTCGGTTAGCTTCAATACTGTCATAGACCGCCACAAATAAGATATCTTTATGGAAGAATTTAACAATTTCAGTCTGTGTACCCTTCGTGATGATAGGTAACGTCTGTTGGAAATCACCTCCAAACACAATAGTCATACCTCCAAAAGGCTTCAACTCAGAATCAACATGCTTAACTCGGAAAATATCCCTCAATGTCCTATCTAGGGCCTCTATGTTGTGTTTATGAGCCATCGGTGCCTCATCCCAGATAATAAGTGAAGCATTGAGAATCAATTCAGCTACCTCAGAACTTTACTCAATATTGCAAGTTGATTTTGTATCACAATCCAGGGGAATGTGAAATCTTGAGTGTGCAGTTCTTCCACCGACCATGAGCAGTGCAGCAATACCAGATGAAGCAACACATAATACTATCCTCTTCTCAAATCTTAATTGCTCACAAATTGCTCGCCACATAAATGTCTTACCAGTACCCCCAAATCCATCAACAAAAAAGCATTTACCCTCATTGGTATAAACAGAATGTAATACCATTTCGTAAGCAATTTTTTGTTCTCCATTCAACGGTCTACAATGTGGATCCTCAGAACTGTCTAAGTCACCGGGTCCATAATTCATCTCCGTATCTATCAGCCTGTTTACCGTATGTGAACGCAAACACTGATCGAGAACAGGCAACCCAGGGAAATCTGCTAATGACTTCGAAAATCTCTCCATCAATTTGTCAATATGAATAAGGCACAACTCCTTAATTTCATCCTCCAACAAATTCAACTGGGGTAAATTCAGCTCTCTACGTCGTGAATGCAAAATGCCTTCACTTAGTAATTCCCAATTCTTTAACCAAAAAGAAGTCACATCAGCCACCTGACAATGAATAAGAATTGTGACAAAAAAAATTCTAAAGTTTATAACTAGAAGCCCAATGCGAAGCTTCTTGTACACAATCATTCCATTCAGAATCTCCTGATAACAGTCCCCGAGCATAACATGCTTTTTGGAATGTCTCATATACCACCCCATTCACTATTCTAATATCATCATAAGAACAACAACCCCTAACAACATGCAATAGCATTCGCAAATAGTACCGCTCCTTTGTGGATGGGTAGCAGTAATATAATCTAGCAATGCAGGTACCTTTCTTGCGCTGCTACCACTTCTTGTATTTTTTATTCCATACATAATATTGTGGCATCTCTGCAAAGGTATATTTCCGTGCATCAATTGACTGAAGATTCAGATCCATCCATGCTAACAACATTGAGGTTTAAGAACTGCTAGACTCAACCGCTTCCTCCACGTTAGAATCAACATTTAAATACACTGTATTCTTCCCAGGCAAATGACAGGACATACGGAGTACTGTTGGGGAGTGAGAGTATATATCAAACCTAAAAATTCTCCAACATGCTTCTCCCGATGTGATGTAACGGGGATCCATGAATGCCTTTATCTCATCAATTTGCACAATCGTAGTTCCACGATTCTGACCATCCATAGCCGAAGCTGTTTGTTGTGCAGCTACAGTGACCATTGCACGATCCTCGGGTTTGTTGATGTACTTAAACAAATGTTTAACAGCCCTATATAAACATCAAATAAAACCAGGTTATAGATGTTAGATAGGGAAGTAGGAAAAAGGTGTATTACATTTTCTCTTAAATGTGACTTGTATTAAATAAGAAACCAAAGTACAGAGAACAAAAGGCAACAAATGGATCACAATAGCTTATTCAAGGGGCAAAAAAAAATGAAGGAAAACACAGCAAAAAATATTACAAAAATTACAGAGTTGCGGGAAGAAGTCACACCAATAAGATAACACTGGGTTTATAAAATAAATAAAAAGAGAAATCACACAAATATTGCTTTGGTTTTTATTCATCTTTGGAAATTAAATCATAATTAATATGCATGCATAAAGTTAATAATGAGTGTACCATATAAATATACATATAGCCTGTCATTAAGAATCTGAGTTTGGTAATATAATAAAGAAAATAAAAACGTCATATAGATAAATACGATTTACTTCAGCCATACCTTGTCTTGTTACAATATTCAATATTGATATGCGCTCCAAATCGTAGTAACAAATATCGATTGTAGGGTACAACCCATCGATTATCCATATCAACCCCGCCACATTTGAAAACTCTACCATTGTTCCGCCGACGATATTTAGCAAACCCAGTTTCATCGATAGTTGTTTGAGAAGAGTATTCCTTAGGGAAATGCTTACTACATGTCCCATTCTTCATGCACACATTATTAGGACGTACTGTACCACACGGGCCATGCATCATTGAACTTGTGACAACTGCATATAGTTCAGGATCAAGATCAGGATCCGGAATTTCAGCACATATTATGGAATCAATAGCTGCAGGACCATGGAATTTATTCTCCGAGGCCAAAAAAAGCAATATGTGTGCATGAGGGAGACCCCGCTTTTGCCATTCAATTGCTTTGACATCTGTACAGCAAGATGCAAATAGTGGAAAAGGAATATTAGTTCAATGAGATAAGAGAGTAATGGATGAACATTAATAGATAAATAACGAATAAATAAGCACACATACATGCATTGATTTTCCCAAATATTTGTTTCTCGCGAATCTCTAACATAAACTCATCAAGCTTGATTTTGAAAACTCTGGCGGTGATGTCAGCCCGGTCAGGATCTTTGCCACTGTACCTTCTAATCAAATCAACCATTAACTGTATCTCTGGCCAGTTAGAATTGCAAGTGAATGTTATAAACAAATCAGGATAACCAATCCACTTGCAAATAACCATCACATCCTGAAAAATTTCATACTTGTATCTTGGACTACCAGTGTGTGAGGCAGCTAAAATAACTGGCTTCCCAGAAAGCTTGATATCACTATCCCCTCGCAAATAAGAATTCAACAAATCCTTGTAGTAGTGTCCTCTTAGCTTCGACTGATGGGTACGCATCCATTCTAAGCGTTCAGCCTCAATTAACGCAAATGCATTCACCATATATTGTTGAAACAATTTACCATATAATAACAGAGAATTCGACTCCTGGAGCCGGGTTTGAAGACGATATGCATAGAAATCACACTGCGTTATCATTTTATCTCCAACACGGATATTAGAGCTACTGTGACTATAGCTAATACAGGGATGCCACCCATCCTCGCCATATGGGAATAAAATTGGATATTGTAATGCCATCAGACTTGGATGGTATACGCTAATCCTTTCCATTTCTGAACCCTTCTGTTGAACAATTATATCTGGAGAAAATGATTGCTCTCCTGTTTCATCTACAATCAATGCTGCAATCTCATTCACAGAGGGCAAATCATATTCTCTACTATTAATTTCACGCTCAGTTAATAGTTTCAGTTGAAGCTCCTGGACACCAGAGTTTTGTATCCTATCTCGCACAGAACGAAATGTACGTACCAGGATATTATTGACATCAAACATATGTTGGAGGCCTTCAACAATACACTGGCGCAACGGATTCTTGGCAGGATCAGTGTAGTAAAAGTCCATACGATTCTGGACCTCGTTATCTGAATCGTGAATGTAAAGCTGTGCAAATTTCGGACTATCCCCATCACCAGGAACCAAACATCCTATTCGATGATAAATCTGACCACCAATTAAATATACATAAACTCCACGACCATCATTAATAGAGTGATTGACTTTACCTCCAAGAGAAATAAAGCAAAAAACCCCATTATAGGCTCTGATGTTACTACGAAAGTGACGCGCTAATGGTGTATCCCCTTCAAGTAGAGTTTTAAGAAATTCGGGCACATCTCTGCGGGGAGGCAATTTCACTTTACCATGTTTGCAACAGAAAGAAAATGCAGGCAACACATCATTCCGTGTAGATAAAGTACTCTCGAACCGCCACATAACTGCTCCACAATGTTGACATGTACATGAAGGTGGACCAATATAAAAAAATTCAACCAACGGAAGACCTAGTGAAATAGATAAGTAATATTAATAAATTTTTGTCACAGTAATTCATAAATTGAATGAGTTTGAGAAACTATCAAGCCCATGTACTCGCGCTACAGTAAACACAATTATTAAAACAAATGTTTCCAAGGAAAGATAGATTGGTATACTGCTCATTTTAAGTAAGAATAACTCAAATTTCAGGAAACACCAAAGTTTGTTCATAACACACAAATTTGCCGTTGACACATCTAAAAACAATCCACTATTTGCATAAGGTCACATGAAGCGTACATCACTAAATTATATACATGACATAAATGGGTATATTATATGTTCTAAGACCAAAATAGGGAACAAAATATGTTGACCAGAACACTAAAACATATATCCAATGTACAAAAATTGATCCAAAATATAGATGAACCATGTCATGTATAACAGTGCCCATTAGAATCCACATACTTTGATTGACTTCTGTAGGAAAGAAACTTCGGCCATGTCTCTTTCTATGCAGATGAATACGTCGAAGTAATCGACTTTGCTTTTGTAATAGAAATCTAAACTGAGGCTCCCAAACTATGAACAACACCAAAACAAATAAGTTAATAAAGAAATAAATAAAGAGTGAACAATACAGAATAGTCTAATATGTAAGACTTGCTACAAAATATAGCAAACAACAACCTTGGTGTTCAAAAGGTAAGCCCCTCCTATGAACCTTCTGTTTCAAAATATGATGTCTTCTCTTACGGGCGACTTGGGATAGCATTCGCCGAAGTTGAGAGAGTTGGAATTGTAAGGCAGCTTCTTCTGCAGAATTTAAATATAAAACCATGTATTACTCATTGAATAGATGAACTAATTAGAAAAATTAAAACACAGAGAACACACCTCTCTCAAATGCTTCTTCCTCTTCAGCAGATAAAACACAGCGTTGGTACTGATCTTTAGGATGAATAAAAACTGCTAGACGTTTCCCTAAACAAATGAGATTCAAGGGAAAATATTAATGTCAATTTGCATTGAAACAGTTTCGTGCTAAACCATGACACTCACATGGTACAGACGATCGATAAATCTGTGGTTGGGCAGATGGGATGACATTTGCACTATCCATATTTAATTCTCCAATAACCTGACACAATCTGAAATAGGATATGGTTGTTCACAAAATCAACTTATATGAAAACGAACACGAAAAGTGAATCGACGATGCATAGACAAAGACATGATAACCTACCAATTCAAAGATTAGAGGTCAGAATACCTTAGCAGGTATGAAATTAGCATATGACAAACTCTTCAGCAAATTGGATGACAATCTGCACGCAGGGAAAGTATCAGGAAATTGTGTAACAAATAGGAACATGACAACATGAGAATTTGGGGAAGCAAATGGTACCCTGCCTTTTCGATTCCTGGCCAGAATGCTGCTACCATTATATGCTCATGACCCGGCCAGAATCCTGGCCGCAAACATCACCACACATATCATCTGTCTTCTTCGAGCAGTAATGGCCGCATTCTCACCCATCATCCACCATATTTTTTCTCTCTTTCTCACCCCAAAAAACAAACAGATTCATAACCCACAAACCAAATCAGAGTAAAGCAATCAAATTTCCACTCCCACCACGACAACAAATAGAATCGAGCAGCTCAATACAGGGGACTAAAGATGGCATTGGCCCCTAGAAAAGATAAGAGAAGGGTGTAATTTACCTGCCAGGACTTCTACAGCTGAATCGCTGGTCAGAAACTGCAAAAGACCGACCGGCCAGATTTTCGTCAATACACGATAATTATTCCCCAGTCCCCTGATAGATTTTCGTCACCCTCCACTGTCAAATTTTTTCGTCCTCTCTCCAAACACAGGAGGCAGATTTCTAGCTTAGGCTTGCCTATCCCCTCAAATCCCCCTTCGCTTCTCCCCACCTCCCTTCACAGCGAGCCGCACGGCGAAACGGTCGGGAGAGAAAAACTAAGATTGGAAAAGAGAAAGGGAAAAATCAAAAAACCCCTTTTGATCCCTAGAGAACAGAAATGATACCTAATCCGATTGCAAGAACCAGGGGAAAGCCTCAATCGAAAATCAACCTCTTCGCCACGGGTTCGGGAGAGACGGTGGTGGCGGCGGCAGTAATTGTGCTTCTCGCCGGAGGGGACAGCCTCAATCAAATCTGTAAAACGGTAAAAGGGTAAGCAACCTCCTGTTCCATTCCTTCGGCAGATCGAATCTGTAAAAGGGTAAGCAACCTCATTCCTTCTCCTCCCTTTCACCTTTCCCTCTCTCTCTCTCTCTCTCTCTCTCTGTAATGTGCCTGCAATTGCTCTTCCCTTTCTGTGAATTTCTTCTCTCTCTTAATAACCAGTAAAAAAGGTGGGCTTATTTCAGCCAAACAAAAAATAAATGAAAATTAAATGACAACGTGGGAAACCAGGAGAAAAGGTGGGTAGTGGACAGTTTTTTAGTTCTGAAATCAGGCGGGGACTCCTATTTTTTTTCCCACTTAACACTCTGCCACATCAGCTTCCTAAAATCACTCTATGGGCAGGAAAATTTGAATGGGGTGCAGTTTTACTTTTCAGCTATAAATTATACTGTTGATTTGAGCATGTCATGCGGAAGCCTAAGTTCGTTTCTTCAAAAAGTGGCGACGTTCAGATTGAATGCTGACACACAACCTTGTGCATATGGGTGTTGGAATTTTTTTTTATCATTATTATTTATTTAAATGCAATACTTAGTTAATTAATGTTTTATGTTGATGCAATATACATGCAATCATAAATTTTATATTTCTGATATAATCTCCCTTCTAATTTCATGTAAGTTTTTACACAATTCTCAAGACATGCTACTATGGTTGATGAGCCCCTAGATGGGTCTCTTGATCAGAATTGCGCAAAAAAAAAATTATCGAACTCAATTCCCAAACTCGAACCAAAAACATGGTTGTTTTTAAGGGTTTTTTTATGGAACTTTTCGTGCAATCTTACACCAGGAAGAAGGCTCGAAAGGTATGGGTAGAAGCTGACCACGATCAAGGTGATTACTTGATCGATACAAGTACACGAGCTGCCTAGATTTTGTTCTAAACAACTCTCAAACCAACTTGGATATGGTCCAGCAGTTACTATTTGGAAAATGGATCAAACTTTCATCCAATAGCTTGTAAAAATGGCACATTAAATCAAAGGTTCAGATCTATTAGGAAAAGAGATAGTGGATTATATGGCCCACGGATTAAAAGCAACTGACAAAGCGGGCCCTTTGTGTCTAACAAAATTTATGTATATTATAATTTGTATTGTATATTCTGGTTGAACAAAAATCATATTGGTATTGAACGAAAATAATATTTGTATAGAACAAAATACATATTCATATTAAACAAAAATCATATTTGTATTGAACATAAATACACATTAGAATACAAATTCGTATTGAACAAAAAACATATTCAGTATGTGTGATTTGTAGATTCGTAATTTTCACAACTTTTATTCAAAATAATATACCACGTATTAAAAATCATATTCTTATTAAACACAAATCATATTCGTACTGATCCCAATTGATATTTGTACAAAACAGAAATCATATTCAGCATTTTCCACAACTTGCATTCCTCACTCTCTCTCTTGTGTCAGCTACTTTCTAGTCCGTGAGCCCAAAAAAACAGCTTTTCGTCAGCTGCTTTTCAGTTGCTGACATCACTTTCCACTGCTACTTTTTACCAATAAATCTTGACCCTTAATTAAATGGCTCATTTTTATGGACTATTGGATGTAAGATGGAGAACCATCCTCCAAAATCTAAGTGGAGGACCATATCTAAATTCCTCTCAAACTCACGAAGCAACAAGCTTGTGAACCAAACTCGGGTTAGTATTCAATTTAATCAAATCTTACGATTACAACACAATTGAAGGCTAAAAATAGAACTAGGATAGCTAAAAAAACTAATACAAAAGTCCAAAACATAACCAAACTCGGAAATCAAACTCAAATAGAACAAGGCTTAAAGAAATCCTAATCCGCAAAGGACTCGGATTGTTGGGTTGCAAGTAGGGGTGGAAATCGGTACGGTATCGGTATCCCAATACCAAATACCGAAATCTCGAATACCGAATTACACTCTAAAATCAATCCCAATCCCTAAATAAAATCGCTATCCCAATCCCAGTCCCTAAATATTTTGGTATCCCAATCGGTATTATCGAATACAAAATTAATTACCTCTGCAATTAATAATTAAATATATAAATTAAATTTATTCTTTAATTTAGGGCAAAGAGACTAAGCAAAGAGTCTTGAGTTGCCTAGAGCTAACATCTCAAGTTCTTCTAATTGGTAATCTTTAATTTGACGAATTTGAGGTTGAGAGACGACTAATACTAGTGTGAAATAGTGATGGAATAATCTATGTATAATTAAATGACCCTCTTGGTGTTCGAGGGTCGCGTAGTAGTGAATGAGAGAGTTTAGTTGAGAGGATAAAATACACATTAGCTTATATTTTGGTATTGATCGGTATTTTGGTATATACCGATCCCAATCCAGTAATCCCTAATACCGAATAACAATTGAAATTCAATCCCAATCCCAACCCCATGAAATAATACGTGTATTCGGTAATACCAAATATAGACGAATTCGGTACGGTATTCGGTATATCCTAAATATCGGTACCAAACTTCCAACCCTAGTTGCAAGGCAGTCTGGCCAGTCTTCTTACGATCTTGCAAGCTTTCGTTCGAAGACTTCAAGGCAGGTTTTCGATTAACCAATCCCACATCATTGTAGCGAATAACCTGTGCTTCCATGTTGTACAAGGCTCCAAACTCGACTCTCTTCAATGTGCTTTTAATAAGCCTTCAAAGTCGACTTGCTAAACACGCTCCATGCCTTAGCCGATTTCTGGGTCTAACAAGTAGCCAAAGCTACCAACTTAGTCTCTAGGTCGAGGAAATGGGATATGATCCAAGGCACTAATGCGACCCTCTCAACCTATTAACTAAGGAATGGCTAGACTTCACCCTCGAATTGGAGTTCGGACGGCCACCCACAATCAAACCCTAAGTACTAATATGAAATAGGATATTTGTCCTCCATTAACCTAGCTAGGAGACAATTAATTGCCCAAGAAAATTCAGCATTCAAGCCACTTTCAAAGAAAGAAAGGGGGTTTTCTCTCAACCTAGGTTAGAATGGCAATTAGATTGATAGGCTTTCACACAATACAATCATTCATGAATAATACCTCCACATTCACATTAAACACAACCACACACAAATCATTCAATTCATACAAGAATTCATATAATTGTAGCTAGGATTTACAAACACCTAAGTGAAAGAAGGGACTACTCCATGCTAGGAGAAGGGAAAACACAAGGGAGAAGAAAGAAAACCATATAAAAGATGCTAGCCTTGCTCCTTATGTTGAAGAGATCCTATTTTCGGGGAGTAATTCCCAAATCCTTGCTTGGATATGAAAAAGAAGAAGTTTGTCACATTAGGTCTCCCCCTTTCTTCTTCCTTTCAGCTAGCTCTTTATACTAAGATCGTGCCCAGTTCGCGGCCCAAGTTCATGGCCATGAACATCAAAACGTGTCCGTGAACATAGTGTGCTGACCCAAAACGCATTGCTTCACTTTTTTTTATAATGGTGAAAATATATTAACAACAAAAAAAAAACGTCCAAATACAAACAACCAAAAAGTCGCCAAGGTGGGTAGGAGCAAGGCCAGCCGAGAGGCCCCTGCTCCAAACCAACACGCAACCAAAACACAAAACTCTCAACAGAAAGAGACAAGCCACAACAAGTCCAATCAAGGCACTAAGCATAAATAGAAAAACTCCCAACTGTGGCACGACGAGGACACAAGAATTTGACGACTCATCATGAATACAAGAACACATTAGCCAACCAAGGGATAGCCAAACAAATAAGCCTCCCAGCCACCACAACACCCCTCCGAGCCACCACATCAGCAGGCAGACATTGATCTTCAAACCCCCCAGCATCCCTCCCAGCGGGGCAAACCAACCACAGTAAGGCTGACCTCAACCCTCAAAATCCGACCAATGTTTCCCTGAACCATCTTACACCTTCATTCTTTTGAACTTTCCCATGCGCAGTGATCCATTCTAATGCATTCTTAGCCGCCCTCTGAGCCACTACAACAGCAAGAGGGCATTTATCTTCAAACACCCGTTGGTTCCTCTCGATCCAAAAACTCCACCAAACCGCATGGAGAATACATTCACTGAACCACGACTCAATACTCTCCAATTTACCCGATTGTCAGTCTTTAATGATACCAGGGATATCCCTCCTCTGATTCCGCTCCAGCCAACTGCTCCCAAAGATGGATCTCTAAACATCCTTAACAAAATTATAATCTGCAAGTAGATGGACCACCGTTTCGTCTTTTCTGAGGCAAAGAAAGCATCTGTTGGCCAAACTCCACCCCTTCCTCATAAGATTATCCAAAGTGAGAACCCTGTTATGATACACCAACCACATAAAAAAGCAGATTTTACTGGGAACTACTGTCTTCCACACCTGTTTGACTGGGAAATCAGGCACACCAATAAGCTTCTGCTTCACCAAGTTCCTATACATAGAACTCATAGAAAACCTGCCATTTGAATCAATATTCCAAACCATTTTGCAAGGACTACATGAATTTCTTAACAGCCCTACCCCTTAGATAAATCTAAACGTTCCCTCTCAGCCCCACCCCTTAGAGGAAATTTAAGATCAATATTCCAACTCACCCTCTCACCGTTGAAGATTGCAGAATCAGAGAGCGTAGCAAGAGGGTCTGAGGCAGCGACTGCAACACGAGGAAAGGCTGTTAAGAGCAAGATACTCGAAATCCAATGATCGTGCCAGCATCAAATTTTAGTACGTTACCAGGATCCAAATTAGCGAACTTCCAGAAATTATCATACTCCGTAGATATATTTGCCTAAATAAAATGAGAGAAACCCCTGGCAGCCCTAGGAGTCTGCCAAATAGAAGCAGGACTAGGGTATTTAATGTTAATCATCTCGCGCCACCAGCTCCTCCTTTCGACAGCGAACCTCCACAACCACTTAGACAACATTGCACCAACTCCATCCCACAAGAGCCATTTTACTGTTCTCCCCAGCTCCATTCCACAGAAAGTTCCTTTGAATCTTTTCCATATCATTGATGACAGAAGCAGGCGTCTTGAACAAGGAAAACATATAGGTTGGCATGCTGGACAACACTGCACTGATAAGCACTAATATAGCTCCATATGAAAGGTGTCTACTGCCCCGACCACCCAACTTGTTTTGCATATTTCCCACAATCGGATCCCAAATAAAAGTATCATTAGGTTTAGCGCCCATCGGGAAACCGAGATACTTAGGAGAGTTCATGCTCCACATACACCCAAAAATGGCGGCAAAAAAACTTGGATCAGCAACATCTCCCACAGTGTTCATCATCGACTTGTCAAGGTTGATCCTCAGGCGCGTTAGAGATTGAAAGCAAGCGATTGTAGCCATAACATGGAGCACTTGCTCATGGTTTGCATCATAGAATATCAGAGTATCGTCTGCAAACAGGAGATGAGTTACTTCCCCCCTTTTAGACTCTTCATCCATATAGAATCCTTCAAATTTTCCTTCAAGACGAATCAAATTCAACATCCACGACAAAATTTCCATGACCAAAACAAAGAGGCCAGGCGAGAGAGGATCTCCCTGACGCAATCCCTTAGAAACTGAGAAAAAACCATTAGATTCCCCATTAACCAGAACAGAGATATAGGAGGAACACGTGGAACCTTTGATCCAGCTCAACCACTTCTCCGAGAGTCCAGCAGCTGCCAATAACTTAAATAAACAATCCCAGTTGACGTTATCGAAGGCCTTCTCGATATCAAGCTTAAACATCAACCCCGGTTTTCTTGGAGCAACAGCAACTTGCTGAGTTCTAGCTAGTAGCCGAATTTAGCATTCTTCTCATCATCCCTCAAAGGACGGGTCTCCTCCAAAGTATCCAACTCTTTAATTTTCTGTAATGATTCCCCAATTTTTACATCCACGTTCCCAAACACTTCTTGGTTCCACACCTTAAGCTTTGCTTTAATCAGTAGAAGTCTCTTAGCAAGAAGAAACATACCCCCATTACCCTGCAACCTCTCACCCATCCATGGGTTCATATTCTCGTAAAATCTCTCATCCTCCAACCACATATTATGGAAACACCATGGCCTCTGGATCCTTCTATCCTGACCCCACTTGAGAACCAACAAATTATTGTCTGATTACACCCTCTCCAAGGCGGTAAAGGTGCAATCCGGATAATAGATGTCAAATTTTTGCGAAATAAGAACTCTATCAATGCGAGACCGAGAATCCCTGTTCACACCATGAATCCAGGTGAACCTGCTTCCCCCAAGAGGCAACTCAAGCAAACCATTATTATCAATGAAGGAGTTGAATTTAAACATCAATTCCGAACTTCTTCTACTTCCTTGATAATCATCATGATTCCTAACCATATTAAAGTCACCCGCGATACAAATAGGCCCAGAGTGTCGAGAGCAAAAGTTCTGTAATTCGCTCAGAAAAGCCAACTAGTCTATTCTCTCTTGTGGTCCATACACAACCACAAAATGCCACACTTTAGAGCTGCAGATTTCCAACAGTTCAACCATGATAAAATGATTACCTTCTGAGCTGGAGAGTTTAGTGTAGAAGAGTTTATCCCATAACACCGCAATACCTCCAGAACTTTGAACAACATTCTTTGCTACCCACTCAAACTCTCTTCTAAATACACGCTTCCAATAATTCTGTCATCACAATTCGGTAGTTTGGTTTCAACAAGACCCACAATTTTAGGGTAGTGTCGCCCAATCAGCCTCTTAATCCTGCTTCTCTTCTCCCGATCCCCAATTCCCCTAACATTCCAGATCGCAATACTCTTATCCATAGAACTATTGAGAACGAAACCCCCTATTTTTCCTGCAGCTTATAGGCCCCATGGGAGACAGAGCCCTCGGACCAAGTCTGTGATTTTCCATTTCCAACTTTGATCGGGTTACCGTGTTCCTCCTCTGATATAGTTCCTTACCCGATTGACGAATCAGCTCCTCACCCTTTTCAATAGTCCCTTCAAGCTCCAAACTCAGCATTTTGCCCACATAGATGCATTTATCCACCAACGTCTTCTCATCGAAAGGGAAGACTTCTGAATCCAATTCTCTACTTCCACCAACATCGATGCAGGAAGGGGAGGGGAGTTCGTTGCTCACAATACTTGAGACCCCACCATCCACATCAGAGGGCGTAGGGGTTTGGGGAACAAGGCTAAGGAAATCCTCTCCCCAACAATCCAGAGATGCCGAACCAGCAACCGGTGATCGAGCCTCACATTCCCCGTCCGGCAAATCATCAAAATAAATCATGCCACCATTGTAGTTGTTGGAAGAGCCAAACCCCAGGAGAGAATTCTCAGCCAAACCCCTAACTGTATTCCCAGAGCCAAAGCGATCACCATCATCAAACCTTGCAAAATAAAAACTCACAAGGTCGCAATGTATATTCCAAAAAATTGTTCGAGAAAGAATACACCTAGAAGGGAAAACAAATGATACGTTCACCCTCACCAGCCCATTCTTAAACGAGGCCCAGCTTAAGTCCCTTCTCGTACGGCTGTCGAAACTCACCAGATCACAAGCATCAATTACACAAGTGGAAGGGTTGATGCGAGAGCAGAGAGCAAGTCCACCACTTTCCGAGCCCCTGGAAGTCTTCGGGCCCAGTTCATTCAGCCCATGGAAAAATTTCCAAGAACTAGGCCCACACCCAGCTGGAATCTACAACGGTCCTTCTTTTTTGACCCACACTCTCTTAACCCTACGCGCCGCCGATTTTGAAACGTTTCCAGCCGTCACGCCACTCATTGCATGCGTGTCCTTGGGCGCAGTTCCTAATGATGTCTAGGGGCACGATGCATGGCTCTTCGCCTTCCCGTCATTCTTCCCAATGTTTGCCGGAGCTCTAGCCGGATGAACCATAATATTCACGACAAAATTCTGAGAACCGTATCTTAATAAAATCTCATTAGGAATAGGACTGCTTTTCTTGATTCTGATTCGAACATAAGGAAGGTACCAAGAGTTCCAGTCAATTTCAATGAAGGATCCACAGTAGTTCCCAATCGTCCTCATTAAGTACACACTCTTCAACTCATTGGGATGTTAAAAGCAAAGATCCATTTTTCATCGCCCCTCACAATCGTATCTTCATCCTTCCACTCCACAAGCTTGATAAGAGCCCCCAAAAACTTGACTCGCTTCGAATATCACACTTAAATACCACCTAAGGCCCAAGTATAAACCTTAAATGGGTGTAATATAGGGCAAGTATGTTTAAATATCAACCCGGGCCGGTCCATGTACCCCTACTTCAATTGTTTGAAACATTATCTAGCAGAATGAAGTTTGTAAGAATCTCTACAATCTACGATTAAAAGTGCAAGGGTTGAAATTCTTGGTGAGAATCTTCACTCGGGAGTTGTTTCCCCCCTAACTAACTACCATAAAATGTGGGATCGAATGAATTGGTGTGCGACAAGGCGATTGCGAACCGCAAGAGGAGCCACAGTGGTTGGAAACCACACTCTCAATCGCTAGGCCAAGGAATGCATTATAGGCTACGAAAGTAGCCCTCTTGGCCCAAGCAAAAGAGGGTTGACTTACCTTCTCCCTCAAACCGGGTTTTGGACGGCTCAATCACAACTAACCTAGATGTCTAATTGAATTTTAGACGTTTGTCTTACATTAACCTAGTTAGGAGGCATGGAATGCCTAATAAAACTCACTCAATTTGATCCTCTTAAGGAAAGGGGGCTTCTCTCTAAACTAGGTTAGGGTAGCACAATATATTGCCAAGCACACACAATGCACAATCATCATGAACAATAACTCAAAACTTAAATTCAACATCACCCACACACAATCATTCAATCCACACAATCAAGTACATGGTAGAAGTTAGGGTTCTACAACACCCAAGTGAATAGGAGACTACTTCATGGTACAAGAAGGAAGAACACAAAGGTAAAAGGAAAAAACCATCATTGTGATGCCTCAATCCTTCCTTGTGCTTGTAGAGATCCTCTATTGAAGAGGAACTTCCCAATTCTTGACTTGGAGCTAACAAACCCTAGCCACTTCTCCCTCTTGGTTCGTGACTTTCTCTCTCTATGGTTTCAAGAAGAAGAAGGTTTCTCTCCCTTTGGGCTCCCTCACTTATTCCTTTCATCTCTCCTTTTATACACTGATCGAGCCGAGTTCGCGGTCCCAGTTTACGACCGTGAACATCTGGCCTGGACCATGTACATAGCTAAAACGCACCGCTTTCTTTTGTTGAGTTTGCGGTCGATGGCTTCACGGTCTTACTACCGTGAACTGACCTGGCGTTAGTAACTTCTGAAACCTCTCTGGACACCCTTCAGTTCGCGGTTCGTGGCTCTAGTTCACGATCCTGACGACCGTGAACACCGGCTGTTTCCTCCTCTTTGCCCGGTCCTAGCGCCATTTTTTCCAACTTTCGACTCCGGGGTTGGTTCCACCAGCAAAGCTAGCGTAAAACAACCTTTTGTGGAGCTCAAATGCCACAAAGGTCAAAGAGAAACGGGGATATAAATGTACTTCTAGGCCCGAATCAGGTACAAGGACCTCCTCAGATTGACATTGAAATACTTGCCATATCCTACACCCTACAAGAGGTTGCAATTGGCTTATAGTCTGATTAATGGTAGTGTAGTAGCTAGCGAGTCAATGTTCTAAGCTTGATCTTTTAATATACATGCTCTCTTTGGGGTCCTTGTTTCCTAGTACAATTTGTTGTATCATTGTTTATTTTCACTATAAATTGAAGAGTTTACTTAGTTATATATTTTTTCTTCACTTGAAATAACAAATGACTATAAAATGTAATTTACTAGTGAAAACTTGACATATGGCTTTTGGTTGCTTGATCTCCAAGTCGACATAACAATGTTACCGAATTAACCATCTTAAAATTAACCAACCTAAAATTCTTAATTGGGAAAATAAGGCAATTTCCCTCTTACTAATCATAACGAGTTGTTTTCCACAACCAAATGATTGGAACATTCATAGGAATCGAGAATAGGATGTTTTGCAAAAGATCCAATTTTCTTACCTTCTCCCAATTCAAGCAATTGAATTTTCTTCCAAAAGACGGTTAACAAACAAAAACACCCTTTCTACCAAAAAAAAAAACAAAAGCACCCAATCATCAATTTGTTTTTTCGAAACAAATTCTCGAGATCTCTCATCTTCTCCTTTTCGATTCCACTTATACAAATTATTTTCCCCCATTAAGAAATAGACTATTTCAACAGATGTTGTAATAAAATCATCTATGTTGTTGTGAGTAATGGGAAGGAGAATCCCTTCAACTAATGATCGTTATAATCTTGAATCCACACATCCAGTTTTTTCTGTGTCTCTCTTCATTGCAGGGATGGCTGCCGTGATCGCCATTTCCACGACCCTGTGCGGGTATGGCGTCGAGAGAAAATTGGAATCCAAATCGTCATCGATGTCACCCAGTTCGACAAAAGTAGCGGAAGATGAAAATTCGGAAACGTCAGAAGGGGGTGGAAAGCAAGAAAAATGTAGAGATTTAGACGAAGAAGGGAGCTCCCATGGGAGCGCATTGCCTTTACCGCCATCGAAGCAACTGAGGGCGACGTACTCGTGCAACAACTTCGTGGCAACAACGTCCATTTCCAGGAAGAATCTGACGAAAGCGATGAGCATGAATCTTAAGAGGAGTGTGTCGGAGGCGAAGAAGCAGGATCGAGAGGAGAGGAAGATCAAGAGGGAGAAGATGAGGAACGAGGATTCGGTGTGGATGAAGACCATTATATTAGGGGAGAAATGCAAGGTTCCGGATCAAGAAGACGACATGGATGTCATCTTTGACGGGAAAGGGAGGAAAGTTTCGGCTTATCACCCCAGGACAATGAGCTCCTATGGCTTGTCCAGAACCAATTCCTCCATTGATCACACTGCGATTCCTTCATCTTCACACTCATTGGATGGAGGAGACCATCATCAACGTAAAGTAAGCAATGGGAATAATATTGGGAAAAGGGAAGGAGGAGAATTCTCATTATCATCATGATTTGTATCTACCGTGCGTCTGAACTCATCATTGCTTCCTTTCTTTCTTTCAAACATTTTTTAATTGCTAGATTTATGTTGAACCAAATATTTATAAACAATAAGTTTTCAGGCTACGCTTTTGGCCGACTAGCATAAAAAAATGTCACTAAATTTTGAACAGGATGGCCGGTGACATTGTAACTAAAACAAAGCATGATACGGTTATATATGCCTCAACATTCAAAGATATATCCAAATTAGGCATTTAAATATCTTCCCAAGATGATCAAAACAATTTCGTCCTCAACTTCCGTATGCCAACATAATTTACAAATATTTTGTTTTAGGGCCATTTCAACCTCACTAAAAAAATTACTTCTTGGTGGAATAATGCAATTTGAATTGCTCTCATGTTCATAAATTGATTTTCTTTTTCTTCATCGTAGCAGTGGCCATGCCTGCTTAAGTCAGTGGGAAGGGTGTGGGAAGATTGGCCCAACTCCATATGCTTAAAAAGGTTGTTTATATTAGAGTATGTGTAGTACGAGTACGTTATACTATCAGTACTGTTATGTAATTGTTAGAGTTATATTCCTTATCAGAGTCGTAATTTCTACTTTGATAAGGAATATAACTCTAACAATTACATAACAATTATAATACAGAAATTACCTACACTACACCAAAACAGTGTTTTAGCGACGGTTATCCGGAGTTTTAGCGACGGTCAAAACCGTCGTTAAAGTATTTAACGACAGCCATCAAACCATCGCTGACCCAGTAGTCCTTAAATATTTTAGCGACGGTTTGGGTCGACCGTCGCACCAACCGTCATCAAAATTTAGCGACGCCTGTGCCTGACGCTATCTTTCCAGCAAACCGTCGTTACATTAATATTGCGGAAATCCATTAAATTATTTAGCAATGGTGCCCACTGTCACTAAAGGTTACTGACCGTCGCTAATGGCTACTGACCGTCACTAAAGGTTACTGACCGTCGCTAATGGCTACTGACCGTCGCTAATGGCTACCGTCACTAAAGGTTACTGACCGTCGCTAATGCACTGATGATTACAGCCCCAACCTGCTGTACTTTTCCTTGATAATAACATTTGACAAATCCAGCTAATTAAGAAACCAATCTCATCTGTTAAGAGGTACTACTTTCAATTACCAAATCAACTATAAACCACCAATCATTCAATTCTAGTACTAGTAAACCTACAATCTAGAGTTTACACCCATTCAAGCTATTTACAAAAGCTCAAAACTCTCACTTACAGTCACTCTTAGCTCCTTAGCTCCTTAACCCATTCAAGCCACTTACAATTGACACGCCAAAACACAACACCAAACTACGACCAAGTGGAATCGCAGTCCGGGAATGCAGTAACAGGCAAGTTATATTATCAACCCGGGGTCTAGATCTACTACTTACTCCGTGATTCTCTATTATCTAGCAAACTAATTCGAGTGAGTGTTGTTTAAAGCAAAAGCAGTAAGAAAGCAGGAAATGGTTCGGTTTTCAAAAGCAGGTAAGAGTCACTCGGGATTGAGTCCCCCTAGCCCCTTAGTTAGGTTCAATTGCAATTCCCTGGGTTGATTTACTGTTGATTAGACTGCGGAAGATCCGACAGTAGCTTGGAATCTCTTAAGCTGACCAAGCTCTCTCAGTCTAACTATCCGGCAGGCGACTAGCCTTCACCGGGATAGAAAGCTGAGGCTATGAACACAGAACTCCACTACTGGCGCCAAGAACACCAGTACAAAGTAGTAAACTGGCTAACTCTCGTATAGCCAATCTCCTACTATCGAATGAAGAGGCTCTAACAACCTAATCAGATTCTATCTATCTCAGGTTGCAGCAGAAATTGAGAAAAGCTGATCAGACTCAAATCAATTCAATAAACATGCATCATTCGATTAAAATCAAACAGTAACATCATCCCAAATCATTACAATCAAATCACTAACACAAGGAACTAGGGTTCTTCATACCCAAGTGAGAGAAAGGTTCTACTCCATAGAGAGAGAAGAGAAAACAGAAATCAGAGTAGTCATACTCATAAAGATGAGGAAAATCTGCTCTGGGATGTCAATCTTCACTCCTAGGGACGCAATCTGGGCTTCAATGATGAGAAATCCACTCCAAAATAGCTCCTAGGGTTTGTTCTTCGCTCTTTCTCTCTCTAAAACTCTGTTTTTTTGCCCAGAAAATCGAATTCTCTTTCCTTGGCTCGAATCTGCCTCCAAAAACCCGACTCTAGGCGAATTACGGGCAGAATTACGGCCGTAATCACGTCCTGCCCGTAATTCACACCAAAACGCACGTTTCACTTAGGCTACAGGGGGAGGAGATACGCCCGTAATTTACAAATTACCGCCAGTAATTTGGGAATTACGGCCGTAATTCTTGGGATCTTGCCCGTAATTTTATCACCGCGAGTGAATTCTGGGTAGAAGGCTCGGCCAATAAATTACGGGCATGCCCTGGCCAATTACGGCCGTAATTTGGCAGGGGCTGCCCGTAATTTTGTCTGCGCTCCTGTTCAAAGCTTCGTTTCTCCCTCATCCGGACTCCAAATCAGTCGCCGTTTGAACCCAGACGCTCGTAGTCTCGTCCTCTTTCTTTTCATGACAAGCTTGCATGATTATTTGTCCATAAAGTGAGGTAGAAATCCATTCTTCTTCAGGTCATACCCGAGTTTCTTCTCCCGAATCGTCAATTGATCTCTGATTGACTTGAAACTTGCGCCTATGCTTCACTTTATGTGCTAGGACCTGAAATGTGACAAAGGAACACAACCTAGCGTAAAATAGGCCAATGAACAATCAATTCGAGCCAAAATGGACAGGAAACCAGGGTGAAAACACGTGCAAATACGATGCTATCAACAATCTAGAGTTTCCTCCACTGTTCTGCTCCTTACACCCATTCAAGCAACAAAGTTCAACTTCCTTCATTAACCTGCAGCCCTGCGAGAGACACCCCATTCAAAACTTGCTAATGCCTCATGTTATATAGCAGAAGTTTTATGTTATAACCAGGAAATCAAAATCTACATTCTACCAAAAGTTCAAAAATCTCACTTACAGCCCCTCATTACAACAGATTGCATATTGTTAAGAGTTGGCTAAGAAATTAAGAAAGAGAGATACGACAGTTGGGTTAGCACAAAAAAAAAAAAAAAAACAAGAAGAAATGACAAAACAAGAGTCAAAGGATAGTTGAAGAAGAAAGCTGTAGCATATCTCTTACCCATGCTTTCCAAGGTGGTGATTCAATTGATAAACTCCTGCATTTACAAAATAGCGAGAGAAATTTTCAGAGGAATGATATACTGACATCTTTTCCTAAGGACATCTAGTATAACAGTAAACACATACAACCAACCAGATAAGACTGGTCCCTCAAAATATGAATCCAACTTATTGATGGGGTGTTAGATGACTTTAGTAAGAATAGGGAGTTACACAGTTGAGAAAAAGAATTTAGAGTATTCTTATAAGAGTATAAGGGGAGGAACATACCTAAGTTCACATCTTGAATTCTGCAGCAAGATCTTCCCGACGAACACACTTTTGCTTCTGCGAAATAGAAACCAAAAAATACTCAATCAATAAGAAGAGAATCCCCAAGATCAGGAGTCTAGAGACTATAAAAGTGCTGCTACCTCTATGAACTCGACAAAATTGGACAACATATTTAATTTCCATCTTGACCTTCCCGCTCTGTTTTCTCTCCTTTTTCGTTGATGCTTTAGCAGTATAATACTTATACACTGCACCTTCGTCGTCACTCTCATCCACATGATCTGTCTCGAGAATTTCATGCATTAGTACGCTACTGAATCACGGGCTGTGTTTATTATGGCATGCAATAAACAGGTCTTGGCAAGCTACTAAAGGGTTCTAGAAAACATAAATTGAAAGTTCTATGCCTAAGTGCTGAGCCACAAATTAATTCAAGATTTACTTCACGTAATTCACACCTTCATAGTTTGTATTCGTTCTGAAAAGAAGTACCAGGACATGAACAAAACCATTGCCACATGTAAAAAAAAACACCAATTTCATAAAATAAAGAGACAGAGTGTTCACCCAATTCATTTCTGGTTTATCAAGTCAACACTGACACATAGTGAACACCAGCCTTACTCATATTACCTAATGTCCTTGTTTATACTTTTTTTTTTTTGGTGGAATGTCCTTCTCTATACTTAAAAGCAAAGAGAAGACATCAGAACAAGTAACGGCTGAGAAATCAAGCCAAAGAGGCTGCTGTCATAATCACTATCGAATTACAACGATAAATGATTGAATGATCATAGAATGCAATTACATATGTGTCGGTCATTTGCATAGAAGATGATAGTACTTACCAGCTCTTATATAATACCAGTCAGGATCATAAGAGACAAGCTCCTTCAATTTACCAGTCTTAAGAATATCAGTCTGTGGGGAAAGCTCGATCTGTTTCCAGAAAAGTTAAGGCAGCACAGTAATCAGATGTCTAAGGCAGAATAAAGAAACTAGATCATTCTCCTGAACAACAACTTCACCATCAAATAAAAATAGGTTGAGATTGTGAAAAGATGAAATTGAAATCCAGTTCCACAACGACACTGAATTTGCTTCATCCAGACGAACAAAGGCAGACCCAAAATAGTATTCCTCGTTAATCAGAGAACTAAAAAGGCTCCAAATATGAAACCTTCCCTTCAGCAGCAAGTCTGCCTTTTTCATTCCAAAAAAAAATAGTAAAAGACGAGGGTATACCTGAGTGAATCAATACCCGAAGTCCCGAACCACCACCCTTGCCTTCTGCTAAGGACCCAGTGCCCACCCGCCCGGCTTTTCTGACGATCCTTACCACCATGCAAGGAATTCCTCAAAACGCAGTTCGTTCTTGACTCAACCACCCCAGTGGCTGCTTCCACTTGCAAAAGTAACTCCATCTTTCTCAACCACCCCCAGACAGCAATTAACATTCCGGCAGGCAGGCCCTTTGACGTCATCTTTGACGGCTTCACAACTCTCTTCCCTGCAGAAGAAAGTTATACATCTGACCTGCTTGCAAAGGTTCAAAAACTGCGGCCAACCAAAATAAAAATAAAATTATGAAATTGAAGGAGAAAGAAACCTGTAGGAAAAGAGAGTAGAAGCAAGCAACATGAGTAGACGAAGCAGAGAGGAAGCAAACAGAAAAGTAGTAGCTAGCACAAAGCCATGAATATGAACAATAGAGTAAAGTAATAATTTGTAGTGCAAAATAGCTTTAAGAAACCTCACCACCGTATTTTGATCTACCATCCATGATAAAGCCCACAAATATTCAGTTTCCTTCTCAATAGGCTTACCAGAACATAGAAGACATAGAGGCTCAATAAACTGCTGTTTTGAAGGAAGGAAGGAATTCAATAGCAGGAGCACACCTTAACACTACACTGAACATTTATATTGTTGTCAGAAGCTCAAGAACTCTCTCATATTTCACCTGCAAAAGAACAAGAGCATCATGGGAATGAAACGATTAGGGGAACTAGGAAATTTTATTACCAATCATTCATTGGTACAGAAAATAAGGTGAAAACTTGGAAAATAGATGTGAGTTAGGAAACCCAATACTTGACTAGCAGTTGCAAATTACAAACACGAGTTTCCTTTGAAATAAATTTCATTTACAGCCTTAACAGGAAGCTAACAAAACACTGCATGATGATTTTTACTCTCAACAGAACCTTAGGAAAGATTCAGATTCACCAAAATGTTAGTAAATGTTCTCAAAATTGACACATTTCTTTTAGCTACCAGACATAGTTCTGTCATTTTTGCCTCATTACCTACCTTTCCAATTGGGTAATCTAGTGTTTATCATTGACATGCTTGTAGTCCCTGCCAAGAAAAAGACACAGCTATTAGAGCGCTAGCTAGAACGAAGAGAAAGACATGCTAATTAGTTATACACAACTGAATTTAAAAGTAGCAATGATTACCACCAAATTAAGAATGATAATTTCGTTCATGCATATCCAGGACAACTATTTGGAGCAAGAATTCAACTGACATCATTGATGATAAAATGAATCATCAAAACTTTTGATTCAAAAGCATCATTGAGACATACTTTTCTCTTCTAATTTCTTCCCTGATGGCCTAAAGGTTGTACTGCTTGAATGACAGGGTGTGTAAGAAGTCAAAAACAGGGCCGATTCCAGAATTTCAATCACACGACTTGCAGAGTAATGTTGTATTTTGAGTTTTAGGATCAATTAACTTCTCAACTACCAAAACAATCACCAAATAGACTCACATGCATTAGTCAAGCACCCAAACAAACGCGTATGAATCGGTTAAGGGATGAAGCAACAGAGGAGACTCGGTTGAGAATAGAAAACTTAGGGTTTGAGAAAAACCCCCAATTGAGAGTACTAACTCAATCGAACATCTCACCTCCAGAACTCTTACCTCGATTCAGATCTTACAGGATAGTGGATGTGGCTCAGATCTCCCATGACTGAGAGTGAAGATGATAGGCGGTGACAGAGCAATTCTGAGTGCGCCATCGTCCATCCCATCCATAGCGCGTCGAAATTCTACAAGACACATGAGAAATTCACTTCTCCTGCTGACAAATCCGAACGGTTGCGAGATGCTCCGTTGTCATTGGCACAGAAGCTGGTCAATTTAGGGTTTTCAATCGATGAGGAAGCTACGCGGCAATGGAGGAAACAAAATTTCAGCTTCACTGCGTGCTCTCTCTCTCTCTCTCTCTCTCTCGCGATTGTGTGGTTGGATCTCCCCTGGCCACACCCCACTCGCCCTCTTTCTCTCTCCTCTCTCTTTCGCCCTCTGTCTCACGATCTCTTTGAGACTAATATTAAATCAATGGAAAAAATGCTTTATTTTATCTTTTGTATTTAACTTTTTAAGTAAAAGAAAAAGGGAAAATGAAATAAATTGTGGCCTGTGTTAATTATATAGCTTTGCTGCAGCTCAACATCAATTAGATACCGACGGTCAAATATTCCGTCCACTTTGCCCGTCAACAATTTATAGATACCGACGGTCATGGGCGAGTCAGTGTCAGTAGGTAACCGTGGTTATCATTAGTTTTCCTTGTAGTGCTAACTTATACAACTCTGATAATAAGGAATATAACTCTAACAATTACATAACAGTATTCGTAGTATGACATAATACTACTTATACATACTCTAATAATTTATGTAGGCAGAAGTAGTCTATGAGGCTCTACTCCTCCCTTGCCAGATTAGAGAGATATTGGGGCAATTGGGTGACACGATGCCCTTTGGGGTCGTTTGGATTAGAGATTTTGATAATGAGGGATTTCAATTAAAATCTCTCGTTTAAAATACCAGAGAATTTGTATGCAGGATTTAGAAGAAATAATTCGTTTGGATTAAAATGCAGAATTTTAACCTTAAATGTAAAATTACACTACTGTCCAGTCATCTTCCCTTATGTTCTTCACTTGTAATCAAATTACAGGCTGCGTCAACAATCAACTATTCTTCCCCTGCTTCTAGACCAATTACTCACAACAAATGCTTCTCTTCTTCTCTGCTTCATCACAAACCCAGAATGTAATAACTATTTGCAGATCAAAGAAGAACATAACAAACCCAGAATATGAGACAAATAAGAAACCCAAAATCGAAGATTCATTTCACTCCCTTCCAATTCCAAACAACTCTAACTGATTACCGCTTTTTGTCTTCAACTTCATATGACTGGAGTAAGTGATTGGATTAGCATAACAAAGATAGGACTGCTAGCCGATTGAAACCCGGATTGGGCGATTCCCCTTTCACTCTCGCACCTGACCCTCCCTCCCCTATATTCCATCTGAGCCTGCCGATTCCATCGCTTCTTCTCGATTCTAAACCAGTCATATTCGAGCAACAAATCGGCGCCGACGTGGGGGTGTCTACGGCAGACCAGCGACCGGCAAATCGACAGGCAGAGCGGAGGTCTGCTCGTCTTCTTCTATCGCGGCCGCAGTGACGGCAACTGGGGAGTCAACGACAGAGAACGACGTTGGAAGGTTGACAGCTGTGGATGTGGTTGGGGAAATTGGGATGCTGCTCCAGGATGCAATGTGTCGGCGATTGGGAGTGGAGAGATTAGAGGAAGAAGGTAGGAGAAGAAGGAACAAGATACGAATGGAGGGTAGGTTTTGGAATAAATGAAAGAAGAATGAGAGATTTGAAAATAGCTGATGGTGATCAGCTATTTCAAAAACCCACGATTGAGGGTTTTTAAAATTCTTAATTGTTAAATTCTTCATGTTTTCCAAACGCAGAATTGTGTTAAAATCCTGCATAATGAGGAATTGTTTTAAAATCTCTCACAAATCCCTCGCTACAATTCTTCATCCAAACGCAGAATTGCAAAGGTAGGTTTTGGGTCTTCATCTACTATAGTGGGGCAATTGGGTTCCATGAAGCCCTTCTGGGTCTTAATCACTAAAAATGAAAGAAAATAAACACAAACAAACAAGTAAGTAGTTGAGTTTTTATTCAAATGAGAAAGTGCCACACTAGATTTTATCTCACATTTTCAACGTTTTATAAGGTAGAATACATTAATACCGACTAGACTATCCTATCACTCAGTAGAAAGCCCCTAGTTAAACCTGTTGAGTATTTCAAGTTTGAGATTGAATCAGAAGGATTGCACTATCAATGCTATCATTTTAGGTAACAGGCTGATCTCCAGGGAAGTTGCCTTTCTTGTGTGTAACGGCTCTCTGGCTCTCACTATAAAGCATTGCGACCGGTTCTGTGAGAAGGCACTTTTGTGAAAAGCTTGTGAGCGGTAAAGGGCTAAAGCTAGGAAATTGCAAAGGGGGGTTTGACATACTCAGGGGTATAGGATCTGAGTGTGTCAAGGCAGATCAGATCAAGGTTGATCTGGGTTCTTTGATTTCTTTATCTTTGCAATTTTTGTTTCGTGCTCTTTCCTTTGTCTTTGATTGATATAAACTGAAAAATAAATAAAGGTCTCCCAGACCATATTCTGGGACGTGGAAGTAAACCATTGCACTTGGGCGAACCACGTTAAAAATATCGAGTGTCACTTTACTTCCCAGTTCTGTGTTTATGCTTCAATTCGTTTCGTTGGATATTTGTTCGTCCCCTGTGTTTCAATCTGCTGAGTTTGTGTGCTCTGCTCTTTACAAAGAAGGAATCGTCTCTGAGTTCCTTGGTGAGCAGAGATTGGGCTTTAAGCCTGTATTTTAAATTATAATTCGGTTTGGTGTCTATTAGAAATTGGAACGTGGGCTAGGAATACTTTGGGCCCAGTTTTAAAGCGAAGATACGATCAGTTTCTAAGACACTCGTCCTCTTCATTCGCTTCTCTCCCAGATTATTCCCAATTCTGTTCCTTTGAACCCTAAAATCTCTTTCCCTCTGTATCGAGTTCAATTGGTATCAGAGCTGCTCCTTGAAGAAGCTTACTACTGCCAAGGTCAACGATCCCATGGCTTCGAGCTCTTTCGGTCATGCTGCGTTAAATCATCCTCCCATGTTCACCGGTTCAAACTATACCGCGTGGAAAAAGAGGATGAAACAGTTTATGTGGGGAATTGACGAAGATTTGTGGTTAGTTGTTCAAGATGGTCCAATCGAGATGAAAGATGAGGAGCAGATGTACTGGTCGGTGGCTCAGAAGAAGAGCGCCCAATTAAATCGAAGGGCAATGCATGTCTTGCAATCGGCAATGAGTCCCGATGAAGCTGACCAAGTGGAGAACTGTGCTACAGCTCAAGAGATCTGGATAACCCTGGAAAGCACTTATGAAGGTACGTCTAACATCCGAGAATCTCGTATAGATCTTCTTGTTCATGAATATGAGGCTTTCAATATGAATAAAAACGAAGGGATTCATGAAATGTACTCTAGGTTTACTGTGTTAATTAATAAGTTAAAGGGTCTGGGAAAAACGTTTCAAACCAAGGATATCAATAGAAAAATTCTCAGATCTCTACCTAGAGAGTGGTTACCTAAAAGAACAGCTATTGAAGAGGCAAAAAACTTGACTACTCTTCCCACTAGCGAACTGATAGGGTCTCTCCTAAGTCATGAAAACGTGCTGAAGCAAGTAGGTCAAGAAGATGATAAGAGGAATAGGAATTTAGCATTCAAAACTAGGGCTGTAGAATATGATATGGACAGTGACTTAGAGAGTGACTTCGACAAAGAATTTGCTCTAGTTAGCAAACGATTTCATAGAATGCTGAAATTTAAAAATGAGCAAAAGCAGAGATATGATGGAGGCTATGATAGAACTAAACATGTTTCTCAAGCAAGGCTGCTACCCCAGCAGACCAGAAAAACTAAAACAGGTCAGCAAGACAAAGAGTCACAAGCTTGCTACAAGTGTGGCAAGTTCGGCCATATCAGAGCACACTGCCCTCTGACCCTGAAAGCTAAGGAGAAGGCAATGAAGGCATCCTGGAGCGACTATGAAACAGACCAGAAAGACCATGAGTCAGACAATGAAGCCTTCATGGCAAGATCAGAATCTGAGGAAGAAGTGGAATCCAACACAAATGATCATAAATGGTATCTCGACAGTGGTTGTTCACACCACATGTCTGGTAAGAAATTTCTTTTCTCCTCTTTAACTTCAGTAAATGGAGGTAAAGTGTGGTTTGGAGACAATGGTTGTGGAAAAGTCATTGGTTCTGGAACTATTGGTAAGAAACCTTTTCCTTCATTTAGAGATGTCTTGCTGGTGGAAGGGCTAAAACACAACCTCCTATCTATAAGTCAGTTGTGCAGTAATGGCTATAATGTTTTGTTTGAGACTGATGGTTGTATTGTCGAAAGAAACAATGATGAAAAAGTGATGTTTGTTGGAAAACGGTTGAACAACATGTATGTAATTGACTTGAGTAACCTGCATGCTTTTAATGAACTGTGTTTCGTGTCATCCTTTCAACATGAACTGTTGTGGCATCGAAAAATG
Source organism: Linum tenue (assembly GCA_946122785.1). Classification (NCBI taxonomy): domain Eukaryota; kingdom Viridiplantae; phylum Streptophyta; class Magnoliopsida; order Malpighiales; family Linaceae; genus Linum; species Linum tenue. The sequence continues at coordinate 26,624,163 of CAMGYJ010000004.1, read as the reverse complement.
GGTCATGTTAGTCTTAAAAAACTTGTCAGTCTAACTAAGCTAGGTATGGTGAGGGGTGTCCCTGTTTTAAAAGACAAATCAGACTTCTTTTGTGATACCTGTGTTAGTGGAAAACATACTAGGAAGTCTTTTAAACCCAAGAAGGACATAACCACTCATGAAATGTTTGAACTAATACACATGGATCTTTTTGGTCCATGTAATGTTACTAGTTTGGGTGGAAAGAACTATGTCTTTGTTCTTGTGGATGATTTCTCGCGTTATACTTGGATTTACTTTCTTACTAATAAAGATGGTGCTCTTACCAAGTTTAAAAACTTTGTGTCACTCTTCTCTAACAAAATCAGAACTGTTAAGAGTGACAACGGAGGCGAGTTTGTGTCTGAAGAGTTTGAGTCATTCTGCAATAAGTCTGGAATTGTTCATACATTCTCAGCTCCATGCACTCCACAACAAACTGGAGTCGTGGAACGAAAGAATAGAACTCTTATTGAGTGTGCCAGAACTATGTTGCTAGAGTTTAATCTTCCTAAATACTTCTGGGCTGAAGCTGTGAATACAGCTTGTCACTTGATAAATCGTGTGTTAGTTAGAAAAGGGATTGACAAAACTCCATATGAAATATTCAAAAATAAAACACCAAATCTGGCCTATCTTCATCCTTTTGGTGGTCCGTGCCATGTTTTGAACACAAAAGATAAACTGGGCAAATTTGATGCGAAATCTGATCAAGCTATATTTCTTGGCTATTCTGTTAAGGGTCAAGCATATCGTGTGTTCAATAAACGTACCAAAAAGGTAGAAGAATCTGTGCATGTAGTTTTCAATGACTCTCACTCTGGTTGCAAGCAACTTGTGCAGGAAATTCAGGAGTACGACTTACTGGAAATGACTCATAAGACAGTGGATGAGCCTACAGGGGAAGGTGATGAAACAGAAAAGCAATCCTCAGAAGTAATCAATACTGAGACCACTGTAACAAATGAAGAAGAGTCATTCAACATCCCTCCATCAGCACCACCTCATATTCAGAAACGCCACCCAGCAGAACAAATTATTGGAAACATCAACGATGGGCTTCGCACAAGAGGTAAGTACATCCCTGGTCAATATGCTTATGTTTCTCAATTTGAACCAAAAAACTACAAGGAAGCACTTAAAAATGATGATTGGTTCTTTGCTATGGTAGATGAACTAGCTCAGTTCAAAACTCTGAATGTCTGGGAACTTGTGCCTCGTCCTTTAAATCAATCAGTGATTGGAACTAAGTGGATATTTAGAAATAAATCTGATGTGGAGGGTATCATTATTAGAAACAAAGCCAGACTAGTAGCCCAAGGGTACACACAGGAGGAAGGGGTTGATTATGAGGAGACCTTTGCCCCTGTTGCTAGACTGGAATCCATACGTCTCCTATGTGCTTATGCGTGTTATATGGGTTTTCCTTTGTTTCAAATGGATGTTAAGAGTGCATTCCTGAATGGAGACATTCAGGAGGAGGTTTATGTCTCACAACCTCCTGGTTTTGAGGATCATGAACACCCAAACCATGTTTACAAACTTAGAAAAGCTTTGTATGGACTAAAACAAGCTCCACGAGCTTGGTATGATAGACTTACAACTTTTCTGTGTCAACATGGTTTCACTCAAGGATCTGTAGATAAAACCCTTTTCATAAAACACAAGTCAAATGACATTCTTCTTGTTCAAATCTATGTCGATGACATTGTGTTTGGAGCTACTAATACTGACATGTGCTCTGAATTTTGCAATTCAATGAAGGATAACTTTGAAATGAGCATGATGGGGGAACTTCAGTATTTCCTTGGTCTTCAAATTAAGCAAACCAGTAATGGCACTTTCATTAGCCAGACTAAGTACATTGCTTCAATGCTAAGTAAATTTGATATGATGAGTCTAAATTCTAGCCCAACACCCATGGCTATCAATCTAAAACTGGACAAAGACGAAACTGGTACCTCAGTTGATGAGTCAAAGTTCAGGGGAATGATTGGATCCTTATTATACCTAACTTCCAGTAGACCTGACATACAACATAGTGTATGTTTATGTGCTCGCTTTCAATCAAATCCCAAAGAAAGCCACATGTCTGCTGTCAAAAGGATTTTTAGGTATCTAAAGGGCACCATGGATGTAGGGCTATGGTATTCTAAGCATGACTTGTTTGATTTAGTTGGGTATAGTGACTCAGACTTTGCTGGTAGTTTGACTGATAGAAGAAGTACCTCTGGCAGCTGTCAGTTTGTTGGTACATCCTTAGTATCCTGGTCCTGTAAAAAACAAGGGGCAGTTGCCCTCTCCACAGCAGAAGCTGAATATATAGCAGCAGGGGGTACCTGCACTCAATTGTTGTGGCTGAAAAGTCAATTACAGGACTATGGACTGTTCATGTCAAACATACCCTTATTTTGTGATAATACCAGTGCAATATGTATGTCAAAGAATCCAGTTCAGCACTCCCGTACTAAACACATAGAAATCAAGTACCATTTTATTAGGGATCTCGTTAGTGCTGGCATCATAAATTTGCAATATGTCAATACTGAATTCCAACTTGCTGATTTATTTACTAAGCCTCTTTCCTTTGATCGATTTTCTTTCCTTTGCTGGGAAATTGGCCTGCGATCTCTTACCTCCATTTCGTCTGAAATAGGAACCTAGTGTGTACTAGGTTACCTTCTTTGTTTGTTGTAATTGCCTTTCCGTGATTTTTGCTGCTTGATTCTCTTTGCTGTGTTTTGATCTTTAGCTTACCTTTTTTGTTTGTTCTAATTATGTGTGATTTAGCTCTTTCCTTTAGGTTGAGTCTAGGGTGTGTCTATTTATTTCTGCTTCAGTCTCGTCGTTCTTTTATCCCTTGTGTGTTGTTTTTTTGTCCTTCTTCTTCCTGTGTCAACCATGGTGTATGCCTTTGCCTTGACCTACTCCAGCTCTTTTTTTCATGACCCTGTCCTTCCAAACTACCACCGCCATACTCAGTCCTTTGCCAATCGTCCCATCAATCCTTCAACCATCCTTCATGTTCCTGATTTCTTGCCCTTAGGATTGGATGTGATGCCTTTTATTCAGAACCTTGGTTGAGAATTCCTGCTGGCTCCTGAAGCTTCCTCTACCCTTATCTGTCCTGAGGCTGTCAGGTTTTTCTTCTCCAACCTGCGTTATTTTGGTCTTCAATCTCGTACCTTGACCTCCCTTGTGCATGGGCACATGATCACTCTTCCCCTGCATGATATCAGTCGGTTGCTCCATATTCCTGCATTTGGGGAAGCTCTTGCCCATCCTGCTGAACTACCGCTGTTCAATTTTGATGTGGTCCATGAGGCAGTCCACCTCACTGGTCATGAACCTGACCAAGATGGGTCCTTCTCTGCGGATCTCCTCTACCCTTCCCTTAAAGCTTTTCACTTCATCCTGACCAGAGTCTTTCTTCCTCGCTCAATTCATCTCAATCGTGTCCTTCCTCTAGATTTGTGGATCCTGTCTCATGCTGTTGCTGCTGTCCCTCTGGACTTCTCTCACCTTCTGTTTGGAGCTCTTCTTCCCTTTATTGATCATAATTTCCATGCTCCTCTCCCTTTTGGTGCCATGATTACTCGTCTATTGCTTGCCTTACCCTTGGATCTGTCACCCTATCGTACTGAAAATCCCTCTCTGTGGCTCACTGTGGATGATGTGCTTAATGAAATTGGGATTGCGATTGAGGGGGAGGATGAGGACATCTTCCACTGGATCAGCAGCGACTCCGATGCAGAAAATGCTGTGGAAGCTACAGAGTTGGCAGAACCAGAGATAGATGCTGAACCTGCTCCTGTTCCTCTTGCATCTTTTGCAGTTGATCTCCAAGAGCTCTATGGATCTGATTCTGATGAGAGTTGATTGTGTTTTGATGTGTTTTGAGAGTCTGGGTGAGGAACTCTGTTGAGTCTTTGGTTGCTTGTGTGTTAGGCTGTGTGCCTTTGAATCTGTTTCTTTGGAACTCAGGGGGAGCTTGTCGAACTGTTAGGGTGTTTTTGCTCAGGGGGAGCTTTGTTTTTTGGATGGTCTTTTGGTATCAATTGAAGTTATTATTTCTAAGTTTCCTGCTGCTTGATCTTTGGAAGAAAGGTGTCTGTTTAATGCCTGCAGGTTTGAAGCAATCTGCAATCTCCAACTTAGGGGGAGATTGTTGAGTATTTCAAGTTTGAGATTGAATCAGAAGGATTGCACTATCAATGCTGTCATTTTATTTAACAGGCTGATCTCCAGGGAAGTTGCCTTTCTTGTGTGCAACGGCTCTCTGGCTCTCACTATAAAGCATTGCGACCGGTTCTGTGAGAAGGCACTTTTGTGAAAAGCTTGTGAGCGGTAAAGGGCTAAAGCTAGGAAATTGCAAAAGGGGGTTTGACATACTGAGGGGTATAGGATCTGAGTGTGTCAAAGCAGATCAGATCAAGGTTGATCTGGGTTCTTTGATTTCTTTATCTTTGCAATTTTTGTTTCGTGCTCTTTCCTTTGTCTTTGATTGATATAAACTGAAAAATAAATAAAGGTCTCCCAGACCATATTCTGGGACGTGGAAGTAAACCATTGCACTTGGGCGAACCACGTTAAAAATATCGAGTGTCACTTTACTTCCCAGTTCTGTGTTTATGCTTCAATTCGTTTCGTTGGATATTTGTTCGTCCCCTGTGTTTCAATCTGCTGAGTTTGTGTGCTCTGCTCTTTACAAAGAAGGAATCGTCTCTGAGTTCCTTGGTGAGCAGAGATTGGGCTTTAAGCCTGTATTTTAAATTATAATTCGGTTTGGTGTCTATTAGAAATTGGAACGTGGGCTAGGAATACTTTGGGCCCAGTTTTAAAGCGAAGATACGATCAGTGTCTAAGACACTCGTCCTCTTCATTCGCTTCTCTCCCAGATTATTCCCAATTCTGTTCCTTTGAACCCTAAAATCTCTTTCCCTCTGTATCGAGTTCAAAACCCTTGTTAACTTTTTATGTTGCATGCATATATAATCCTATCTAGTAAGTAGAGAAACATCATGTCACAAAATCCCTTTCATTTTGCCAATGCATTAATTGTATCTTTAGTTCCCAAGTTGAGTCAACCTCCATCTGTAGGGATCTTGCAGTTCATTGTCTAGCAACCCAACCAACCCTCTCCAATCTAGGGTGTTCTAACCTAGAAATTCAGGGTTTTCTCCCTGGATAATTTGAAACCAAAATCATGCAAATTTTATCAAAACTTGTGCAAAACCTCAAAGTTAACGTAGATATAAAGTGACAGGTACCATAAAGATTTCAACAATTTAAGCATACAAACCCTAACAACCATCTAAGATCTTTTTTACATCTCGCCAACTCTAAGAATTGAGTTCAAGGAGGGAGAGAAAGTACACAGTCAGGAGAAATAAGAAAACACAAATCTTGGAACCAACTGTTTCTCTAAGATTTGCTCATGTTTCCTTGCTTTTGGATGATTTTGTGGGCTTCTTAATGGATTTTCCTCCCTTTAGCAGTTCCAATTTGCACTCCCTCCTTAGAAATGGCGCGTCTTGAAAAATGAAGCTCTCCTCTTAAAGGCAACACAGGGTGAAAACATGGGCTAAAAAACGTAATCTCACCCATCGTCTATACCACAGTCCCTATTAAATATGCATGAGGCCTTTTTGATAACTTTCTTTAGTTTTCATCAATGTTATCAAAGTCGAGCCGAACCAGGACCAGGCCACCAATTCAGCTCAGAACACTTAAAAAAACGTTGCGGTTCGAATGGCCGGCTAGCTGACGGTTTGAACTGTTAACCGTCAAAACCGTTCAACCCGGTCAGCCGGTTATTAGCTGTACAATCATTTATTAAGAGATTAGCACGGCGTCCGATAAGCACATCGGGATTTAGACGTTGCATTGTCTCCTCGTTTCCCCAGAAAATAGGCCTTTGACTTCTTTTTTTTTTTGTGCGCACAGTGATATTCATTTTAGCTAGGATTAGGTTTTATATTAAAAAATAAATTCAATCACTATCAACCAGGATATGGTGCACCACTTGAATATTGGAGAATGGTTCTCCATTCCATCCAATGGCCCACAAAAGTGCTCTTTTAAATTAACGACTCAGATCTATTAGAGCAATAGATAGTGGATTATGGGGCCCACGACCTGAAAAAGTAGCCGACATGTGGGCCATTTATTTTTAACAAAATAAAACTTATACATACTATTTACAAGTGGTATATGTATATTTTTGTTGAACTAAAATCATATTTGTATCGAACAAAATACATGTGTATTGAACAAAATACATATTTGTACTGAGAAAAAGTTATATTTGTACTGAACAAATATACACATTAGAATATCATATTCGTATTAAACAAAATATGATATTTGCATTGAATAGAAAACATATTCCATATATGTGATTTCTATATTCGTAATTTTCACAACTCTTATTCAAAATAATATACCACGCATTAAAAACCATATTCTTACTAAATATAAAACATATTGCTACTGATCAGAAAACATATTTGTACAAAACAGAAATCATATTCAGCATTTTCAAGAACTTGCATTCTCTGCTCTATCTTGTGTCAACTCCTTTTTAGTCCGTGGGCCCCAAAAGAGCAGCTTTTTGTCAACTCCTTTTCAATTGCCGACCTCACTCTCCACTACTACTTTTTACCAACAAATCTTGACCATTAATTTAATGAACCATTTTTATCTATCATTGGATGTAAGATGGAGAATCATTCTCCAAAAACCATTTGATACTGCATGCGAGGCCTTGGGAATTATGAGAAGGGAGAAAGTTGAAAATAGTCCTTCCCAATGCCATCTGTATCTCTCGGTTGGAACTTATTATTCATTTTTATTTTTATTTTGTTTTATATGGACAAATTGAGTTTCTTTCCATAATTTTTTTTTTATAATGGTTTTCTTTTCATAATGTTAAGATGTTAACATTTTCAGAATGCTTGGTGGGTTATGGGTAGAATTCTAAATGTTGGATTTTTCGCTTAGACTTTTATTTCATTGCTTTTATTTTGAAAACAATGTGGTTCATGTTTGAACTTTGGAACTTTAATAGTCAAGTTTTATATTTATTAATAGTAATGAATTCTATATTGAATTTATAGTGTAGTGTATTTTTATCTGTTTAGTATTTATAATATTCTTGTTTACAAGGTATCAGTTCGTTAACGGTTTTTTAACGGTCTAATATTGGTTAAGCCAATAAAGTGCAAGTCGCTCACAATACCGGGTCATACTCCGGTTCGGTTTCGACAATATTGGTTTTCATCCTTTGAACTTGTTCTATACCACCTCAGCCTAAGTTCAAGTCCTTAAACCCTCTTTCTTAAAGAGGATCTTAAAGTGTAGTAATTGGCGGTTGTGCTTTTAGATAGCTATTGAGAAGTTATTAGTTAATTAGTTGTTAAGGATATTTAGTGAATTATAAATAATATAAAAACTCAAATAATCAACCTAATAATATATAAACCCAAGTCTCATCTTTTTTTCTCCCTCCCAGCCGAACAGTTTCTCTCTCAACGTAATCGTCAATCTTCTTTCTCTGGTCGTCCCTTCGGTTGCGTTCCGTCTCTTCATCTCCCGACAGCGGTCTCCGCCATCGACTGCGTTTAGTGATTGCGATTTGACCCCGCCCCGCGGGTATTAGCCGACCTAACCTGCGATGGGGCAGGTATTACCCGATCCGCAGTAGCGTGGGTCGGGACATGGGTAGTTACTTCTGACACGCCCTATCCTGCCCCGCCTGTTCTTGGCTCAAATTACCTCAATTTCTTACAATATCTGTACATATTTCTCCTATTTTGACATTTCTTCAACTAGTTAGAGTTGATCTTTCGACTAGTTAGACTTAGTTACTCATTCTATTATCACTATTTTTCATTTATAAAGTGTTTTCTCCTTTGTTTTGTAGTAAAAGGTAAAATTTGCATGTGTTTTTTTTTCAAATAACATGTAAGAGTGGGTCGACTTGTCCCGCCCCGACCCGTAGTAGTATAGGGTGGTGCATGAGTAATAAGGTACCCGCCCCGCCCTGCCCCATTACCATTACTAGTTGCGTTCATCCCAAAACCTAAACCCAGGCGATTGTAGCCTACCTTAGGTGTCACTCCCGTTGAACGCCTGCCAATTTCCTCCATCTCCGTCTGTTTACCTCCGACATCTTTCGGCGTCTTCCAGGCGGTCCACAATGGTCCAAATACCCGGTCGGGGGTCCTTCTATACCAATTACCGGGTTTGCTCTCTCTTCTACTTTGGCAGCCGAAAATCACATCAGAATGTCTGAGATTGAGGGGGAAAATATTCAATGACCATCATTGTATGGGGTAATGAGGAAAATTGGGAAATAGGAGAGTGACTAACCGACTTTTGGTGACAGCTACCTGGATATTGGGGGTTGGCGCGGATTTCTTGGCAGATGTTAAGGACTTTTTCAAATATCCCAAGAAAATTCAATGGGGCGTAACTCATTCGTTTTACTTTGTATTTCAAAAAAATTTGCATAGAAAAATCATATTTTTTGTGCTCTACAAGTCGATTTCCATTTTGATATTTTTGGGGCTATATTTTTTACGTCATCATACCACTGTCATATCACGATATCATTGACAGTGGTATGATATCATAGTGGTATGATGCCAATAAGATAGTAGTATAATGTTGATATGATGTTGGTATGAGGTTTCATGTTTGTCAAAATAATTTGATGAAATCATATCACTTTCATTCATATCATGATATGATAGTGATATGTGTGTGTATGACATCTCATGTTTGACAAAATATAACAAAATGAATATTATTGTGTAGATCTTAATTAATTTTGTTGGTATGCTAGTAATATGATGTTGGTACGAAGACTTATGTTGGTATGAGGTCTCCCCAAAATCGCAGCACATGCCGGTTTTGACGAGAGGAGAAATGGGTGAAAAATGGAAAATCCGTCAAAATTTGTGGTTTTCTAGCGAGAATTCGAATTTTCCGGCGAGTTTTGGGTCGTGAAGTGAAGAGTCACCATTCACACCCCTTTTATAGGCGAAGCACGGAGTTCATGGACGCGCCGCCTTGTTCACGATCTTAGAGACCGTGAACACTCAAATCCGTCCGTGAACTGGGGTTGGTCGACAGGTGGTGAACAAGTAGAAGCGCCCAGTTCACGGACACGATTGCCTGTTGACGGTCTTGTAAGACCGTGAACTCAGCAATCCGTCCCTGAACTTCAGTGGAAACAGGGTACTTCTGATAAAAAATTGACTCAACCTATTCCACCGTGCCTCCTAATCGATCACAACACAATCTTAAAATGCAAAACCACAAAACTTGGCAGAGGGAAACCATCTGACCACTTGAACTCTTCACTTTACACAAAACGAAAATAAGGAAAAGAAAACAAACCTCCGTTGGGTTGCCTCCCAACAAGCGTTAAGTTATCGTCATTAGCTTGATGGTTGGGGATCAATCACGTCTTGGAACATGATGCCACAGGGAGTGGATCCACCACATTCTCGGGGCGAGGCTTGTAGCCTCCAATCTTAAGCTCCATGAGTTGGCCCTCTTGGTTGACCAACTTAGCTTTTGCCTTCTCCTTCCTTCTGGCCAAATACTTTGGGGACAACTCAAAGGGAACAAAGTATGAATTCTCAATGGCTATTGGCAATCAATACATGGACCGTTGCAAGCAATACCGACATCCACCACAAACAACATTCGAAGCCACCAAAAACGGGCAAACGAAAAGTTCTCACTTTGTTCATGGATCAATGCAAGTCGCAACCAGACCACTTATCAACCACAACCGACCATGCATGGAATTCAAGTCCGAGGAACAAATGGAAAGGCAACAAAGGTCCTCACCAGGGTATGATATGACATGCAAAGCAAGAATGAATCACTCAATCTCAAGAACAGTGGGGTCGGGAACTTTTTGTTGCAAAAGATGTGCACAATCATAAAATCTCGGCCCTATCGTCTCTATACCACGGCGATAACCTCTAGATGCTAGAGCTCACGGGATGGTTGTCACCACTAGCTCGTCGGGAGGTCTTAGACACGGGTTCAGATGACTGGCAATTGTCTTAGACATGGGAAAAAGGCTTTTTGGGTGGTGGCAATCATGACATGAGGTTCTACATCTTCAACCTAAATCGAAGGTTCTATGGTTTTGACTAAAACCTCTCTTTTCAATCCAAGGCCACTAGCATTGGCCAAAACCCTTATCTATCCTTCCCAAACTATCAGCCATCATGAACTACATTGAATCACTCTTCCTCGATCTACTCTTGCTAGCACATAAAGGTTTGGTAGTGAAGGAGTTTTAAAACAATGTTGGGGTTTCGATGGCTTGGGTTCCAAGTAACCCCTCCTAGAGCATGTACTTTGGTTTTTCTTGGCACTCTCTACTTTATTTTCCCAATTTTATTACCTCTTTTTCGTTTCTCTTTTCTTTTCGTTTCGAGGGGGTACTATAGAGTAAAAACACTTGCCACCTATACATTTAACGACCAATTCTCTCTTTTTGAGGAACTCACTCCAACACTACACTTCATTTTTCTTATCCATAGGAAGGACCGCACATGGACCTCCTATGTAGAACCTCTGTGGAAACTCAAAGGCGAGAGCTCCGGGACGCAAGGACGACTCATATTTATACACGAAGAAATGATTGAGGCCGTTCTATTAACACCATTAAGCTCACACGCACCAAGGTCCTCATTTGAGAATGACCCTCGAAGTCACAAGGCTCAAAGGGATTTGACTAAAGGATGACACATTTCGGGACAATCAACATTTGGGCGTGCACTAATCCTATGCCTCCATCAACTTACTAGTGACAACTTGTGATGCTACACACCGTGGTAAGAGGGAACTATCACACCGGAAGAAAACGATCGGCTCAAAGCTCACAGGCTACCTAGTTACCCAACCATCTATTCCAATTCACAAACACGACGCATGGCAATTGTAAGCAACAAGTGATCAAGTCAAGACATCCATTCATTTATGCACACCTGAGAACTAAACTTTTGCCCTATCCTAATGAACTTCTCAATCATCATCATAGGATATACTTGATCACATGCAACAACTCAAGATCAATGCCAATAAACACGAGAATTTCCCACCATCCGGCCATTTTGCTCATGCAAACATTGCTTGGAGCCCTCAAATTTTTGAAATTTGGCCATACAAAAGGCTCCAAGCATTAATCACACTCACACAAGCGTACTAGTAAACTACCCCCCCCCCCCATACTTAACTTGACATTGCCCTCAATGGCGTAAGAAAGGGGTAGAATGATGTTACCGCTTGGGCTTGGTGAGTGAAAGTTGGAATCGAACCAGGGTAGGATAATTGAGCTTCAAGGAGAGACAAAAAACACACACAAACACAATACGACTCGCTCGAGGCGAGGTTATTACAAGCACAATACATAGTAGTAGTTTATGTTACACACTCACACAAAATGAAGAAAAATAACAAAAAGAAAAAGAAAACAAGTTCAGGGTTAAAAGTAGAGAAGTGGGGCGAAAGGACTCCGCTCTGCCACATGTCTCACTGTCGGCTACTCTCTCCGGTGGAAGGACCCTCTCCAGAATCGGGTAGGATACCTTGGCGTCGAGCCATAAGCTCGAGGATGTCGGCCTATTGTTCGAGGCGGGATGAGAATCCCATGAAGTTCTTCTCTAGGAGATCCACCCTCTGGGCGAAGGGATCGCCTACTGCTGGTGGTGGTGGTTAGGTGCATGTGCAGGTGGCTGCTCTGCTGCTGGCGGGACCTCGGGGTCTGGGTACTCCACTCCTCTCTCGCCCTGGAGTACCAGCTTCTGGTTATACAATGTCTCCACTGGGAAGGGCTCCATCCTTCTGACTCTGGTGCAGCGAGCCAGATCCACCTGGAAGTGTCGGAAGATCCTCGTGATGATGCCCCCTAAGTGCATAGTGTCCACTCTGTTCCTCCCCAGGCACCGGCTTGACACTCTGCTGACTGGAGGCTGGGGACGACGAATCTGGTGAGCAGAGTGTGGAGGATCCTCCACTGGGTCTTTAGCATCACCACATTGGTGCAGCTCCCCTCGAACTCGTCCTGCTCGTGCTCTGGGCGACAGAGGGCTCGGAATGCGCCCTGTTACTTGAAGTCGAGGGCGTACTGCCGCTCCGTCATCGTCATGTGGGAGGTGTCGTGCCCAATGGCCTGTGGAAAGGCATCATAGGTGCTGACCTCCCAGCATAAACTCCACCAGTGGTCGGCTCTTCTTGCTGGCCGGGAGATGTGGGAGAAGGTGGTAGATCTCCTCGTCCATGGTCAAGAGTCGGCGCCACTGGGGGTGGTTGAGCACTCCAGTCATCGGGCTCGGCACCTGAACAAGTTGAACATGTCCAGGTCCAGCGGCCAGTGAGGCCCAATGGGACTTCCACTTTGGTAGGCAAACTTGTCGCCAAAGTTCGGGTGGTTCACCAGATAACTGATGAACTCATGCTCCAAGTTAAGCATCTTGCACAAATACAAACACACACCATACTTGGAAACATTCGTCGAATAATGCTCATTGGGAGAAAAAGAAATCCCCCCCACACTTGATTTTCCACCATGGTTATCAAACATTTAAGCTCCAACCACCGTGGCATGGTTGTGGGTAATTCCCGGTTCAAGCACACAAAAAGTTGAACCACAACACTTGCCACGGTGGCTACCATCCACCAAACAAGAATAAACTCCACTTGCATTCATAACATAGCACGAGAAATTTTACAATGCTATATAGTATTGGTGCTATAGGATTTTGTCTTTATGGTACAACTTAAAATTGTACATTTACGTTATGGTACAACTTCATATTGTACCTATACTTTTTGTACAAAATCTTTTATAGTACAACTTGAACTTGTACCTTTATGTGATGGTACAACTTCAAGTTGTAAAGTTGTACCATAACATAATGGTACAAATTGTTTTATGGTACAACCTAAACTTATACATTTAATGTTATGGTATAACTTTAAGTTGTACATTAAAGCACCAATACTATATAGCATAGTAGAAGTGCTCAACATAGCACTTGGTGAGCAAATTCAAAAATAAACACAATTCGATTCAAACACACCCACCAAGGCTCACTAAGCTCATGCAAAAATCAATCCAACATTCAATCAACCTAATTCACCTAATTTCTCGCCCTAAATCTAGATTCAGTCATGCAAAGCACAAATTCCGGCGAGATTTTGGTCGTGAAGTGAAGAGTCGCCGTTCACGCCCCTTTTATAGGCACGACTCAGAGTTCACATACGCGTTGCCCAGTTCACTCTTAGCGACCGTGAACTTTCAAACGCGTCCGTGAACACGGAGTGGTTGACAGGTGGTGAAAATGCATCAGTACCCAGTTCACGGATGCAATCCGTCCGTGAAAATCAGTGAAAACATGGCACTTCTGAGAAAATTTTGACTCAACCTATTCCTTCATGCCTCCTAATCGATCCAAACACAACCATAAACCGTAAAACCACAACACTCGGCACGGGGACACCACTTCACCACTGGAACTCTTCACAAGACACTAAACCGAAAATTAAGGAAAAGAAAACAAACCTCCATTGGGTTTCCTCCCAACAAGCGCTAATTTATCGTCAATAGCTTGACGGTTGGGGATCTATCACGACTTTGAACGTGATGCCACCGAGAGCGGATCCACCACACTCTTGGGGTGATGCTTGTAGCCTCCCATCTTAGGTTCCTTGAGTTGGCCCTCTTGGTTGGCCAACATTGCTTCGGCCTTCCCCATCTTCCGGGTCAAAGCTCCCTTCATCCTTCTCCTCCAAGCATTCATCCTCGATCTTTTGGGCTTAGGACCCTTATTAACTTCCTGCTCAACATCACCAAAAGCAACACAAGTAATGGTGGGGTTTGCCTGAAGAGGCTCTCCTCCACTCTCATTCACATCATTTGAAACTACTCCCTTCACTTCATCACTCCTAATCCTATGATCAATTTCAAGCTTGATTCTCTCCTTACCATCCCTCAAAATTAAGGTCCCCTCATTAACGTTTATCAATGCCTTGGCGGTTGCAAGAAAGAGAAGACCGAGGATGAGGGGCATATCCGAGTCCTCACTTATGTCGAGAATCATGAAATTGTTAGGATAGCAAAACTTGCCCACTCTCACCATCATGTCCTCCACTATACCTCTCGAGCTTATCACCGAACGGTCGGCTAAGGTGATGCTAAGTGACTCACTCCTACTCTCACTCTAGAAAAGGGCCAAGTGAAACCACTTCCTAAAGCGTAGTATAGCGGGTTTGGGTTTTATTGTCAACCCGGGTCCTAGATGTGATGACTACTCGGTGAATTCTCGTTATCTAGCAGTGAACTTTTAGTGCAGATTCAAACAAACAAAAACGCAAAGCAAGTTAAACGGTTGTTTTCAGGTTAAGAGAGGTCACCCGGATATGGTTTCCCCTAGACTGCAGTTAAACCGGATTGTAATTTACCAAGTTCAATTTTCATGAAAGTTATACTGCGGAAGGTTCTTAAATAATCTGAAGTCTCGACTAAAGGTCTTCAGACCCTCTCAATCTGAGTCTCTAGCGGGCGACTAACCTCCACCGGAGTAAACAGATTGAGGCCCTAACGAACCAAACCTCCACTACCGAATTGAATTCGGTACAGAGTAGCGAATTGGCTCCTCGACTAAAGTCACCAATTCGCTACCTTCAATTAAGGATACTCTATCAACCTAGGCAGATATTCTCATTCTAGGTCAGAGCAGAAACAACAGGAATTTGATCAGGATTCAAGTCATTCAACCATTCAAACCTCAATCGAATATAATCAATTCACAAACTCTGTACTTGGGTTCATACAATCAGACCTAGCATACAAATCTAGGGTTCCCCATACCCAGATGAATGGGGAAACTACTCCATAGAGAAAGAAGCAAAAGCAGATTCAGACGCGGAAATCATACTGTGAAGATGGATTTCTGCTCCTGGACATTTAATCGGCACTTCTCCAAGCTCAAGCCGGGCTCCAATGGTGATGAAGATCAAGCTATGGCACTTGGGAACTCTGGTTCATCGCTTTCTCTCTCTAGGAATCGCTCTATCTCTCAAAAACTCGGAACCCTTGAATGTTAGCCTTCCTTTCCCTTAAATCTGCTGCCTGGTCGCGATACCCGGTCGAAATACCCGGTGTGGTATTTTGGGTCTCGACCGGGTATGCTCAAAACGCGCCGCTTCAGTGAAGGGAAAATCCCCGGTCATGACCATTAATCCCCGACCGGGGATTTAAGCCTCCTGCCCGGGCCCCCTTCTGTTTCTCACGGACGCCCAAAGTGGGAAATACCCGACCATGGCCAGAAAAGGGGTGAAAACATGTGTAATTATCGGTCTATCAAACTCCCCCACACTTAACCGTTTGCTTGTCCCCAAGCAAACCTAACTCAAACTAATGCAACTCTCCAGACCTCTATAGCAACAAACAACCTCGATCGTAGGTAGAGGACTTCCTAGATCATTTAGCAGCTTACGAGGTCAACCGACGCACAAGTCATCTCATAGATTCTTCGGCGAGAGCACTAGTCTCGAGTCGGCATCATGGCAAATAGTGAACAGAGGACAAATGAATCTTGGATGAAGAGACTCTAAAAAACAAAAGATCATGGACTCACATTTTTTCATGGTGCTCGATTTTCCTCTTGAAGATGGTTGGAACCCCTTTTCTTTCTTGTTTTTGCTTGTTTTTCTGTTTTTCTTTTTTTTTTCTCTTTTTCCTAGGGTTCCAACCTGTTTTTTTCAGAAAACGAGGGATCCCACCTAGCAAAGGTTTTGCGGGATCCCGGCTCTTACCGGCCATGCCAGGAGCGGGTGTCTCGAGCCTCGTGCGGGGGAAAGACATGTAAGAGGGCTGGAGGTAGTAGGTGGAAATTGGGAACGGATTCCCGTCTCCCCTTACACACTTTCGCCCTTTTCGCACGGGAGACGTTATTTTAAAGCACATTTTCGAGCACCTGTTATTTTCAAAACATGATACAAGAGTCCATGACAGGCAGAGAGTCCACAACACCACACAATTCAAGGGTCCTAAGATCACTAATTCACTCAATCAATCAACACAGTATGAAGAAGAAATGAGACGTCTTAAATGCATCAACATCCTCCATAGTGCTACACTACCTCCCTAGGTTGCAAATCACTACAGAGACTGTCAATTCAAAGCATACTGAGCAGGCAATTGCAAGGAACACGTACTTGGAGCCCTCAAATTTAAAAATTTGGAAAGTGGACTAGGCTCCAAGCACACAAATAGATCTAATGCAGTCAAAAGAGAAACATCCCCCCACACTTAATATCGACATTGCCCTCAATGGAGAAGAGGGAAGGAAAGGGGAACGATGTTACCGGTGTGCACAGACTGTAGGAGACTGGAAATGGACCAGTCGGCATGAAACGGACTGGAGAGAGGACCAGTCAGGTACACAGGCACAACTAAAGGGAACAAAAGAACTCCAACACAATACGTTAGGTCCAATGGTCAGCCCAATATTACATCATCCAAAACTAAAGAAAACAAACCAAAGCCAAAGCTATTGGCAATCCGACCCAAAACAAAAGAAATAAATGAAAACCGTGGCGGGGTTGCCTCCCCACAAGCGCTGCTTTACCGTCTTGTAGCTGGACGCCCATGGTGGATAATCAGCGTGGTGCAGGAACAGGTGCCTCCAAGAGCGGATCCACATCGCTCTTGAGGTACAGCTTTATGTGGTGACCGTGCACCCGATGGGTGCAACCACCAGCATTGGTGAGCTCGACCTGGCCATCAGGCAGAATGCAGGCAAGAGAGTACGCAGATGGCCAGGGTGATTGTGATGCAGGAGGTGGGACCAGCTCATAGTGGTCTCCACCTTTCTTCCGAGTGGGCTTAGGCACCTGCTGCTTCGGCCGCCACTCCTCCTTGAGCTTTTTATTCGGTGGTGAGGCTGGAGGGAGCGGCGCCGAAGGAGTGAGAGGGGGATCCTGCAAAATGAGAGGTGCACAAGGATACACGACAGGCTCGTGAACCGGGTCAGAAATAGCATGCACAGGTGTGACAGCAATCATAGCACAGTGATCGAATTCAGTCACAGAAAAGGTAGCTTGTTCATTTCCAGCACGCAGGATCAGTTTACCATCATGCACATCAATAAGTGCCTTGGCGGTGGCAAGAAATGGTCTCCCTAAAATCAAAGGCACATCCACATCCTCATTTATATCCAGAATGACAAAGTCGACAGGATATGTGAATGCACCCACATTAACAAGCAGGTCCTCTATGATACCCCTCGGATGCACAACGGAACGATCAGCTAGCTGAATGCTCATCCTAGTAGGGCTAAGTTCACCTAGGTCTAGCTTCTTAAACAACTTATATGGCATGACGTTTATGCTAGCGCCTAGGTCCGCCAAGGACTTGCCTACATGCATGCTGCCAATAGTAAGAGGGATAGTGAAACTCCCTGGGTCCTTGCGCTTTTCGGGCAGCTTGTTCTGCAGGATAGCAGAACACTCCTCGCTGAGCATCACTGTCGAAAGATCCCCAAGTTTCTTCTTGTTGGTGAGGAGATCTTTCATGAACTTTGTGTACTTGGGCATCTTCGACAGTGCCTCCACAAACGGTATGCTGATGTTGAGCTGCTTCAACGTTGCCATAAACTTGGCAAACTCAGTCTCCAGCTTGTCTTTGTGTAGGCGAGTGGGGAAGGGAAGCTGGGGTATGTGCTCCTTAACCACTGGTTGTGGCTTGGGAGTAGGTGCTTCCTTCTCCACCCGCACTTCTGCATCATCGGCTGGAAGTGCTGAAGCAGTTAGTGGTTCCTCCTGCCTGGTCGGGGCAGGATCAGCCGATGTGGGCCTGCCACTCCTGGTGAAGATGGCATCCAACTGCTCGTGCGGTTCCCGTGGATTGGGGATGGTGGTGGCAGGTAGAGTACCCGGGGCCCGGGCAGTAAGTTGGAGCGCTAGGACACCGACTTGGTGCTGTAAATCTTGCAGAATAGCACCCTGGTTCCTCTGTCCTGCCTCCAAAGAGGCTATGCTCTGGTCCACCCTCGTGAAATTCGCCTGGCAGGTGGTCATGAATGCCGCCAAAATATTCTTCAGATCGGTCATCTGGTTATCAGGAGCTGGGGCTACTGCTGGCACGGCATACTGTCGCTGGGGCTGCTGGAATGGCTGCCCCTGCCTAGGCAGGTAGGGCTGCTCCTGTGGTGGTGGCCCCTGCCTAGCCTGAAAGGGCTGCCTCTGCTGAAAACCACCTGCAGGTGGTGGGAAACCAGGTGGTTTGTTGGTGTTGCTGCTCCAGGCAAAGTTGGGATGTTGGCGCCATCCCTCATTGTAGGTATTGCTATATGGGTCCAGGCGCCGAGCATTTGCGATGAAATCCACCTGTTCTTGGGGAGTAGAGGACTCCCTCATAGCCTGACAGTCCTCCACCCGGTGATTCGGGCTCTCACACCACTGACACTGAGCTACTGGAGGCGTAGCTGTACCTCGGCCCGGAAGGAGACTGTTGAGCTGCTTCAATGTCTGCACCAACTCAGCCACCTGCTGCTCTAACCTAGACCTGGCCTCCATAGCGTGCACACCACGGTCCCGGGAATGTCTGTCTCTGCTGCTCTGCCCCCAGGAATGATCGCGGGCAGCCAAGGTACTGATCATCTGGTTCAGCTCGGGTGGAGTCTTAGTGAGAATATCCCCTCCTGGGCATAGAGACTCGATTACCCTCTGGCTTTCTGGGGTGAGGGCTCTGTAGAAGTTACCCACTATGAACGCATCGCTGAAGCCATGGTGGGGACACTGCCAGAAATATCCCATGTACCGCTCCCATGCATCACGAAGTGACTCATCTGGCTCTTAGCAGAAGTGAGTGATCTCCCGCTGAATCTCTGTGGTCTTCGATGCCAGATAGTACCTGTGCACGAACTTGTCTGCCAGATCGTCCAAAGAAGTGATGGACAATGGGGGCTGGGTCTCCAACCACCTCTTAGCATTCCCTGCCAGAGAATGGGGGGGAGAGGTGAAGGCGGATTGCGTCATTAGGAACACCGTTCAGCTTGAACCCGTTCGTCAGCTGAAGAAAACGGGAAAGATGTACCCGGGCCTCCTCATCCTTCAAGCCATGGAACTGGATAGAGGATGTAATGAGTTGAATCCAGCATGGCTTGATCTCGAAGTTATTTGCAGGAATGGGCGGATAGAGGATGACCGGGCGGATGTCAGCAATCCGTGGAGTGTAGTAGTACTCCAAAGTGGGACCCGGTGGTGGTGGATGATGATGAACCCCAGCTCCCTGGGGATTGGGGTCGTTCCCTAGGAGCTGGTTCCCCGGAGGTGGGTTGTGGTCGCCTTCCATCTCGTCCTCGGACTCGCTACTCAAATGGCCGTCTATGCGCTCCACCGTAGCCAGTCTAGCTCGCTGTTGTCTCCGAAGTTGGTTGCAGGTGCGTTCAATCTCTGGATCCAACGGCAGTAAACCTCCCGACTGGCTACGGGTCATGCACTATCTGCACACAATCAAGCAATGCAAACCCGTGAAGGCACAAGTGGGAAAGAACAAACACTCAATGTGAAAATGAAAATGCTAAAGTAACAGAAATCACTTTTCTTCAACAACCTAGCCGTCCCCGGCAACGGCGCCAAAAACTTGACTCACTCCTACTGTCACTCTAGAAAAGGGCCAAGTGAAACCACTTCCTAAAGCATAGTATAGCGGGTTTGGGTTTTATTGTCAACCCGGGTCCTAGATGTGATGACTACTCGGTGAATTCTCGTTATCTAGCAGTGAACTTTTAGTGCAGATTCAAACAAACAAAAATGCAAAGCAAGTTAAACGGTTGTTTTCAGGTTAAGAGAGGTCACTCGGATATGGTTCCCCCTAGACTACAGTTAAACCGGATTGTAATTTACCAAGTTCAATTTTCATGAAAGTTATACTGCGGAAGGTTCTTAAATAGTCTGAAGTCTCGACTAAAGTTCTTCAGACCCTCTCAATCTGAGTCTCTAGCGGGCGACTAACCTCCACCGGAGTAAACAAATTGAGGCCCTAACGAACCAAACCTCCACTACCGAATTGAATTCGGTACAGAGTAGCGAATTGGCTCCTCGACTAAAGTCACCAATTCGCTACCTTCAATTAAGGATACTCTATCAACCTAGGCAGATATTCTCATTCTAGGTCAAAGCAGAAACAACAGGAATTTGATCAGGATTCAAGTCATTCAATCATTCAAACCTCAATCGAATATAATCAATTCACAAACTCTGTACTTGGGTTCATACAATCAGACCTAGCATACAAATCTAGGGTTCCCCATACCCAGATGAATGGGGAAACTACTCCATAGAGAAAGAAGCAAAAGCAGATTCAGACGCGGAAATCATACTGTGAAGATGGATTTCTGCTCCTGGACGTTTAATCGGCACTTCTCCAAGCTCAAGCCGGGCTCCAATGCTGATGAAGATCAAGCTATGGCACTTGGGAACTCTGGTTCGTCGCTTTCTCTCTCTAGGAATCGCTCTATCTCTCAAAAACTCGGAACCCTTGAATGTTAGCCTTCCTTTCCCTTAAATCTGCTGCCTGGTCGCGATACCCGGTCGAAATACCCGGTCGGGGATTTTGGGTCTCGACCGGGTATGCTCAAAACACACCGCTTCAGTGAAGGGAAAATCCTCGGTCATGACCATTAATCCCCGACTGGGGATTTAAGCCTCCTGCCCGGGCCCCCTTCTGTTTCTAACGGACGCCCAAAAGTGGGAAATACCCGACCATGGCCAGAAAATACCCGGTCGGGTATTCCTGCCTTTGGCCGGGTATTTTGGCTCTCCAGCACACTCCAAGCCTTACTTGCTCCTTTCTACCCAAATCTCGTTCCTTTGCCTCGATTCCACCGCCATGTCCTGAAATATGGCACAAACGTACAACCTCCCGTGAAATCGGCTTAAAACACGAGAATCCATATCTCAAACGGCTCCAGAAAAGGGGTGAAAACATGTGTAATTATCGATCGACGTAAACTTGGTAGTCGCCACATCCATAAATTGCTCTATCTTTAACTTTTGGCTACTCGTACTCACAAAGGTGTTCACTAAGTCTTCAAGTTTAGATAGCTTGTCGGGTTTTTGTTGTTGGAACCCTAGGGCACCTTGTGATTGGTACTGTTGTTGGAAGCTTGAGCCTTGGAGTTGGGGCCTTTGTTGGATGAAGGTCGGGCGAGGTTGGAAATTTCCCGTGGGCCTTGAAAACCCGGGGGCCTTGGATTTGTCGGTGATGCCCAAGCAAAGTTTGGGTGGTTCCTCCATCCGGGGTTATAAGTATTTCTATACGGGTTGTTGACCCTAGCATTTGCCATGAAGTTGACTTGCTCCTCCAGAGTGGTTGCCTCCTTCATTGCTTGACACTTCGCCATCTCATGACTGGTGCTCGAGCACCAGTAACACGACATCACTGGCCTTTTTCCTTGCCTCTTATCTTCAAGCATAACCTCAAGCAACTTATCCAACTTCTCCTCAAGTAGAGCGCTCGCTCCGACGCTTCTCACTCCCCTATCATTGCTTCTTCTTCCACTTCTAGTCAACCCCCAATCATATCCCCTAAGGGCCATGTCTTCAAGTATCTTGGTTATTTGTGGTGGAGCCATATTCATCAATTTTCCTTGACACAAGGACTTAATGAGAATTTTATCTTCTTGCATTAGGCCTCCATAGAAGGTTTCGATCCAGAAATGTTCTTCAAACTCGTGGTGAGGGCACTGAAGAAAGTAGTCGGAGTACTTCTCCCATGAATCCTTCAAGGTCTCGTCCTCTTCTTGCTCGAAATGTGTAATCTTCTTTCTCCACTCCGTCGTCTTCAAAGGAAGGCAATAACGAGCCATAAACTTGTTGAGGAGATCGTCCCATGAGGTGATTGACCGAGGTGGGCGGTTGTTTGTCCACCTAAGTGCTTTCCCCGAGAGTTAGTATGGGAAAAGCCTTAGTTGCAAAGCTTCGGCCGGCACACCATTAATTTTCAAGCTCCCCGCGAGCTCCAAGAATCTCTGCATGTGCTCTCTTGGTGACTCGCTCTCAAGGCCTGTCAAATAGAGCATTACTTTGTATCATAGTCACTAGAGCTGGCTTGATCTCGAAATTGTTTGTCGCCACTGGAGGATGTAGGATTGGCGATTGAATGTCCGCCTTCCTTGGGGCCATGTAGTACCCCATCTTCGTCGGGGCATCCTCATCCTCCGCCGCATCGTTCAATTGGCGGGCTTGAGCGCCATCTTGACTTTGGTTCCCCGCCATTACTACTACCTCGACGGGTTCAACTTCCACTTCTCCAACTACTTCTCCACTAACACCGGAACCCAAACTTTGTCCCCCTCTTTCACTTCTTATCCTTGCCCCCGCTAGCTCTCTCTCCCATTCTAGGAGCCGGAGAGTTTGGTTTATGTCCTTGTCAAGTGGTAGCAAAGGTGTCGGGTTACTCCGGGTCATGCACCACCTACACACAATCAGGAAACACACCAAGTCTAGTACAAGCAAAGCACACACACTTGTAAAACTGGAAATTAAAAGCTAGATTAACAACCAACAAATTTTTAAAGACAACAGACCGTTGTTCCCCGGCAACGGCGCCAAAAACTTGACTCGCGCGAAACTACACCACAATAAAATCCCGACTAGAGTCCAAGTTTTGAAACTCATGCACACATTGCTTGGAGCCCTCAAAAGTTTCAAATTTGGGCATACATCAAGGCTCCAAGCACCATCAATCACACTCACACAAGCATAAGAATAAACTAACCCCCGCCCCCCCCCCCCCCCCACACACTTTAGCTCGACATTGCCCTCAATGGCGTAAGATAGGGGTAGAACGATGTTCCCGCTTTGCTTGGTGAGTGAAAGTTGGAATTGTTTTCGGGGTAGGAGATTGAAGCTTCAAGGAGAAGACAAAAAACACACATACACAAACACAGCACGACTAGCTCGAAGCGAGGTTATTACACACCACAATACGATAGTAGTAGTTTATGATCACACACACAAAATAAAAGAAAGAAAAATAAAACAAAAGAGTTCAGAGTTCCAAGTGGAGTAGTGGGGCGAAAGAAATCGGCTCTGCCACATATTTCCCTCATCGGCTACCTCTCTCGACTCGAAGATCCTTCATCCTCATTTGGGAGGAGGCCCTGGTGACGAGCCATCTGATCAAGTAGGTCGGTCTGTCGGTCGAGTCTGGAACTCAGTCCCACGACGTGGGTCTCAAGGTGATCCATACTTTGGACGAGAGGATCACCAGCTGTGGAGGGTCCAACCCCGGAGGATGATGCTGCAGCTGGTTGTGGGGGTACTGGGCGCTGGAGAGCAGGACGCCGGCGACGGCTGGGAGCTTTAGCAGGTGGCTGCCCTGGAGGTGGTCCCTTTGCATCTGGCTCCACTGGAGCCGGGCCAACTGCCGGTCTCATGACTCCTAAGGATCGGAGCCTCTCAAGGTACTCTACCCCCTCCCTCCCCCCCCCCCCTGCGCTCTCTTTGAAGCACTAACTTCTGGTTATAGAGAGTCGCCACTGGGAAGGGCTTTATCCGTCCAACGATGGAGCACCACTCCAGATTCACATGAAAGTGCGAGCCAGCCTCCTGATGATGCCCCCCGTATGTATGGTGTCCACCCTATTCCGCCCCAGACACCAGGCGAAAGGGGTGGCTATTAGAGATCCCAGGTGGATCGGCTTTGCTGGATGCCTCATCGAAAAGAGAGCAAGCAGCCCTCTGTTCGTAAGTAGGTGGCCTGACTGCGAGTTGGGGATGAGGGATCGGGTGAGCAGTCTGTACATGATCCTCCCAGGGTCCTCAGCTTCACCGCATTGGTGCGTCTAGCTTCGAACTCGTCCTGCTCGTGCTCGGAACGCCAGAGGGCTTGGAGTGCGGCCTGGTAATGGAAGTCAACGGAGTACTGCCGCTCTGTCATTGTCATATACGTCATGTCAAGTCCATGTCCTGAGCAAATGCATCATAAGTTAGCACCCGTGGCTGACCGCCCAGCATAAACTCCATCCAGGGTCGACTCTTCTTGCTGGTTGGGACGACGTGGGCAAATGTGGAGTAGAAATCCACATAGAGCTCGTGGTAGATAAGCTCATCCATAGATAGCAGCTGGCGCCACAGGGGGTGACAGGCGACCCCTGACATCGTGGCTCGACGCCTGAACAAGTTGAACAGGTCCAGGTCCAGCCACCAATGTGGCCCGATCGGGCTATCCCTCTGGTAAGAAAACTTGGTCCCGAACCTAGCGTGGTTCACGAAGTAGCTGATGTACTCGTGCTCCACGTTCATCATCCTGCAAAATCGACAAACATGCACCATACGTGGAAATAAATGTCAATCTTAGCTCATTGGGAGAAAAAAGAATACCCACCACACTTATATTTCAGTACGGATCCATGCTATTCAAAACAATTAAGCATAAGCACACCGAGGCTAGGTTCTGAGTGGTCACAGATTATATCACACAAAAATTCAAACCCGAACCAACCACCACTCAAGCAAAACATTTCTCATCATTCAACAATTAGCACTTCGTGGGCAAATTTCACAAATACAAGCAATTCAAATTAAAACATGCCCAGCAAGGCTCAAATAAGCTCAAGCAACATCATTCAATCACCCTAATCACCTAATTCCTCGCCCTAACGCTAAGTTCAATATTCAATTCACCAAAATTCTGCTCACTTCACTACCTAATCCGATTCTCCCAAAATAAATAAGGTAGAGCTGAAAACTAACCTGGAGACTCATGTAAGAAGGGTATGGAGGTGAGTAGAGGGCGAGGAAGGTGAAAAATCGGCCGAAAACATACCAGAGGAGGGTCACCAAAGCTTCATTGATAGCTCGCCGGACTCTCATTGAAGGCTCATCGCCGGCGACTTCACCAGACTAAATTTGCTCCAAATCGCCCCAAAATCTCAGCTAATGCCACTTTTGATGAGGCGAGACTGGGTGTGGTCTTGTTTTTGGATTTGGCTCGCCGAAAGTGGAGGAAATGAGCAAAAACCGTTGGATTTTTGCGGTTTTCAGGCTAGTTTTAAAAAATACGACAAGATTTTGTGTTCTGAAGTTAAGACGACCATTTGCGGACTTTTTATAGGCAGACCCTGCAATTCACAGACGCGTTTGCCAGTCGACGGTCGTTAAGATCGTGAACAGTGCAATCCGTCCGTGAACTCAGGTTAGTTGATGGGTTTGACACACGTCGAAGCACCCAGGTTAACAGACCCGTTTGCCTTTTCACGGATCGCCACATCCTGGGAGGAGCCACCAGAACTGTAGATTAAGCCCCTCCCCTCTCACTTGGAGTATGCATTTCTCGGGGAAGGAAATAACCTCCCGGTCATTATTAGCTCGAAACTGACTCCCGAGCAAAAGAACAGTCTGGTGGCTCTATTGAAGAAGTACGCCCGAGCAATGAAGATCATTAACAATAGAGGCATTAGCCCATCCTTCTATCCTAAAAAATCCTGATGGAGGATGAGGTGAAGCCTGTGAGGCAGCCACACCAGAGATTGACTGCTAACTTGGAGGAAATAGTCCGAGCATAGATCGTGAAGCTTATGGATGTTGGGATCATTTTGCTATATCTAATAGCAAGTGGGTCAGTCCCACTCAGCTGGTCTCGACCAAGGCGGGATGACTATGGTCCCAAACGAGAAGAATGAGTTAATGTCGATGCGTACCGTGACCGGCTGGTGTGTCTGCATCGACTACCGGCGTCTAAACGACGCCACCAGGAAGGACCATTTCCCGCTTTCTTTCATTGACCAGATTTTGTAGAGCTTAGCAGGACATGAGTTCTACTTCTTCCTGGATGGCATGTCCGAGTACTTCCATATTTTGATCGCACCGGAAGATCAGGAGAAGACCACTTTCACTTGCCCCTTTGGTTATTTTGCTTACTAGAGGATTCCTTTTGGGCTCTGCAATGCACTGACGACCTTCTAGCGGTGTATGGTGGCGATCTTTGACCGACTGGTTGAAGAGATCATGGAAGTCTTCATGGATGACTTCTCGGTTTATGGAGACTCATTCTCTCACTATCTCCATAACTTGGAAATTGTCTCGAACAAGTGCGAGGACTAATTTGGCATTCAACTTGGAGAAGTGCTATTTTTATGGTTTGTGAGGGGATTGTGCTCGGGCACAAGATTTCCAAGAAGGGTATTGAGCTAGATCGCGCGAAGATTGAGACGATCAACAAGCTGCCTCCTCCCGTTTGTGTGAAGGGGATCTGCAGCTTTCTGGGTCATGCAGGCTTCTACAAGAGATTCATTAAAGACTTTTCGAAGATGGCATTGCCCTTGACCAAGCTGCTAGAGAAGGATGTATCCTTTCATTTCACTCCTGAGTGCACAACTGTATTTGAGACCTTGAAGGAGAAGCTTCACCATGCACCCTGTTGATGTGACTTGAATCAGACTATCAGCCGCTACGACTGGTAGTCGGGGGTCTCGCTGGGCCTGGTCTGTAACCGTTTCCTTTGCCAGATTGGATTAGGTTTAGACCCACATGGAGAAGTACTATAAATACTTCTCATACTCCTCTGTAATCTGTAATCTCCTCGATATAGTGAAATTGGCTCTCTCTCGCCCGTGGACGTAGCTAACACACATCGTGTTAGTGAACCACGTAAATCATGTGTCGTGTTTTCGATTCTCGCTTTCGTATTCTTGCTTTGTCGATTCCTGCGATTTCCCGATCCGTAGCAGCGTGTTTATAACAAGTGGTATCAGAGCCGCGGCTGGAAATCAGGCTAGGGTTTTCGATTCAGAAGAATGACGTCGGTGAACATGAAGATCGAAAAGGTCACGGGGAAGAATAGCTTCGCTATATGGCAGATCAAGATGTAGGCTTTATTAAAACAGCAAGGGTTGTGGGGGCCGCTGTCTGCGAAACAGAAGAAGGCAGCGGTCGATGACAATGAGTGAAATACCCTGGTGGAGAAGGCCCACTCGACCATCATGCTATCGTTGTCTGATGACGTCATCATTGAAGTCGCTGGTGAGAAGACTGGCG
The DNA here is from genome assembly GCA_946122785.1 of Linum tenue. NCBI lineage: Eukaryota > Viridiplantae > Streptophyta > Magnoliopsida > Malpighiales > Linaceae > Linum > Linum tenue. The sequence goes on along the minus strand of CAMGYJ010000004.1, from coordinate 26,597,064 downwards.
CGGGCTTGTGGTTGAAACTGGAGAGTCTGTATATGACGAAGTCTCTAACCAACAAGCTGCATCTCAAGCAACGGTTGTTCAGCTTGAGGATGAAGAAGGTACGCCTTTGAGGGAACATCTTGAACAGCTTAACTCAATTTTGCTAGATCTGCGTAATATAGATGTTCATGTTGATGACGAGGATGCTTCCCTAATCTTGTTGGTTTCTTTGCCGAGTTCATATGAGAATTTCGTTGATTCTTTTATTGCCGGTAAAGAAAGTGTGTCGTTGGAGGATGTCAGGTCTGCTCTTCATACAAGAGAGATCAAGCATAAGGCGTCCAGATCTGGTACAGGTGGTGAGGAATTAGGTTTGGCTGTTACAGGTGGAAAGGGAAAGAAGAAATCTGGTAAAGGGAATTCGAACAAGAATTCCAAGGGTGCCGGTCCACAACCAGGTGATGCTTGTCACAACTATAAGGAAGTGGGGCATTGGAAGTACAACTGTCCCAAGAGAAGAGGGCAACAGAAGAAACAAGGTTCAGTTGTCGTGGCAGAAGTGGACAACAGTTCTAAAGATGATCTCGCCTTGGCTGTAGATGAGAAGGCACATCGTGGTGATGTGTGGTTTCTGGATACTGCAGCCTCATACCATATGTCTTCGAACAGGGATTGCTTCACAACCTACGAGCAGATAGATGGTGGTAACGTGGTCATGGCTAATGGAGCTGTCTGCAAGGTTGTTGGAATCGGGTCCATAAAGGTTAGAACACATGATGGTTTGTTCTGTACCGTGAATGACGTTAGGCATTTTCCACGAATGACAAAGAACCTGATCTCCTTGAGTCTTTTCGACAGCAAGGGCTTCAGCTTCAAAGGAAAAAGGTGGAGTTGTGTATGTCTGCAAGGGTTCGAGGAAGATACTGAAGGGCGTGAAGCGTGGGACCTTGTATGCATTACAAGGGTCTGTGTTGTCTGGTTCTACTACAGTTGCATCATCTCAGGTTTATCAGGAAGATATGACCACTCTCTGGCACATGAGACTGGGGCATATGAGTGAACGAGGGATGCAAGTTCTGTCGGAGGGATCTTCTTTGCGGGCACAAGGTGCAGAATTTGGAATTCTGCGAGCATTGTGTGTTTGGGAAGCTACATCGCAGCAAGTTTCCCAAGAAGGATATCCACCGGATGAAAGGGATACTGGATTACCTCCACTCCGACTGTTGGGGTCCTTCAAGAGTTGAATCCATTGGAGGCAGCAGGTATTTTCTGTCTATTATTGATGATTATTCGAGATTTACTTGGATTTTCATGATGAAGCAGAAAGTGACGCTTTCACGAAGTTCAAGCAGTGGAAGATATTGGTGGAGAATTAGACCGGGAAGAAGATCAAGAATCTGCGAACGAACAATGGTCTGGAGTTCTGCAATTCTGAGTTCAACGAATTCTACAAGGATGAAGGTATTGCCCGTCATCGGACTGTTAGTTTTTGGGTGTCCTGTTTATTATCATGTGGATGAGGGTAAGCTGAACTCAAGGGCCAAGAAGGGTGTATTTGTGGGTTACGGAGATGGAGTTAAAGGATTTCGAGTCTGGCCACGTTCTGAGCATCGAGTTATACTCAGTGGAAATGTGATATTTGATGAGAAGTCTATGTTTAACCCCATGTTGAAGGTAGCAGGAATGTTGATAAACAGGTGGAGCTGCAAACTCTCAAAGAGAGTGAGTTTGAGCACCAAGGTGGAGAAGATCAACATGACGAGGATGTCTCTACAGAGCCAAAAACTTCAGAGTCTAGTGCACGAGCTCAACATTCTATTGCTTCCGGTAGACCGAAGAGAGCGACTGCAGGAGTACCTCCACCGAGGTATGGCTTCGAGGACATGGTGGCGTATTCATTTCAGGTTGCTGAAGAAGTGGATGCAGGTGTAACACCCTGGTAATTTAATTGTAGGTTCGACCTTAATACGTGATCGGTTGGATTGACGGTTAAGTACTAAGAGTTACAACCGCGGATTAGGAATAATAATAATTACACCCCGCTCTTCCCAAAAGTCAAAATGAATATTATACCCTTGGGTCAAGTTCCACCGTATTATCGACGAGGATTAAAAATGTGAACTAATAGTCAAACGGTGTCGAGTTTCGACATGAAGTGAGAAAATTATGGACGTTAACAGAATTTCGGATTAAACTCACCCGTAATTAAGAATTCCCAAATTAACCCGGCACAATTAAACCCTAACCCTACCTCCCACTCGGCCTCACCCCAAACTAACAAAACCCTTCATTCATTTTTTTCCCAATCGAAAAGAGCTTTCCGCAAAGAAACATGTGGGGCGGCTCGCTCTCTCCCCAGCCACTCTCGGTCACGAGCAAGAAGTGGGAACGTACTGCATGGGAGCAAAAAGAAGAAGCTAACCCATCCCGTTCCCCACCTCCCAAGAGCAGAGAGCATGAGAGGGATTACAGAGCGGGTTTGGTACGAGTGGAATTAAATGGGATTCACTCGGGTTTATGTGGATCGGGATATTGAGAGGGGGAAAGCGGTGATGTTGGAAACCCGGAATTAATTGGACCCTAGTTCCATGATGATGGGACGAGTGAGAGCCTCCACGAATTAGCTTGTCAAGATGGTGATTTCCGTACCTGCAAGCTGCGGTGCAGGTTTGGACGGTTGGATAATGGAGAAAGGGACTCGAGGGACATCATGGAGTTATTATTCTTATTTTGATCAAGCGGCAGCACAAAAGGAGGAATTTTGATTGAAGGCTTGCTCATGCACGTGGCTGATGAGGTTAAGAAAGAGGGATGAAGTAGCCAGGGACAAGCACTCTTACATTGAGGAGTCGTCTTTTCGAGGTGAGTGTAAAGGGGGTAAAATCTCTGTCGTAGGTCTTTTATTTTATGCTTTTCGTTCAAGTTATTATTTAGTTAATTCTCTAGTATGCGCGATATGTATGTGAGGCATCCCATCGCCTGTAAGGGTGGAGGCACGCGTTGGGCTATGTATGAATGTATGTGATGTTGTACGGATTGATGGTATGAGGAACCCTCGGGCGGTTGGGTCACTACTGGACGGCAAGACGTAACGCAGTAGTTGACAAGCATGGACTGGACGGCGAGACGTAATGCAGTGCCATTGCCGAGTTTGGGTATGCAACCGGACGGCTATACGTAACGCAGTTGGCATACTAGGGTAGGACACCGGACGACGAGACGTAACGCGGTGGTCCTAGTGTTTTGTGTTTGAGTTAAGGATAGAAGGCGAGCACTCTTAGGAGTTCATGTTGAAATGAGTTGATAAGGATGATTATTTAAGAGCAGAAAGCGAGAACGGCTTTCATGCTAGGAAGCAAACTCTAATAGTGTGTTAGTAGGGAGCTTCTTAGGGCAAAGACCTTAGGAAGTACCAACGAGACTGACCCCTTCTCACTCACCAGGTGCAGAGAGGGGAAGAGAACGCATCCATCAAGAGGAGGTTACTCGAGGAGAGCAGTCGCGGCAAACCTGAAGATGTCAACTGGATCTGGGTAACGAGATGGGACCTCCCATGTATTTGTCTTTAGTTTCATGTCTTAATGAGTATACTGGGAAACTCAAGGATTGTGTTTTATGTTTTGTTGCTCTGGATTGAGGTCGCCCAAGTGTCTAGGGCATTTCACTTGAAAATCTTAAGCATTGTGGTTGTTGATTTTTCGGTTTGACTTGTAAACTGTTTTGGGTTGCTCCGGAGTAACCGGTTTGTGGTTTGAGTTGTGGTTTGGTTTTCAAAAGGGATCGGGTGGTGTCAGCAAGAGAGCCACAGTCCTATAGAGAAGCAGTTTCGGGTGGTGAAGCTGATTAGTGGCTTGCCGCAATGGGAGATGAGATGGAATCCCATGATAGGAATCAGACTTGGGAGCTAGTCAAACGACCACAGGGAAGGAAGATTGTTACAAACAAGTGGATCTACAAGAAGAAGGAAGGAATCACCTCTAAAGAGGGCATGAAATTTAAAGCTCGGGTGGTTGCACGAGGCTTCTCGCAGAGGGAAGGAGTTGACTACAATGAGATTTTCTCACCAGTGGTCAGACATACTTCGATCAGAGTGCTACTAGCAATAGTGGCACATTATGACTTGGAGCTCGAGCAGCTAGACATGAAGACAGCTTTCCTACATGGAGAGTTGGAGGAAGAAATTTACATGACTCAGCCCGAAGGATTCCAGGTTCCGGGAAAAGAAGACTATGTTTGTAAGCTGAAGAAGTCCATGTATGGACTTAAGCAATCTCCAAGGCAGTGGTACAAGAGATTTGACAGTTACATGCTTGAGTTGGGCTACAACTGATAGACCGCTAATTGCACATGTTTTCACCCCTATTCTTGAGCCGTTTGAGGTGTTGATTCTCGTGATTTAGGCTGATTTCACGCTAGGTTGTGCTTGATTGTGATATTTCAGGTCCTAGTAAGTGAATGAAGGTTTAGGAGCGAGTTCAGAGTCGATTGGACGAAGATCGGGTGCGAGGCAAGTCGCTGAGGAAGCCACACGGGCACACACAAAACCCACACGGTCGTGCAAGTGACCAATGTGGCCGTGTGGGATTGTGCGAGCCTTCACACGGGCACAAATAAATTCCGCACGGCCGTGTGAAGGAGCAATGTGGCCGTGTGGAATTCTGCGAGGAATCACACGGGCAGACTGGGTGAGATACACGGCCGTGTGTCCCTGGCCGTGTAGGTAGAGAGATTCTGCGTTCGGGCCACAAGTGAAGGAATCGAATTTTCAGAGCAAAAACAGAGCCCTAGAGAGAGAAAGTGCGAAGAACACATCCTAGAAGCTATCTTGGAGCTGGGTTTCAACAAATCGAGCTTGGAGATCGTCATAGGAGTGGAAATCATCATCCCAGAGCAGATTCTTCCCATTGTTATGAGTATGACTACTCTGTATTCTGTTTTACTCTCTCTCTCTATGGAGTAGAACCCTTCTCTCACTTGGGTATGAAGAACCCTAGTTCCATGTGTTAGGGATTTGATTGTAATGACTTGGGATGATTATACTGTTTGGTTTTAATCGAATGATGCATGTTTTATTGAATTGATTGAAGTCTGATCAGCTTTTCTTGATTTCTGCTGCAACCTCGGATAGATAGAATCTGATTAGGTTGTTAGAGCTACATCATTCGGTAGTAGTGGATTGGCTATACGAGAGTTAGTCAATCTACTGCTTTGTACTGGAATCCAATTCCAGTAGTGGAGTTCTGCGTTCATAGCCTCTCCTTTCTACCCCGGTGAAGACTAGTCGTCTGCCGGGTAGATTGGCTCAGAGGGCTTGGTCAGCTTAAGAGATTCCAAGCTACTGTCGGATCTTCCGCAGTTTAATCAACAGTAAATCAACCTAGGGTAATTACAATTGAACCTAGCTAAGGATCTAGGGGGACTCATTCCCGAGTGACTCTTGGTGGATGCGATGGTGGTCAATCGAATATATCTTATCTGGTTTGGGGCAATGAGACAAGAGCAGACACGAAGGAGAGGTCTCGAGAGTGGAGACTTCATCTTCCTCAAGGCCACGAGCCATCTTCATCACCTATCACATCACATGCTCATGACTTGAGACTCCACCTCATTAATGAGAACCTCAACTTCAAGGAGGTTCTGGGGTGGACCGAAACTTAGGAGCCACCGTCCGGCTCACGACGATAAAGAAGCGCTTGTGGGGAGGCAACCCACCAAGGTTTGTTTTTCTTTCGTTTATTTTCGGTTTGTTCACTTGGAGCTATGGTTTCTATCACCCGGTGTGTTTTGCTGATGCTAGCCCCGATGACTGGTCCACTTCCAGTCCCCCGGCAGTCTTCCCTTCCGGTAACATCGTTCCCCTTATCTTTCCTTTTGCTCCATTGAGGGCAATGTCGAACTTAAGTGTGGGGGGTGCTTTGTCTTTATTGGAATCTTTATATGTGTGCTTGGAGCCTAGTCCATTGTTCAAATCTCGAGATTTAAGGGCTCCAAGTACTGTTGTTTGCATTATCATATTGGCACTGTGATTTGATTGGTGAATCGAATGGCTTTCGAATTATTGCATGACAGCTTGATTGTAACTAAGACAACCTATAATGATGACTCAGACGTGCAGTAGAGTTGTGTAGGGGTTCAGTTTTTCAACTGTTTGCTTACCAACTGTGACTTGGATTGATCACTTGTTCTTGACAGTCGTTTATGCATCTAGTTCAGGGAATCAGAATGTGAGATAGAGCATATAGGTAGCCATGTGAGATTTGAGCCTGCTCGTTTCTTTCTTGTGCGATAGATCCCTCTTCCATGATGTGTAGCATTCACGTTGTCATTAGCTAAGATGATGGAGGCATAGGATTAGCCCACGACCAAATTGACTGTCCTGATGTGTCATATCCCCTAGTTAGCCCTTTGAGCCGTGTGTTATCCTTTCTTTCGGTCTACAATGAAAAATCACCCTTTTGCATCTTTTAGAAGGTTCCACAGAGTGATTTTTACATGTTCTCTGCTGTTTCTGCTAAATTTAATGTGAGAGTTGGAGGTAGTTCTTAAAAAGTTGGGCAGGTGTTTGAAAATGTGCAGAGGTGGTGGTTCTCTTAAGAAATGGAAAAAATGAAAGAAAAAAATGAAAGCAACAGAGAGCCACCACCAAAGATCTAAATAGTGCCCATTAAGTAGTGTTTCTTAGCAGTCTTGCTTAGAAATACTAACATTTATGTGACCTCCTTCGCTCTTGTGATCTAGAGAATTTGAGTAATGCAGAATAGCGGAAAGAAAGTACTGGTTTGATTGACTGTGAGTTTGTTGGGTTTGGAAATGTGGAACCTTGTGCTATGAATATTTCGACCACCTAAAAGGTCTTTTCCCCATGTCCAAGACCCTAGCCAGTCACTTGACCCTGTGTCTAAGACCTCCGGATTAGTTAGTGATGACACCCATTTTTGTGAACTCTAACATTTAGAGGCTGCCGTCATGGTGAAGAGATGTTAGGAATTGAGAGAATAAGTATGCAATTTTTCCCATCAAATTGTCCTGACCCCACTGGTCGAGAGTGAGCTTTTCTCATATTCTATATACTCTTGTACCCCGGTGAGGACCTAGATTGCTCGGTCTCTATTCTGATGTCTTGAGTTTTGTGCATGAGGTGACTGTCTTGAGTAAGTGGTTGAGTCAAGTCTAGGTTGGTTGGTGAACAGAAGGGAGACTCTTCCTTTACTCGATTTTGCTGCACCCAAATGTCCTCTGTGGTGGTTGTCCAGGTTGTCTAAAAGTTGCTCATGTGTTGATGTTGAAAACCAGTGCGATTCCCGTGTTCTGTGCCTATATGATTTGTCCCCAATGTTGGTTGATTGAGATATGTGAGCTTACCTTGTGTCTGACTTGGTTTGCTTAGGGACAAGCAAACGGTTAAGTGTGGGGGAGTTTGATAGACCGCTAATTACACATGTTTCCACCCCTATTCTTTAGCCGTTTGAGGTGTTGATTCTCATGTTTTAGGCCGATTTAACGCTAGGTTGTGCTTGTTTGTGATATTTCAGGTCCTAGTAAGTCAATGAAGGTTTAGGAGCGAGTTCGGGGTCGATTGGACGAAGATCGGGCGCGAGGCAAGTCGCTGAGGAAGCCACACGGGCACACACAAAACCCACACGGTCGTGCAAGTGACCAATGTGGCCGTGTGGGATTGTGCGAGCCTTCACACGGGCACAAATAAATTCCGCACGACCGTGTGAAGGAGCAATATGGCCGTGTTGAATTCTGCAAGGCTTCCCACGTGCAGACTGGGTGAGATACACGGCCCTGTGTCCCTGGCCGTGTAGGTAGCCTGAAGTGCAATTATTGGAAACGCGGCGTTTTGTGTCTCACACGGGCAACTGGGTATGCCACACGGCCGTGTGGCCTGCCCGTGTGATCGGGATTTTCAGGTTTTTACCCAATTTCGGGCCACAAGTGAGGGAATCGAATTTTCAGAGAAAAAACAGAGCCCTAGAGAGAGAAAGTGCGAAGAACACATCCTAGAAGCTATCTTGGAGCTGGGTTTCATCAAATCGAGCTTGGAGATCGTCATAGGAGTGGAAATCATCATCCCAGAGTAGATTCTTCCCATTGTTATGAGTATGATTACTCTGTATTCTGTTTTACTCTCTCTCTCTATGGAGTAGAACCCTTCTCTCACTTGGGTATGAAGAACCCTAGTTCCATGTGTTAGGGATTTGATTGTAATAACTTTGAGATGAGATGAAGGATTTGGGAGCTGCTTAGAAGATCTTGGGTATGAGGATTTACAGGGACAGGTCGAAGAAGAAGCTTTTCTTGTCACAGAAGAGCTACATCCAGAAGATACTGTCGAGGTTTGGCATGTCTTCAGCAAAGCCCTTAAATACTCCTAGTGCTTCAAATGTTCATCTATCCTCAGCTTATGCACCGCAGTCAGAGGCTGAGAAGGAGTACATGTCGAGAGTCCCATATGCTAGTGCAGTAGGTAGCTTGATGTACGCTATGGTATGCACTAGACCTGATCTTGCACATGCTGTTAGTGTTGTCAGCAGGTTTATGATACAACCTGGGAATGAGCATTGGCAGGCTGTGAAGAGGATCTTCCGATACCTTAAGGGTACACCTGATGTGGGGATTAGCTTCGGAAGTGATACAGAGTGCTTGGTGTCTGGGTATTCTTACTCGCACTATGCTAGAGATGTTGACACGAGGAGATCGATGACCGGTTATGTATTCTCTCTTGGGAGTTCTGTAGTGAGCTGGAAGGCAACTTTGAAGTCGGCGGTGACATTGTCTACTACTGAGGCAGAGTATATGGCGTTGACAAAAGCTGCTAAGGAGGGAATATGGTTGAAGGGACTGGTTGGTGATCTTGGTCTACATCATGATCAGGAAGTGGTGTATTGCGACAGTTTGAGTGCAATATGCTTGGCCAAGGATCAAGTCCACCATGAGAGGACTAAGCACATCGACGTGAGGTATCATTTCTTGAGGACAGAGAAGAGGATTAAGGTGAAGAAGGTTGGCACTGCGGATAATCCTGCTGATATGTTCACGAAGCCGGTTCCACATGGAAAGTTCCAACACTGCTTGGACTTGCTAAATGTCTTGAGTGGGTGACTCCGCCCTACGGGGCATTGATGGCGGGAGAGAGAGAAGGAGCAGAGTACATCAGAGATTTTAGAGGAAGAGGATTCAAGTCAAGGTGGAGATTTTTTTATGTGACTTGAATCGGACTATCCGCCGCTAAGACTGGTAGTCGGGGGTCTCGCTGCCCGGTCAGCGAGTGGGGTGCAGGGGCAACGCCCCCGGCCCACGGTGTATGGGCTTAATGTTATTTGGATTCGGGTTATAGGCCTGGTCTGTAACCGTTTCCTTTGCCAGATTGGATTAGGTTTAGACCCACATGGAGAAGTACTATAAATACTTCTCATACTCCTCTGTAATCTGTAATCTCCTCGATATAGTGAAATTGGCTCTCTCTCGCCTGTGGATGTAGCTAACACACGTCGTGTTAGTGAACCACGTAAATCGTTTGTCGTGTTTTCGATTATCGCTTTCGTGGATGATTTGTTTATGTGTGGTTGGTGTGGAATGGATCAATGTGAGTATGGGAATATCCGTGTTAGTCTACGTAAGGGAAATCATAAAGGAAGGATTATTGGAGCTAGGTGTGATCTTTCTTAATTGGAAGTTAAATTGATTCCTTATTCTCTAATGGAAACCGTGTGCAGACTTCTCATGTTGTCAGGAGTGGTGAAGATGACACTCCTAACAACGAGTGAATGGTGTTTAACATAAGCCAATTGGTTCGACTAACAGGTGAGTGTAAAGGGGGTAAATTCTACGCCTTACGTATTATTTTAAGTATTATGATTTTAAGTATTTTAGTGAATTGGTTACCATTGCTTGACTATGTTTATGATTGATTATTTGTGCTTTGCTTGAGCTATGATTTGAGGTGATTTTGTGCTATTTGAGGTGATTTGGGGTGATTTTGTGCTATTTACCTTAAAGCGTTATGTTATGAGTTATTGTTAAAGTTTAAGAAACAAGTTATTTTTAAGAAGTAACTCACCTTCAAGAAGGTTAAGTCATTTTAAGTGTTTTTAGTCACTAGCGCCAGTCCGTTGCCTTTTGAGACATTTTGAGATAGAGCAGCAGTTATACTCTTGAGACTTTTAAGATGAGCAGCAGTTATGCTCTTGAGAATCGTGGTGAAGAGCCACCACGATAAGTTTAAGATGTTAGGGGGATGAATCGTTACGACTCCCCTAACTAAGTTTAATTTTAAGGAAAGCCTGGATGGCTTCTCATACGTATGAGTTGGCAACTGGACTAGCTAGTGAGGGATCCCCGTGTTAGTCAAGAATTTAAGTAGAGATTTGAGTTTTAAGAGTACAGTTTCAAGAGTCAAGATTTTTAATAGTGGAGGTACAAAACAACTTCCACTAAGTTAAGTGATCAAGTATTAATAAGATGTTAAACGTAAGGGCGTAGACTGACCCCATCTCACTCACCAGTTTGAAGATCTAGAGGAGCTAGAGGAGCAGTTAGTGAGAAGCGAGTTCGAGGCCAGCCAGCTAGAGGAGAACAGTATAAGCGTCACGGAGGAGGCTTAGTGAAGGGTTTCAGTAGCAACAACATTAGAGATTAGTAGTTATTTACATTTATGATTATGAGTATAGACTCGAGATCATTTTGGAGATTTTAAGTATTGAGTTTGCCCATGTGTTAGGGCGTTGCTTTGAACTACAAGTGCGTGTTTTCGGTATTTTATTTATGAAAATTTTTCCCGCTGCAATTTAAGATTTGAGTATTTTATTTATCAAGGGCATTTTAGTAAAAGTAGTACCCGGCTGGGTTAGGGTGTTACATTATACTGGCATCTTGTCCTCGAAAGTTAAAATTCAGGGTTTTGGGGCCAAAGCGGCCATTTCTCGAAAATCAAAATTCTAGCTAGTCTCCTCCATCCTTAGTGGCGCATTCTTAACCAGCTATTGGTCTAGTCATACACTCCCTGTAGGGGCTCCTTCAATCGCGTCACTCTCCATACACTGTACTTCCTGTAATTGATGAGCAAGGAGGAGGACAATTGATTCGGGCTCAAATGTACACATTTTACCCCTCATTTCTTATTCGTTTAGCTTAGTACTTCATCGTTCCTCAGCACATTTCATGCTAGGTTGTGCTTGTTTTGATACATTTCAGGTCCTAGCACGTGTGGAAGGGTCGAGGATGAGTTTTGGGATATTTGGAGGTCAAAACGCGCAAAAACCGAAGAAAAGTCGGAAGTGACCGTGACAATTGCCCCATAGCAGTGAAGTGAAGGCGTCCCAGGAAACAACCGCAGTTCACGGTCTCCAAAGACCGTGAACATGGACCACAAACCGTGAACATCGAGCAATCCAGCGAGGTTCATGAAGTTACTGACGACAAGGCAGTTCACGGTCTCTAAGACCGTGAACCCAGGCGAGTGAAGCGACGCGTTTTGGACGACGCTGAGTTCACGGACGCGTTTAAGAGTTCACGGCCATGAAGTGGCCAACGCATCCGTGACCTGGTCACTTTTGGGCAAATATGAAGACAGAAGCGGAGGAGAGAGAAAGGAGAGCTGGTTTTTAGGAGAAGAAACACTTTCTTTCTCTAGGGTTTCAACCTAAACACCACAGGGGAGTTCTAGTGAGATAGAGAGAGAGAGAGAGTGCTAGAGTGAGCTTGGAGCATCATTGGAGGCTTGGGTGGAAGATTCAAGCCTAGAAGAAGAAGATTTTGAGCTCAAATTTGTAATCCCTCTCTCTATAGAACCTCACTCTTTTCTATTAGGTGTTGTAGTTCCCTAACTAATACTTTGTAATTACTTGTTTTGATTAAATGATTAAGTGTGGGTTTGCATCAATTTGAGTATTAGAGGTGTTTTCATGGTGATTGTGCATGCTTGTGCTTAGCAACCTAGGGGTTGTGCATGTTTTGTGCTTATCATCCTTAGGTTTGTGCATTTAGGTGCTAGCAATCTAATTATCCACCTTAGCCTAGCTTAGAGAGGAAAATCCCCCTTCCAAGGGAGACTCAATCGAGTTGGTTTTCCTTTTGCTTTCTAAGTCACCTAAACTAGGTTAACCTAGGGAAACCCTCAATGCTGAGTTAATCAAGTCGATTAATCAAGATTAAGTCGTCCGACCTTAGAGTTGAGTGAGGGTGTAATTCAATTACCGATTGTCTAAACCGAGAGGGTCGAGTGACACGGCCTTTCATCCTTACCTCGGTTTAGCAATTGAGATTGTGGTCTCCGCCCACATATGCATCCCTCTACGGTTAGCGATTATCGTGCCCATCTATGTTGGTTGTGATTAAGCCGCGTAAACTCCAGTTTGAGTGAGAGACCTAGGCAACCACTAGTGACTGAGTGAGAGGATCGATCCCGTGACAAATCGACCTCAAGTGAATGGACCTCTTAGTTTTAAAACCCAAAACTGTTTTGCTAGATAACAACTTAAGCGATTGAAGTAGGGGTACATGGACCAGCCCGAGTCGATATTTAAATACTTGCTCTATACTGCACACGGCTAGAGTTTAAAAACTTGGACCCTAGCCGGGATTATATTGTGGTATAGTTTTGTGCGAGTCAACAATCTACCCTTGGCCTCTGTCCTTGCCAGGTTGTTCACCAAGGCTTTTGGTCGCAACCTCCCTCTTTCCTGTGGGCCATTGATCACTGCTTTGGCCCGATACTTTGATGTCGATTTCACCAACATGACCATGATCTCCCCTCGAAAACTCTCAGGCACCAGCTCTTACTTGCCAGCGACGGGCCTTTAACGAGGATCAAATGGCTTCCTTGACCTTCTACGTCTGCTCCCAATGGGGCCGAACCCCTGAGGCTAGTGATACCAGAGCTTGTCGTGGGCCCCATCCTCCAGTCCGCTATGCCCAGCTGCCCGCTCACACCTCTACAGCTGTCCCAACCAGCTATTCTGTTGGGCCTTCTGCCGCTCCATCTGCCTCTTTTGTTGATAAGTTGGCGGCCATCGCTCGCCAGGATGATCAGATTCTCGTGGGGTAGGCTAACCTCCATCGTCGCCTGGACCGTGAGTGGGATGGTCGCCGCCCTACATTTCGGGCCTACGTTACATGATGCACTACCTTGGCATGAACCATGTTTCTGTTCAGTACCCCTAGGTGGCTTCACCGGGGCATGAGGATGACTACCCACCTCCTACTGGCGATGGAGGCGATGAGTACTAGGTTGGCTCCGAATGATCTCCCATGGGTTGCTGGGTTATGTATTTTTCTTTCTTTCCAGACTCAGACTCTATTGGCAGTTTTCTTTCCTTTTGTTTCTCTTTTGGATTGTGCACATGGAACTATTGTCTGTTTTCTCTATCACCCAGTGTGTTTTGATGACTCTAGCTTTGTGCCTTTTGACTGGTCCCCTTCAAGTCTCATGTTCCTGATTGGTCCACTCTCCATTCGTCGCCTCCGATCATCAGCGTTCCCCTTCCCTCTGCTCCATTGAGAGCAATGTCAAACTTAAGTGTGGGAGGTGCTTTGCGATGATTGGAACCTATGTTTGTGTGCTAAGAGCCTAGTCAACTGTCCAAATCTCGAGATTGGGGGGCTCCAAGTACTGATGTTTGCATGATCATATTGGCACTGTGGTTTTATGTGGTGAATCGGTTGGCTTTTAGCATTGATGCATGATAACTTGTTTGTGACTAAGACAACCTATAATGATGACTGAGACGTGCAGTAGAGTTGTGTAGGTGTTCAGTTTTTCAAACGTTTGCTTACCATCTGCTACTTGGATTGATCACTCATTTTTTACAGTCGTTTCTGCATCTAGTCCAGGGAATCCAAATGAGAGATAGAGCATATAGGTAGCCATGTGAGATTTGAGCCTGCTCGTTTCTATCTTGTGTGGTAGATCCTTCTTCCATGATGTGTAGCATTCACGTTGCCACTAATTAGGATGATGGAGGCATAGGATTAACCCACGACCAAATTGAGTGTCCAGGTGCGGCATACCCCCTAGTCAGCCATTCGAGCCATGTAACTTTCTTTCTTTGTGTCTACAAAGAAAAATAACCTTTATGCCTCCTATAGAGGTTCCATAGAGTGGTTTTTGCATGTTTTCTTGAGGGGGTTATGACTCGCTCTGACTATCACTGTTACTGTTGGGATGAATAGCTTTGAAAAGCTATAATGAAATTCTTAATTAATTATCCAGTATTTTCCCATAATACGAAATTAAGATGGATAATTAATAAAAGGAATATTATGGAGATAATTAGGAATAATCATCTTAATAGATTATATTTTAATTATGGGAGTAATTATCTCCCTAATTAAAATGTGACTTATTCCCAAAGAAAGAGGGAATATTCTGGGTTTTCTGCGCCTATAAATAGGAGACGCCCCAGACCCTCTAAACATACCTCAGAAGAGCAGAAACACGAGAGAGAGTGAGATTCAAAGAGCTCCGGTTTTCCGCACAAAACCGCTGAGCAAATCAAAAGAGTGGTTGTTTTATCCTGGAGGCGACCGGCTGATAGTCTGATGTGCGAATAACGAGGCAGTTCCGCGAATGTCTTAAAGAGAGCGACCTAGTCCGCGACTCAGCCAGATCGGTAACACTAATTTTTCTGTTCGATTTCTAACAATTTTAAGACGTTTGGTTACTGTTGTAGCTAACGAACAGAAAGTCCGATTCTGGCTCGAGCAACCAAGTTGTATCCCTCTATCTCGCGGATCGGAAAAAGATCTTCTGCGCGTGCGTATTCCGGATCGGGGACGCAGCTTACTCGTAGTTGTACGAGCGAGAGAATTCAAACGCCGTTAAATTTCGCGAGGCTCGTGATTGTTTTTGTCATGGTTCGGGAAATTTATGGGAGCAACAATAAACCTACCTCTGGGTATCAATTGTACCCCACAGCTGCTCTCTTCGCCGCCAAGTATCGCCTTCCCAAACAAGTATAGTACACAGCTCCTCTCTGATTCGGATGGCGCTGAGCTAGGGGAAGTATTCGACCCAAAAGACAAGTTCGTCAATCGCTCAATACCCAAAATAGTGGTTTGCCCAGCGATCAGTTCACCGTTAGGGACCTAATCAAACAACATGGGAGGTTTGGGTGTCACAACTCATAATTAATTGCTGCCATTGATTTTTGAGTTTTGACGTAAAATTGAATTGATCTTTATGGGAGTACAAAGGATGTGTATGGGAATTTTGTCCTCTAGCTACTGCACGTTATATTTCCCTTGAAAGCATATTATGCTGCTTCTGTTGGCAAAGAAGAACATGGAGCTCTGTGGATCCGGCCAAATAATTTTGATTGATAGTACTGGTAGTACTGCTCTGTACCTAATAACTATGCAGGGCATTCATTATAATATTGTAGCCGCAGTAGGTGCGGATAATGCAGAAGTACCGATGAGTGTAAGAAGCGATCAAGCCAAATACGAAATTTGAGACCAAATGGTGACAGTCGATCACTTCCCGGGGCTCCTCTGTGGTGGCCGATGAAATAAGATGAAGTAGAAGGTATTTAGCACGCCAAAGAACGAGTAGGAGAAGCTGTTGGTGCTACTGTTGGTGCTAAAGCATCTCGTTGTAAAACCAAAAGGCAATGACTTCTTGAACAGAGGTAAGAACTGAACCTTTCTCGTAAGTTATCACTGAATGGAAAAGTAGAATCTATTCCATATATTTCTCTGCATACAATTGAGAAATTTTAAGAATGCTAGAGAAACATAAATTGATGCATGATAAGTTGACATTGAGATATATTACGTATCTCGATGATTAGAGCATAAATTGAATACATGCTATGGAAAGAATATATGATTTTGTCTAAATGTGTGCATTGAAGAATATATGGGAATAGAATGGGTTTATTGCCCATAATAACGACATTGTAAGAAGTACTATTATTAGTACTACACGAACCACTTAGGCTGTTCTGAAACATTAAAGTTTCAAGAATGAGAGCAGCTAGCCGAACCATATCCATACCAAATAGAATGGTACCCTTTGTGGTAACCATAAGATTGTCACCCAATCCTCTAAGAATGACGTTATGTTTCTCTGTTAAATTTGTGAGAAACTAGGTCATAAGACACGAACGTGTAAGAACAAGTTTAACATAGTGTTAACTTGACTAAAGAAGAGGATTTGGTAATAATATTCACTGAGGTGATGACAGAGGTTAGCCTTAATGGTAACTCTGAAGAATGGTTGTTGGATAGGGCCACTTCAAGATATGTGTGTGATAAACGAGCTAAGCTCAATCATACATTGACGCGTATTGAAGGAGAAAGTGTTGTTGGGCAAGACCCTCACCACTATTGTTGATGGTTCTGGAAAAGTGGAAGAGAACCCTGCCTCTAGAAAGTCATTGACTATCCTAGATGTAAGGAATGGTTAAGTAGATAAGATAAATTCTTCCAAGGGTGTATGTGTGAAGAATTAGAATATCTTATATCGCATTCTCATATTATTATTGGATGCTTGAGAAAAATATAAATTTTGTATATCCAAGCTAAATGACCCATAAATATGTGATTAGAGAATCAGAATAAATAGATCTGATTTATGTGGGTAAACTTGATGGAAAAGACAATAAATAATTTATTGCTCTTTAGAGTGCTCTGATTGTCTGACTAGTTATTTGAAATTGTTTGAAATGCCTAATTGCATTATGATTGCACTGATTATTCGATATGTGGCATGCATGTGGTAGCGTTAGAGAATCAGTGACATGATAACTAGAAGAGCATATGAGTGTGTAAGTTATTGTAAAACACATAAGCCTATGAGACGACATACTCATTAGTTTTTGAAAACCATTAATGTCAATAGATTCCATTTATATTAAGAAATAGTGGGGGTGATATCCTGCCTACTATTAGAAATAATGGATAACTAGTGGGGGTGATGAATTTGAGTATGAACTCAGAAGAGACAAATGAACCATAAATCACGAAAGGATTTTGGTTATGAATTTGTTATTTACACCCTAAGAAAGAAAGATCCTACAAGTCTGCTAGAAGTTCGAACTTCCATAAAGATGCAGAATTGTGGGAGCATCCATTATTAAAGAAATGGAATTATTGGAGTCTAATAAGACTTAAAATCTTGTAGAGTTACCTCTTGGTTGAAAAGCCTTGGGTAATATATCGATGGAATCGAACAAGATTTGGCATCGTTGAGAATTACCTCCTGGCAATGAAGCCAAGGTAATAAATGGATTCCTAAAAGGAAAAACTGAAACCTAATGGTTTAGTTTATGAGTATAATGATCGCCTGGTAGCTAAGTCTCTAGGTAAAGAGGAAAGTTGTAGATTTCTTTGATATCTATTCACCAATATGTTGAATAATAACCATCATATGGATGTTAAACTTCTTTTGTGAATGGTGGCTTAGATAAAGAAAATTTACATGAGACAACCTAAGAAGTTGTTATTCCAGAACATGTTTCTGGAGTCTATGGTTAGACAAATCATTATATGATTTGAAATAGACTCAGAATTCGTGGCATGATTAATCAGATTCTCTCTCATGGTTTTAAAAGTGAAAGTGACAAGTGCATTTAGTACAAATTTGAGAATGACAATTGCATTATGAATGACACATCGATCTTTGGTACAAAGACTTGTGATGTCAATATTGAAAAACCATGATGGTTGAGAATTTTGAATGTGAAGGATCTGAATGAAACAAATGTTATGCTTAGAGATCCTAATAACTAGGAAAATACAAGATGTACACCTGCATATATGTTTGATGATTCTAGTATAAATATTTAAAGAACACCTAAGACGGTGTAAGAAAGTTAGAATATACTAGCATTTACAGTCTGCGAGAGGCAACTGATAAACATGAGACCCGATTTACTGGGGGGTACTTGCCAGGCTTACTGATTGTCCTAGTATGAAGCATTGAAATGCTATTGAAAGGGGTCATGAGACACCTTAAAAGAAGAGAAAAACCTTGGTATTTGTTATCAAAGGTTTGGCTGTATTGGTAGGGTAAAGTGATGCGGATTAGAATACCCTATAGAGGACTCCAAGACAACAAGAGGATGTGTATTAAACATCGATAGAGAAGCTATGTCTTGGAATTCTAAGAAGTAAACGACCCTGGCTCAATCAACTAAGAAATCGGAAATGATAGAACTAGCAATGGCTAGTAAAGAGGAAAGTTGATTGAGAGGGTCACTACTAGAGATTCCCTTATGGGAAAGACCGATCCCTCCGGTAGTTGATTAATTGTGATAGCACTGCAGCTATTGCAAAATAAGGGAACCGGTTCTAGAACGAAAAAAGACGACAAATTTGTCGTAAGCACAGTACTATAAGAGAAGTCCTAACGATAGGAGAAATGAGGGTGGATCATGTGAGATCCTAACAGAATCTAGCTGATCCTTTGACGAAAGGATTACCTAGAGAGAAAGTCCAAAATACCACAAAGGGTATGAGACTTATGCCTACCGAACCATGGATTACAAGTGATGGTAACCCGACCCGATAGACTGGAGATCCCAAGAAACGGGTTCAATGGGTAATAACAAGTCATGAGTAATATTGAGAAAAGTTCATGCATAGTGAAGCATGAATCCCAAAGCCTTGGAGGTTGAGTTAAACTCTTAATGAGATCTATACTCTATGTGGAGTGAAGTACTTTACTTTGGGGGTACTTCTGATAGACTCATCTATGTGAATGTGGGAGTGGGGCCGCTCCCTATGGAACTTTGGAGGCACAAAGTTGCTAGAGCGTTCACTAAACCGGGATAACGTGCATGGCCATAAACGCACGTCCTATGAGAGAATATCACTCAATGAAAAGATCCGGTGTGCTACATTGTCTGAGATAGGGTTCAAGACTACGAGTCACCCTTATGAAATCGGAAGTGTAACCACTACGCTAAGGTTCAAATCTTCGCGATACCTTAGCTTATGCCCGATCGTATGGAACTGTTGATGCTCAGAGATAGTTTCAAACTATTCAAGTGGGGGATTGTTGGGATGAATAGCTTTGAAAAGCTACAATGAAATTCCTAATTAATTATCCAGTATTTTCCCATAATATGAAATTAAGATGGATAATTAATAAAAGGAATATTATGGAGATAATTAGGAATAATTATCTTAATAGATTATATTTTAATTATGGGCGTAATTATCTCCCTAATTAAAATGTGACTTATTCCCAAAGAAAGAGGGAATATTCTGGGTTTTCTGCGCCTAGAAATAGTAGATGCCCCAGACCCTCTAAACATACCTCAGAAGAGTAGAAACACGAGAGAGAGTGAGATTCAAAGAGCTCCGGTTTTCCGCACAAAACCGCTGAGCAAATCAAAAGAGTGGCTGTTTTATCCTAGAGGCGACCGGATGATAGTCTGCTCTGCGAATAACGAGGCAGTGTCGCGAACATCTTATAGAGAGCGACCTAATCCGCGACTCAGCCAGATCGGTAACCCTAATTTTTCTGTTCAATTTCTAACAGTTACATCCCGACATTTGAAGTCTAGGTTCGACCGAACAGATCGACTGACGATTACGTACGAAGGGTTCGGCCATAGATTAGAAATAATAATAATAATAACAACTATTATTATTATTATCATAATAATTATCACTCATCAATCACCTCACGTATTCCCCCATGAAAAACTATTATTATAATCATTATTATCACCATGATTTTTAAAACCCCCACCTGCATGTATTCCCCCATAGCAATCCGTTACTTCATTAAACCCCCCACTCCTGAACGCTTTAATATTAAACCCCTCCTCCACCGTAAACTGTATTAAGCAAAGAGAACCGAAGGAAAGGAAGATAGAAAGGAAAAATAATAAAATCCTCCGTCGTTGTCATCACCATTTCACCGCAAGAGGAGCTTCGTGCAACCAAGCCTTCTTGCGAGAGCAAACGAGCAGTAGCAGCGCCAACCAGTACCCCCGTCCCGGAAGCCCAGCCTCAACGTTGTCGTCGACGATAGCGTTCTTCATATGGAACTGTAGCGGTAATGATTCTCGATTCTCGTCTGTCCCCAAGCTCCATCATTAAGCCTCGACTAACCCGACGAATGTCGTAATAGTTGTAGCTTCGACGGCGGTCCCGACATAGTCAATCTCAACCAAGCATGGCAACCTTGGAATCAACGTGTAGAGGGAAATCTCAGTAGCACCCCGGTTTTGACGGAATCAAGTTTCGACATCGGACGAGGAAGATACGAGCCTTTAAAGCTTGAGACGTGAATCGGATAGTTCAGGTACCATTACTGTCTGTTCGAAAAGTATAAGGACCTAGAGGATAATTTCGTTTCAGTCTGTGAGAAAATGTCCATGTTAGTTCCCCATATTTCCAGTACGAGCAGCTTAGTCCCCGGCGTTTTACACTTTTTATATTCGATCGAAAATGAGATTTTCTCTAAATTATTATTATTTTTGTTGCCGTACAATGGGTATTTTTGTGGTATGATAATTTTATAAATAAGAACAAATCAATAGGGGGTTTGGATATTAATTCAATAATTTTCGGAGCTGTGGTTCTAATTATAAAAATTGGTGAGAAGACTATTTTAGTTACATAAAATAGTATGCGAATTTTTTGCCGGATTTGATAATTTTTGTATAAGCAACATACACATATGTTTGTTCAGAAATTATTTGGTAATTTTTAGAGTGGACTCGCTACTTAAAATTCAGATGGTGTCGGTTTTAAATTATTAAATTGATGTAAGAATATTTCTATTACATTTTGAATTTTAGGTGAAACTAGAGTACATCATCTATGTTAGAAAAGTGAGTACCAGAATTTTAGGCATTTGTAGCATAGGCTAAAAATTAGTTATGTTAAATTAAATAAGAAGAAGGGGTTAATTAAGGTGTAAATTATAGTTAATGATTTTGGTTTATGTTTTGAGTTATTAGAAGTTAGAATTTGTAGTTTTGAGAGGTAAGGAGTTTTTTTGGAAAATTCATTTGAGATTTATGCAAAGGATTATTTAATTAGTTAACATGAGACAAGGCCTTTCTTTTAAAGAATTTTGGGATTAAGCTAGGAGAACGAAAAATTTTGCGGAATAGCGACTAAGAAAAATTAATCTCGATTTATAGGATCAAGGAGGCGATCAAATTAAGGGACTCCACGTTAAAGGGAGTAAAGTATCGGCACTTGAGAGGTGAGTGTAAAGGGGGTAAAATCTGCGTCGAGGTCTTTTAGTTTATGCCTTTTTAATTAAGTTATGTTATTTAATTTTCAAGTAAGCGCGATTATGTGTGTGAGGCATCACACCGCCTACTTAAGGTGGAGGCACGCGTTGTGCTATGTATGTGTGTGTTTATGATGTATGGATGATGATAATTGAACCCCCCGGGCGGTTGGACCACTACTGGACACGGTAGATGGTCGGGTCACTACTGGACGGCGATACGTAACGCAGTAGTTAACCGGGCATGGACTGGACGACGATACGTAACGGAGTACCATTGACTTGAGGATAGGGACACCGGACGGCGATACGTAACGCGGTGAACCCTACTAATAAGTATATAAATTAAGATAGAAGTACAAAACTTCTATAAGCTACCAGAGACTAAAATATTAAGGATGAAAGCGAGAACGGCTTTCATGTAGGAGGAAGTAATTTCTAATAATGTGTTAGTAGGGCTTGCTTAGGCAAAGACCTTAGAAAGTAACGACGAGACTGACCCCTTCTCACTCACCAGGTGTGGAAAGGGGAAGCGAGTATAACCAGCACCAGGATATTAATCAAGGAGGTCAGTCGCGTCAAGCTTGAAGATGTCGGAAGGATCACGGTATTGAGATGGGACCCTTTTTATCATATTTGTCATTATTTCTTGTTCTATGAGTATACTGGGGAACTCAGGTTTTCTGTTCAAGTATTTGGATTGAGATTTGCCCAACTGTTTAGCGCTTTTCGTTTGAGATTTTTGGTTATGGTCGTTGGTTGATTTTTGGGTTGACTTAAAAACATGGTTTGGGTTGCTCCAGAGTAACCGGTTTTTGTTTTAAAATTTTGGTTTGATTTGTCCAAAAAGAATGGGTTGTTTCAATCACAATGAAATCCCACCTATGGTCCAATTATAAACCTTAGATGGGTGCAATATAGGGCAAGCATGTTTAAATATCGACCCGGTCCATGTATCGCTACTTCGACTGTTTGAAACATTATCTAGGGGATCGGTGTTGGTGAAAACAAAGGCCTAAAACTAAATTGCTTTGTAAAGGTAAAATGGATTTGACTCTAGTTGAGAAAGCTTCACCCGGGTGTTGCTCCCCCTAGCTAACAATTATGACTTGAAGAATCAAACAATTGTGTGTGGTTAGGGGGCCATAAACCACAGAGAAGTCTAACAAGCAGCTGAAGCTACCCTCTTAGCCTCTAGGTTGAGGAATGGTAACAATCCAAGCCACTAATGTGACCCTCTCAACCTATCAACTAAGGAATGGTTAGACTTCACCATCGAATTGGAATTCAGACGGCCCACAACCAAACCCTAAGTGCTAATGCGAATTAGGAGGTTTTTCCTTTAACTAACCTAGAATAGGAGGCATAAAATGCCCAAGTAACCCATCTCTAATAGACCCTCTTAAGTTAAGGAGGGTTCTCTCTAAACTAGCTTAGGAGGCATTGAATGCCCAAGAAAACCCATCTCGAATGAGCCTCTTATGTTAAGGAGGGTTCTCTCTAAACTAGTTTAGGAGGCGTTGAACGCCCAAAGAAACCGAGCCTCTTGGGTAAAGGAGGTTTCCTCTCTAAACTAGCATAGGAGGCATGAAATGCCCAAGAACCCCATTTCAATATTGAGCCTCTTAACCTAAAGAGGTTTCCTCTCTAAACTAGCCTAGAAGGCGTGAAATGCCCAAGAACACCCAATGAAACTCCTAACCTAAGGAGGTCTCCTCTCTAAGCTATGTTAGAATGGCAATTAGATTGATAGGCTTTCACACAACACAATCATTTCTGAATAATACCTCCACCTCACATTAAAACACAACCACAGACAAATCATTCAATTCATACAGGCATTCACATAATTGTAGCTAGGGTTTACAAACACCCAAGTGAAAGAAGGGACTACTCCATGCTAAGAGAAGGGAAACCATCAAGAAGATGCAATCCTTACTCCTTGTGCTGAAGAAATCTCACAGAACTCGGATCTAGGTGTGCGATTTAGGATTGGGATCGATACGAGAATTGGGGATTTGGATGAGAAAGAACTGGGATTTAAGTGAGAGAGAAGCATAGGTCGGTTCCCGTGGAGGGATTGGCAGACGACAAGGAGAGAGAAGAGAGAGATCGGCTAGGGTTGAGAGAGAGATAGACTTTAGGGAATAATTATTGTGTTATTGCTTGTCCTCTAACTTCTCCTAACACAATATATATATAATCCGACTAATTCCCTCTAACTACCCGAATAATTAACCTAACCGAATAACCCCCCAATAGTTCTCGACATACCCAACATAACATCAAATATCCCGAATAATAATTAACGAAAAATTACTCCAAAAGAATGTGTTTCTGACAAAATCCTCCTTGGGGATGAAATTCTCAAAACCTTGCTTGGAGAAGAAACCTTAGCTTTACCTCTTCTTTGGTTCGTCACTTTCTCTCTAAAATCTGAAGGAGTAGTTTCTCACTCTAGGTATCTCTCCCTTTCTTCTTCCTTTCAACAAGTCTTTTAATTGAAGATCGCGCATAGTTCACGGCTTGAGTTCGCCATCGTGAACATTGAAACACATCTGTGAACTCAGTGCTGCAACCAAAATGCACCGCTTCATTTGCTCGGGTTCACGGTCTTAGCAACCTTAACTGCCTGCGCGTCAGTAACCTAAAACCCCCCCCCTTCTATTTGATCCTCGCTTCACGAGTCATGGCTCCAGTTCACGGTCCTGTAAGACCGTGAAATCCAACGTCTGGTCGTGCACAGCGGCTGTCTCAACCTCTTTGTCCGGTCTTTGCTCCTTTTCTTCCAACTTTCGACTCCGGGTTTGGTTTTACCTGTTAGGATCTAAAACATAGTAAAACACAAGCAACCACGCGTAAAACTAACCTTTTTGGAGTTCAATTGCCACAAACGTCAAAGAGAATCGGGAATAAAAAGTGTACAATTAGGCCTGAATCAGGTTGGAGGAAATTCTTAAAAGTGGGTTTGGAGGACATTCTTAAAAATAACCACTAACCTAGTTATTTACAAGTTTGGGAGGTCTCTTGGGTTGAATCCTCCTAGCTGCGTAGTAGGATCGATGTGAGTACCATCCTAGCTCGATCGAATCACTACCCTACCGTTAGGAGATGAACTCCCTCGGGACGGACCCGGAATGGTGAAGTGATGGACGGGTGGTGCTCTATTCAATCTAGGGCACCCCCTATATCGTAGGATCTCGATCCAATCGACTCCCTCGAGGATTACCCGGACGATATAGGGTGAGGAGTTACCCGAAGACGCCAAGAAAGGGGCTCTAAGGGGATTTTCTCCCAACTGGGTCAGAAGCTCAAAACATGAAAATGAAATCCAAAATCATGTCATTCATGAAAACCATCCATAACTTAGATAATAAACTCAATCAAACTTGGAATCCGTCACATACCACAACACCTAATCAAAATCTAGAACTAGGGTTCTTAAACTCAAGAGAAGAGGGTGAGTTTCTAGAGAGAAGAGAGAGATTACAAACAAGGCACACGGTTTTCTTCTTCTAGGCTTGATTCCTTGCTTTCAAACTTGATCAATGCCTTCAATTAAGCTCCAAGATCACTCAAGAACTCACTCACTCTCTATAGAACTCCTCTTTGGTGTTTTGGGTCGAAACCCTAGAAAAAGAAACTAATTCATCTCCAAAAATCAACTCCATTTTCTCTCTCCCCGCAACTATCTTTATATTTGCCCGACAGGGCCGAGTTCACGGTCTGGGACTTCAGTTCACGGTCTTAGAGACCGTGAACTGACTTGTGTCTAGTGAAACCGTAAACCATTTTGGAAATTGGCCACTTCACGGTTTGGTCCTTAAGTTCACGGTCTCTAAGAAAATGAACTGAAGCTCCGGCCCGTGAACAATGCTCAGCCTCCACTTTTTGGCTCGTTTTGACATGCAAATGACCTGAAACTCGTCACGGACCTTCCCACACGTGCTAGGACCTGAAATGTACCAAAAAAGCACAACCTAGCATAAAATAGGTCAAGGGACGGTGATCTAGTAAGCAAAACGGACAAGAAATGATGGGTAAAATGTGTACAATTGGACCCGAATCATACGTTCAAGGATAAAAAGAATATGACAAAAGTGGTGGTTCTCTAAAAAAATTAAAGGAAAAGAGTGCCACCCCAAAAAATCTGAATCATGCTCATTGGATAGTGTTTCTTAGCATCCTGGCTTGAAAATACTAACATATTGAAACCACTTTCAATCTTGTGCTCTAAAGAACTTGACTAATGCAGAATAGCAGAGAGAAAGTAAATGGTTTGAATGAATGTTGTTGTGTTGGTTTTAGAACTGTGGAACCTTGTGTAATGAATTCTTCGACAACCTAAAAGGCTTTTTTCCCATGTTTAAGACCCTAGCCAATCATCTGAACCTGGGTCTAAGACCTCCGGACAAGTTAGTGGTAACACCTGATATGTGAACTTTAGCATTTAAAGGCTGTCGTCATGGTGAAGAGACGTTAGGGATTGAGAGTACGAAAGTGAGTGATTCAATTTTCATATTATATACCCTGGTGAGGACCTAGATTGCTTGGTCTTTATTCTGGTATCTTAAATTTTATGCATGAGGTGACTGTTTTGAATGAGTGGTTGAGTCAAGTCTATGTGGGTCATTGAACAAAAGGGAGACTCTTCCTTTTCCCGATTTTGTTGTACTCGAATGTCATCTGTGGTGGTTATCTAGGTTTTCATTGTTCATGTGTTGATGTCTAAATGGGCGTGTTTTTCCAGCACCTCGACCGTGTTTTTCATAGCGAGCGTGGCTTGTGAAGACTACAGAAGGAATGCTAAGCACGGGCAATCAAAGAAAAGAACACGGCCGTGTTTCTCAATGACATGATCATGTTTACCGGAGAAGCGACTGTATGTTCCCCATCCCCATTTTATGAAAACTCGTGATTTGGACAGAGCACGGGTGGGACTAAACACGACTGTCTTCCCGATCGTGTTCTGCCTAGAATCGGGGTAATTTGGCAGTTTTGGGTCAAAATAAGGGGATTTGACCTTTTGGAGCAAAAAAGAGTTCTAGAGAGAGAAAGTGACGACGTAGCAACCCTATGAGCTATTTGGAGTAGATTTCTCATCATTGAATTCCAGATTGCGTCCCAATGAGCGAAGATTGACATCCTAGAGCAGATTATACACATCATTATTACTATGACTGCTTCGATTTCTGTTTTCCTCCCTCTCTCTATGGAGTAAACCACTCTCTCACTTGGGTATGAAGAACCCTAGTTCCATGTGTTAGGGATCTTGTTTGTAAAGACTTTTGGATGTTATACTAGATTATTTTAATCGATTGAGGCATGTTTATTGAGTCATTTGAATCCTGATCAAGTTCTCTTGACTTCTGCTTTAACCTATGATAAATAGAATCTAATCAGGTTGATAGAGCTTCTTCAATTGATAGGAGTGAATTGATTGTACGAGAGTCAGTCAATTTACTGCTTTTTACTGGAATTCGTTCCAAGTAAAGAAAATCTGTGTAAATTGCCATGGCAGTCTATTCCGGTGAAGGCTAGTCGTCTGTCGAGTATTCTCGCTAAGAGGACTTGGTCAGTTTAAGAGATTTCAAGCTATTTTTCTGGATCTTCCACAGTCTAATCAACAGTAAAGAAACCAAAAGGAATTACAACTTGGACCTAATTGAGGAGTTAGGGGGACTCATTTCCGAGTGACTCTTCTCTTGCTTTAGAAAATCGAACAACTTGCTGCTTATTTCCGTTTTAGTTTAAACTCATTCTCACTCAACTTTTCCCGTTAGATAACAGAAATACACAGAGTAGACAGTAAATCTAGGCTCTGGGTTGATAAGTAAAACTGAACCCACTATACTGCATTTCCAGGCTACGATTACACTTGGTCGTAGTTTGGTGTTGTATTTTAGCGAGTCAAATTTTTGGTATCGTTGCTGGGTCTGCTAGGTTATTGTAGAAACGTGAAAGTCTTTTACTTTAGCATTTCATTTTCTACATTCTCTCTTCCACCAGTGTGCCTTCACGGGTTGTGTTTGGAGCTTGTATGCAGGTAGTGCATGACCTGGGCACTCGCCTACCTTTCCATGGAAGACAACAGAACCGTTCAGCATTGTGATGATAGAGGTCTTCACCTTAAAGTTGTTAGCGGAAACTTGAGGATGCTGGATGCTTGACCTCATATCCTCGACCCTGGCGGTCCAGTAGAACCCTAGTCCGCTCCTCGGGCTGGTCTTGAGCCCCATTTGGGTCCCCCAACTGATTCGCAGGATCTCCCATTTCTTCCTCTTCCTCGTTCTCAGATCCGTCAGCGACAACAACCTCGATCAAGTCCTCATGCATAGCTAGTCTCGATTTGAGCGCTTTGAGCTGGCGATAGGTGCGCTCAATTTCACGGTCCAGAGGTAGTAGAGTTCCCGACTAGCTACGTGTCATGCACTACCTGCACACAGAATGCTAACCCAACCCATGAGGGCAAACAGGTAGAGAAAAGAAAATGTTAAAGTAACACTTATCACGTTTCTACAATAATCTAGTCGTCCGCGGCAATGACGCCAAAAAATTGACTCGCTAAAACACAACCAAACTACGAACAAGTATAATCGTAGAATAGAAATGCAGTATAGTGGGTTCAGGTTCTAATTGTCAACTAGGGCCTGGGTGTACTGTCTACTCCGTGAATCTCTATTATTTAGCGGTTGAAATGTAGTGAGGTGTTCAAAAGCAAATTAAACAAAAAGCGGGAAATCTTCTAGTTTCAAGTATGCAAAAGGTCATCCAGATGAGTCCCCCTAGTCCGTAGCTAGTTCAGATTATAATTTCCCAATTCATTTCGATTGATAGATACATTGCGGAAAGTTCTTGACAAGTCTGGAATCTAGACTAAAGTAATCCAGACCCTCTCAGTTCAAATACCAGGTGGACGACTAACCTCCACCAGTGTAAACTAACCAAGGCGATAGCACACCAAACATCCACTAGTAGATTCAATTCCAGTACAGAGCAATGAATCGATTTCTCGACCAAAGAAATCGATCGACTACTTCCAATTAAGATTGCTTTGTTAACCTGTGTAGAGACTATCGTTATAGGTTAAATCAGAAACCACAAAAATTTGATCAGGACTCATGCAATTCTGATTGTACCTCAATTAAATATATCGAAATAATTTTTCATTGAAACACTTGGAAGTTTAAATTCTTGTTTGCTTCAAGAATATATCAAGCAGGCACCAAAAGTAACTCAAATGATAGGGAGTTCTAAGGGTTAGAGGATTCACCTCTATTTTCCAACAACAAATGGGCAGTGAGAAAGAGAGAGGCTTCTATGTCACACATGTGTCGATACTAAACCAGGGAGCACCAACTTATGCTTTATCACAGCTAAATCCTTTTAACATGATTGGCTGTTAACTTTGCAAAGGAAGTTCAGATCATGAGTCTCCTTTTCCTAATTATGAATCATGTTTTTTTTTCTCTAGTCATGAAAGTTCAGATCATGTTCTTCTAATCGACATTTCTAAAAGCTTATAGTAAAAAAATACACAACCGGCACAGATTACCAATTGTTGAATAAGTTTTCTGGTAAGGAATTTTTGACAACTTGGTGGAAGCTTGCTTAGGCATTCTGGTGGAACTTTCTTCGTTCATGTTTAGTGCATCAAACTCTATATCATAAACCACTTGAGATTGGTGAAACTTATCAAAGTAAATTTTGTTGATACTGTGTTTTCAGTCTTTATACTCACACTCATGCATAGTCCTGTTACTGTTCTAGAAATTTGACATGTTCTCTGTGATATTACCATGAACTAGTATTTCTTGCCATCAAGCATATGGGCTCACTTGTTGGGTTTTGTTGATTGATGAATGCTAGCAGGTTGTAAGAATCTCATATAGCAGTAAAGTAGGCAAGAGCAGAGGATGAAGTAGTCGGTATCAATTGAGCTATCAAAATCCGATTAAATTAAGGAGCAAGGAGGCGAGACCTAAGAACACCAAATGAAATGAGTAGTTGCAATTGAAATACCTGTTAGAAGAAACTGTGGGCTCCAAAGTTATGCCCAGAAATGGCATCGGCGGCTCGAAGTTGAAATTGAAAAGCAATTGTGCCCATAGCTTGCAGTCTAGATAGCAAAGTTGAAGCTTGTGGATAAGTAACTTTCTGGTGCAAGCGATGTCGTCGTTTAACTTGTTGTTATTCTTCACTGATGGAATTGGGAGGTGAAAATTCAATCGGGACAGAAACCTAGAAATCAAGTGAAGAAAGTATCGAATAGAGACCACCATCAGCTGAGCTCCTCCTACTGAAAGAAAAAGAAGCAATGGAGCATTTGGTATAAATTGAGGAAGCTTAATATAAGTTTGACTCAAATGAAAGACTGGCATAATCCAAGTAGGGACCATTCTGGCATGTAGGCAACAGACCTACGAATTCATAAGTCCATCCTGCAGAACTGGAGCTATCTGGGGCTTTTTCGGAATCTATCAGTTCAGCCCTTAAACGTGAATAGACCCATCTCAAATAGGGAAGCACGTCAGTCTCATTTATTCCGTTTCTGAGAACTTCAACTTGCTCGCACAAATCTTCATATGTATTTCTTAGCGCATATGCTTCCTCTCTACTTTTCCCAACAATGTCACTCTGCTCAAGTTCAAATAAGAAAAACACAACAAAAATTCAACAGTAAGTAATCTTACCTTAAAGACAACAGAAAAAGACAAAGCTGAGAGCGATTAAGAAAAGCAGTTCCTAGGTTTCAAACAAGAAAGATCCTAACGCATGGAACTAGGGTTTCTCAAAACCTAAGTGAAGGGAAGTTACTCTATAGAGAAGAGAGAGATTGTAGTATAACTTTCCTGATCTTCAATCTTCATGTCTAGACTTGTTCCTTGAGCTTCAATGGTGAAGAATCCTTCAAAATATCTCCAAGAATGGCTCTAGATCACCCTCTCTCTCTCTCTCTCTCTCTCTCTCTCTCTCTCTCTCTCTCTCTCTCTCTCTCTCTCTCTCTCTCTCTCTCTCTCTCTCTCTCTCTCTCTTTGGTTCGTCCCTTGGGTGTTTGGGATCCAAAACCCAACTCTCCCTCTCTAAAATCGTAGAAATCAGACTTATACCCGAGCAGGGGCAGAAATGCAGCCAGGAACACGACCGTGTTTAGTCTTGCCCGTGTTTAGTCCCGCCCGTGTTTTGCATCTGTTCAGCAATCTTCACAAGAGAGGCTCGGCATAAAAAACACTAGCAAGTGCTAAACAAAACACGACCGTGTTTTTAGGGAAGCTTGTCCATGTTTGCTTCTGGATCGTCACTATGCTCGACATAAAAAACACTGGCAAGTTCTAGATGAAACATGGTCGTGCTTTGTAGAGAGCCTACCCGTGTTTCTTCCTCAGCTCCCCTTTTGAGAGGCTTTTGAGTGACCAAACAACCTCTGATTGACCTGAATGCGCTTATGTTTTCCTTTACTCGCTAGGACCTGAAGTATGACAAGATAACACAAACTAGCGTAAAATAGGCTAAGGAGAACACTAATAAATCCAAATTGATCAAGAAATGAGGGTATAAACATGTGTAAATATCGTGTTATCATATGCAAGATAAAGTTTGACAAACAAAAGTTGAGGAGTTCAAGGATTTTAAATAGGCAAAGTTAGTTTCTTGTTAATAATACATATATTCTAACCATCATAGAATTTAGCTTCTGCATTCAGACATAAATAACAAAAAATTTAAGATTTCGGCATACATTCCCAGTATATCAAACTTTCCTATATCAAAATCATTTCAAAAGTACTTGTAGCACGAAGAAAATATTACCCCTCAAAAGAAAGCAATATACCCTGGAAGACTGACTTAAAAGACCTTGTTGTTGTACCAACAGTACACATTATAAACCCGGATAGAAGGAAGCTAGGTTCACCGTATTGCAATAGATGCAGAAAGGATGTAGATTAGAACCAACCCGAATCCGTGAACTCCATCTACATGTAAATGACGCAGAAAAGCAACCAAAATTGACAAATTCAATTGAATAGCTTGCAGGTGTCCTGAGCATTCGTCATCTCTCGAATGAACATTCAAAAAGCAATCATTTAAGAAGCAATGAAGAATACATAACCATTTAACAAAGAGAAGGGTTGCTTGAAACGAATTGCACTGATAGAGTCCAATTTGTACCCCCACTTCAGCAATGAAATGATAAGAACACCATAACCCATTACAAAAAATCAACCGGCTAAAATCTAACCTCATAGTTGAATACTAAGAGAAATTAGGCCTTACTCCAATGGCAATGATGACTCCCGTAACCATAGGAACCATAGTGAAGCCAGTGGCAAGAGACTAACCCGATCCTTCTCATCTAAGAACGTTGTTAGCTCAGTAAGAGCACTTTACATACTCCATCTAGAGCACCAGCAATTGCAACCCTATGTTCTGATCACCACTAGAGTTTGCACAGTTCTCTACACAAAATGCAGATTAAAATAAAATATAAATGACTAAAATGCAATTTGTGAACCTCCGCAAGCTTTATTTTTCAAATCCTCTTACGGTATGTAGGAAGCCATGCTGACTGCATCAAGAGATTTCGCCACCCTGCGCCTCACTTCATCATTTGAGAGGTCGAACTTTCGAAGATCAAAGGATTCATCTTATTCTATAGTAGGCATGACAACCTACAAACAAAAAGTACACTATCTTCTATCAATTTGTTGTATATGCTAGAAAACAGTGCTCAATGGTTACTTAAACCATAGCTACTGCTCTTTATGACCTTAAACTGGAGTTTGCTCAGTACTTCTGAAGTATATTTTTAACTTTTCTATGTTCATTTAGGGTATGGCTTTTCTTCACTCAGTGACTCGCACGAAACTACACCTCGAATTAATCCCGACTAGAGCCCAAATTTTTAAACTCTAGCCGGGTGCACTATAAGGAAAGTATTTAATTGTCAAACCCGGACCGGTCCATGTACCCCTACTTCAATCGCTTAAGTTGTTATCTAGCAAAATAGTTTGGGGTTTAAAATTATGAAAACTACAAATGAAAACAAGCAAGTAAGGTAAAATGGGTGGAAAACTCTAAGTGAGGAGCTTCACTCGGGTGTTGCTTTCCCCTAACCAACTACCAAGAACCGTGGGATTGAATAAAGCGGCGTGTGATGGGGTAATTGTGACCCGTTGGAGGTGTAACAATGGTTGGAAACCATTCTCCCAATCACTAGGCCAAGGTAGGGGTCAAAGGCTACAATTGTAGTTCTCTTGGCCCAAGCAATTTAGGGTGACTTACCTTCTCCCTCAAACCATAGGTTTGGACGATATAATCACAATTAACCCAGATATCTAATTCAAGCTTAGAGGTTTGCCCTTAATTAACCTAGAATAGAAGGCATGGAATGCCCAAGGAAACCCATCTTTAAAAGAGCCTCTTAACCAAAGGATGTCTCCTCTCTAAGCTAGGTTAGAATGGCAATTAGATTGATAGGCTTTCACACAACACAATCATTCATGAATAATACCTCAAACCTTAAATTAAACACCTCCATCACACAATCATTCAATCCCGACAATCGATTACATGATAGGAGTTAGGGTTCTACAACACTCATGTGAAAAAGGAAACTACTCCATGCTAGATAAAGGAAGAACAAAAAGGAAGAAGAAAGAAACCATCATTGTGATGCCTCCAACTCTTCTTGTGCTTGTATAACTCCTCCTTGGGAGAGGATCTTCCAAAATCTTCATTTGGAACAAACCCTAGCATTTTCTCCCTCTTGGTTCGTCACTTTTTCTCTATAGGGTTTTAGGAAGAAGGCTCTCCCCCCTTTCTTCCTTTCAGCTCACATTTTATACTGGGATCAGTCTCAGTTCACGGCCATGAACTCCTCAACGTGTCCGTGAACTCGGCGTGTTGTGTCGAAACGCACCTCTTCACTCACTTGAGTTCACGGTTTGCACTCAAAGTTCACGGTCTTGATGACAATGAACTCACTCGGCGTTAGTAAACTCAGAAATCGCCCTGGCCGCTTCTTAGTTCACGGTTTATGGCTTCAGTTCGCGGTCTTAGGATACCGTGAACTCTAATGGGAAACCGTGAACATGGCCTGAAACCTGGACGCCTATGCTTCACTGTTGGACTTTTCTTCGGGTTTTCGCGCTTTTTTCGACCTCCAATCATCCCAAAACTCGTCGTCGACTCTTCCACACGTGCTAGGACCTGAAATGTATCAAAACAAGCACAACCTAGCGTGAAATATGTCGAGGGATGATGAAATGCAAAGCCAAACTATCAAGAAATGAGGGGTAAAATGTGTACAATTAGGCCGGAATCACTTAGGTTATCATCTTTATTGCAAAAAAATGCCACATTATTCGTGCTTGAACTTCTTAGCAACTAAAATCTGAATGCACTATTAGGAGTACAAATTAGCAAGATGTTGGTCAGTACACCGGACCAGCGTACGGACTATCACCATGAAGCAAATTTTCCAATTGAGAACATAAAATTTGACCCCCAAGCAACTAATGATTAATGACTCTCCTAATATATACTAACAGAAACCCAAATGAGCCTCCTAACTGCTAGTAACTCGATCCTTATTCTCTATTTACAGAATGATTACTTATAGTTAGTGACGAATAATAAAGAAAAGTAATTAGGATGAAAAATGTGAAATATTTATTTAATTTGAGTGACCAAACTTGTAATTTAGCCTTTTAAATCTACAAGTCTAATAAAAGGAAAACATGGGTTAAGTTTCCTCCATTTTGAATTTGCAGCCCCCAGATTGATTTGCGGAAGGGCAAACATGTCATTTCCCTCAAGGCTGCTGAAATGGTGCTCCGCGTTTTGGTTGAACACAGCCCAAATTCCCTTAATGCATGGGCCCCAATCTTCCCCTCTTCACAATCATTTGGGCCTTTGGAAGCATCAGTCTTCGGATTCTCATTCAATCTAGTGAACTTTCCTCCCACCAGCCACCACCTCCGAGGAAGAGAACCCTCCTCCCTTTAGCTCTGACGAAGTGGTACAAAATGACGTTGAACTAACATGGGGACCAGTCCTCGCCGACTCCGACCCCGTCGTCCCAACTTCCCCGACGAGGAATTTCGAGGGCGATAGATCTCTACGGCTATTCGGAGGGGGTGAATGCAGAATCACAAACTTCGATGAAATATTGAAGTTGCAGTAGCAGAAACGAGACCATTAATTTATCTATGTTAAAAGAAAAAAAAACGAGATTATTAATCGGATCTACATATCATTAAATTTGGCAGAGGGTGAGTTAGGAAGAGGGAATGCACAGATCGGGAGGATTTTGTTTTTTTTTTTTTTGTTTTTTGTTTTTGAAGAGAAGGACGAAGACAAACAACCAGAGTTAGAAAAGCATGGAATTTTCGGCTAAACTTTTTCTCAAATATTTATTTATTTTTCAAAAAATATTATTTATTTAGTGGCATGTGTTAAGGCAATAATGGATATTTCAAAAAATTCATACCAAATTAGTCTTTAGTGTAAAATTAGGATGGTTTTAGAGTATTATTAAAGGCTATTTTGTTTGCGAAGACCGAAGAATTAAAATTAATTTGGAATTTTAGATTATTAATAGGAAGTTCATCATTTTTGTAATAGAAGGAAGTTCATCATTTTAGTATACACTTTACGTGGTTTTCTTCCTATAGTTTCTTATAATAAAATCATATTTAGTAATGGCACGACATAGGAAGTGTAGAGGGATGGTAAAGGACAAATAGGATTAAATTAACGTGAATATGAGGCAGGGCGCATTGACTCATGCTCACATGGTTTTTGAACAAAATAAAAGCACAAAATTATTCTTTTATGATAAAACAATGGAAACACTTCATGAATGGAGAATAATGACAATAGAATGAGTAATTCGGTATAAATAATTGAAAGATCAAGTCTTACACCTATTTAAGTTTTCATTAGGAAAAATATGATTGATAAAATTCAAACTATGAGAAATACAATGATATTGAAGAAAATTCAGATTTGAAAAATTAAGAATGAGGTGGGCACGGAAGTAGTAACCCATGCTAAGTCGCGCACTACTACGAGTCTGATACTACCCACCCAACACGCATTAGATCGGATAATATCTTATGGAGAGGGTTCAGATTAATCTGTCAATCCTATGCACCATGCCCTATGTCAATGTGTCTGTAATTTCCATTCATTTATAGTATGCTTCTTAAACTTTTTCGTAGCCTTAAGGAGATTTCGTACTATACATCATTATACTCAAACATCTTATCTCTATTCGTCTGATTGTGCCATTACTTCATTCCACATCAACTATTTGTATTATATTAATTTTTTGTCATAAAATTTGGATTATCCAATACATCTTAATTTTTGCATCTATATAAAATATCATTGGGTAAAACACTGAAACTATGATTGAATTAGAAAAATACAAATTGATTTTGAAGAAAATTTAGATATGATGGGTCAAAAAAATGGGGCGGGACAGGTAGATTGGAAGTAGTAAGCTATGCTCCATCCTACAATACTTCAGGTTATGTAATAAAACTCACAAGTCACAATAACGCAGTTCACGTCAGATAATACCTGACAAAGCCAGTTCAAATTGCAATCTCAATCTTAACCGCACCTTATTCAATTATGGTATGTAGTGAAAAGGATCCTTATCAAAATTGTAATGAAGGACAAAAATAATGGATATGTAAGAGCTCATCACTTCCTCCGCGCTACATATTAATGTATAGATTGAAATCTTGATTTAGTGAATAATGTACCTTGATTAGGATGACAATTACTCATGAATGAGTAATTTTATCCAAATCCAAGCAAATTCATTTAATTATGGAGTGGGTATGAGTGAGGTCACCTCATATGGGTTTGAGGTAGGTTTGGAGTGGGTTTGAATATTGCCTTCATACTCTAAATGAGCATGGGTTGGGTATAGATACTCATTTACTTGAGGTTGTATTTAAATATACATACAAAAATTGGGCCTATTTGTAAATTTAGGTATGAAAATGTAATATATAAAAAAATTTAGGTGCTAAAATGTATTTTTTTTCATCGATATTTTGAGGACTTATATGCAAACAAATTAAATTTAGATACTAGATCTAAAGATCTATTAAGTTTATGTATCAAACTGTAGTTTGCAAATGGGAAGGGTAAAAAATCAAATCCATGAATTAAAAATCCAACTAAATCCAAATAAATGAGTATGAATATAAATTCATCAATTAGATTGGATAGTAAAATACCCATGAATTTGAATAAAATAGGCATCCCTAACCTTGACGGTAGATAATTGAACATATGGAGAATCGGTTGGCAGGGGAATCGGGATTAAGAAGAGATGAAGAATGGGAGACAGGGATTGTGACTTGTGATGGGCAGGGGTGGATAAAATGAAGAGAGGTGGGTTTCATGGACCGTTGGGCGAGTAGGAATAGCAGTGGATTGGGTTGGATTAAATTTTTTAAATTCAATTCTATTTAACTGGTTTATTTATAATTTTTTTAGATAAAGTATGTTTGAAGAGAAAATCCAATTCAACCTAGATGGGACTAAAAGGTTTTCCCATTGCTATGATTCGTCAACCAGCGGTTAATTT
Source organism: Linum tenue (assembly GCA_946122785.1). Classification (NCBI taxonomy): domain Eukaryota; kingdom Viridiplantae; phylum Streptophyta; class Magnoliopsida; order Malpighiales; family Linaceae; genus Linum; species Linum tenue. Next base: position 26,560,267 of record CAMGYJ010000004.1, on the reverse strand, counting down.
CTTTTTCTCAAGATTTTACAATTATGTTCGTCAGAGTACTCATTTTTTGATTTATTTTCCATGAATTTTGATCACGATATATAGCTTGCTTTGAGGCTATACTAAAACTAGCTTATTACCCGGCCCGTTGGCCGGATTACTGTATGTTACCCACTTGTGGAATGGGAGAGAAAGCAAGTGAGAGTGAAGGGATTGGGATTCCACTTGATTAGGACCGACCCACTAATCCAATTCTTCCCGACCCACCCCCAACCTACAGGATCAGAAAGAGTCATTAAGAAAATACGAACGGGGAGGATTAGTCATATATCTTGACTCTTCAGAAGTGGGTCAAACAGGATCAAGGTTGGGTGAGGGCAATTTTTAGCGCTAAGCAGAGTTCTGGGTTGAATACCTTTACTTAGGCCTAGAAATTGGTGCTGATGCAGACTGCAGTTTTTATTATACCATCATCAATCATCATTGAATTAGTCCTGGGCATCCCTCCCCGTTGTCGGTCTGAATTCTAATGATGGCTTCATTCCTTGCACCAGCCATATCAGCGAGTTGCCATCTCGAGCATGATTTGCCTATGTACAAATAATACAATTAGAGTATGAAAATGAATTCAATGAAACGGAAAAGAGAATTCTATCACATGCCAATAAATACACACATAATAGTTGAAGCTAAGTGAAAGTCATTACTCGCACATCAATTCTCAAAAATTACAGACTAAACATTGGCTAGAATGGTACTGAAACTACCAAGAATCATGGACGGAACAACTTGTCAAATTAAATAATCCTTATACTGAAACTACCTTCTAACTTGAAATAAGACATGATCACAGTTCATAGCTCTCTTCTCACTATGAATTGGTTGCAGCTCGTCCTTTTCACTGCCTCTCAAGCTCAATTCAAACAGAATAGAGACCTTTATGTAAGATAACCATATTCTTACTGATCATAATTCCTTTCTTCACTCCATTTTTGTAGGAGAAAAGAGTTATCCCCCTCTCCTGCATTTCCCTTTCCCCCTCTCTTCTCCCTCTTCTTCACAAACCGATCCCTAAACCAGCAACAACAACACAAAAATAGCCTTCGCCTCTCCCGTCTCCATCTATTGAACGCGTTGGTGGCAAGATAGGACTGCAGAAGCAAAATTTTCTAAAATCAAACTAAATTTTTTGAAGCAGACTCAACCACGAAAAAGGAGTAAAGCAACAATGCAGTAGAACCCTAAATTTAACTACAATCAAGCACATATCAGCAAGATTTTCGATTTGTCTGAGAGTTAACTACACGGAGAGAACAATTGATGCATAATTGAAATGCTCCAAGCAAGTTGAAGGCAAACCATAACTTTAGAATTTGGTCTTTATAATAACCTTCAAGTACTGATGCTTCTAAGAACTATCATGTCCAACCCCCACTTATACAACTACGTAGCCATAGTAATTAGCTGTATAATGAGAAATATTACAAAGAAAACTACATAAACAACCAATGTAAGTAAATATTAAAACTAACAACTGATAAAACTTAAAATCTCTCTATTGGTATAAATGTATCTATTAGTAACTACTATGCAATCGAGTATATATGATTTTTAGGCACAGAATAAGAAAAGTATAGATGGCTCACAAATGAAGACGTAGCAACTGAAGGTAGCACACAAAAACCAAAAATAGAAAAAGAGATAAGAAAAAATGCGAGAAAAAGTCAAACAAAGAAAAAGCCCACATAGGAATACCTCGCTAGCTTTAGGGACTCTCTGCCACAACAAACAACCTTCTTAAAAATCTAACACCCTGAGACATCAAACAAACCTCCCACGACACTAATGTATGGCATTCCTATTGTCCAATAGGTTTGCCCAATTTAGACTTCTAAATAAATGGACTTTTCACCATTAAACCAAAACTCACAATCATTAACAGTTAATGCAAAGACATACATTTCTGAGGCCAATCACAGCATTTAAGCATAATTTTTAGTTGAAAAGAACAACTAAGTGTTTAGCTAAATGATATAGTAGAATGGACACAATCTGCTACCTACTAATGATATAAACGTGTATCGGTACCATCGTTGTATCCTGACTTGCCATTTGCAACGGGCGCTTTGAAAGACAGCTGCATTTTAGAGAATAAACACCCATAAGGGCGTTACGAAACCAAGCTTAATCCAAAATCTTCATATTCCACTTCGAAGACTCCATTTTCAAAAATAAGAGAGTTTAACATGTCAAATCACTCATTTGAAAAATCTCAAACAACTATTAATCAATGCAATATAAAGGCACGTTCCAAATTATGTACTTGTAGGAATAATCCCAAATAATTATCAATTAATGCTCCAACTACCTAATGTGCAGAATAGCCCTGGAGCTGTGCTGTTGTTTGCGTTGGTCTACCTTCAAACATAACATAGTTGCATCACGAACCAAAACAATTAAGCAAAAATCTTCATATTCCAAGTAGAATGACTCAATTCAATTTGGCTAACGCTTTATACATATTGTTTACCCCTGGACCTGTTGCACTTGCGCCTTCAGATCTTCATGAACACAATACAATTGCGGAGAGGAGGCTGTCAACGGAATAAAAATTGTTAATTTAGTGAATCACCATACAACTAAACAAACGCGCTCTTCTTGATTAGCTATCAAAATAGTGGGGGTCGCTACAATCCATCGGTTGCTCCCTCTGCGCCTAAGTTGTAGATATTAGGTTTCAGTGAGAACTTTGAGTACATGAGGAGATATTTTGTAGAGGAGGAGATGACCCGGCGAGTAGAATAGGAAGATTTGGAGAGGCTACGATGGGCAAAGCAGTTAAAATCGAGATTTTACCTAAAATCGAAAACTGGGGTAAAATCAAAATCGTATAATCGAATCGTAAAATCGTAGGATTTTAAGTACCATATAGAACATAGCATATAAGAATATTAATAAAGTAAATTATTAATATCACAAAGACACATAGCATTTAAAATGATAATTCAGAAGATTTTTTTCCATAAGATAATTCTCAAGATTAATGTTCCAAAATCACTATTTTAATTGTTATTTAATGTGTAACTCAAAATAATTCATGATGAAGGGATATAGTTCATGGGTTTGGCTCTTATTTTCATGTTATGTCTAGGTTGTTTAACTTAAAGTAATATTTCGACATCGTCTACTAAGTATGATTTAAAACTAAAAATAATTGAACTCCAATAAAAAAAGTAATGTTAGTGGCTTGGTACAAATATATTCATTAATAAATTAATTAGTTAATAATGATGTTAGTTCTTACATACTTCCAATATTAGGACAGGTGTTTTACCAATAAGTTAAATGGGGTGTAGGGAAAGAGATTAACCGAACCCTAATTTGGTTATTTTTATTATTTTTGAATATTTTTCTAATAGAAAAATATCTGAGAAGATTCCATTGCCCTTTCTGCTGAAACAGTTATACTTATTTTAAATTGGCTCAAACCACCTATTTTGTTCTCTTACGATCAAAATCCCGATTTTAAACGATTTTAAGGTCCACCGATTTTATAGTAAAATCAAGATCGGAATCCCTAAGTAAAATCCTAAAATCCTACGATTTTACGATCAAAATCCCGAATTTGACTGCATTGGCGATGGGTGCACGATTAGTGGGCCAAATAACAGTTTGGGCCCGTTTAAATGAAAACATATTTTTACTTTCGTGCTCAACAGACCGACCGCACTGGCATCTTCTAAATTTACCCCTAAAAAATTGCTCTGTACGCATCAAATTTGAAATGGAATCCCTCTTTTCTCATTTCACATTTCACATTTCACATTTATATGATGTGTAGATTGTGATGAGTGTAGATGTAGACCTGTCATTGTCCTACAAATTCATTAACACGCCAAAAAGTGGTGAAATGAGCCACCCTATTAAACACAATCTTGTATAATGATCATTGGATCCAATCATGCCAGATTATGAAGAAGTTTAAAATGTAGCGGTTATCCCGACTAAAACATTAAAAGAACCAGTCTCATATAGTTTGCACAAAGATATAATTTCTCCATAGTAATTCTGAAAAATAATATTAATTTAAGAAGTCGATATTGCTTCTACATGTTTAATATTGCAATTCGATATGCAATATTCGAACCAGTGATATTTGGGCTGCAATTTTAGGGTTATTGTATATTTATAAAATAGATAGAAATTTAAATTAAGTATTAAACTACAACTAAAATAATCAAAGTATTAAAACACCAAATAAGTACTTACTGGAGATTTAGTGGCCAACTAATCTTTAAAAAAGTCATATGATTTTCATAATCTAGGTTCGTGTATGTTTGAATTTAAATAGATACAACAAATATACTTAGTGTGATTGGTTATGATCCTTGCTTGCCTTTAAAGAGACCAAGGTTCAAATTCCAGTGCATGCCTTTTTTATGAATAAATAAATAAGAAAATAAGCAATTGTGAAGACCAAAATGTCCTTCCTATAATCACTCTCGTTGCAGGAAATTTGAAACGGAGCAACAGTTTTCATCATTCGGCTTTTATTTATTATCTAGACTAGATCTAGATATATAATTTTATACGTGTGTCGTACATGAGTAATCAAATGGACAAAAAAATGAAATAATATAGCAACAGTACACAAAAACTTTAAATGCACAAAATACGTACATTACATTCAATATACGATTATGAAACATAGTATTTACTATTTATGTGAAAAAGTCATATCATTGTAAAGGCAGTTATTTCTTCTAGCCCATCTCAGTACAATACAAATACAATAGATCTTAAACAATGTCTCCCAACTGAAGGAATTCATTAGGTCTGTTTCATCGATCATTCTTAATCACGTCCTCCACTTCCCCAGCTTTGATCCAAGTTTATCTTTCCCTTCATTGATCCGTCGTCTTCTCTAGCTTCTTCCTACTTATTATAAAAGAAAAAACTTTCCCATAAAAAAAAAAAAAAAAAACTCGAGGATTGAGTGGTATGCAAGGTTGTCAACCCGCGGGTCGACCCAATTTGACCCTGACCCAGTGAGAAAAACGGGCCGCACGCACCCGCCGGGTCGACCGCTACAAGGTACCGGGTTGGAGGTCAAATTGTGTCGTTTTTTTCTTTGATTTACGAAATGCGCCTATTTTCCGATTTTTCTTTTCGCCTAACTCAATTTTTGAAATCCTATTTGAATATTTATGTTATATAAGTGTGTTGAATTTTCACTATCTGTTGGATCTAAGTACGATATGTTATTTTGGTGTAATATTATATGTTATAACTCATATGTTAGATAAGATTTGATATAATTTACGAGGATAAGTACAATATAATGACTCTTTCCATATTTCCGGGCCAAACCGGGCTAAAACGGTCGACCCATTAACCCTTGACCCATTAGCTCGACCGGGTCCGGGTCAACCCACGGGTTGACAACCTTGGTGGTATGTGAATCTTAGGTTCAGAGCTGAATAACAATAAAGGACACTCCGTGGAAAGATGACAAACAATTTGCACACATCTCTCTTATTGAAAATAGGGGTGGCTATACGGTCCGGTCCGGTTAAATTGGCCCAAATTGATCCGGTCCAGTCCGGTTTTTTTGAAAATATAAGGACCGAAGATTGGATACAGTCCGGTCTTGATCCGGTCCGGTCTTGACCCGGTCCGGTCCCAATTCGGTCTTGATTTTATATTGAGATTGTGGGAATTTAAGTGGCCTAAGGCCTAAAAGGGTGAGGAGTTGGTTAAGTTTTGCACTAAGTGCAAAGGTTTGTGACCGTTTATGCAAATTACCCTTAAGTTTTGGGTGTTGAGCTCTTTTATCCGGTCTTTATCCGGTTTTTTACCTCAAATCTAAGCCCAAAGATTGGATTGGATTGTTTACTATCCGGTCCCGGTCCGGTCTCGGTCCGGGTTATACGGTCCGGTTTCCGGTTTTTCATCCGGTCCCGGTCCAAATAGCCAGCCCTAATTGAAAAGGTAAATTAATTTCACTGGGTCCACCGAATAAGAAATTCAAAAATCTTACATCTATGTCAATTTACTTATCTTAGATGTAGCCTTACCTACTTTGATATGTCTCCCGAATTTGAAAACTCTATTTCAAGAGTTATTATTGCTAAAATAGTAGGAGTTGCAAGGAAATTACTACATTGTTTTGTTGGTCATATTAAGGATATATGGTTATCACTAAGACATCAAAATACAAACCCTTACATTTGTCCAGCTAAGTATTGTCTCTCATTCAATTCATATAATTTCAAATGTATGATTCATGTCATGATCAATAAAGAAGATAAAATTGGGAAGTATATTTTATGGATACTTTGAACTCCATCAAAGGACAATCATTTTCTTTGATGATAACTATTGTTTATGTATGTACCACATGAAAAAATTTCATATTGTTCTTCATAGACATTTTATGTGGGCAACACTTTGTTTGTAATATGTATGTCATTATTAGTTGTTTTTTTTAATCATTTTATCATCCTCATTTTTTCAACACGTTCTAAACATGTTCAGAATAGTTTGAATATGTTTCTTAGATAGTCGATGACCAAATAACGAACAGATCACATCATTAGCGTAAACAACAAATATGAATTATGTAACTATTAAGTTCTCCGACCAACGGGTCGAGCCCTGTGCTAGTATAATTATATGTTAACTCTTTTTATAAAGGATAACGCCTCCATAAGTCTCGAATTTTAAGCTAATTACAAATGGTAGTGCTTGTGAACGAAAATTATACGCGTTACGTAGATGACCGATCCTCTTCACCGTTGATGAAATTTGGGAGAGAAAAATAATTCCGAGAGGAGACGAAGTAATGACATAGAAAACAAATAATAGAAAGAGAAGGATAGAAGTGGGTTTACATAAAGTAGGGTAAGAACATAGTTGGAACATTTGGACTAAATAATGAGTGATTTGGGAATGACTCATTGATAGGAGGTATTTGAAAATAACTTGATAGAGTCATTTGGGACTTTTGTATGGTCGAAATGACTATAACTCAATTAAGTCTCGTAAAAATATAAGACCGAGAGAGTTTATTCTCCTTTCTTTCATCACAAACAGGCAAGAAACAATAAAGACGGGTCAATCCTTCGTTACAAAAAATCACATAGTTGATCATTTGCTAAAATCGGTGAGAGAAGACCTGTCATCCACACTTGATTATGTGCTCTGATTTGTTGGATAATCGCCCAATTGTTCCATATCCCAGCTCTTGTGAGGAGCTACATGTTTATGCGATGGGATGTATAGCTGCAGGGAAACAATTCCGAAGATGTTTACTCTTTAAGTCATTTGGCCCAGACCAAACAAGGCTATAAAGACTATAAATCCTAAACTCACTGCACAACGTGGCCAGTCAAGGCATTAACTGCAATCACTGTCATATGAGTTGTCAGTTATACAGAACTTTGAGATCAACATATACAGAACTTACGTTTTCTATTTTGTGCTGTTTTCAGGAAAAACAGAATTCGAGCAGAAGAGAACAAAAGAATTGTTGTTTACTGACATGGGACTCTGTGCTATACTGCCTACAACGGTACATGTACTTATTGCTGAAGTGCAACTAAAATGAAACAGACCCCATTACGGGGTTTCTTTCCCGCAAAAAAGCACCTCTTATTATCAAATTTCCTAACCTTATTCATCACTTTCATCTTGTCGACTCATATTGTAAACGAGTCAGTCATTCAAGGATTGAAGGTGTACAGAAAAAATACCTCCATCTTTTCCAGAAGTTCTCTTGCCGTTGGAGCAGACACAACTATGCTGCGAGCACCAGGCTTGATAAAACCTTCTTGGACACCTTTGTCAAATAGTGATAGTAAACTATCATAATAGCCCTCAACATTGAGCAGTCCAACCTGATAATAAATACCAACAATTTCAACAGATAAATGGAACCCATAGATTAGATTAGATTAGATAGTCAGCAGTTACTTAATAGCATGCCGGGCAAAGACCAATGGGTTACCGGTTTCTCATGAATACCAAGTTGCGACCATGTAATCATCTCCAACAGTTCTTCCATGGTTCCATATCCCCCTGAAAGAATACGGCACAACAGGTTACTAGTTATACAAAAAGTTATATGTTCATCATTACCCTCAACATTTCTCCTACGTGTGTGTACCAGGTAAAGCAATAAAAGCATCCGCTTCTTTGGCCATTGTAGCCTTACGCTCGTGCATATCTGATACTGTTCTTACTTCTCCCACCGATTCACCTGAAATCTGAAATATGTCCAGGAACAACAAAGATTTAGTGGCAACTTCGACAAACCTACTACAAACTGCTTAACACTTCCCTCTTGCCCTTACCCAAATGCATCACGTTATGTTTCATAGCCTTAACATTGGTTTTGGAAAGACCAGATAACAATGCAGGTAATTTCACTTGACAAGAGGCAATTCGGGTTAATTTGACGTAAGAAATCACAAGTCTTATAATTCAAATGACAAAGCAGATTCATTTTTAGGCAACTCAATCCATTACCAACCCATGGAAGAAATTGTATCCAACCAAGGCCACAGACACTGTTTCAGAAGAGAATTAAGAAAGTCAAACCAAAAGAGGGGAAGAAATGGACACCTCAATAGGCATCAGTGCTTTGGGGATGACACTGCATTGGAGACAAGTAAGAAGTAAGAACAAGAGTTAATCTTTCAGAACCATCAAAACTGTGCCAACCACATTCCTCTTTCGTAGCTGACATCAGTTAACTCTGATGGTTAGGGAGTTAGTAAGTTACCCAAGAACATGACAGCCCCCATCATAAACTTTCTGGGATATCAGACCCATTAGTCCAACACTTCCTCCACCATAAACCAGGTCTATCCTTCTCTTAACCTGAAATCCACAACCCATCTGTGAGTACAAAGATTTTAAAACTGAAATTCGTTGGTGCAAGCGAAACAGAAGGGTTGGGCCAAACAAAACAAACAGATATGAAGCATAGCTAGCCACACAAGTAGTCAGGAACTGAATTGCACGAAACCTTCAAACAAATTCGACTTGGCTGTCCCGATTGTAATCCAAAGCTCGGAACTCAACTACCCAGATAGATATGATATGGCGACAAAGTCAAACATTGCGCCCACATACAGAACTTGTCAAAACAAGCCAAAGCCGATTTCACAATACAAGAAACTAAGTCAACCGATAGTCCAGATAGGTCAATAATCACCCAGCAACGCAAACAACTGACTGAAAAAGACATCAAAACGTTAAAGAGGACCAACCAGTTCATCCCCTAACTGAAGAGCCGCGTCACTGAAGACTTCTCTATTGCCAGAGTTGCTTCCGCAGAACACGCAGATCCTCTTGAACTGGCTTCCTCTGTTGCCTTCTTCCATTAATATCCTCTCTAATTAAACTTCTTCGAACGCAACAGTTAACACTTTTCACCAGTTGAATCTGAAACCCGCCGTTAGAGTTAAAAGGGATTGGCGGAAATCAACGGAGGAGTTGAACAGAATACCCAACAAAAGACAGAACGATGAAGCAAGCAAAAGATACTATATTTGAAGAGATACGATTCTTTATTTCTTTCCGATCGGGGAAACTTTACGAGGGACTCACTAATAGGGTCCGGATCCTATAGGCTATGACTATTGACTAAGGTGTTTGATCACTTGATTAAACCCTCTCAGCCTTTAGATCTAGACAAAACAATCTGACGGTTAAAAAATGGAAATGACTATTTAAATAATAACAGGGGTATTTTGGTATTATGGAAAATTACGAATTATACAAATCAGACTTACAAATAGTATGAACAATATAAACTAGAGCGATAAAACATACAAACATATTTATACACAATACGAAACATACGAACATTACAAAACATACTAACAGTACAAATGCAACTACTTACAATACAAAACAATAAATTTGTATTACAAATCAATGAATACAAAGTATACAAATCACAACATAAATTATACAAACTAGACAAACAAACATTACAAATTAAGATGTATACAAATTAGTCATATAAACATTAAAAACATAATAGATAAAAATGACAAACTAGAATGATAAATAATACAAACCGAATTGATACAAAATCACAAAACATACTTACAAACATTACAAAACCGTCCGACAAATATAACAAAACAGACGTTGTCGCCGGAAAATCCTCTTTGTCGCCAGAAAAGTCGCCGATGACGAAAAAGCATCTCTCTCTCGTTCGCTACATTTCCCAGGCGCCCACCTCTCCCTGGGTAAAAATGCAATTGGCAAATGGACCAGGGAATGGAACGCCGGAAAAAATTTCAATGTGCTGGATCCGTGGTCAGCATAAGAAATGAGAGTTTTCCGGGAAAATTCCCGGCCAGAGAAGAGTGACGGGGTCACGGGGCAGAAATATAAGGCTATTTAATTAATAAATATAATAAAAATTAATAAAGTCATGCAATTACTACATTGTCATTCATTTAATTGAATTAATTGGAGCCATTGGATCTTAGCCCCTCACTAATATACAAGTACAAGAAGAGTAGATCTGGTCATAACCTTCTGGTCAATAACCTTCTGGTCCCAATCACCATTCGCCACATCAGTGCCCCTTCTCTCTCCTGAAAAGTCTTTAATTTTCCCCCTTAATCTTTAACAGACGATTTCTCACTCGTTTTAAGTCGAAATTTAATTTTTTTGCACAGTTAGATCAGATTAATTGTGTTTTTCAAAATAATATCCACTTTGATATATTTTTGGAACAAAAAAATTGAGCCATTTTTTACCAATCTATACCATATGGTATTGACTGGTATTGAAATAAGAGCATACCTATGGTTTGAAAAGTGTACCATGGTGGTATGAACAAACCAAGGCTATAGGATGGTTGAATACATGATAGTAAAGTATATTAACTGTCGTTTATGACTTTTAACATTGTGTACCACAAGATACCACCTTGTACCACGGTAGTATTGTGTGGTATTGTTTGGTCCTGTATTTTGTTCACCTAGAAATTTGTAGATCCAATAGATCATGATGAACTCGTTCCTTCTGTGCAAAAATTTTCAAAAATGAATTAAAAACTAAGAAAATACAATATGCTATGCAGTTGGTACCGAGAGGCAATAATTTTTTTTCTCAAAAAATATTGAATAAATGGATCTCATTTTGTAGAGCACAACGAACTCATTCCATCTATGCAAAAAAAATTGAAATCCGAGTTAAAACGAAGAAGATATGAGTCGATTAAGAAAGCAAGGGAAAATAAAAATGACATTTAATTCTCCATTTTTAGATCTGAATTTTCTAAATGTTTAGTTACTGATGGGTGCATAACCCAAAGTACAAGTATATTAAATGCTCGATATCATAACTTCTCCCCATTCGAAATTTGTTGCCTCAGAGTGATTTTCTGATGGGTATTTTGGGTAGGGCTGGGAAACGGTGCGGTCTGGTCCAGACCAGACCATATATATGGTCTATGGTCCAGACGGAGAGGTTGAAGCATAGACCACAGACTATATGGTCGGGTCCAGACCATGCCTGTACGGTCTGGTTCGGTCTGGTCTGGTCAAGATAGACCACACTCAACGAACAATGAATAATTTGTTCAGCCAACCACACAAAAAAATTGAACCAATAACCAAGAAAAATAATTGTTATTTGCCTTAAAACATTAATCCTAACATGCATGAATAATGTTTATACCATAAATCTTTGTACATAATAAAGATACAAAGTAAAAGCATCCCAACTTGCACCATAACGTCACAAACATTAACATAATGTCATATGCAGACACGATTATCTCTACTCTCTAGTTAAATGTGGTTGTGAATGAAGCAGGGACGAGATTCACAAAACTAAGGTTGAGACTAGGTGTCGTTGTGGGAGTTGGGAGAGTGGTCGAATGGGTTGTTAACACGTATTGACAAGTCGGTTGGATCCACGATTTCGTCCGGTAAACCGCGGTCTAGAGCAGACCAGATCAAGAGATCAATACATAAAATAATACAGATCATGGACCAGACCAGATCATACTTAACAGTCTACGGTCCGGACCAAACTCTGCGGTATGGTTTGAACCACGATTCTTCTAACGGTCTGGTCTATTTTCCCAGCCCTAATTTTGGGGATGGAGGAACAAATGTTTAAACTTTGTGATGTGGCCGGTCTGCTGAAACGCGCGCCCAAATGGGCTTTCAGCAAAGAGAGACGTCTCCGGCCCAAATGAGAAAATTGGACGTCCTTCACTTTGCTTGCTGCAGTCTCCGTTTTTTGGATTTCAGTTGCCCGCTTGGGATCGCTGTCCAGCAATCGACGACGGGGGAGCGGGCAGTATCCCTTTCTCCGCCGTTCGTATAGCCTGTGTTGTTGTCGTGTCGGTGGGTCAATGAGCTTTTTACTTCCTTTAGTGGGTCGGTGAGCTGGCAGGGACTTCTAGAAGTGGATTCCGTCCATACATCGAGTAGGAGTGAGTTCGATGTCGAGATGATATGTTTTCGCTTCTGTAGCTCTGGGAAAGACCTTCTATTCATTCGTGTAATTGTTTGTTGTATGAGCGGAAAGGGCGGCGAGAGAGCAAAACTTCATGTTGTGTTTGCGGCATTATGGAAGGGGAAGGGACGAGGGTTTTTCTATTCTTTCTTCTTGCTCTCCTTTTCACTTATGTTTCATTTTTTATGTAATTAACGGTCGGCCCAGCAAAGTGAGATGCCTCGGACGTTGAGAAAGACAGAGACCCATGAGTATTTGCCCACTGCTTTGCCGACTTCCAACCGTCCAAATCAAGCTGCTAACCCATCCTTTTTCCCGTCGAAGATATTGTGATTTTTGTCCGGCATTGTTGGTGCCGAGCCGCGATGACCGGGGTGCTCTGTCACCCCCAGTGGCGCCAGCTCTTGACGATGGATGAGGATATCTACCACGAGCTGTGTGTGGAGTTCTACTCCACCTTTTGTAACACCCAAACCCGGCCGGGTACTACTTTTACTAAATTGCCCTTGATAAATAAAATACTCAAATCTTAAATTGCAGCTGGAAAATTTTTACTAAATAAAATACTGAAAACACACACTTGTAGTTCAAAGCAACGCCCTAACACATGGGCAAACTCAATACTTAAAATCTCAAAATGATCTCCAATCAATACTCATAGTCATAAATGTAAATAGCTAATAATCTATAATGTTGTTGCTACTGAAAACCTTGACTAAGCATCCTCCGTGACGCTTATACTGCTCTCCTCTAGCTGGCTGCCCTCGAACTCGCTGCTCACTAACTGCTCCTCTAGCTCTTCAAACTGGTGAGTGAGATGGGGTCAGTCTACGCCCTTACGTTTAACATCTTATTAATACTTGATCACTTTACCTAACTTAGTAGAAGTTGTTTCGTACTTCCACTATTAAAAATCTTAACTCTTAAACTGTATTCTTAAAGCTCAAATCTCAACTTAAATTCTTGACTGACACGAGGATCCCTCACTAGCTAGTCCGGTTGCCAACTCATACGTATGAGAAGCCATTACGACTTTCCTTAAACTTAAACTTATCGTGGAAGGCTCTTCTTCCACGATTCTCAAGAGCATAACTGCTGCTCATCTTAAAGTCTCAAGAGCATAATTGCTGCTCTATCCCAAAATCTCAAATGGCAACGGACTAGCGCTAGTGACTAAAAACACTTAAAACTATTTCACCTTCATGAAGGTGAAATACTTCTTAAAACAAAAGGACTTGTTCTTAACTTCAACAATCACTCATAAACGTAAAGCTTTAAAGCAAACAACACACATTAACTATAAAGTATAAACCACAGCTTAAACAAGAACATATCATCAATCATGAGCATAAACAACCATAACAACACTTCACAAAAATACTTAAAACTCTAATACTTGAAAGAATACGTAAGGCATAGAATTTACCCTCTTTACACTCACCTGACTATATAGTTAAAATCCATCGGCTTCGTGAACTTTATATTTTATGAGCCTAAAAGGGATGAACGTTTAACTCTTGAGTGGTTATTCAATGTATTAAGTATGTGTATATATTAGATATATTGCTAATTATTTATCTGGTTAATTTGGTTTGACTGGTTAGGAGTGTCTGAAACCAAACCAAACCATATAACCAAGCAAGCTAAGAACTTTAACCAAACCAAACCAATTATCCAAATTAACCAAACCAAATTATCCAAATAGTACTGGTTAAAACGGTTACCATGGTAACCACACCGTTTGAACACCCCTACGTCCAATAGAGTTTTACCCGAGAGATTGACACCTTTCACCAACATAGGCAATCTTGGTTACTTTGGGGTATTCTAGCAGGTTCCCTAAACTTATATCCCTCTTACTTCGCTACTCGTGAATCTTCTTCTTGATATACTCGCTAGTTCTAGATGATGTCCCTTATTCTCGATGTAGTCATCTAGGTTCTCATATTCTCTTCTTACTAATGTAACTTGAGTCCTTGACTTATAAGGTTCTCCCTTTGACTAGTCTTAACGACCATGATTCCACCTTACAATTGCCCAAAATTTCTTGATGGACTTCCTATGGATTGATTGTTCTCTACTGGTAATCAACCTAATGCTTTCTTGTTGTTTGTTATATTCCTGCTTCGGTCCGTCCTAGCTATCTTTCTTGATGCATACATCGCCCGATCGATGACCACCATTTTGTTTCTGTAACGTCCTATGGTGTTCTCCTTGCTTCTTTACTTTTACTACTCTTCCGTTGTTGCTTTGTACTATTTGGTCACCAAACTCCGTTGAGTATCTTCTCGTTATTGTTAGGGTCAAAGCTTCCAATAGAGGATTTCCCTAGGTAGGCTTTAACATACCTCATTCAAGTCATTTGTCTCGATTGATGCCTGCATATGGCCTTAATCTCATAGTATGAGTTCTTAGTGGCTTAATTAAACGTGTCTTACTTATCCTTAACTAGCCGCTTCCTCTGGATGACATCCTACTATGCCGCTCCCACTCAGAGTGGGGCACCTTGGGTAACGTAACTTAATGATTTCCTCCTTCTTGGTAATGCTTTTCCTCGTCGTACTCCACCATGCATTTTCTTGAACACGAGTCACCTACACATATTCTAAATCATTCATCGAAACTTCCATGTGCTTCCTCGACTTCTCTGCCATTCACTAGAACATTTATTGAACGTTCCACTTACTTGTCTATACTCGGTTGGCTTAATGACTTACTCTATAGCTAGTTCCGAGAATTCAGCTCTTAGCCCTCTAGTTCCAACTTAGTAGAGAGCTTCCTCCTTCTGTCACCCCTCATGTACCCTAGGCGGCTCGGTGCTCCCTCTATTTAGGAGAGGACAATCCCATAACAGATCATCGTGAACTCTTGCATTCCCCTTTCAACGGTCCCAACATCCTCCTGACCTTTTGTGATCTGGGTAGTTTGTAGGGTCTCTAATATCCTCTTTCTAACTCGGTATTATCTTGGTATCCAACTCACGCACTGCTGAGAAGTGGTTCTCTATTCGTACTGCCATTTACTAGCTAACTGTTATTCTCTCTCACATTCCATGTCTTTTCTTATGTGTTGACTCCCCACTGTCTTCTACCAGGCATGCTTTAGAATTTGGTGACACTTTCCTCCACGTCTCGTCCAAAGGTGGTCATACTGAGACCATAACTTGCCCTCTACATAATTTATCTCGTTGCTTGTCTTGTTCCTTCTAAAGGGTTTTCATCGGCCTAACTTCCCAGGGTTATATACCCTCTTCTCTAGTGACGTAGTTTATCTATAAGGGTTCCTTAATCGTCATATGTAAAAGACCATGCCTCCTATCCTCCTTAAACTATTGACTTCTTGATGTCCTTTCAGACCCCCTCTAACCTACTTACTTCCTCCTTTACTTTATTTATACTACACTAGCTTCTGTTGAAGTCTAAGCTTTCCACTGCTCCTTGTCACTGTGTTGTAATAGCGCTGATCACTAAAACTAGTTGAGGGACTTCTCGTGGTACCTCTTTATTTCTTGACTCGTCACTGCTTAGGGTCAAGGACCCTGAAATTCTCCCATCATTATAGCTACTGACATCTAGTGATTGTAGCTCTTTCTTCGGATATTCATAGTTCTCCTATTTGTATATCTTAACCCATTAGATCACTTGCTAGTAGCTACGTAGAAAAATGCTTGTAGTGCTCCTTTAACTCCTTTGATTCCTCGTACCTATACCTCGGGATAGAACTTTGTGATTGGCGCACCTTTTATTAGGACTAAAGTTATTTATCTTAATATGATTAGAGTAGACTGGATATTCTACAGACACTTAAAAGGGGACCCTTGACTCATTTTCCTTCCCTTCAAAACAAAACCTTTAAAAGCTGAGACCTACATTCCAGTATTCCTTGGAAACCAAGGAACCGAGGAAGACCGACTCTGATACCAAAATGTAACACCCTAACCCGACCGTGTACTACTTTTACTAAAATGCCCTTGATAAATAAAATACTCAAATCTTAAATTGCAGCTGGAAAAATTTTACTAAATAAAATACTGAAACACGCATTTGTAGTTCAAAGCAACGCCCTAACACATGGGCAAACTCAATACTTAAAATCTCAAAATGATATCCATTCTATACTCATAGTCATAAATGCAAATAGCTAATAATCTATAATGTTGTTGCTACTGAAAACCTTGACTAAGCATCCTCCGTGACGCTTATACTGCTCTCCTCTAGCTGGCTGCCCTTGAACTCGCTTCTCACTAACTGCTCCACTAGCTCTTCAATCTGGTGAGTGAGATGGGGTCAGTCTACGCCCTTACGTTTAACATCTTATTAATACTTGATCACTTTACCTAACTTAGTAGAAGTTGTTTCGTACTTCCACTATTAAAAATCTTAACTCTTAAACTGTATTCTTAAAGCTCAAATCTCAACTTAAATTCTTGACTGATATGGGGATCCATCACTAGCTAGTCCAGTTTCCAACTCATACGTATGAGAAGCCATCACGGCTTTCCTTAAAACTATTTCACCTTCTTGAAGGTGAAATACTTCTTAAAACAAAAGGAAGTGTTCTTAACTTCAACAATCAATCATAAACGTAAAGCTTTAAAGCAAACAACACACATTCACTATAAACAATAGCTCAAACAAGAACATATCATCAATCATGAGCATAAACAACCATAGAAACACTTCACAAAAATACTGAAAACTCTAATACTTGAAAGAATACGTAAGGCGTAGAATTTACCCCCTTTACACTAACCTGACTATTTAGTTAAAATCCATCGGCTTCATGAACTAGGTATTCCAAAAGGTATCATGTAACAACTTAGCATTTATTCGACGTTGCTCCCCCATCAACTCCATTCGTCTCAGTTGTCAAAAATCAACCACAACAAATTGCACAAGCCATGTTAAAGCACCTCCCACATATGTACATATTCACTTAACCATTTCACTTGTTATTCCTCTACGAACTAACTAAATGCGGGTAGTGTAGGTGACTTACCCATTCGCCTTCAATTTCCGGTTCCACGTCCTGCATCTCCAGAGATGGCCGCCAGAAAAATTATCGCCATATGAATGTGGTTTTGATCCTTTCAGTGATGCCAGAAGCATGCAGCTCTCATAGTAGATGAGAGAATAGGCCCTCGCCGCTGCCATTCAGTCCCGCTTCTCCTGCTTTGGTTAAAACACACAGGTGCCAGGCTAGAGTGGAAGAACCATCGACCACCTGCTTGCTTAAGCAGCCAGCTCTCGTGGTAGATGAGAGAACAACAACAAGAATGACCTCCACAACAGTTGGCACCATCTTGATTCCCTCTCGACCTGACCTCCTGCATGTCGTAGAGGAAGAGAGGATCCGAGAGAACGGTTATGAGGGTATGGGGAGGAAGAGTTGGGGCGATTGCTTCACTTTGTTTCTTTCCCATTCCATTGCCATATTGCCTTGCCTTGCCTCGCTCGCCGACCTCCCTCACTGCGGTCGCGCTTTGATCCTCATCTTCCGCCTGCAACGGATACCGGGCACGTCAATGGCAGGCCCTTCATCCCTAGGCGGCCTCGTGGAAGCAGGCACGAGACCTTCCCACGGGGAGAGGATTCCGGCAGGCGTTGGCTCTATTTGCCTCCCCCCTCGAGTCCAGGTTGCTGCGAGGCTGCTACCCCAGCTTGATTAAGCAGGTTGGTCTCATAGTATAGGGGAGCTTAAACGCAAGGACAACGGCAGGGGAGGTGCTAGGGTTTACTCGCGGGCAGATGGTTTGAATGCAGGGGCTGACCATTCTTAGAGTTTTATTTGTTCGATGGGTAGTTTAGGGGCTTCATAAATTACGATATTTGAGGGGAGCCGCACCAATGCGGTGAAGCTGAAGACCCAGTGGAGGATCCTCCACACTTTGCTTACCCGCTCCGTCGTCCCCAGCCTCCAGTCAGGCCACCTGATGACGAACGTAGGGCTCATTGCCCTCTACTCCATGAGGAGTCCAGTAGAGCCAATCTATCTGGGATCGTTGATCGCCACGTCTTTCGCCTAATGTCTGGGGGGGAGCATAGTGGACATGATGCACATGGGGGCCTCATTAAGAGGATAGCAGGGCACTTATAGGTGGATCTGGCTCGTTGCACTAGCACCGGGAGGACGACTTCCTTCCCAGTGGAGACACTGTACAATCAGAAGCTGATACTCCAGGGAGAGCGAGGAGTGGAGTACCTTGAGGGACTCCGACCTTCAGGAATCATCCGATCTGCAGTTGACCCGGCTCTGGTAGAGCCTGACACTGAGGTCCCACCACCAGCAGGGGCGAAGCTAGGATTTAACGATCGGGGGGGCTGAAGTTTTCGTAATACGTTATCGCAAAAGACTAAAAAAAATAGTTTTGTTTTATTATAAACACAACAATAAATACATTAAGTTCAATATAAATAAAAATTATATAAAATATAATAATACATTTTAATATTGTCATTGTATCGCGTGTTCTGTTTTCATAACTAAAAATTGAATATATATCAATATTAGTATAAGAAAACAATTACTGTTCATATAGTCTAATCGTTACAATTGAAGAACTTAATTAATAAAATTTGAAATTAAGGAATTTAAATCATGAATGAAGTTATTAAATTGATTTTTTAGTAAAATGAAAACATAAAGGGGAATAAAATTACAAATACTTCTCATGTATCTCGAACTGCCCTTAAAATTGAAGAATTTAATTGACCTAGTTTGTAATAACGGATTTGAAATTATTTTATTAAATTTTATTATTAAATATAATTATAAAAGTTAATATGGCTAAATCGATTTGTTGAAGTGCTTAATTAATTGATTTCACTTAAAATTAGCACTTGACCAATCCCAAGGATTCTAACGAAGAAACAAAATTGTTTAAGAAAAGGAGGGTAAACAGAAAAAAAGAAAAAAAGTACAAGCTTGCTTCCCACGACCATCGAACCAGGGAACAGAAAAAAAGAAAAAAAGTACAAGCTTGCTTCCCACGACCATCGAACCAGGGAACAGAAGCTAGTTTCGCAAAAATAGTCCCTTCAGTTCCCGTTATACTAAACCAAACTCATTGTGATTTTATTGCACGTCAATATATTTTATCAAAACCTTTAGTTTATAGGTATAATACCGAACATTTTATACGTAACTTTCAAGATTCTCGGGGGGGGGGGGGGGAGGGGGGGGGGCGGGGCCTCCCCGAGGGCTGCTGTAGCTCCGCCCCTGACCACCAGCAGAGCAGCCACCTGCTCGTGCACCCGGCCACCGCCGGCGTCCAGCGCTCCAGCGCCCAGCACAACCACCACCACCACCAGCAGGTGATCCCCTCGTCCAGAGGGTGGATCGCCTAGAGATGAACTTCATCGGATTCTCTTCCAGCTTGGAGCCTTGATATATGCCCAAATTTCAAAAAATTGAGCTCTCCAAGCAATGTTTGCATGATCAAAGTGGCCGGTGTGTGGGAAAATCTCATGTTTCTTGGCATTGATCTTGAATTGTTGCATGTGATCGAGTATATCCTATGATGATGACTGAGAGGTTCATTAGGATAGTGCAAAAGTTTAGTTCTCATGTGTGCATAAATGAATGGATGTCTTGACTCGATTACTTGTTGATTACAATTGCCATGCATTGTGTTTGTGAATTGGAATAGATGGTTGGGTGACTAGGTAGCCATGTGAGCTTTGAGTCGATCATTTTCTTCTTGTGTGCTTAGATCCCTCTTACCATGGCGAGTAACATCACAGTTTTCACTAGTGAGTATGATGGAGGCATATGATTAGTCCATGCCCAAATGTTGATTGTCCCGAAATGTGTTATCCACTAGTCAACCTCTTTGAGCCTTATGACTTCGAGGGTCGTTCTTAAGTTAGGAGCGTCATGCTTTTGAGCTTAATGGTGTTGATAGAACGACCCCCCAATCCTTTCTTCGTGTCTAAACATGAGTCGTCCTTGTGTCCCGGAGCTTGATTACTTGTTGATTACAATTGCCATGCATTGTGTTTGTGAATTGGAATAAATGGTTGGGTGACTAGGTAGCCATGTGAGCTTTGAGTCGATCGTTTTCTTCTTGTGTGCTTAGATCCCTCTTACCATGGCGAGTAACATCACAGTTTTCACTAGTGAGTATGATGAAGGCATAAGATTAGTCCATGCGCAAATGTTGATTATCCCGAAATGTTTTATCCACTTGTCAACCCCTTTGAGCCTTGTGACTTCGAGGGTCGTTCTTAAGTTAGGAGCTTCATGCTTTTGAGCTTAATGGTGTTGATAGAACGACCCCCCAATCCTTTCTTCGTGTCTAAACATGAGTCGTCCTTGTGTCCCCGAGCTCTCACCTTTGAGTTCCCATAGAGGTTCTACATAGGAGGTTTGTGTGCGGTTCTTGCTAGGAATGAGAAAAATGAAGTGTAGTGTTGGAGTGAGTTCCTCAAAAAGATAGCATTGGTCGTTAAATGTATAGGTGGCAAGTATTTTTACTCTGTAGTAGCCCCTCAAAAAGAAAAGCAAATGAAAGAAAAGAAAAGAAAAGAGAAACCAAAAAGATATAATAAAATGGGGTAAACAAAGTAGAGAGTGCCATGAAAAACCAAAGTATATGCTCTAGGAGGGGTTTCTTGGCACCCAAGCCATTGAAACCCCCACATTGTTTTAGAACTTCTTCACTGCCAAACCTTAATGTGCTAGCAAGAATTGACCGAGGAAGAGTGCTTTGATGTAGTTCACGATGGGTGATAGTTTGAAAGGGAGAGATAAAGTTTTTGGCCGATACTAGTGAGTTGGGTTGAATAGAAGGGTTTTAGTCGAAACCATAGAACCTTCGGGTTTAGGTTGAAGATGTAGAACCTCACGTCATGATTGCTACCTCCCAAAAAGCCTTTTTCCCATGTCCAAGACAATCGCCAGTCATCTGAACCCGTGTCTAAGGCCTCCAGACAAGCTAGTGGTGATAACCATCCCGTGAACTCTAGAATTTAGAGGTTACCGCCGTGGTATTGAGACGATAGGGCCGAGAGTTTATGATTGTGCACATCTTTTGCACCAAAAAGGTCCCGACCTCACTGGTCTTGAGAGTGGATGATTCATTCTTGCTTTGCATTTCATATCATACCATACCATACCCCGGTGAGGACCTTTGTTGCCTTTTCATTTGTTCCTCTGACTTGAATCCGTGAATGGTTGGTTGTGGTTGATAAGTGGTCTTGTTGAGACTTG